>CM075296.1:3882391-4482391 GCA_037672795.1 Lagerstroemia speciosa
AATTAAATTACCTTCCCAACTACTACAATTATACAATTTAATAAAAAAAAAACTTTAATTTAAATAAGAACAATCTAATTCATTAATTACACCATAAACCACATCCTCTACTGCAAGCTAAAGTAATTTCTAATAACATTACCAATAAAACAACATATTAGGCACCAATTTAGATGAATTCATAGAAAAAGTCACGTTCTATCAAATAATCTATTATTTGACACCAACATGCTTTCAATGGAAAAGGAATTACCTCATGTTACTCTTCTTCTACTAAAGAGCAACGAACTGACTTCCAATAGACGAGACCAAGATTTCTCCTACCTCTCCCACGTCTCTCCCATCAGCTCACCTTCGCGGTCATCTCCTTCCGTTCACAGTCCCTCCCAATCTCTCTGTCAACTGCGTAAGCTACCTATCGGTCTCCCTTGACTCAATCTAGCTTAGCTTCGTTTCTCCTAATTCCCGGTGATCCTCCACCTCTATGTTCTTTTCTCACTCCGTCTAATCTCTCTCACCCCCCTTCCATCTCTTCCTCATCGTCTCATTGCTTCTCTGGCTCCCACCCTCTCCGCTCATCTTCTTCATTTCCCTTTTCTGTCAGCTCTCTCTCTGACACGTAATGCCCAAAACCAAGAAAAAGATGGATATCAGCACTTATTTGCATGAGCTGAGGCGGTGGATAGAAAATTAAAAGCTATTGGGCTTAATGATTTGTTTTAGTCTTGATTTATTGAGTTCTATTGGCCATGGATTCGTGGGTTTTCAAATAAATTGACTAAATGGGCTTTAAGCTCATTATATATATAAATATATATATATATCTATATATATTTTTTTTTCTTGACCAATAAGTTAGACACAACATGCATACTAAGCAGATATAAACTCATAGATGGATGATTAATTTGCAATTCTCAGATGCTTGTCGTGGAAAGGTTTTGAGGAATCTGTCAGGGCAATCGAGCGTAGGACTCGTGGAGCAAGATGAAGCAGCGCCCGCAGCCATAATTGGGATGGGCTTATCCAAGTTGAACAAAACATGGGGATGGTCAGGAGGAAGGTGCCGGATGGTCATAAGCTTAGTAATCTGTTCCACAAGTTCTATTCAGGCTTAGGCTCAATATTCTTTAGAAAAAAAAAAAGGTTAGCCCTTCGATCTCTAATTATATCCTTTATATTGGACATTTCCCCAGGGTAGGCTTCGAGAATAAGCCTAGATATTGATGACAGCTGCCATAAAATTTTCCGAACAAACTGCTCAGATGCAGTAATGCAACAGTGACCTAACCTGTCCTGTCCCTATGCAAAAGCAGACTTCTAACATTAAGGAATAAAGGAAGAAGAGAATTGTAGAGAATCCGCAATCATTCCCTCTAGAGCTCATCCTGCAAGCAAAGCCCAGAAAATGAAGTGGCAATCAGCCAAAGCATTCGAGATCTGTGCACTTGTTTAAAAATCAAGTAACAATATGTCAGCGCTCAGCTGCTGGATGGGAGTGTGACCCTAATGGTTGCCAGAAATGCTTGGTTGTGCAAGTCTTAGATACTCCCAATACCTTAGAAATGTTTGATGTTTTGGTGTCTGTTGTGTGCAGCTGTGGACATGCTTTCTCAGATGAGCCTCCTCGACGTTGAGATGGCTAATGTGAATCATGAGACCCCCACTGATCTAATAACTTTTCATGCTTTAGTAAAGAGTTAGTGGAAACAATTGCTTCTTTGCTTCAAATACTTCTGGTAAAAACTGATCCGGGGGTGTGGTGCCTTTCTGAATGTTAGAATAAACAGACTGTTTTCTCTTTATCTTTGATGAATATAAGTTGGATAGTGCATTAGTTACTTATAGTGAAACAATTTACAGGAAGTTCGAGGAGTCCTTCCTTCCTGCTGGCTACTTCCATTCTGCTCTGTGAATTTGATATGTGATCGGGTATCAAATTTAAAATATCTTTCGGTATGTCCCTGGGATGGGATCAATCTTCCCATTTGCCAAACCTGTGACAGTTTGTTTCCATTTCTTCCTACAGTATATGACATACCATGCTAAATGCCGTAGCTGAACATTAGTGTCATATCTCCAAACATATCTAATCTGCAGGGTGAAAATGTAGTTTCCTTGACAGGTTTCTGCCGACAGAGAAGTCAAGAGAAGTGAGCAACTTGGAGATGGAAATAGAGATGCTGATGTGGAATTTGGTAGAAGGGCGTGAGTGCATTTATCCTAACAATAACTTGATTCGATTCCTCAACAGGTGACCGTGATTCAGAAAGCTCTCCCCATCTGTACCCCCCCAGCAGCATTTGTTTCGAGGGAGGCACCGGAAGCCAAGACATGAAGATCAGCAGCATGACATATTGTTAGCACCAAATTCTGTTCTTTCCTTTGTTTTTTCCCCGATGTCAACCGACACATGCCGCCAGTCATTATATATTAATCATTTTTATGCATTGAGCAATTGTGAAGATCTATCTTTTCACTTGTTTAAAAATCAAGTTTGGTCTTCCAACTGGTTTGCATCTGTAACCTCAGCAATTGTGGTTTGCATCTGTAACCTCAGCAATTCTGATCTAGTTTTCAATTTGATTCTCTCTCCACGTTCAACTTCTTTCTTTCTAGTTGTTCTGTTTATTTCTTATATATTAACTGATCACAAGATCCACAAGGAAGGTTTATTTCTTTTCTTTTTTTGCCGCGTGTCCTGAGTCCCTTTTTGAGTCAAACAGAACCATATCTGTCCGCGTCGGATCTAGCACCAAGAACCAAATTTAAAATTTCTTAACTAAAGATCGCTGAACATGCACTTCCTTTCACGTTCTCTTTGACTATTACTTATTAGCTGTAAATCCAACCGAAACTCTGCTCCTTCCTTTGTTTTTGAACTAATCCATGCCACCGGCCACCACATATATTAACCATCTGTATGTAGAGAGCAAGTGTTGAGATCTGTGTACTTGTTTGAACAATAGAGTTAGGTTTTCCAACTTGTTTGCATTTCTAAGCTCTGATCTAGTTTTCGAAGGCAGTAGTAGTCGAGCCTGGCTGCTCTGACATGGCCACCAGTTTTCATCATCCCTGCCATGAACATGCCTTAAACCTGCTAGAGCTAAGCCAGAACTGCAATGTCCATTGCTTTTTGTGCACGCTAGATTTCTGTGGTTCAGCATATTGTTGCTTCAACTGTGACATCTACCTGCACGAATCATGTGCCAGTTTGCCCCTTCAAATACAACATCCCTCTCATTCGGAGCACTCCCTTAACTTGTCGTGGTACGAGGAAGGATTTTTTTTTTTGGGCAAGTGGTGAGCCACTTCCTGGGTCAAACAGAACCATATCTGTCCATAGCGGATCCGGCACGACTTGAATATTGAGGGAATCGTGTGATATATATCAGTATTCTAAGGATAGAACGGATCATAACATGTGATATATATTGACATGTGTATTTAATTAATGAGAATCGAACTTAAGCTTATTATTAATTCCAGATCGTTGAACATTCATTTCCTTTCACGTTCTCTCTGACTATTACTTATTAGCTGTAAACCGAGCCGAGACTCTGCTCTTTCCTTTGTTTTCCTTTCTCCAGCCAAAGGCAAAGTCAACCAATCCATGCCACCGGCCACTATATATATTAATCATTTGTATGCAGAGAGACCTGTGCACTTGTTTAAACGTCAAAATTTGGATATCCAGCTTTCCGCAAGCTCTGTAATACCGATCTAGCTTTCGATATTCTTATTGTGAGGCGAGACAAAGGCTTTACTAGTTGTAGTGGTCCAGCCGCTCCAACATGGCCACATTAAGCCTTCACCATCCCTTCCATCCACATGCCTTAGAACTGCGAGAGCTGAGCCAGAACTGCACCGTACGCTGCGTTCTGTGTGCTCTTGATTTCTGCGGTTTGGCCTACTGTTGCTTTGACTGTGACATCTACCTGCACGAATCGTGTGCCAGCTTGCCCCTCCAAATACAGCATCCCTCTCATCCCGAGCACTCCCTTAACTTGTCGTGGTACTGTCTCTCGACTCTCTCCCAACCCTACGATTGTCATGGATGCCACCATATGTCCAGTGATTATTTCATGTACTGCTGCGATGATTGCATGTTCACCCTCGACATAACTTGTGTGGTTTCAACTCTGCCTCCTCCGAGTGGTCATCCGGACGAGGAGATAATCCAGCATTTTGCTCATGACCATCCCCTTGCACTGTTCCACATGGATAAGAACATCCGTCTTACGTGCAAAGCATGTCGCAGGACGATTTCGGGTCCGGCTTATGGCTGCAGGCACTGCTTTTTCTTGCTCCATGAGTCCTGCGCTCAATTACCCCGAGAGATTCCCCAACACCCTCTCCACGACAATCATCATGCTCTTACCCTCCTCGTCGATAGTTGGGGATTTTTCCAATGCAAAGCCTGTGAAGAGCATCATCCGTTCACATACCGCTACAGCTGCAGTGAATGTGAGTTCAACCTTTGCGTGCGATGTGCTTTCTCAACTCTGCCTCTTCAGGACCAGCAAAGGGAGGACTCCATGATGATCCAGCATATTTCCCATTCCCACAAGTTGGTGCACTTTTCAGTCGCAATGGATTGCGACATCCCCTGCAAAGCTTGTCTTCTAAAAATATCAGGTGAAGTCTACGGTTGCATGGATTGCATCTTCTTCCTCCATAAACCATGTGCCGAGTTGCCCCAAAAAATTGTCCACTCTCTTCATCCCCACACTCTGTATCTCAAAGAAAAACCTGACCTTGAAACATACTTCAAATGCTGGTTCTGCGGTAAAAAGTTATCCGGCTTTTTTTACAATTGTCCTAGTTGTCCCTTCAAGCTTGACATAGGATGCACATCCTTCAAGCTTAACAATTATCATGCTGCTTTGGAAGAGGGGGCAAGTTTGGAAATTCATGACCCTTTTCATCAAGACCCTCCGGTCCTTCACAACTTTACTGGGCCGCGGCTATTTCTATGCAAAGCCTGTCATCATCCTATACAAGGTCTAGGCTATGTGTCAAAAGAAGGTAAAGAAGGTCTAGACTATTCACACAATTCATCTGGGTACTACCTCCATGTATCATGCGCCGGGCTGCCACGAGAATTAGAACACCGGTCTCATCCCAAACATCCACTCAAGCTCACGGAATCAGATGGATCCTTTACTTGTGATGCCTGCAATAGAGAGTCAAAAGGATATGCATTTTCCTGTGATGAATGTCCTTTCCACCTGGCGGCAGATTGTGCTTCCCGAAAACCATCTCTAAAACACCAGCTTCACGAGCATGAACTGTTCTACTTTCAGAGAACAGAGTACTTACGATGCAACCGGTGCGGAAAGAGATGTGACAGGGACCTCTACCGCTGTGTCAACTGCAATTTCAATCTTCACTATGGTTGTGCTCCTCTACCACTCAGTGCCAGACATGAGCTCCACATCCATGATCCACCCCTTACTGCTCCGTGATAGAGTCGTCGATGAGTCTTATGATGAGCACTACTGCGATCTCTGTGAGACGCTCAGGAACCCTGACCATGGAGTTTATTATTGTGAAGGCTGCAACTGGTCTGTTCATATTGGCTGCATAATCCCCATAGTAAGTCCCCTGGCCAAGAATTCTCTCTTCCAGAACCGTAACTTAAAAGGTAGAAGAAACGGAAGAGCAAACTGCAGATAACGAAACATTGCACTGCACAACTAACACAAACTACAGAGAAATTTTGCATCCTACAGAGTTATCAGACTACCATCATTAACAGGCGGAATTGAACGGTGGTATAGAAGTCCAGAAGCCTATGCCCAGCAAGTTGGATGAAGAAATTGCAAGTTTGGAAGCAGGCATCGAGGAGATGAGCATGAAGCTGAAAGAACTTAAGAGGATGAGGGATGATATGATTTCTCCCCCCTCGATCTGTGAAGAAGATGCAGAAAAGCTCGATGCTCTTGAAATAAAGGTCTACAGCACTCTCTTCATCACACATCCATGTTTAGTATCTTCACTTATTTGCCTGTACATTCGCGCTAGTAAAATCAAATCACTTCCACAAAAGCCATCGTCAACTCTGATGCGTCTTCTTCGCAGCTTCCTGCATACCCTTCGGTAAAAACGCACAAGGCTCTTATCAAAGGTGAGTAGGTTCGACACGGTTGGCTTCACATTAGTCTTTCAAGGGGAGGAAATGGAAAAATGGAATGCTATTTCACTTTCATCACCTTACCTGAATTTTCGTGTTATATCCATCATTCCCCCTGAACCCGATTTCCTCTGACCTTCTGTCAATTGTTTGTCAAAATGCAGAACCAGCGTGGTGACAGCAATCTGCGAGCGCGCCTAAAATATCCACCTCTTTCCGTTTACACACCATATGCTGTGTCGATGATGTGAAAAGCCCGTTCGAATGCCAGGATTTCGGTCTAGTACATGAATTTGCATATTACTGCAATGAGAGCAGATTCAATCTTGATGTGCTATGTGCTGTTTCTGTTGGGATTGATACCCTGAATCCAATCACACTTGACGTAATAATGATATCATGACGGTTAGACCTTAAATCTCGTAAACCTCTTGATTTAGAAAGTTTGTACGATTAGGATCACTGAGGAGGAGGAGATCAGTGGGCGGTGGCATGTATCAGTTTACCGGGGGGAAAAAGAACAAAGCAAAGGGAAAGAAGAAGAACAGAGTCCCGGTTGCTAGCTAATTAAAATAAATTGGCATGTATCACGTACATGTAACATGTAGCAATATGGACCCAATTTGAAGATTTTAGTATATTCTCAAAACTTGTCCCATGCTGACGATGATTTTTTTTTCACAAGTAATGTATAGTACTTAGAAATTTAATTATAAAAATTGAATCTTTACATCAAATTCGCGTAATAAATACATGAGCTAATGAAATGGAAACCTTGCAGGTATTTAGCGATCCAGAGTGGGACGTTAATGCGACTGAAATCCACATGGTGTGATTCCTTAGATCTTGTAGAGTGCTTACACTTATAATTCCTTTCAGTATTCAAGTCAGTGTAGGATTGCCTCCAAGAGACAAACCCGTTAGTAAGTTGATAACATATAGTAGGCTAGGTTCATGATTCGACTCTCCCCAAGGGTCGGTATCTGGGGATTAATGGCAGGCTCCAGACCTATAATATACTGTTTGATAGATTAGTCAGTTGTTATGGTGCCGGACACTGTCGATATGAAAAAAAAAAGTTAGTGTAGGATTCAACAGGGACAATTATGGTTCTGTTTGACCCAAAAGTAGGATAACGACATGCAAATTTTTTTATTTTTATAACGAGATATTTATTCTCTCCAAGTCCATGAGTACCCTACAAGCTCGGGGAATTCGAATATCTGACCTCATAGATTTTTACACGACTCGTACGCACGTCTTATTTGCTCAAATTACAATGAAATTTTCTATAGGCGGCGGACTGTTTGGGAATTGCAAGAAGACGGTTCCAACAATAAATTGGGGTCATGGGCTCAGGAGCCCAGCCCAGCCTTTCTGTTGGGCCTCCCTTTAGCACCGGTTGGACCGGTTCGGGAGTTTGACCAATCGACGAACCGAACTGAGACGAGACGACCATAATCCAGTAGGAAAAGGCGGGAAACCAGTGGAAATTTTGCCGCGCAGTCGCGTCGCAGTCTCTCTCATTTATCTCTCCATTTCCGCTTCTTCTTCTCCTCCTCCTCCTTTCTCAGGGTTTGCTTTGACTGCAGAGATGATGTTCTCGAGCAGCCAATTCGAAGCCGCTGCACCTTTGTCTCAATCAACTCTGTCATCGGACCCCTCTTCCCTTTCATCTGCTGCAAAGGTGATTGGTCCCTCTACTTCTCGCCATTCCCGCATTGATCTTCAGATTTGTATTCAATCGAAAACTATGGAAGGAATTGATCGCTTCTCCTACTGAGGTGAGAATCGAGATTAAGTTGCGGAGTTTCATGATCTGCCAGAGTCGTGGGACTGAAGGATTGGTGCCGGTGACTGTGAAGCAGCTGAGTGAAGCCTACCAGTCCGGCGACGAGAAGTCCAATTTTCAGATCGATGGCGCTGATGTCACAAACGTAAACATTCCAAGCCCTCTTTCGTCGTAGCAGAATTTTCTTTCAAATTTTTATCGGTATTTGAATTGCTGCTGGTTGTTTAGGTCACTATAGTTGGGATGGTTGTCCAGACAGTTGCTAGGGTGACTGATGTGAGCTTCACTTTAGACGACGGGACTGGGAAAGTTGAATGCAGGAGATGGTACGTTGAAATGTCTCCAAAAGCAATTGTCTTGTGTTCTTTAGAGCGTATGATTAGCCTCAAGGGACCTGTGTTCATTTAATTAGTGCTTCCCCTCCTCATGCGTAGTTTTATGTTGTTGAGAAGCCGCACTGTCACGGATTTCGTCCACCTTTGACAAATGTATATATAGCTCGCTGAACCTTTTGTTTTCTAATAGGATAAATGACGGTTCGGACTCCAAGGAAATGGATGACATTCAGTAAGTGTGTACCTCTCTAATTGATCATTTCTTGAATTTAAACCTGATCCTTGGATGAGTGGTATTTAATTCAGTGATATTGATTAAATGCTACCATTTGGTGATTTTTAATTGCAAAATGACAGGGATGGAATGTATGTTCGTGTTATTGGGCACCTGAGAGGTTCTCCTGGGGGAAAGCAAATTGCTGCCTTCGCGGTCAGGTATTCAGCACATATTCATCCTTTTCATGCAGCCAACTGCTACTGTGTGTACATTTGATTGAGTCAGTTTAATATTTTAAGGAGTGGCTTGGTCGAGATTACCTTGAGTAGTTAGTTTCTTCTCCCCAAATTTAATGTTCTCTTATGTACCGTTGATTTTTACAGGCCCGTGTTGAACTTTGATGAGATCACTTTCCACTTCATTGATTGCATTCATCAGCATTTACTGAAATCCAGATCGAAGGTACTGCTTGAATATAAAAACTTGTTTCATCGATTGCATTGAGTTACTGTGCATTCAAAGAAAAGCCATGCCAGCTATTGATGTACCAAATTTCTTCAATAAATGTTTCTCTTCTTTTACCCGGTCGCTGAAGCAGCAGGGTGATGCTTCTACTCAAACTAAATCAATGGAACATTCTGCAAACTCAATGAGCAGTCAACCAACTTCCACAGGGCATGTGACAAATCCTTCAAATGAAGTATGTAAACCTCAGGACATTATTTATTTTAATGTTTCGTGTTTTCATTTTATATGAGATGATAGCTCTTTCTGCAGTTCCCTGGACAGCATAGCATTGGTGGGCTCAAGAGCTGCGATCAGAAGGTCCTCGAATATCTGCAGTTGAACTTGTAAGTCATTCTTCTTAAGTTTGTCATCGAAATAAGATCCCTGTTCTTGGTTGATGTCTTCAACAATTTCTTTTTGCAAGATATCTCATCGAAGTCGGTTCATCCATCAATTGGACTGGCACCTTGTGAAAATTTAAACATTTATCTCAATGTTAAAAATTTCTTCTGCCCCCTTTCAAATTGGATGCACTTGAGTCAACTTAAGTTGTACATAAAACATGCACTATGTCTTCTTGCTTGCTTAAGTTAGGTGTATCTCAATTGACTTAGACCTAAATTTCTGCTGTTGGCTGATTACTGCAGCTCAATAGAGAAGGGGGTTCATAGGGATGAAATCTCCAGGCAGTTAAAAATTCCAGTAGACAAGATCATGTAAGCCGTCTCTCACTGTCTCCCTCTATCTATCTCTCTGTCCCCTCAGCGGTAAGTTTTATTTTAATTGCGAAAATCATCTCAAACAGGGAATCTATCAGAACCCTGGAAGAGGAAGGTCTGATATACTCTACAATCGATGAGTATCACTTCAAATCTACATCTGAAAGTTGACCTGGTGTTGCAGTTATACTGCAAGGGAACGTTGCTTAGCTATTAATGAAGAAATGCTTTATTTCACTCATGACTGTATCTACTTGACAATGCCATTCAGGACATAATGGTATCGTTGTAACCACATGAGGTTATTGTCTTCTACCAGCTTTCTCAATCCTCCTTGTAGCCGTAAACTGGGTGGTAAGTTGCTAGCCGGTGGCATTGGAGGATATGATACAGCGAACTTAAAAGCAGTATAAAATTAATTGCATGCATTTGATCTAGTGTTTCTTTCTTTCGTAATAACCAGAATCAATCTTAAAATAAGTTCTTGGTAGTTTGTCAACCCGAAACAGCTGCCATCTGCTGGCATTCTCTAGCATTATCTCACTCTACCATTGCAGCAGCAAATTAACCACGAACATTCAAAAGAATACGGAGTCTGGTTTAATGTATGAATATGATCAGTGATGCTCCCCAGTTAATTTTCTGCAAGCAGGCGTCTGGCTTTTAACTGCAGAGTGCTTAATTCAGTTATTTTTCTTGCAAGTATGCCCAGCCAGCTTTTAGTCGATCATATATCTCTATGCCCCTAGAGCTCTGATTTCTTCATCAAGTTTCTTCAGTTTATCAATAATTTTTTAGTAAGGTCATGCTGTTCTCCCTATTCTCACCTGTCCGTCTTATGCCTTTCTTGACCATCTCTGTGTTGCTTTGCTTATATAAGAAGCACCCATCTATTTAATAACTTGGAAAGAATAGTGCTGGGGCGTATCAGGTAAAATGGTTCGTCAAACAGTGATGGAAGTTCAGTGCAAGATTTACAGAACATGAAAATTGTGTAGTTACAGTTGTGAGTATGAGTGATGTACATTTTTAGGATATTCATGTGTACTGCTGATCAAAAGAATACAGGAGGACCATGATTTAGTAGCAATGAGTGAACAAAGATCTAGCATCTACCAAAGCCAGTGTCGGCATTAGATCCAATCAATCAATCAATCAATCAATCAACTAAGCAAAATTGAAGAGAGTTGCTCACCAAAACGTGATCCCAAACCATTATTGGAAAAAAAAACCAATCTATTAGCTAAAATATATTTACGGCTTAAAGTTGTGCACTGTACAAAAATTGCATGAATCTTGCCTGAATGCTTATCTGTATTTGGTTCATGCCACTGAAGCACACCTTGAACAGTGTTTCCTTAATCATTCTGTAGCAAGAATGACTTTCAGAAAGTTGAGATGTTAGCAGTCACCGGAGAAGGGGCTGCTTTGATTTGCTTCCTGTGCAACAGAGGACTCACGTGTCAGGAGCCCTGGTTAATCCTTAGCTAAATCAATTCAACTTAAAACCATGAGCTCGACAATCCCATCTGACGGGGGTAGCAAAACATCAACTCAGGAGGCTTGCTTTGAGATTTATCGCAGAACATGAAGGGATCAGTAAATCCATTCGAGAGAGAGAATGAATTATTGCAATGAAAGAGAAAACTTCACAAACTACGTATCGCAGAGATTTATGTATTACATCAGTTTCGAGAATATTAATGTTTGTTTCCTTCCAACAAAGAATGACAGATAATGATGATGTAACATGAAGCCAAGTCACACTCTCGAGAGTAGGGTGTGCCAGTATCTTTTGTATTATGCAATTTTAACTTGGAGGGATGGAAAGCTAACCTCTTCGGGTTTTATCGCGGCAGAACTCGCTTCCACAGCAGCAGCGGAAGGCCTTGATGGGATGATCAACATCATCAAAGTCAATCCCATAGTCCTACAATCCACTATAAAGATTGATTTCCAACCGAGCTTGTTTGCAGGTGAAACTCACTCTGAATTAAAGTTCAATACCATCATGTACCGACAGAATGCTGAGGAACACGAGCGAAGAAAATTGTGGAATCTAACATGATCACTATTGACTGATCTAAGAAGCTTGAATCAGTTTCAATAAATGCGTAATTTATCTGTTAATATTCTTCTCACATTTTGTGACAATGAGGAAGATCATACATGTGGTGCAGATTATTGCAAGGCAAATGCATTAGCTAAGGAGCTTAGCAAGAACTGATAAGAACAAGATAGACATCCATACCCAAGTCAGTTCTTCATAAGCCCGGACAGCTCTGGTGGTGAAAAATGCAAGCTGCGAACATAAAACATAAGCATATGTTCAAACGTAAATCTTCAAAAGAGAAGTAATCTTAACACATCCTTATTAAGAGACTGATCTATCTCCTCCATAATAATTAAAGCAAGAATATCCTATTTCCTGTAAAGATCGGTTAAGTTCGTACATGGTAGTAGTGGCGGTCAGGAGTCTCTATTTGAACAGGAATATCAATCACGTTTGCGTCACAACATCTGGAGCGGAAACAAAAGAAATGATCTTAGCTTGCATAATGCAGGTAATAAGCTCAGCAATTACCAATATACTGAAGAGAAACTCATTCGAGGTGCTACCTGTGATTGATAAATCGGGCAACATTTCCATTATATGTTGCATCCAAACAAAGGGCATCCTCATCTTGCAAGCCCCTCTCCGATCCCCAGTCGGCATCGAGAGTTACAGGGTACGTATGCCTCTCGGTGCCACTGCTCTGCATATTTCGTTCATACAGCTCTGCATTTGTGACTATTTCTCCGATGTATTCACAGACAAATGTTCCTTTAGGTAGGTTGTCAAGTGTTCTAACGCCCCAACCTTTTCCTTCTTGAGTCACAAATACCTGAAGCATAGTAGAGTTTTACCTAGAATCAGATGGTTAAATGTATGTTCTACTAAAGGATATTTCCCATGGACCAACAACTTCAACATTTAACAATAATGATATGCACAGAGGCGCCAATTATTGTAAGAGCCTAATAGATAAGACAGTACAACAAAAAAGCGTATCAAGCATGTCTAACACAGTGCCTCACATGCAAGCTGGATTTAATCGAACTTGGAATAGTATGCACTAAAATCGATCAAGATGAACACATAGAAACCTACTGGGACTCAACATCTGAACCAGCACTTGCAAAACACATTATAAATACTGATTCTGTGAGTGTGAAAGACGGTGCAACAACAATGTCTATCAAGTAAAGTTTAACATAACAAACTGCAGTAATGTGGGGATCTCACCTGCAAGTTGCACGTTATGCCTCGCTGGACTACTCTGTTACCACATTGCATGTCACATCCACATCTTCTCCAGCATTCTTTAACAAACTTCCTTAGCAGATGACCTTTACATTTTTCTGGCAGGTACTCATTTTTGGTCCTCTCTATTGGGCAATCTTCACAATAAATATAATGCTGCTGTTGAGGATTATTTTTTATTGATATACAAGCATCAAGAAACTCTTCCTTCATTTGACCTTTTGGCGTGTAGGCAAACTCT
Source organism: Lagerstroemia speciosa (assembly GCA_037672795.1). NCBI lineage: Eukaryota > Viridiplantae > Streptophyta > Magnoliopsida > Myrtales > Lythraceae > Lagerstroemia > Lagerstroemia speciosa. Next base: position 3,895,643 of record CM075296.1, read on the forward strand.
CCACCAGTTTCACCAGTACAAGCACATGGCAGTTCCGAGGAAAGGCAATTTCCTGAACAACTCAAACAGCAATCATCATCTGAAATGCGAGCCAGAGATACTTGCACGCGAGCATTTTGGTAGATTATATTATGTGGTATGTAGTTAAAATATGGGAGTTTCTCGGCGTCAACTTCATCTACCAGTGAGATTTTCACATTTTCAGCACCCTTTGCAATGTCAGCAATATTTCTTCCAGACCTCTTCTTATCAACACTAGTAGGTTTTTGCTCAGCTACCTCAGGGCCACTTCTACTTCCATTTATATCAGCCCTTTTCCTTCTCTTCGTCTCTGGCCCGCTGATAGTCGGTTGTCTTGTAATTGATCCTTCACGGGCATTGGAGGAGGCTCCTAAAATTACCTCAGTAGAAGACCCAACCCCTGAAGATTTTCTGGAACAAGAGCCCAAACTTATAAAACTTTGGCAGATATCCTTCAGTAAGTTGGAGACAGACAGCTGGGACCCAACATGCTTGTATAACCGAAGGTGCTTGTTCTCCACATATCTCAAAACTGCATCTAATTTTGGTATCTGAAAGTTATTTTGACCAAGTGAAGAGTGACAGTTCAGCGATAGTTTCACCTCTCCTGAAGGCGATGAAGCAATGATAATATCACTGTTGGAGCTACTGCAGTCATTACTCTTGGCAGAAGATTCTCTGTAATCCACGTTCCCAGATGAAGATGCCAGGGCCTTCTTGGAATGATCACCGTGTGAAAATCTCATCAATGAAACTGGAGAACCTGTGAAAGAAAAATTAGTCTGTAGCTACAAAGCTCAACAACCTTAGGAACAACTCCTTTTGTTCTTTGCAGACTACCAATGTACAAAAGTTGAGCACAGTTGAATGAAACTCACCACCATTCCAAAAGAAAAAAAACTTAGGAACAACTGTAGTCCAGGACAAAAAACAGCTTCTGCCGGTAATTTGACTTATACCTAGCCACTACGATTTCCGGTTTAACACAGATGGCACCTTAGACTGTCTATTTCTTTTTCTTTATAGCGAAGCACAATTTAGATTATTTTTGCGGCAACATTATGATGAAATTACATCGGTGTCTCTGGTGGCTACTCCTGATCAAGCCACTACCTATGAGTCATAGGCTCTCTGCAAATCCACCTTCACTGTCCACCCTAATGCATACATTTGTCTCATATGCTAAGGTGATTGTGAGGACATGTTTTACGTCCTAGAGGCTTATGTTCCTAACTAGCACTGCATCAAATTGAAGTGAAAATAATCACAAAAGATGCATGGCAAGGCTTGAAATAGCATGGGTTAAACCTGAAAATGCTAAGCTAAGACATGGTGCAACAGTGCCAAATTGTCTCCATACCTATTCTATCTGGAAAAATATCATCTTTGATGTGGTCTTTCCTCGATGGTAGAAAATAAACTAAAGGATTTTCTGAAAAACATGCAAACTTACTTGATGAACATACTCTGGTAGTTACAGCAGATTGCGGCAAGTTTCCTGCAGAAACAATTTTTGGCTCTACAAGCTTTATGCTTTTGTTATTTCCAGGGAAATCTTCTCTCTGAGCCTCAGAAAATACAGATTTAGCTTTTACCCTCCCAGTATTCTTTTGGTCCGTAATTTTCCTTGCAATTGGAATCTTATCATCCTCATCTGAAGATGTGAAGTCAATTAATTCTGATTTTGTTATTGTCGGTGGAACCTTCTGTTTCCGCTCTACCAGGCATGGCCTCTTGGACGATCCTTCGGAGTCATGCATCACTGTATTACTCCCATTACCACCATCTGTTCTCTGTCCAAGGACATAGAAACAGCATATCACTATGTGACTGATAGGCACGTAATCGGGAATATTGATCCTATCAGATCATAAAAGTTTTACCACCTGAAGAGTGGCATAGCAAGAGGAAAGAAGCAAGACCATCAAAGAGAAAAGCATAAAAATAGAAAGTGAAAAACATCAATTATGACCTTATTTTTGTTGAGCTCATAATAAGAATCTATGAGCGTCCGGTAGTTGTCTTCTTCGATGAAATCCCAGTTTCTGTCGAACACCTTCAAAAGATGCTTTAAGACTGGCTTAACCTCCTCGTCTGGAATTCCCAGTGCCCTTGTCACGTGGAAGGCCTGGCAAACTTTTGGATGCGGAGCCATCACCAATCGAAGAAAACTACCCGAAGAGCCACCTCAGTTTGCTATATCTTTCTCACCATTAAAAGGTCATATCCTGCATTAAGACATGTCAAAGAGATCAACTTTCCGGTTGAAGGATGACTATCATACCAATCCACAACATCACGTCCGCCAAACAAGGAGGCTACAAGCGCCAAAGAAGTGAAGAACAAGCCAAGCTTCCGTCAATGGAGGGAGACTGCTCGTTCTATATCCTCTGCTAGAATCGGCTGAACTGACTGTCGGCTATATCAGCACGAGCGGAATCGTAACAACAACATCACATCAAGCACATTGGCAAAAGCATAGAAGTCGTCGACGATACTGACACTCAGACAAAACAGAGGAGACTGAAGAGTCCCGGTCGCCTACAGAGCTCCGATAAGCGTCTCCCAAACTCGATTCCACAGCGGTGATCGTATTTAGCGGTAAGCTTCAGGCTTCCAATGACCGACGATCCTTCTTCCAGACCTTAGGGCAATGAGTTGCAGAACAAAAGAAGAGACGTTTCCGCCACGGCCGTTTTTCGGCTGCCAAGAGAATTTGCAGCGATCGCGCGCAGGATGATATAGGCTGCGCATAAGACGGCCGCGGTTCGCTGCGGTACGTTGTAGGATAAGGAGGAACGCCTTCAGTCGTGGGTGCGTGTTATTGGTTGTTGGATCAAAGCACTCCGTTGACATGGACGACAGGGCTGGGTGGTACGGAGTTCGTGGAGATGTATGGGATCTCTCTTTTTTTTTTTTAATAAACAACGTATCGAGACATTTTTTGAGTTCGACTTGCGAAGGTTACGACACTACCTTCAAGAGAATGCACTTAATGGGATCAAATTTACGAGGTCTGAAACCCTCAATGCCCTATTAACAGGACCCCGCTCTTGAGAGCCCTACAGGATGCTGACTGTGTATATTTTGCCTGGACACGTATGGCCCAATTGGAAGCAGAGTATATTAATAGTTTGGGATAACCGTAAAGTAAAAAATATTATAAATTATTAAATTGTTTATTTAATTTAAATATTTAATTATAAATTATTAAATAAATTAAATTAGAAAATGGTTTAACAAGTGAACAGTGTAAACTGACATTCTTTTTTGGGTGATTCTGTGGGGACCGCGGCAGCAGTCAGGCCGTCGAACCAGACGACAGAAATTAGTGTAATTTACTTTTGAAAAATTGTTTTTATCTGAAAAAGGAAATAGTACGAAGATTATGAATCGATTATTTCCTTTTTGGTTTCAATCTTCTCAAATTCTCTTTTCAACGCATATCGCTTAAACTAGTCAAACCTAACATTCGAAATTAATCCAAATTCGTGTTGAATCAACCAATTAAAGGGTAAATCTTAGAGATTTTTGTATAACTTAGGTGGACATACCATGTTATCAATAAATTCGATCAATGAACGTTTAGCAAGTTAATAAGTGTCACGTGGTCTAATTCTATCTATTAAAAATTAATAATATTACTTTTTATGATGACTTGACACTTTTCACCAAGTTAACAAATAATCATTCGTTGAATTCAGTGCTTTACCTGTACATTCAACTCACATAAGAATTTCTCGTGGAACCCTCATAATAATGGATTTTCTCCCTCCCCAAAAATACGAATCAAGACCTTATTTAAAGAAAAGTGATGGAAATGCTTGTGTGCTTGTGGTGTGAATGGGTATGCGGTAGGTCCGGAATCGATGAGAACCTCCACTATTGGGCATGTTCCAGGTAGATATTAATGGAATTCGAGTAGATTCCAGATAACAAATTAAGGAACCGGTTGGTTCTGACAACTATTAATTTTATAAAAGTGCTGGTTTGAACATACCATACTAGTCTAGATTTGAGTTAGTTTATTGAGTTTTACGTGATTTTGATGCATATTTGGATGAGTTTATTTTGTTGGTCACAATCGATTTTAAGTTGAATTATTGGTTGAATCACGAGTTTCTTTCAAAAAGGTTGGTGCTGTTGAATGGTGAGTTAATTGTGAGGTATTTATTTGAAGACCAACTGAGGCTAGAATACAACTAGAACTAATGAATGAAGCTGGCAATTTGTGGAAATAGGGAGGGCTGTGACCACATTGAACAGAATGACAGGGCAAAGGATATGGACAGTTTTAGATCCTGGGATATTCTAGATTATATTTGTTTGTTCCTTGATGGGCTGGAGTTAGATATGGAAGATATCCTAATATATTAGGATGTCCCAAGAGCACAATATCACTTGATTTACCTTACGAGAAAAGGGAATATTTACGAGAAATATTTTATGGCTAGAATATATTGTGGGATAGGTGACGATATTTTCTGGGTTTCCTATCTCTGTAAATTCTCTACCTATCAACACTTCCAAGTTCCAACACACACGCTCTACTTTAGTTTTTTTGCATTATTTTTGTAGCCAAGAGATCGAGTTAATCACGGCTTCAAGAGAGAAGAAGGTTGACCTTCTTTAAAGATAATTCGATGATTGGAGGTACCTGGACCTAGAGGTGGAGGGACGAGCTCTTTCATCATTCAATTCATTTGCAGCTTGTTTGGATTGAGGTATTTGGAGGGATAATACAATCCCTTATTTGAGTAAATTATTATGAAGGATTCAATCCCTCCAAACCTCAATCCTGTAATTCCACCGATTTCGGAGAATTTGGAGAAATAGTAAATTTTTAGATAAAAATACATCTCCTAACTTATTCAAGACACATCATAATTTCTCATCACATGACTATAAAATTAAGCTATTCTTCCCCTGCTAGACTACCACTAAGCCAAACCACGACTATAGCACAGCTTCCCCTGCTCGAGCATCACTTTATTCGGCTTCTAAGACCATCCGAAGCCGCTGTATCTCGTACATGCTTTCTTCCGCTCGATTGATATGCAATTATTAAAAGAAAGATTTGGAAGGATAAGTTATCCTTAAATCCCTCCTCATCCATCCAAATCCCTTATCCAATACCTCCCGATCTCTCCATCCAAGCAAGCTGTTAGTGGCAATTCTCCAAGCTGGCAAATGAAGTTCCGTTTGACGATGGATAGTCCTGTTGATTTCTTACTTGTCCGCAACTTTTACCTTTCTTGTACGGAAAATCGATTTTTCTGCAGAGATAGCTTGCCCATTCATTTAATTGTGTCTCTTATCTGCAATAGTGAAACCAACTCAGGTATGCTCTACGCTAAGCCCATCCACAGTCCACTGGAACCGTCTTCGGGAGCATGGTATTTGATAGGTGGCGTGGGCCTGAGCCCAGACATTTGCTGGGCCATCACAGGCCTGAGCCCAGGCTCCAGCCTATCCAAAGGCCCAGCGCGCGTCGCAAGAGAGCTGAACCCGTGACCGTTGGGAGGGGCAGCCACGACGACCCACTCTCAGCTCCACTGCAGAGAACTTGTATATGAACGGAAGATATACTTACCAGAAGGCTAATGAAAAAACATCCGAGACTGTTACCATTTACTTGCTCTTTCTCTAACAACCATCTTCAATTATCCTATTTCAAACCCAACAGTATTGCTGTTGACACAATGGTCAACTGTTACTAGCTGAGAGAGGGGCTGCCGACAACCTCGTACCGGCTAAGAAGCTTGCACCCGACCCATGGGCATGTTTTATCCGTATCACTGCAGAAACTTGTAAGATTTTATATAGACTACTCTTGACCCCAATTCTGTTGTCCCTGATATGTCATCCTTAACTGTAAAAGAACCGCACAAAGTAGACACAGGTAAAACAAACAGCAAGTTCCTTTGTCTTCTCCTCTCTTCGTCAAGTTACAGCTTTCGAACTTTGAGTGCCATTGCGAGGAGGCGGCGTAGGATAGTGCTTGTTTTCTTCACTTGCAAACCTGGACTTCTGAGTAGAGCTGAACACAGTATCCAGTTGTTTTCAGGTGCTTTATTCTACAGTTGCTTTGAGGTAATCTAGATGTCTACTGGGTGCAAATGTCTCTGCTGCTAGAAGTTCTCAGGATTTTAGAATCGGGTTCGGTTAAATAAGCAATTCACACTCGATCCATGTACTTTAGTCCTTACGTTAAGCGGGGTCCAAGGGTCTAAGCATAAAAGAAAGTTTTCATGGCATCAGTAGAAAGAGATTAGTGAAGTTTACTAATACTGGTTCATCCTTTACCGTTCATATCTCGCACTGGTCTTCCTTAAAACGGCATGAGAATTTGAGCTTTTTAAAGATTTATCATTCATTTAAAAAAAATTATCATTCTCAACAAATCTTGTGGCCGATTTCCATGAGACCGAAAGTCAACCTACCTAAACTAAAAAGAAATATTATCGATTAGCAACCTCGGATTCTATGAAATAATGGATAGATTCGTTCATCAGATGTTCTGTCAGCCCATGGACTTAACCCACCGAACCCAACTAAAATCAATTAATACCCTTTAAGAATATTTTATAATTTTTCCCCCTTTCCTTATCTTCTGCCACTGCCACTGCCACCCAGATCACACACACACATATATATATATATATATCTATTTCATTTCACACTTGTTTCAAAACATTCCACCATTTCTCCCCACAGCGAAACAGAAAGCAAGACAGAGAGAAGGAGGAGAAAAACTGAGACGGAGAGATTGGGGATGCGCAGGTAAAAGAACATAAAATATGATGTAAATAAGACTCTTTTAAAGTTTAGTAGATTTTATTACTTGTTAGTATATTATGGTTGGTATGATTTGGGTATAGAAGTATAAATAATAGGATATGTGAAAGTTATACGGTTGATCACAGTGGAATAGATTTAGCCTCATAAGCATTTTTAGGATTATTTTTATTTAAATACATATGTAAATATATTATAAATGTTGATTTTTGCTGGATTAATATGATAGGACTTAAAAAGATAAAAAATAGACCTTTTGAAGACCACGATTGATAGACCAACTGAAGGGAGTTGTGAGTACTATTTTTCATTGTGGAATTATATACAGTATATATATATATATTTATATATCTGCAATCATGTTATATAAAAGATAAATTGTTAAATAAATGTACATGTAACAGATTGCACGCCAAGTATAAAATATGTGTGTGTGTATATATGTAGGAGCCGATTACTTGCATGTATATGTGATTGCAAATTTAATAAATTCTATGAATTATATTAAAAATCAATGCATGAGTATGAGAAAGTTGGTATGAAATTGATAGGTTCTTGTGTGTATTATTGTCTGTGTTTTATATTACTGTTTGTGATTAAATAGTCATGGTAACCGTTAAGTTAACGGACTAGAAATGGACCAAGAAAAAGAAAAGAAAAGAAAATATAAATTAAAGAGGAAAAAGAGAGATTTAATTGACCGTCAATAGTCGGCATAATATAAAAATAATATAATTTAAAATTGCTCGTACTGTCGTAAGGTAATGGGCGGCCCCGTGAAGTGTGCAGATGAAGGGTACTGGAAGATTGAGAAGAATATTTATATCTATTATTTCACCAGGTCAGGGTATTGTCGGAGAGCGGAGTATCGATACTGTCATAAATCTATCACAGAGGGAATGTGACTCCATCGTTATTATTTGTATTGATTGATTTTATGCGTTACATAAATAGTATGATTGAGCATTTTTATTGTTATTCTTGTTGTGATTGTGGTAATATATGTGATTTGTAAGAAATTATATTTATCATATTATTCTATTCTAAAAATTTGTACTTACTGAGCTCGTACCTTGTCCCTATGATATTTTGTTTTCAGCTAAGTAGATGAAGGGTGAGCTGCTAGAATTACCATTTTGGTTCGGTGATTAGCGTAAGGCTTCGTGTAGATAGATATTGGGTATGTAAGTTAGATGTATAATAGTTCTGCATATAATGTTGTGATCAGAATTTTTGGTGGAGATAATTTTTGGTTGGTAGAAAGATGGATTATGATTGTGAATATGATACTGAAGTAGCTATGTTTTGATGAATATTATAGTAAGTTTTTGTCTAATATGAAATATCGTAAAAATAAGAGAAAATTCTATTAAATTTTCGAGTCGTAGCATGTTCCTGGGCCAACTACACATACACAGGACAAAAGCACGGATATCACGGAAAATAAAAATGTTTCCTTTGGCCAGTATAGGCTGTTAAACGATAACACATCAGAGACCCACTTGCTTTCTCCCTTGCGGGGAGCCCCTGTTCCTGATTAAAGAATATTCATTACCCAGAAAAACAAAGGAGGAATCCCAGACAGGTGATGCAGGAGCCTGCATACACTCCTCCATCTCTTTTCCCACCTTTTTTAGTATGTGCAAATATTTCTAAGAGCCTTTTTCAATGCGTTCCTTCAGTCCTTTTGCCTCTAATTTTTTAACTGTTATCTCTATGATGTGGGAAAATGCAATTTGGTTATTCTTTTTAGTATAATTTAGGCTTGTGCATAGGGAGAAGGAGATGTCTGCATATTGTTTATTGGTTTATTTAACTCATCAGCGTTGAGATCTGTTATTACACCAGATGAAGGTACTTTGGATCATCGGACATTACAAAAATACCCGAAGTCTTCCTTGCACAAACTATGGATTGAGTTGCAAGAGTCTTCTCTACCTACTCACAGGCAGACTGATCCACCATTGCTACATCACCAGTTTTTCTGATCTCAATGGCGACTCTTGAGTATCCTGCCCACGAACATGCCTTGATCCAGCAAGAGGTCAGTGAGACTTGCAGGGTTGCTTGCTCTATGTGCGACCAAGAAATTCATGGAACTGCATACTGTTGTCAAGAGCACTGCGACTTCTTTCTTGATGAATCATCTGCAGCGGTGGAATTCCCTCCCCGGATTCAACACCCTTCTCACCTTGAACATGACCTCATTTTCACAGCTGGCAAACCTTGGTCTAGTTACGACTGTACAGAGTGCAGCCTCAAACTTCATGTAGTACTTGCAGTTGCAACTCTGTCCACTCCTGAAGATGAGCAGGGAGAGGAGGAAGAAGATGTAATAGAGCATTTTTCTCATGCGCACCCCCTCACCTCCTTCTACGTGAGCATACTAAACTGGTTCATCTGCAGAGGGTGCTGGCGAACGATTTCTGGCAGGGCATATGGATGTCACCTCTGCTTGTACTTGCTTCATGAGTCCTGTGCTCAGGCACCAAGGTTGATGCCTCGAAACCCTTTTCACCCTCAACACCCGCTCGCTCTTGCTTATGATTGAGATAAGGGATTCTATTCCCAAGCTTGTGATACTGAAAGGCACGGTTACCTCGCATATCACTGTCAAGATTGCCATTTCCTCCTTGATATGGCCTGTGCTACTGCTACCGCATCTCTACCTCGTAGATTTCACGAGGGGGAAAATGAAGACGGCGGGTTAACAGTGATCCAACACTTTTATCATCAGCACCTACTTACATCCTTCCACTTTAAATCGGTTGGCACAGATATATGCTGCAAAATCTGCGAGCTCAAGATATCTGGTGAAGTTTATTGTTTCCTTGACTATATTTTCTTCCTCCACAAATTATGTGCTGATGAGCTACCTCAAGAGATAGCTCATTGTCTTCATCCTGAACACCCTCTTACCTTTCAAGGGGATTGTCGGTATAGAGAAGGTCGATTCTATTGCAATTGTTGCTCTCGGGAGTACATTAGTAGCACAAGTATGAGTTCCCACTGTGAAAAATGTCATTTTGACATAGACCCTAAATGGGCTCTACAGACTCAATCCGCTCTTCTAGAAGGGGTGTCTACTGAAATCCAACATTTTTCCCATAACCACTCTTTGACACTCTTTTACAACAAGGCCAAGAACAATCAACTATATCAGTGTAAAGCTTGCAGGCAACCAATAAACACTGACGGCCTAGCCTACTCTTGCCGCATATGCAATAGCTTTGACTTTCTGTTCCACCAATTGTGTGCTACACTACCCTTGAAACTAGAGCACCCATTTCACCCGCAGCATCAGCTCAAGCTTCTTCCGAGGTCACCTTCAGCTGAGCACTTCTATTGCAGTGCTTGTCATGTAAAATCACAAGGCTTCACTTTCCACTGTGCTGAATGCGAGTTCCACCTAGATTTAGCATGTGCAACCTTGACTCCAACCCTTAAACATCACCGCCATGAGCACAGTTTAACTTATTTTCAGATAAGTCCGTACAAGTACCCCCGTTGCAATTTCTGTAGGAGGAGTAGCAGGATTGATGTCTACTGTTGTCTGCCCTGCAACTTTAATCTACACCACAAGTGCCTCCCACTTCCAAATGTGATTCAGCATGAATGTCACCCATATCATCCATTGGTCCTCATTGATAGATTTGTTGATGGAGACCCCAACGACCAGTACTGTGATTATTGTGAAGAAATCAGGAATCCTGATCATGGCATTTATCGCTGTGATGAATGCTGGTATACAACTCATATTGACTGTGTGATCTCTAAGTCTGAGGTAAGTCCCTCTCAATCTAAAATTTTCACTATCTTTAGCCAGTGTTATGCTAAGCTTATCAATTCTTTACTCATCATTTCCTGGTAGATGTGGAATCTTTTGGAGCAAATTGAAGACCCTCAACTAACCAAATTAAATGAAGAGATTTCAAGTCTTGCAGATATCATCAAGGTGATGGAGGCAAATCAGGGGAAATTAACAGATAATATGGAGGAATTGAAAGCAAGGAAGTTTCAGGACTTCTCAGATATATCATTTCTAGTTGGAAAACCTCCTTCCTCACCTTCTTCCCCTCGTTTTCAGTTTCGTCTGGACCAAATGGAAGGTCTTCAGCATCCTATTCACGCCCATGCCCTCATTCGCAGCGGTTTGAGTGAAGAGTGCAGCAACACTTGTTGCCATCTATGCTGGCAAGATATTCATGGCATGGCATACCGCTGTCAAGATAACTGCGAGTTCTCTCTCCATGAATCTTGCGCCTTGGTGGAAGTTCCTCTCCAAATATTGAACCATCCATTTCATTCCCAACACCCGCTTAGCCTCATACCCCTCACTGCTAGTGGTAACAAAAGCGGTTACTCCTGTGGTGACTGCAAGTACACCATGGAGTTAGAACTTGCGCTTGCTACTGTACCTCCTGAAGATGCAGATCAAAATGAGAATAGCCAATAGGAGGACATAATCCATTCCCACGACCACCCGCTCAATTCCTTCCAAGTCAAGATACCTCAATGGATTTGGTGTGGAGGATGCAGGCTTAAAATGTCAACTCAGTCTGGTGGAGCATATGTCTGTAGTCAGTGTGGGATCATGCTCCACAAGTCCTGTGCTCAGGCACCTCGAGAGATGCGACACCCTTTTCATTCCCAGCACCCTCTCACTCTAATTTTTGACTATGGGAAGGGTTTTCAATGCCAAGCATGTGGTATTAACAGAGCGAATCAGCTTGCATACCACTGCCATCAATGCCGTTTCCACCTTGATATACCGTATGCCTCTGTCTTTGGTACCCTGCCTCCTGAAGAACCAAAAAATGAGGACAGTCTGGTTATCCAACATTTCTCTCATAAGCACAAGATGATGTCCTTTCATGTGAAAATGAAGCTTGGGTACATCTTATGCCCAGTTTGTGACCTCAACATATCAGGTGATGCTTATTGTTGCCCTGAATGCATTTTACTCGTACACAAGTCATGCGCTGACAAGTTATCCCAAGAGATAACACACTTTCTTCATCCAAACCATCCTCTAGAGCTCCTAGACAAGCCTCCATACAGTGCAGTGCGATTCAGCTGCAGTTCCTGTTTTAGTGCAGATACTGGTATGAATTTTAACTGTGAAGGATGTCCATTTGTCCTTGACCTGAGGTGCTTTGAGAACTCTCAATGCTGCTAATGATGGGGTTGCTACCGAATTCCAACCTCCTTTTCATGAACACTCCATGAAGCTATGTGCGTTTACAAGGAATATGAGAGGCATCAAATGTACTGCTTGCGGGCACGACATGAACGGCTTAGCCTATCGTTGTCCTCTTTGTATTGAGGGTTTCTTTCTCCATAAATCATGCGCACAGCTGCCTGTGGAGATGGAACACCCGTTTCACCCACAGCATCCACTTAAGCTTCTGCTGAAGGCGCCAGCGGACTACTTCTACTGTAACGCTTGCAATGCGAGATCCGAAGGCTTCACCTTCTGCTGCATCGATTGCCAGTTCTACTTAGACGTGGGATGTGCTTCCCTGAAGCCGACTCTTAAACATCCGCGCCACGAGCACAGTTTAATTTACTTCCAGAAAAGTCCGATCACAGGGCTGTGTGATTCTTGTGGGAAGGGCAGCAACCTTGACTCATACTGCTGCCTGCCATGCAAATTCATTCTTCACCATGATTGCCTTCCTCTACCACCTACAGTCCAGCACAAAAGCCACCAGTATCATCCATTGATCCTCTGTGATAAATTTGTTGATGGAGACCCCGATGATCAGTACTGTGATTACTGTGAGACAATCAGGAACCCGGACCATGGCGTCTATCGTTGCAAAGAATGCTGGTATACAATCCACATTGACTGTGCGATAACAGAGCTAGAAGTGAGTCCAGATTCCATAACTTCCATTCTTTCAAATGTATTAGCCATATCAGTTAGATCCCAAAGTATGAGCTTCAGTTTTAAATCATTACCAGTATCACGCAAATTGTAACCAAGTCATGCTTATTTCGCAGCTTGATCCAAATGCTGAGGAGTCGGGTGAAGATCCTGAGCTGATCAAAGTGAATCAAAATATTGCAAGTCTAGAAGACGCGGTAACAGTGCTTCAGAGGAATCTGAAGGCATCAGGGAAGAAGCTGGAGGCACTTAAAATAGTGAGAGATAGGGACTTCACAAAACCGTGAAAGAGAGAGTGGTTTGCATATAGCAATCAATCTTAGGATATTAGTTTTCTTGTATGGAAAATTGATTTTCTGTAGAGATAGCTCATCCGTTAATTTATTTGTGACTCTCCTCCGCAATAGTGAAACCAACTCGGGTCTGTTCTGTGTTAACTACACCCGTCCACATTCCATTCGTAAGTAGCAGATGGAACCATCTTCGGAAGTATGCGATTGCTGTTGACACAACGGGCAACAGTGAACTGTTTGATACAATCCTTAGTTGCGAGAGTGGCTGCCAACAACCTCGTGCTGGCTAAGAAGCTTGCACCCGACCCATGGGCATATTTTATCCATATCACTGCAGAAACTTGCAAGATTTATGTTGGGAATTGGCCGATTAAATGAAAGTGTATGGGAGTAGAAAGAAGAAAAGCAAACACCAAATGTAAGTGGTTTGGGACAGCGGAGTGCTGTCCCTATGTCTACGGACAAAGGAGGAGCGGCGATCTTTACTATGATTAACAAACAACGACAGAGTAAAGTGGAAACCAAACCCTAACCACTCAATACAATTAAGAGCCATTCTGCTCTTAAATCCCCAAAAATACATAATTCTTATGGTAGGGGTTTTGCCCTTGCACCTCCCTAATCAAATCACTGTCGAGTTTGGGCGTGGTCCTAGCAGCCCAGTTCCTTTGCTTCCGCCACGGATTTACATAAGTATCTACAATTCATGTCGCACAAAAATTTTAATCGGGTTACACAAAACAAAAAATTCAAGCCATTTCTAACAATTTGTATAGACTACTCTTGACCCCAATTCTATTTTCTCTGATCTATCATCCTTAATTGTAAAAGAACCACACAAAGGAAACAGAGGTAAAACAAACAGCAAGCTCCTTTTATCTTCTCCTCTCTTTGTCAAGTTACAACTTTCGAACTTTGAGTGCCATTGTGAGGAGGCAGCGTAGGCCAGTGCTTGTCTTCTTCACTTGCAACCTGGACTTTTGAGTCGAGCTGAACATAATATTCAGTTGTTTTTAGGTGCTTTATTGTCAAGTTGCTTTGAGGTATTCTAACTGTCGACTGGTTGCAAATGTCTCTACTGCCAAAAGTTCTCGGGATCTTCTCATCAGGTTCGATTTATTAAGTAGTTCCATTAGATAATGCACCAATCCTTACCTTGAGCAGGGTCTGAGGGTCTAAGCTCAAAAGAAATTTTTTGTGTCGTTGGTAGAAAGAGATTAGTGAAGTTTAATGGTATGGGTTCATTTCTCGTACTTGGCTTCATTGAGAGTCTGAGACGACATAAGAATGTGATCTTTCTGAATATTTGTGATTCTCAGCACATATCTTGACTGAAAGTTAACCTACCTAAACTGGGAGAAATATTATTAGTTACCAACCTCAGATTCTATTAAATAATGGATCGATTCATTCATCACATGTTTCTGGGGTAACGATACGGGACAAAAGCACAGATATCACGAAAAATCAAAATGTTTCCTTTGGATGTCAGGGATATCAGAGACCTACTTGCTTGTCTACGTTGCAAGTAGCCTGCGCTCCTCTTTAACATTCATCACCCAGAAAAACTAAAGGGGAATTCCAGACATGTTATGCAGGAGCCTGAATACATTATTGCATCTCCTGTCCCACCCTTCGTAATGTATGAGAGGACTTTTATTGTTCCCCTGTCTCTATGTGGTGGGAAAATGCAATTTGGTTCTTTCTTTTAATATAATTTAGACATGTGCATAGGGAGGAGATATTTGCTTATTGTTATTGGTTTAACTCGCCTGCATTGTTATCTACTGTAAAACCAGCTGAAGCTACTCGGGAACATCAGACCATACAAAAAAACACAGGTCTCCATTGAACTGACTACGGATTGAATTGTAAGTGTCTTTGTCTACCTAATCCCAGGATCACAGTTTTTTCCAATCTGAATGGCAAGTCTTGAGTATCCTGCCCACGAACGTGCCTTGGTCCAGCAACAGATCAGTGAGGATTGCAGGGTTGTTGTGGAGAGCACTGTCACTTCTTTCTTGACAAAACATGTACATCAGTGGAATTCCCTCCAAGAGTACAGCACCCTTCTCACCTCGAGCATGATCTCATTCTCACAGCTGGAAAACCATGGTATAGTTACGACTGTGTGGAGTGTAGCTTCAAACTGCAAGTGGTGCTTGTTATTGCAACTCTGTTAATCTGCGAGCTCAAGATATCCGGTGAGGGTTGCCGCCCTGACTGTATTTTTCTTCGTCCACAAATTATGTGCTGATGAGTTACCTCGAGAGATAATTTATTGTCTTCATCCTGAACACCCGCTTACCTTTCAAGGGGAGTGTCGGTATAGAGCTGTTGGATTCCCTTGCGATTGCTGTGGATGGGAGTACGTCATTAGCATGGGCATGACTTTCCATTGTGAAAGCTTTCATTTTGACATAGACCCTAAATGTGCTCCACAATCTCACTCTGCTTTTCTACAAGGGGTTTCTCCCAGAATTCAACACTTTTCCTACAACCATCCTCTGATACCCACATACTTCAAAGCCAACAAGAAACTAGTCTTTCAGTGTATAGCTTGCAGGCAGCCAATAGCGACTGACGGCCCAGCCCACTGTCGCCGTGTCTGTTATAGCTACAATTTTGTGTTCCACCAATTTTGTGCTTATTGGAACTAGAGCATCCATTTCACCCCCAGCATCAGCTCAAGCTTCTCACAAGGTCACCATCAGCTGAGTACTTCTACTGCAGTGCTTGTCACGTAAAATTGGAGGGTTTCACTTTCTATTGTGCTGAATGCGAGTTCTACTTGTGATTCAGCATGAATGTGACCTCTCTGATAGATTTGTTGATGGAGACCCCAGTGATCAGTACTGCAATTAATGTGAGGAAATCAGGAATCCGGACCATGGTGTTTATCGTTGTGATGAATGCTAGTATTCAGTTCACACTGACTGCGTGATCTCTAATAAGTCTGAGGTGAGTCCTTCCCACACTCTAAGCTTTCAATTTCTTTAGCCAATGTTATACTGAGAATATTGATCCTTTATTCATCATTTTCAGGTCGAGGGAAATCTTTTGGAACAAATTGAAGATCCTTGACTCACCAGACTAAATGAAGAGATTGCAAGTGTTGTGGATATCAAGGTGATGGAGGCATATCTGGAGACATTAACAGACAATCTGGAGGAACTGAAAGCGAGGAGATTGAAGGACTTCTCAAAGGCATGATAAGAAGAAGACATAGAGTTCAGAATCTTCAGAGCAGAGCATCTCTTTCATTTAATTTGCTTTGCTATCGAGCATATACATGTATGAGTTCCCGGGTACATGAAGACTTCATTCCTCTAAGCGTGTGCGAACTTCACAGTGTAATCTTCTGCTTAGTTCTGCAATTTAATAAGGAAAGGAATTTCATTTTCACAGTACTACATCTACTAATTATTAATCACCTTCCCTTGCCCTTCAGTGAAAACAAAACCGATTTCATGCTCTGAATCAACTGCAAGTGAGGTGTTCAACCAACACTCATCGGAGTAAAAGCTTGCCACCTATTAGAATATTTGAATGTCTTACGGGTTGTACGCAACATAAACCCAGAGTGAGTCTAACCTGTGATAAAGAGTAAGTGCTCAACTTCGGAGAAATATTAAGAAGGGTAGGGAGGATACACTCGAGTTTCAATGAAGTAGATGTCCATTTACATAACTTTAAATAGAGAAACACTTGCAGCTTGTTTACATGAGATGGAACACTATTTTATATTCAAATACAGGTTGTTTTATCCATTGCGAAACATAGGTTGTTTTCATCCCACGAAAAACCCCATAGTTTTCGATCCAAACAATTCATCAAGTGGGCACTTCTTTGTCTCACGGCGTGGTCTCTTTCTCCCTTCCTCAGCATGCTTCTTTTCATCCTGATTGGCCCTTTGCAAATTCTTAAGCCTTAATCTGCTTAAGCTGTAACCAACTTGCTGTTGATTTGTTTAATGTTGTATTTGTTTGAATTATTATATTGATTTGGTGGGACACTGTACTTTGAGTCGTCTTCTTCTTCCTTTTATTTTTTTTTTTCTAATAGAGAAATATTACTTGTTTAGAGGATGTGATTCCTGCATAATTTTATATTACTTTGTGAAGTAACCAGCTGGTGGAGATCTATGCATTTGAATATAATATTCAAGCCTCCAGCGCAGGATTCATCCCCGTCAGTTTCTCGGCAGAAAGACAAAGACCAACTATTGCTGCAATTCATCTGGAAAACACCCTTCTTCACCATCTTCGTCCCGTTTTCAGTTTCATCCAGACCAGATGGCAAGTCTTCAGCATCCAATGCACGCCCACACCCTCATCCGGCGAGCTTTGAGCGAAGATTTCAGAAGCACTCCTTGCCATCTATGCTGGCAAGATATTCGCGGCACGGCCCACTGCTGTCAAGAGAACTGCGAGTACTTCCTCCACGAATCTTGCGCCATGGTGGACCTTCCTCTCCAAATATTGAACCATCCATTTCATTCACAACACCCACTAAGCCTCATACCCTTCGCTGCCAGCGGTAACAAAGGCGGTTACTCCTGTGGTGATTGCAAGTACTCCATGGGCTTAGAACTTGCGCTTGCTACTCTACCTCCTGAAGATGCAGATCAAAAAGAGGAGAGCCAGGGGGAGGACATAATCCATCACATCTCCCATGACCACCCACTCACTTCCTTCCGTGTCAAAATACCTGAATGGATTCGGTGCAGAGGATGCTGGCGTATGTCATCTCTTTGGACTCGAGTTTATGGGTGTATTCAGTGCCAGATCATGCTCCACGAGCCATGTGCTCAGGCACCTCGAGAGATGCGACACCCTTTTCATTCCCAGCACCCACTCACTCTCATTTTTGACTATGGGAAGGGCTTTCAATGCCAAGCGTGTGGTATGCTCAGATTGAATCAGCTCGCTTACTACTGCCATGAATGCCGGTTCCACCTGGATGTGCCGTGTGCCTCTGTCTTTGGTACCCTGCCTCCCCAGCATCTGAAAAAAGAGGACAGCCTGGTTATCCAGCACTTCTCCCATCAGCACAAGATGGTGTCCTTTCATGTGAAGATGGATTTTGGGTACATCTTCTGCCCAGTCTGCGACCTCAACATATCAGGTGATGTTTATTGTTGCCCCGATTGCATTTTTCTCATCCACAAGTCATGCGCTGACAAGTTATCCCAAGAGATAACACACTTTCTTCATCCAAGCCATCCTCTAAAGCTCCTTGAAAAGCCCCCGTTCAGTTCAGGGCGATTTGCCTGCTGTTCCTGTCGTAGAGCAGACACTGGTATGAATTTTACCTGTGAAAGATGTCCGTTCGTCCTTGACCCGAACTGTGCTTTGAGAACTCTTGGTGCTGCTGATGATGGAGTTGCTACCAAATTTCAACCTCCTTTTCATGAGCACGCCATGGAGCTATGTTCCTTTACACAGATAAAGACAGGCGTCAAATGTGCTGCTTGCGGGCAATTCATCGACGGCTTAGCCTATCGTTGTCTTCTTTGTATTGGCGGTTTAATACTCCATAAATCATGCGCAGAGTTACCTGTGGAGATGGAACACCCGTTTCACCCACAGCACATGCTTAAGCTTCTGCCTAAGGCACCAGCAGACTACTTCTACTGCAACACTTGCCATGTAAGATCAGAAGGCTTCACCTTCTGTTGCATCGCTTGCCAGTTCTACTTAGATGTAGGATGCGCTTCCTTGAAGCCGACTCTTAAACATCCGCGCCATGAGCACAGCTTAATTTACTTCCAGAAGAGTCCGGTCACAGGGCGGTGCAATTCCTGTGGGAAGGGCAGCTACCTTGACTCACACTGCTGCCTGCCGTGCAATTTCATTCTTCACCATGACTGCCTTCCTCTTCCGCCTACAGTTCAGCACAAGAGCCACACCTACCATCCGTTAGTTCTCTGTGATAAATTTGTTGATGGAGACCCTGACGATCAGTACTGTGATTACTGCGAGACGATCAGGAACCCAGACCATGGCGTCTACCGTTGTGAAGAATGCTGGTATACGCTCCACATTGGCTGTGCAATAACCGATCTCGAAGTGAGTCCACATTCCATAACTTCCATTTCTTTCAAATGCATTCGCCATATCAATTATAACCAAATAATGCTTGTTTTGCAGCTTGATCCGGATGTTGCGGGGTCAGACGAAGATCCTGATCTCATCAAAGCAAATGAAAAGATTGCAAGTGTAGAGAATGCAATAACGGTACTTCAGAGGAATCTGAAGGCATCGCAGGAGAAACTCGAGGCGCTTAAAATAGTGAGAGATAGGGACTTCACAAAACTGTGAGGATGGATAACTCGAACTGGCGTATTTGCATCGAATATATTCCACATGTCCGCTGTCAAGTTCAGACCTCATTTCCGTGGCTCAGCTAATGATCTGCGCATTGTCTGTTGCTGAAGTAGCAGGAGGTAGGGAGAGGTTCCATTTTGTTCATCGAGAGTCGGTTTTTGATGCATTACAGCTCAGGTCGATCACGTGATCGGAAGACTTTGTTCTCACCCATGCTGCTGTATATCCTCTTAGTTAAAGGCACTGCTCAATGAAGTGAACAGCCCAACGACTTCTTTGCCTGAAGCTCTGCCAGGAAGTGTTAACGTATTAGCAATGAAGTTGTGACAATGTCCAGAAACTTGTCAGAAATCTTTAGTTTCTGAAAACCGTCTCTCGAAGAAACTTTTTTCGGAAACACTTGAAACTAGTTACAAATCGAGCGTATGTGACAGTATCTTATCTTATGGATTCCATAAATCCTTTCAAGTTGTTTTTCTCCAACCAGCATTGATTTGCTTGTAGGGGATACATGGCCACAATCGAATGGGCGGGAAATTGCCAAATGGGCTTTTGACTGAAGGGCCCTTTGTTGAATTGCGGGATCATCAAAATTGGGCCTAGGGCTCTCTTAGTTCAGGTTGGCACAGGGACTGTTGTCATAACTCAACTGATTCAGATAGCTCGATATTTCTTCTTCTTTTTTATATAATAAGATATTAGATTTAAATATTATAAATAGAGAAAATTTATAATAGAAAGATTTTTACACCTTAGTGGGTTTGAACCCCCGAACTTCTTGGATGAACTGTTCGAAACTTTAACTGATTTGGTCTCGTTTATTTTGTTCGCCATGGATCGTGAGGGAGTTATCGAAAATGCATCGAGCAGTCACAGTCTTTAACCCATGGCTATCTTTTTTGTCCGACCTGAACTGACACTATTTATTTTTTCGATTTTAAGATTGTTGATTTGTTCGTTTGATCATATCGTTGGTACAGGGTATCTCCGAACTGGACTGGAGGATGTCGGATTGCAATTCCTACCTACCAGACTCTCCAAACAGGCCCCCTTCAGCATGTGTCTCTTTCTTCATTGAATTTGTCACATTTTTCCCCTTTCAGAAGCTCGGAGCCTTAAAACGTCAAATGGTGGGGGCAGCAGCCTTTACCTTGGCACCAGCCCATCATCAAAATCACATCAAAACAATTCATCCCTGTTCGATAGGAGAAATTCCTAGACGAATAATCGAATAGTTGATGTGATGAATTCCACTAATAATCGATTAGCATTTAAAAAAAAATAATCACTATCATCTTTAAAAAGTGAATACGGTTCGCGAATGGAAAAATGTGTTGTATAAACCGTTAAATAGTGATTGCCCGGGTATATGGATAATGCTGATTGATTTGGCTGGTACAGGAATCTCTCCCCTGCGAAGGAGAAATAGGTATATCGTATTACAGTACTTACGTGATATCGCGAACTAATAAAATTCGATTATTCCTATTTCTCTAGGATTTCATAAAGGCAATCTTAAAATGTTAAATTTTATTGATTTGTTATATCTGATGAACACTATCACATGTTACATCCAAAAGGGGGACTTTTGGAATTCTCCTTCCTACCAAAACCTATTTGGTGATCTGCACCGGACGGTGACCAGACGTCCTCATCTCAGATATTGCTAATAGACTTGAGGGAGACCAGTGTTCTGTGTCGCCATGCCCCGCGATCTCACATATTGATTGTATAAGAACGGGATTTTATGAATACGGAGCACAAATAACTAGTACTCTTGGATAACGAGTCCGTGGTGTAACAGTTTGGGAAAGCGATCTGAACCCGAATAAAGTATTTTCTTTTTTGACCAAATATAGTTGATATAGCCGTAAGATGGCTATCAAATGGAAGGACATATAGAAGTCCCGATACCCTTTTTTTATTATTATTTTAAAGATTTTTCGTTCAGTCTGCAAACTACGACTAGTAGTTCGGTCGAGCTGACCGGTATTGATAATTTCGAGGAGCTTCGATTCAGTCATCCGAGTGATGATGCATCTCTTGAATTAGGCTGCAATCAACTACTCGAACAGACTCACAGGGCATCCCAACTCCGGTGAGTTATGCGGGGTGATGACGATGGATTTGATGCTATGAATTGACACCCACCCAAGTTCTTGGCCCTTACTCGGATTCATAGCTTAAAATGGAGAATGATTACAAATGAATCCATGAGTCTAGCAAACAGTAAGGTAGGGTTTTTGCTTCATTATTGATGAAAAAAAAATTCTACATCAGAAAGTAAATGATTCGAAACCTAAATTATAAGAAAATGTAAAATTGTAGTACTACTATCTATAAGTTTAGAGAGGGTGGATATGAGTCCAATTTTTCATAGACTCGGTGGAAATTTTATATGGTATCAAGTCAGTTATTATATGGGTTCATACCACGTCAGTTCAGGACCGGAAGAAATATTCGAGGACGGAAGGGAGGACCCACCTTGTGTCTGTCCTCGCCTTGTACCGAAAGAAAAATACAGGTCTTCAAGACCAATGTTAAGTGCATGCACGCTGTCACGTGATGGTAGGTGTTGAAGAGTCAATCCTGCATCAGTTCCTGGTCTGTGGAGATACGTTGCTATGTGCTCCATTTTATTTTCCAGTTGAGGCCCAAACTTGTGCTCGAGAAATAGTTGTCTCCATACACTGATAAGGGATGTACGGATTCTCGAGAAGAGAGGAGACAGTAAGCGCATTGAAACTCGATTTATAAGATAATTAGACACCACTGTCTCCAAGTTTGTGTTTTCAGGTGAATATGAATCTAATCTCTTATAAGCCCCGTGTAAGTTTTACAATTATAAAGCATATTATAATATGATATTGCATTTCACCGTAATTACATCTCGGATTACAGCTTTTGGTTACAAAGTTCGCTCTAATATACAACCTATTATTAAAAGTACAGTGTGGGTAGTTGTGCATCCCTACATCAAAAAAGTTCAGCATTGCTAGATAAATATCAGTTTTACAATCGTTTTATCTACATGAATCAAGTTTGAATAATTGTTTAATTTAAAAATTGATTATAAAGGGATACGCAAGTCTCTAAAGAAAATTAAGAGGGAAACGGAAATACAGAAACTCTAATTTTTATTTCCGGTGTACGAAATATTAAAGTGGATATGTGAGCTGCCCACCACCCATAAAACTATTAGATTTCAGCTAACTCGGGATTGAAACTTACTCCATCGTGAATTCTTAATATTCGCAAGATTCGAATAGTGTTGTTCGCTCGAGCAAAGAGATTGTGAGGCATGCAAACCAACCGAAGGAATATCCTTTTCTTGTGCACGGGGAATCATTCTTTGCCACACCATTTTCTAAATTAATAAATGAGTGAATTAGAAAATGGTTGTTGATCACCTTTTCTATTATTCATTTTTCCTATTTTCAGTACCTACCACCTACAGAGAGGGATGCAGAGACAGGTCCAGAAACTTGATTAAGGGGACTGAAATTTTACGGGACACTAACATAACGAATTTAGGGAAAGCGAAATTTTATAAGATACTAATATAATGAATTCATGAGGAGAAATAAGGTACTTCAATAAAAATTAGATAAAATCAAGTGAAATATGTATAGTATATAAGAGATTTTCCTAGCTTCAAGAGAGTGATCGCCCCAAGCCTCTCTAAATCCATCACTGACCGCCTACATTTAAAAATTTAATAAAATTTAATTATCATTATTTTTTTCAATATAAATATTAATATTTAAAAATTTAATAAATTCTAAGTAATTTAATTCGAGTACGGTATTTCCACTAAAGAATAAAACTATTCTAAAAAAAATTATTGCAATAAATTTAGATTGATTTTTGGAAGCTAGGAAAGCAACTCCCGAGAGGAAAAGTTATTTCATTTCAACTTTATTATTTTTCAAAAATAAATTCCGACTTTAATTTCTTGGAAAGAGGCCGCTGCTGGGTCTTGTCTGATCGACCCCTTTTCTTCCATAAGTTTGATTAGAAAGATATCATTAGCGGCCCCTGAGGGTAGTTTGAGTCGTTGAACTTGAAGGGGACTGATACTAAACCCTCCACAATAAGAATCTAATCCCTTAATCTTCTCTGTTCCTTCTCACTACAAAGAACTCTGCTCCTCCGTTCCCCTGCAGCACATAAAAAGCAGCTCTTGCTCAGAGGAAGAGGATAAAGTAGGCTCCTTTACCCGCTTTACTTGGTCCGATCACGGTTACGATCATCTGGGGCTTCGTCTCTTACCGTTTCATGGGACTCTGAGTGGAAATCTGTGGGGTTTAAAGGGGCTCAGGTTCTCTCCTAGCTCTGCCCTGTTGAAGATCTCTTGGGAATTCAGGTGCAGTTTGAAGAAATCAGCCCCCAATTTCTTGAAACACACGCATTTGGGTGTTTCCTTGTTCTTGAATCTTTCAGAGGGCCCTGGATCATCATGATGCTGGGAATTGGGTGCGACTGTTTCTGCTGGAAAGATTTGTCCGAATTCTGTCCTCAGGAGCCCCAGCCCTTTTCCCTGCCTTCCCCTCTCCCAGATTGGCCCCAAGGTATGACGTTGGTGCTTGAAGATTTTATCCATTCACGGAATTTCCCAGTTGTTGTTGTTGTTGTTGTTTTTTTTTTTTTTTTTTTTTTTTTAAATGTCTTATGCTGTGTGTTTGTGAATTTATGATCTGTTCTTTCAGTTGGGGAGTGTATATTATTTGCATATTCTCTCTGTCTGGTAAGATATTTTAACTTATATTTCTGAGACATACCTAACATCAATACTTAGTATGTTGACTTCAATTGAGGAAGGAAGGCTTAGATAATGGTGTCCGACATGAACCCGGGTGAGCTTATAGACTGTTATGAAGATGTTTTCGCTGCAGATAATGTGACAGCGTTTGAGTTCTGATTCCTTGGAAAGCTGTTGCTTGTGAGAGTAATCTTTGGTTCATTACATGTGTGCGGCTTTTCAGGTCTTGCCTTGTTTTAATATATTCTCTTGCCTTACCCTTAATCTATTCCTGCCTCATTAGGCCGAGGATTTGCAGCTGGAACAGTCAACCTCGGTGAGATCGAAGTTCTCAAAGTAACAAGATTCGAGAGAGTTTGGAGCTTCAATCAGGCACGTGGAAAATTGAGGGGGATCTCGTTCTATAAGCCCTCTGGGGTTCCCGATGGATACTGTTGCTTAGGCCATTATTGTCAACATACTGACAAGCCATTAAGAGGCTATGTTCTTGTGTGTCGAAGTGATAGTGATATGGAAATTCATAGAGGATCAGACTTGGCATTAAGATCTCCTGCTCTGGAAAAGCCAGTGAACTATTCCCTTTTGTGGAGCATGGATTCGGATCATGATGGTAGTGTTTTCATTTGGTTCCCTAATCCACCTGCTGGGTATAAAGCACTGGGAATAGTTGTGACGAATTATCCTGCGGAGCCTGATGTTGAAGAAGTTAGATGCGTCCGGGAGGATCTTACTGAGCCTTGTGAACCTTGTAATCTTATAGGTACTGTGCAATCAAAGCATTCCAGTTACCCTATTCGTGTTTGGGAGACGAGACCCTTCAGAAGGGGCATGAAAGGAAGAGGTGTCTCTGTGGGGACATTCTTCTGTGACTCAGTATTGGGCTTAAATGGAAAAGATCTCGAGGTTGCCTGCCTGAAGAATCTTGACTCCACTCTGCATGCAATGCCGAATCTAGAGCAAGTCCATGCCCTGATTAGGCACTATGGCCCTACAGTCTTCTTCCATCCAGAAGAGGCCTACTTGCCCTCATCCGTGGAATGGTTCTTCAAGAATGGAGCACTTCTGTGGGAGAATGGCAAAGAGAAGGGTGAGAGAATCAACTACGACGGATCGAACTTACCTTGTGGTGGGTGCAATGATGGGGAGTTCTGGATAGATTTGCCAGATGAAGATGACTCCAGGGATTTCCTCATGAGTGGGAATCTTGACAGTGCGGAGCTCTATGTCCATGTGAAGCCTGCTCTTGGCGGGACCTTTACGGATATTGTGATGTGGGTCTTCTGCCCTTTCAATGGACCTGCCACCCTCAAGGTTGGCCCAGTGAGCGTGGCGATGAGCAGGGTTGGGCAGCATGTGGGAGACTGGGAGCACTTCACTCTCCGGGTTAGCAACTTCACTGGAGAGCTCTGGAGCATGTACTTCTCAGAGCACAGTGGGGGCGGGTGGAAAGATGCTTCTGAGGTAGAGTTCATCGAGGGGAACAGAACGATAGTATATTCCTCAAAACATGGCCACGCGAGTTTCCCTCATCCTGGGACTTATCTGCAGGGGTCCTCGAAGCTTGGGATTGGGGTGAGGAACGACACTGCTAGGAGCAATATCTTGATAGACTCGAGCGTTAGGTATAGGATAATCGCCGCTGAGTTTCTTGGAGAGGCTGTAGTCTCAGAACCCTGCTGGTTACAGTATATGAGGGAGTGGGGCCCGACAGTGATCTATGACTCGAGATCAGAGCTGGATAAGGTGATCAATCTTCTACCTTTGTTTGTAAAGTTCTCGGTGGAGAATCTGTTTGACTTGTTCCCGACTGAACTGTATGGAGAAGAGGGGCCAACAGGTCCAAAAGAAAAGGATAACTGGGTTGGGGACGAGAGATGCTAGATTTCACGTCCATGTCCTGATGATGAGAACTCCTTGTCTGGTTGGGTTGAAGTTTGGTTAATTTGTGATTCGGAGATTCTTTCGTGTAGGATAGAAGGACATGGAGCATGCTTATTCAAGGCAACCGGACACAGGCCTCCTGTAACTTCTACCCACTAATTTCAGACTGCAACCAGGGCAGGAGGGAGCAAATACTCTCAGTCGATGAAGACAATCGAAACTCTTCTTCTTACTAGGTGTTCGAGTATGTCTACCATGATGTCTGTTTCGGGAGGATGAGCATCTCTACTGCTGATACATTGGGTCAGCTGTTCATCCTCTGGACTCAGGGAAGCCCTTCCATCTCTTCTGCTGGTTTGCCCTTCTGACCTTCCTCACTACCACGGCCAGATAAAACCCGTAAACCAAAATTGATGGAGAGGAAGTGTCTGGTGATACGACGAAGGAACTGGCAGTGACCGTGCTCCGGGAAGAATACTGCACTGGTGTGGCTGAAATCAGAGGGTAACTTCTTACCGACTCCTTGAGGCATTGTGCCCGTTTCTCTGCTTGTATTTTTCATTAGCTGCTGTAGTAATAGTGCAAGGCTATAGTGCTGCTTCCAAACATTGTGTACGTTCGGATTTGAAAGTGAAGTATCCCGGCATTGGTTCGATGTTCGGTGAAACCGGTCTTATTTCGTGGTTCCGGTTTCACAAGAATAAGTGGAAGCAACTCTTATCAAAAGACGTAAGAACCAGAAGACCCAGTATTATTTTTTTTTTCCGGTAACCAAAAAGGGTTCGTAGACCCATGCATTGACATGAAAGATTACACATAACACATAAACAGGGATAGGAAATCCCTACAATATTCGCAAAGATGAAAGATCCTAATTCAAGGGAACAGTCAGTTATATGACATAAACCTAGTGGTTGAGACGTGGCTTGACTGTCAATCCGCACAACCGTTACCCTCTCAAAGACCCAGTATTATTCGATTGCTATGAAACATCCCCAATTTAGAAAATCTTTTAAGACTATATATTTAACTTAATTTTATTTTTTTGTTAAATTATTATATTTCGTCATTTTAAATTTTTATGCTACTCTCTAATAGAGTTTTGTCCCACGAACGAATTTTCTCGATCCGTTCCTGCTGTGAAAGTTTACAACTGCAAGTGCCAAGCCTGGCAGTATGGATCATTTATGACCTAAAATATAGGGGAAAAGGAAAAGAATTTAAGGGATAAAGTTTATAGATGATTTGACAAATTCGGTCAATTATTATTTAGTATATTAATAAAATGTGTTATATTATATTTAAAGTATAAATATAATTAGTGAGTTAAAAAAAATGAGTGTTTACCATTAGTCGAGTTTGCGGGCTATGTAACAGGATTCGGAATAAATCTTAACGGTTAAAGAAGTTATATTACATTTGAAAAATACTATTATTAGTAGGTTAAAGAATAAGTGTTCATCATTAGTTGAGTTTGTTGAAGAGGTAAAAGATTTAGATAAATCTTCCATATTAACTTTCTTTTAGATTTTATATTATATTTAAAAATTTACTGCTATTAGTGAGTTAAAGAATGGGTGTTTATCGTTAGTCGAGTTTATGGACGACGTAACGGGATTCGGATCAATCTTAAATGTCAACCTTCTTCTAGGGAAGCATCAACAAAAAATTTCGATTCTTCTGAAATCGATAAAGTGGTCAAAATTCATGTTAAATGATAATAGAAAAAAAAAGGGGATGATTATTCGCCCGAGTGATTGACGCTTTTACCCCCAGCCGCCACCCCCACTACGCCAATCTAATGAGCACCATAACGAAAGATCGTACAAAATAATGACTACGTTGTTAATTTGGGCTGAGTTGCCCCGCATCTGGTTGACTTTATTTTTTCAATTATTTACGAAGAAGGCCACTGATTTAGAAGGATATTCATACTAGGGAAAGTGATGAATTTGTGGATTCGTGGATTTTCGAGAGTTAAATTTGAAACTTTTTAACGTCCGAATAAAGATGATATTAGTGTGTCGGATCTTCTTTATCGTATTTTCAAGAATATTCCTAGTCTCGAGACTCCATCCGATGAATCTTCGATCCCACTTCTCAGTGCCGTGAGCACCCCAGTATCAGCCGACGCAATAATGGATAAAATGGTTCGTGTCGTTCGAGTTCGAAAAAACATAAGACAAACGATATCTCGATTCTCGACCGATCTGAAATCAACACGAGCCAATCTCGACCTTCTAGCGATCGTCCAATTCATCCATAACGAATCTGACCAACCCACACCTGAGACACAAGAAGAACAAGAGGAAGACATGGGCCATGTCTTCATGAAGAATCCTCGACGACATGGGGAGAGAAGCTGAGACTGGAACTGAAAAGCCAAGCGTCAGACTTGCCTATGTGGAGAGGCCTGGGAGTCCTTCAGTCAGGAGTCGACCTGTGAGCATCTGAACTGATGCTGATTGGATTCACCATTGACGAGAGCTTGCCTTCTCCAGGTCGATGTTGATGGTGGAGATGGAGGTGGTGGTGATGCCATCCTCCGTTCTCCATCTCCTTCTCCCGTAGATGGCCGCAAACTGTGTCAGAGAAGGAGAATTCAGTCTGCTTTCTTTCGAGAAGAAATACGTGTGTGTCTATATATATGTGTGTGTGAGAGAGAGAGAGAGAGAGAATGGTATGAAAGTGATGGAGTTGTTTGGTGCCGTGGAAATCATATTCCGATGCATTACGGAGGTGTAAGAACCAATTAGAATTGACCTGAGTATGCGAGGTTGCAGTTGGACTAGCTTCCAATTTAAGTTAATCTTGAACCACTTCAACACATGCATCCAATATTTAATCGGGTTTGGTCTTTTTTTCAAGTGCGAATCCTTTTGCAATTTAGGTTTGATTCCGAGTGCTGATCCAACTAAGTTTGGTAATTCCACAGTTTCCGAATTACAGTTGAAGCCCGCCTTTCCTCTGGACCACCAAGCTGATTCTTTCCTGAATAAACTAATTATTTTTGTATTTTACTGTGCCATTTTTTTCTTTTCCCCACAAAACTCAACATGAGAAGATTCAGATTTTGGACAGCAACCAGCTCTGGAAAGCATAGTCTCAAGCCTTATTACATGTTAGATCAGGAGTAGGAGTCTGACACTCCTGGAAGTCATTATGGGGTCTTTGCATGCACGAAAGAATATTTAAAGTCCACCTGTAGAGAATTGCGACAGAGAGTATCCCTCGGTTTGCACACAAGGGTGACCCATGCCTGTTGCTCGATATGTCGTACCAGGGTCTGATGAATTCACTCATCTCTTCCGAGATCGTGTCTTCATTCGTATTGTTTGAAGAGAGTCACCTTGGCACCCTGAGAAATAATCGTTTGAACTCCAATGCTACTCCTAGTTTGCTTGGTCTTCTTGTAGAAACATGGTACACCTAGCTATCCGATCTGGTACTGCTGAAAACCTCATCCTCCTCGTTCAAACCCAAATGCATCGTGTTGAAACAGGAATTTTCATATCCGTCACTAGTGCAAAGTCGAATGAAGGCCATAACGCAGATTCGCATGGATGCTTCATGGATGGAAACTGGGAGCTGTCTTGCTGGATTTGCTACTTATGACAGGAACCAGACTCAGTCATGGTTCGAGAAATGCAACCCCAGCTCCTTCAATTCATCAATTACATAATCAAAGAATTAATCGATCAGGAGAGACATTAATAGTAGACTTAACTAGGCAGATCTATATAAGCTGGGAATTGAGATTTCGACCTTAATCTCAGATGGCAGGAGTACGATTAACCCGAACCGCGTGTGTACACCGAGAACTTTAACGACCATCGGACCATGTGGAACATTGACTAACAACATACATACGGGTCTGGTACGATACTGTACACGCAAGGTCCGGTCCAGGATGATGGCTCAACCTGGACGAGTCTACGGGCACCGCGGGTTCTTCCCGGGCCCGCCATAGTAGAAGTAGGTTCCCCAGTCGGAGCTGTAAGAGCTCCTGATATTGTAGCAGTTGGTATTCTCGGCCAGGGTGGATATGCTCCGGACGGAGCTGAGGCTGTTGTCGGAGTCTACCAGCTCGAGATTGCGGAAGTAGCTGGCCCGGGAGAAGCCATCCTCGGCGAAGCGGCCGGAGCCCATCTGGGTGGCAGTGTGCTCGCTGTCGTGGCGGGAGTTGACGACCTCGCCGCCCCACTCCACCATCGCGGCGTGGCCGGCCAGATGGGTGAAGAGCTCTGCCGGCCAGTAGCCCACCAGGGCGCCGTCCCCGAAGCTCATCCACCAGTTTCCCAATTTCGGATCCTAATGACGGAACATCAGAATAGAGATTGAGTCGCAATATAATGTCACTGCCTCAAATTCAGTTAACTGTAATGTTAGGACGAGGAAGTTATCACAAGGTCATAGGAATTGACCTTCCAGACGAGTATGGTGATGTCGTATTGGTTGCCGGAGAAGGAAGAGACGGGGGAGATGGCTGCACCGATGGCTATTCGGCTGTCGGTCTGCACGAATCCAGCACATAACAAATTGTAGCATCCGGTCACCTGGTACGAATCGCTCTGTTCACAAACTCGAAAAATCGGACTTAGTTCTTGTTAATCGTAATCCTACCGTACATTACTGAATCGTAAAAGCTCCGAAAAAGCCGATACTCTGAAAGTAATCGCAGGCTTCGATATCCCTGTAAAGTGCTTTTCCTCCCGCATTGAAGTAAAGACAAGGGGCGGATCAATTCTGATGCGTAGCCACAGCAGAAAATTGAAAGGCCACCTAAAGTTGGATGGACCGAAAAGTCATGGAATCACAGTCGATTGGTCGGGGTTGTAATCTCGTATCCGAAAATCAACAACTAAATCTCGAGAATAAACGTGCATTTAGACAAAATATCGTTCGGGGTTTTTGAGAATGAATCGATTATTGTTATGACATGGTAATGCCCCGCGCGGGCGTCATTTTCGGTGGTGTCGTGTCAATTTGTGCGAATAATTGGTGCAATTTCATCCCAATGGGATAGTATGTACACAAATTATATGAATTTGCAGGGGATGTGGATTTTGGCCAAAAAAGATATGTATCTACCTAGCCAGTGAAATTACAAAATCGTGCTTCGAAATCTCTCCCTAGAAATGTCATGTTCAAAAAATTAATGAATTTCGAGTAATTTATATTATCAAGATCTCCGATTCATCAATACATATAAACTCGATTAAAAAAAAAAGGAAAAAGGAAAAAAATGGAACATGGGACTTGACTTTGACTTTGGACAGTTCAATTGATGTGCACACTGGTTAGATGGAATGAAGCCATCCTGGGCATGGATGCATTATCAATTATCAGGTACTAGAAAATGACTTATTAATTTTATTTTGAAGAATTAAAGAATTCCTTCTAAGTAACGTGAACCTTCTCTAATATGAACCCGGCTCGGATACCATCTGATTTAAGTCGAGGATGGTGATACTGTACCGATCGTGTAGTTCTCACTGAACTCGATAGTTTATAAAGTACGAAATATTTAGGGAAGAGAGGGAGAGCTGACCGTCCAGTAGGTGAATAACCGGGGCCTGCTGTCACCGTAAAGCTCCGGACTGACCTGACTAGCAAAATAATCCCTGCTTTAGGTGTCATCATATATTAAAAGAATAAAATCTTCCTAAGTATGACTTTTCTCTATTTTTAAAATTCAAATTCAAAATTTTATATTAAGACTATGGATTATCCAAATTAATCCTGAGGAGAACAAGGTTCAAGGCTGGGATGGGGATAGGGTGTGGGAGGGAGCAGGGGAAATGGGAAGGATGGGGGTACCTACCTGCCAGCCGGCCTCTATGCTGTTGAGATCAGAGCCATCGAAGGATCCGGAGAGGATCCAAATCTGAGACAGGCTGAACTCGTTGACCTCACCGATTGCTGGGTCCCACACGTTTATTGTCGCCTTCGCCCCGTATACCTCGCCGCCCGACGATCCGGTGTACGCTATCGCATGCTGGCAACAGTGCACCCGCATTCTCATCGTGAAGATCAAATGCAAGGTCGATTTTCGGCATTATCAATTTCAAAGATATTTGAACCTGAACGTACGTACGCAAGTGATGTACCTCGTGGCCGTTGCCGCTTACAACGTCGGGGGCGTCGGACCGTCGGGCCAGGGGGCCGAGCCGGCGCTGCTTCTTGCCGAAGTCGAACAGAGACTTCAATCTCAGGACATCATGAACCGTGGTGCGCCGAACCGGCACCGTTCCCCTCGGGCACCCCGTGCCATTACGGTGCCAGTCTTGCCACACGATCACCTCCCCCGCCCGGCCTCCGCCTCCGTTGTTCATCGCCGTCGACGGGGACCATGAAGAAACCTCTTTCTTCATCGTTGACGTCATCTTAGGCATTTCCGGTGGCACTTTCTGTTGATTTTCAACACATTATGTACATAGACATATACTATCATTATTATCTTCTCATTATAATTGCTAGTGATTGATTGAGGAATGTATAGAGTGGAAAAAAGAAAATGACAAAAATGCCACCACAGATATATAACTATGTGCCCACGGGATTTAACTTCTACTACTTTCCTAGCTACCTATGCTCATACAGCTTATAAACGGGTCAGACCGACCGGACGGTCTTCGAACCTGGATCCACGATGGGTCTCTCATTCCAGGGCAGTAAGAGGAGGGTAATGGTTTGTGGAAGGGAAGCAAGTAAAACTAATCATTTGCATGCATTTGGCTTTATATAATGGATCACCTGGATCTTGTGGTTCTTGAGCAGTGGATGGTCCAGAGCCAGCTGCTTTCTCTTGTGGACGCAGTCGATTATGTCTCCGTCCGGGCTCTGAAATTCAAAGTACAGTCACCATGAAAAGACTGGTGAATGTCTGCATATACGTATCTATGTGTACACACGTATACACACCTCAATGGTCAGGACAGGTGGCTTGTTAATCTTGTGCAGGTGCCTCTGGATTCTCCTCAGCCTGAGGCTGCTCACCTGTCTGTTGTAGTCTGTGTAGTTTAGGGAAGAGACGGTGCCGGGGAAGAAGAAGAAGAGGAAGATGGGGGTCAACAAGACGATATTGAAGAGACCCAGCTGAAAATCAGGAGCTTCCGATGATGATGATGGTTGGAATCTTCGCTTATTTGCATCGACAGTAGTCCCCATCGTCTCTCATTCAGTGCCCTCACGACAAGCAACTGAGCTTGACAGACAGGGAGAGAAGTGAGGAAAGAAGAGGAAAGGGGAAGACTAGGGAGAACTGTGGCGCCTTTACTGGCAAGAGCGAAACCACTCCCGAGGACCCAAGAAGAAGAGACAGGAATTAAACCGAGAAAATGACTTGCAGTCAGTGCTTCACAATGGAACCTCTCTCCCTCTCTCACTCCTCTCAATGGCTAATGGCTGATGAGAAGAAGCCTCCATTCAGGCCATCTGCTGAGAGATCATCATCATCATCATCGCTCCATCTTCCTCCTCCATCTGCCTCTTGACTCTTCTGTCTTGTTCCATCGCTGTTGTTTTCGTGGAATATTGCAATACAAAACCAACCATACTTACACCCTTTTCCATTCTTTCTTAAAAACAAGGAGGAGGAGAAGATAAAGAGAGAGAAGAGAGGGATTCCCGACTGCTATTTATAAGTCTAACAGGCTTTGACCAGTCCGAGCTCAAGACACGGGTAGAGTAGTTGCGAATAAATATTATCTTCATTCACATAATTCGAAACTGAAATCTCGAGGTGTCGAAGTACCACCTCAGCCGGCTCGTGCTGGTCGACAGAGAAAAGGGTCTGAAAGTGCTATAAAAGCCAGACCTAACCTCAACACAGCATCAATGGCATCCTCCTTTTTACTGCACTCCCCCCCTTACCTTCAATGTTCACATCTACCGACTCTTTTGCCATTAATGTTTCTTCTCACTTTTGAAAGCCTCACAAGCAAAAGCCGCCTCCTTCCCACCTCTCCTTTTCTTCCCTTCTCAGTTTCTCCCTTCCTCCTCTCCTTTATTTCCCCCCCTAATAAAATGCCTACTATGTATATGCACAATGACTCAATTTCATAATTTTTTTTGACAGTCGATTAAATTTCCTCGAAGAGACACCTCTGTAAAGTTCATACGCGCCATTGGTTGAAATGAAAATGTCAGCTTTCGAAATGAGAAAATTCACAATCATATCCACCTAAGTTGACTCTTCAAGATTAGCATAATAAAAGATCCAACAAAATAAAAAAGAAAAAAGAAAAATAAGAATTAAAAGGATAAAGGTTCTTCTAGTTATAACTGATGAGTTGTGGGATTATCATTTAAACATTGACATGTCGCGTCTTAATAATTGGAAGAAAAATAAGAAGAAGAAGAAGAAGAAATCCGGAAAAGTCAGCATTTGACGGGGAGGCCCACGCAACGCATTTGAAGCTTTGAATTTACTGTCCTGCCCTTGTTCTGACTAATTAATTACTCCGAAAATCAAGCACTATGGATGATGCTCTACATTTTCGACCTACAATCCTCTTACCCTATCGTTACTTTCTTGATTGAATAAATTGATTCCAAACTACAATCCACGCGAGAGACATCTAGAAAAAAAATTGTTCAAGAGACAGCTTCATGTAAGGCAATATCTGCCAGCTACAGGTTCGTATTTAAATGGACCAAATCTGTTTAAACATGATAAAGAGGCTTGCTCAAGGGATAACTCATGGGTGTTCATGTAACTCAGCAGAGAGCTGTCTTCAAAGGTAAGCAGCGGGGACCCGCATCTCCCTATTTTGCGGCTAAGGCAAGTTGGGACTGTCTAGGTTCTCTCAAGGCAACGGGTACCAACCAGAAGGGCCAAACCCTAAACTTGGAATAGGAACATTAAGTGACCAATCTGTGGCAAAAGGAAGAACTTCATTCTCGGAACAAAACAAACCAGCAAGAACTCGGTGTCAAAGATCAGATCCCATGCAGTGAACTACAACATAAAGACTGACAATCTGTAGATTTCACATTCTATAGACAGTTGCGGTGATTACAGAAACAAAGCACTCCGCATAACCGTATAATCAATGGAGAAAAGCCCATTCCAGGAAAAAAAGCTGGGTCAGATAAAGCTCGCAGTTGTCTTGTATTCGTGTACCTTCTCTAAGCATTGGGCAGTGGAATGGTTTCTTAACCTCGTGACCATTATGAGCAAAATTAAGCTGAAACAAACGTCTCTGACTTTGTTCTTCAGCCACTGGTCGATTCATCTTCGCTGTCATCGCTGTCATCGCTGCACGATCCATGTGCGTGAAGCAGTGTAAGATTCATTTGAATAAGAAGCTCTATCACCATTTTAAATGTTTGATAGACCTTCGTGCCATCAGAAAAGAGGAGAGGGGGAAAAGATTTATGGTACCTCTGCTCTGGAAGCTTTGATATCCGCCTAGCGTCCAACCCTGTTATATACTTTTGTGCTGCTTGAACATTTTCAGCAGCTGCATGACAGGAACGTGCTTTCAGTGATGGAAAGACGAACAAATTATGCAGCGAAAGAGATGTAAAAATGATTTGAAGAAGAAAATACCTTTGGTCAACAGGAAGACATGAAGCGAACACCGTTCTGCAGCAAGTTTGACTGGGGTGCTCGCGTCCTTCAAACACTCCGCTACTGCAGGGCCCACAACTGAGATATTGGCTGCTATAATGGAAGGATTCTCCTGTCGGACAACCGTAGAAGTGTCACCAAACTCCGAATAAGAGAGACGTAAGAAAATGGGCACATGAGGATGGATAGAATTTTCACGTACTTTTGCAATGGACTTTATAGCAGACAATGCCCTTCTTCGGACTTCGCTTGAGTCATCACGCAGAACAGAAACGATGGATGAAATGAGATCGGAGTGCCCACTGTTGTTACTGGGACTACTCTGAATCTGACACAGTAGGAGCCTTCCTAGAGCTTTCGTCGAGGTTTCACGAATTGGGAACTGACATTAGAGTCGGATTTTGCTCGTCAGAGATCAGCAGAAAAAATCAAGTCCATAAGAGAAAATTCAGGTTCCATCAGAATAGATTACCTTCTCATCCTTCAAGCCAGATTTAAGGAAGTCGACAATCGACGGGGAGCAAGGTGACCCCATGAGGGCAGAAGAATTATGCCTCAGTATTGATGATATAGTCAGTAAAGATCCATGTCTTGCAGACCAACTAGATGATGAAGATGACTTTAGAAGCTCCTCAAACAGATCATTCAGCTGCTCTTCCTCCATGTACTGCATAAACAAGAGTAGAATGAGCCAGGAAAAGGAAAAAGAGCCCATGTGAACCGAAACTGTGGATATCAAGGGGGAAAAAAAGAAGCAAATTCCTTTGAAGTATTCCCTACAAACCTGGGATGTGATGCCTAGTATCTTTGCAGAAGATACTCTAACTTGGTCATCATCATGAAGAATTAAATCTCGGAGGTGATCGTAAACTCGTGTTCTAACAGAGGCACTGATGTTATTCCCTGCGTGCTTCAGGACACCCTTCAAGGCAATCAAGATGGCCTCACGGACCCCGCCATCTGAAGCCTGAATAGAATGTTCAGATTTTGATTTTAGAATTTTTACATATTAACAAATTTGACAAATAAGAGCATGGGATACAATTGCGAGTTGATTCACCTGCAAACTCGTCAATAAATCACCAACTAAAGGATCAACCCTTGTACTGAGCGCACTGAGCTTTCCAAGAGCAAGGGCAGCGCTTGACCGAACCATCCTGCATAAGTGGCAAATTGCTAAAAGTCAGGGGAAGCAATAAATTAGAATGACAATTCACCAGTAAAAGGGGGGAAGAATGTTATCCAGAACTACCTTGTACTGTCCTGCAAACACTTAATGAATGTGGTCTGAAGCTGCGGAAGGAAAGGTTTCAAGGCAATTCCTCCTTTTCGTATTAGTATGGTTAAGGTGGACAGTATGGCACTCTTCACTTGCCAAGGGAAACGATCACCAATTATTCGAATA
This sequence comes from Lagerstroemia speciosa, assembly GCA_037672795.1. Classification (NCBI taxonomy): domain Eukaryota; kingdom Viridiplantae; phylum Streptophyta; class Magnoliopsida; order Myrtales; family Lythraceae; genus Lagerstroemia; species Lagerstroemia speciosa. Next base: position 3,932,599 of record CM075296.1, read on the forward strand.
AGTGGCCTGCATTCACATAGATAACCATCAATTATAGGATGCTCCATCCACTTAGACCGGCACACGAGACAAAAGAACAGTGTATGCTCTGGTCATTAAATTTAACAAAGCATGAGCTAATGTTGGATCAGGCTCATTTGTAATTATCAAAAAAGAAAAACTTATGAATTTCCTTCTTGTGCTTGATTTTCCTGCTCAGAAAAATTCATACCCAGTTATTGGGATCACAAACTCCTTCAAAGCCTGCTCACTTGTAACCTCGATAAGCTCTCCAAGACCCAGTGCTGCTTGCTCTCTCAGTTCAGCAGATCCACTAACAAGACCCTGCGAGGATGACCATTAAGACGCTAAACTTGGTTGCTAAAACTGCTTTCTAGAAGAAAAGAGAAGCTATAAACTGCTTGCATCTAAATTTTCTAAGTCAGAAAATCTTTCTTTCGAAGAAAAATCTGCACTGCTCCTTACCCCTAGATGAACCAGAAACAACATTCAGAAATGAGAGAGAATTGGTAGAAGTAACAAAGATAACACAGTACTTGATGAAATATTGGAAGCACTGGCTGAAGAGCTTTCCGGAGACAGAATCCTGGAACCAGAACAGATCCTCCCTGAACAGAAAAAAGTCAAGCTAAATGTTCGACCAAAGACCAAGCGGAAAGGAAAATAATGTACTGGAGTACGTTACAGGGAGTAATCTTTTACCTTCTTCCTGCGCCGCTCTTTATCTCTGGCTGTTGAGACAGCATCTCTCACAAGTTTAATGTATGATGGCAGTACCTCCTTAGGAACAGAACTGACAACACTTGATAGAGCCTCCCAAGAAACCTATAAAGGGAAAAAATTGCACCTTACTCTTGAGTCTGTGCCAGCCCACAAGAACAAAAATTATTTGTTTTTCCAAAGGACGTACTGAAATAGTAGCTGAGTCTGAGTCACTGAGCAAAATGATCAGTGTGGATATCATATTCGGAGCTTCGTCCACCAAATACAGCTTGCTATTCTTGAATAAGTACCCAATGAGGTAAGCAGAACTCCTCCTAACTGATGCCTGAAACCACATCTTGGGGATCACTGACGAAGGACGGGAGAAAAGCAGAAAAGGAATATTGAAATTAAAAGGAAATTAGATGATTCAATGCAATTTACCTGACTATCACTAACACCTTTAATAAGTTCTGATAATAGCGAATCGATGCCTTCTTCATCTATCACTAAGACCACAGTTTCGGCTGCTTCCTTTGCCAAGGGTTGCACCTCCTAAATTTTAACATAGGAACAGATATCAAAATAAACAATAAGATTCAGGAAAGAAGAGGAAAGAGAGGACATCTCTTTAAATGATCCTTACCATGTCATCTCCACCCATGGCAGACAGTAAAGCAGGAAGAACGGTACCAAGATGGAAGTTTAGACCAGGTCCTGCAACCTCTGCTAATGCTCCAAGGGCATGTGCATTGAAAGCACTAAGCAAGCAAAAAGTGAGATTCAGCACTAATACAGACCAAAAGTTAATCGAGACTCAAAAAGAAATATAAAAATGATCACTTACGAGAGGGGCAGATTGACCAGCTTAGGCAGTATATGAGGCAATACAGCAGCTGTCCTTACACTAATCAAAGAGTAGAGTTACTGTCATATCTTGTTTTAAATAACTAAACATGGAAGAAAATCATGAACGCAGTTTCTTTCATTCTGGTTATACCTTAGAATTTGTTTGAGGCCATCCAGAGCAGTATCTGAAGTCTCATCGTCCTCCAAAGCATGCAAAAGTGTGGGGACAATTTCATCAATTGCTTGCATTCCAGCGCTCTGCAACATTTTTTCCCAACATAAATTAATGACAGGTTCGTATTTAAAGAATAGATTCATAAGACGTCAAATAAACAAGATGATTAAGACAGGGATGAAGAGGCACCTTGTAGAGAGTGCTAAATGCCAGACCTGCAGCCTCCCGAACCTCAGGCATGCTGTTAACAAATTGTGATTTTAAGACATAAGGCAATTCTTCTCCAAGAGTGTTGCCAGTTAGAAGACCATGAGAACTGAAAAGAAATTTATAGATTACCAACCTATCACAGAGTGCTGTGCGAATGGTAGGAATGAGTTCATCCATGAAACTCAATAACTGACTCCTACCAGCGCTTGCCATCACCTCACTCAGGCCAATGCACACACCCTGTCAGCCAAAATGTTCAGCACAAAAATTTCAAAATACAAACCTTCAATCTCCTAAATACTAGAAGCGTTTAAACTCCACACTAGTAGTAGCATCATTTCGAAACAGGTTTTTTTTTTTATAAATATTTTGCACTAAGTACTGTTCGAAAGAGGAAAGGACCTGGCAAAACCTCTGCGAAATATGCAAAATGTTTGTCAATTTTTTTCTCCATGAAAATATTTGGAAGAGATCGATAAGCTCTGTGACCTCAATCACAATAGCACAAGTTGGTTTCAAGAGAAACAGCTCAATTATTGGAACGAGTTTAAATAGAGCAATCAAAGTCACCTGTCTTCTGCTACTACTAGGATCCTTTAAACCTTTTGCTAATATCGGTATAATAAGAGGAAGCACTCTTTCTCCAAGCTTTCTGACAAGTTCACCCAGTGATCTTCCAGCAACCTGCAGACCATAAAAATACTTAAGCCTCTAACTTAATCTAGTGCAGCCAAAGAATTTGCCTGCAGATTGATTAAAACCTGTCGCCTCTCGGATGATGATGAAGCAAGGGAAGTGATCAGGGTGTTCATCAGAACTGGCATAATTTCCTTCAGAGTCTTTGGAGTATTTGCAACTATGGTCTTCCAAACATGTAAAGCAGCCTGACGTGAAGCCAAAACATCAATTAACTTGCCAATTTTTCGAATTTTTGAACTTGTCCAACTAGAAAAGCAAATTAACAATGTACATCAAGCATTTTAATGCTCACATCATTTGCATGCAGGAATTGAACACTTTAGCTCAAACAACACAAAATTATGAACAGGAACAAGAGGTCACTTGGACCAGAAACCAAGAACTGTTCTTTAATTCCACACAGAGACCGACTATCCTAGAAGCTTAAAATTATAGGAAATTGCATAATGAATATGTTCCAGGGCATGGTTTACTAATGAATGCATGTCAAGGGACACAGAATATACTTTGAACTATCACAATAGTAAAGCCATTACCTGACGAACTGATACGCTAACATCAGTTCGGACCATGTATAAGGCTGCAAGAACTTCATTGCGCTTGTCCTTTCCAAGAACCTCAATAATTGCACGCCCATGTGCTTCAGTACTGGCACCTTCATCATCACTCCCACCCTCAAGCAAGGCTTTCCCTGAAGTTCCAGCAACCTGATGGAAGAGAAGCTCAGTCAAGAGGCTGTGGAATCATTTTCTTGTTGACAAATACGTAAGAGGTTCTTGAGAACTATACCTTGAACAGCAAGTCACCCAGTAACTCAACCGAACTTTGTCGGATACGCCAGTTGTCATTAAAGATTCCATCCTCCACAGCAGGAAGGAGAAGAGGTAATGACCTGAAACATAACGCAATTGGGCCAGCATGAGATTCACATGCATCTGAAGTTTGTGATAATTGCTACAAAATGTTTCAATTTCCTCCTGCTATCAATAATTGAAGAATTCCCATACTCTTTATCTTTAACAATCAGATAAACGAATGCATGCATTCTATTATATTGGAAAAACAACACAAGAATAGCCACATATTACTATATTAGCCCCTAAAAAGTACACAAATTTTCCATCAACAAAGAGGCCACACATAAAACTGGCTGTCCACTTCTTCTGATTGTATACAAGACAAGACCCTTTTTTCTTCCGGGTGCTAAATAAAATTTTCGTTGATGAAGAACCAAGAAGGTGCACAGACATGTACAAAAGGTGTTAAGGATATACAAAATAAAAAGTGTTCCTTAAATGGACTTCTTGGAAACCAGAAAAATCTGAACTTTCTGAGGGCAAATGTGTTTTCTCATGCAAATTTATGCACTCATTAACCCAATAAGCTTGAATAGCACAAAGTTTGCATACGTTGTTGCGTAATGCTCTACTAGAACATGTCCAGCACCTAATGCTGCTTCACGCACGGATTCATTCTCGTCTGCAAGACCTGTTAGAACAGCCCACTACTATTGCTTTAGACTATCAATAGAAATAAGAGACATATTTCCCCAAATTGAAAGGGCCATACCATCCAAAATAGCAGGTAGAACCTGCGGCAGATAGTTCTGGAATTGTACACCCAATGACCTTGGAAAGTACTGCAAATAATTTCCATTAAAAAGGAAAAAGAATTATATTTCTTTAGAAATATAGAGCCTGCAAGGTAGTTAAAGATATTCTATCCACAAATCAATTCCATGGTCTATAGATAACACTAGATAGTGAATCACAGGGCAATTCCCCAAGACTGAATCCCTTATCGTGTATGAAACAGATATAAATATAAGGGTGCACACCTTGAACAATGTTAAGTATCCATCACGAACAGATGCTTTCTGATGAGAACAGTTCCGAATAATGTCAGGAAGTAAGTTCTCGAAGTATGCCATGCCAAGCGCAGCTAAAACCTGTGAATATCACAAAATCTAGATCAGCTACTATGCAAAATATTCATAAGCTATATTAAAACAAATGACTAACTTACCACCAGAGGTTCAGTGAAAGAACGAAGAAATTCAAAAAGATCAATTTTACTGTGATCACCTCTGTCAGTCCTTGGGCAGCTCCAGAGCGCTCAACATTGCTTCCATCAGATTTAAGAGTATCCAAGAGCCATGGAACAAGGTCAGGGAAATTTTCTTCTCCCATTCCTCTAATGAGTGAACCGAGGGCCCTTGCTGCAACAGACCGAACCTCGGGGATTGGATCTACAAGCACCTGCATTTATTATATTACTCCATCAAATAAAATGTCCAGACACTAAGGCCAGAACTTGGCTCCAACAAATAATAAAGTACCTTCTTGACTTCAGGAAGGAGTAACCCAATGTATGGAATCATGTCTTTTGGTTCAGTAACCAATGAACACATATTCCCTACTATTTGTGCAGCTTTCTTCTTTGTGTCAGCACTCCTCTCTCTCAATCCTCTATGCACAATAGGCACCAAGAGGGCAAGTGAAGGAGCATCAATTGAGTTCACAAAAGTGGTCTGCAGCAATTTGGTATGGTCAGTCATGTACATGGATGAGGCATGGGTAAATCATATTAATTCATGATATTCTAAATTCAACTCTTACTTGGAGGAGAATATCAAGAGAGTACTTCGTGTGGTCATTGGGATCTGTCAGACCCATCAGAAGGGTGGGCACCAGAGAAGATATCTCAGGATTCTTTATCACACTTCCAACCTAAAAAAAGGAGCAACTACAATCAAATAAACTGGCATAATATAAGAAAGAAACAACAAGCCAAGGCACAATGTATTAACCTGCTGAAGAGCAGTCTGACCTGCCGACTGGACCTTTGGGTGAGTATCTGTCAAAACCTGCAAAATTTACTAATGAATGTAAGAACTGCTAATATTGCAACTTAAAAATGTAGCAAATCTATGTTTATACGATGTTTACCTCAGTCAGTTTGGGCACAATCTTTGGAAGGCATTGAGAGAGTTGCTGAGGGGCACAATAAGCCATGGCACCAAGCAGCTGCACACTACTTTGTTTGGTTCTCCAAGCTTTGTCTTCAAGACCCTGCAGAAATAGCAAATGCAATGTGATGACTACTGCATTGTTCATCGTCTGATTATGAACACCTTGGCAATACGAATTTCCTAACTAGAATGCTAGTAAAGAGTACCATTAGGGCACCTTTATACGAATAATTATTTGCATGAATTTTTTTTGAGTGTTAAATAAATATTTATATTACTGAGCACCAAGTAGGTGCAAGAAATTACATAATAGGTCCATGTACAAAAGGTCATGCAAAACCTTAGTCAAAAAACATCATGTTCTCCAGACCATATTCCCCCACTCCATACACCTGTGTACCAAAAGAATAACTCCTTTACCCATCTATCTACTACTAGCCTATTGTTTGTTTCTATCCTTTCAAAAGCTCTCCTATTCCTCTCCCAAATAAACCAAAAAATAGAAAACGGGATTAGATTAACAAGTGCTTTCTTTCTCTAAAAAATTCTTATCCCTTCCCAAGCATATAGTTCCTGCTCTACCGTGCCTACCTGTTACCCAGGTCATCCCCATTCGCCTATGTGCCACCTCCCACAGCCACCTAGTCCATTGACCATGCAAAAGCAAATGGTTAATGGATTCTTCCTCTACTATGCAAAGGAAGCATCGATTAACCATAATCTTCCCTTTTTTCTTCAAATTATCTGTCATGATAACTCTGCCCCATACTGCTTCCCACACAAAAAACCTGGCTTCAAATTATTTGCATGAAATTGATAAGTTTTCTAGGAAACGTGAGCTTTGCAACCAATGCATATGCATTTGAAACAACTACTACCCAAGTTCATATTCAATTTTCCCCTGTTTTAAGTAATCACTCCTACACTTTTTAGTGGCCATAAGAATCCATTTTGAATTTTCAGACAGACCGGCACAGTTTCTTCAGAAATGAAAATTGAACCATACTGAACAGGGAAAAAAGTGCATATCTTCATTCCAAAGCAAGTCAAATATTGCATAAACCTGAAGTATCAACATCTTAGTAAAGAAAGCCTAAAAATACCTTGAGAAGAGACGGTAGCACAAGCTTCACACCTTGAGCACTCAGCTGAGACATCATAGCTCGGGCAGCACATTCAGCAGCTTCACGAACTGCAACCACTTGATCGGAGAAACAAACCAAAAGCAATGGTAGCATTTGGATTACATACCTATGCCAAAAGAAGAGCAGTTTCTTTCTCAGATAACTAGTTTATGATCCCATTATCTAATTTATTTAGACAGCAGATTCTGTACGTACGGCTCAAATAACTTTCCCAACTTCTCACATAGGCATTCAAATGCCATCAGAGCTCCCTCACGACATTTTGCAGAGTTCCTATCAGGGGGAAGTTCATACTGAAGACATTGAGATACATATACAGCAGAAAATAGTAAAAAATTGAAATAAAACCAGTCTTAACAAACCGGAAGTCAACTCCACTTAGAAACTAACTGTTATGGTAATCAGTAAGATTTTCTTCTTTATACAGAGCTAGTTGGCTGCTAAATATCATGAATAGGGGCACCTTAACTTTTTATTCACATTGAAAAGGAAAAAAGAGAAGGTCTACTAAACTATCTGAAAAATGGGAAGAACCAAACCTGTCCATTAAACCTTCTTGCAATGCAGCAACAATCCCATATTTCTTCAAGCAAGATATTCCAAAACCCTTGACTACACCAGCAAGCCCAAAAGCAGCTCCACGCCGTTCACCATACTTATCACTCTTCATAAGCTGGTTCAACAGCCTAGAAACCAGAGCTTGAGCATCTTCCTGATAGATTAGAATGCCAGAAAAGAAATTAGACATTAACATTGAAATGAAATGTTATCAAGCAGCCTATTGAATGAATATAAAAAATATAGAGAAAACCTAAATAATATAACCTCAAGTAAAAGGAATACTAATAAATAAATACATAAATATGAATTTATGAATTGATCAGCTGATATCACATACTCGTTTTGACTGCATTAGTGGAGACAGGCACACTGCGACGGCACGCTGCACTGCTTCAGAGGGTGTATTTAGCACATCCAATAGCTTATCAACAACCGTATGAACTTTGGGATCATCCTGCTCAATGAAGTAAACTATAAAACCTAAAGAATATTTGTTCATTTACAAAGTCGAGAAGTAAATAAAGACAAATTTGAACCTTTGCCAGGTGCTTAGCTAATGCTCCTGTGAAGATAACAACACCTTCTCGAACTAGATCATATTTTTCCTCATCGGATGCCTAAGCCAAAAACAAAATAATCAAAATAGAAACAATGTGATGAACAAACTTCAATAGTAAGCTAAAGAGAGAAGGTTCTTGGTTAGGGCTATTCCCAATCAAAGATATTTCATAAACGGAATACTGCTATACAATGAAGGTGCCACAAAAGGAAAAATCCTACAAGATGGTCCTGGACAAAGTTATTAGTCAAAATTTTTGGTATACGGAACTTACCTTCTTGTTTAAGTAGTTTTCAAATATTGGGAACAACAGAGAAACATTCTCTCTTCCATGCTTATCAATGACCATGATACCAGCATTGATCATCCTTCCACGAACATCAGCATTTGGATCAGCCTGCATATCCAGAGGCGTCATGCAACAGGCATTGTTCATCTCTTCTTTCTTGTCTATACCATTTTAGTTTCATATAAAATTATAGTCGTAGAGGCATCTAAAAATGCGGGGAAATCAGGGAATCGTGAACATGGTCGATTCTATGTCATGCTCATTATCCATTGATATGTCTCTACTTTTCGTATTTTTGCACCAACTCAGTGATTATTAATAAAATTTCTACTTTGCTGATAGAGAGAGAGAGAGAGAGAGAGAGAGAGAGAGAGAGAGAGCCACTATCTAAAAAGCTTTTGCCCCTTTCACTTTTTATAAATTCACAGCAATGCCTGTGGGTGAACCCTAACGCTTTGTTTGGATTGTCGGATTTGGAGGGGAAGGATTTGGAGGAATAGTATAATCCCTTGTTTGGGTAAATTATTAGGAGTGATTTGGAGGGATTCGCCTCACTTTTTTAATTCCTCCGATTTGGGGGAATTTGGAGGGATAGCAAATTTTTTGAGAAAAATATCCATCGTAACTTCTTTAAAAGAACTCTAAATATGTCATAATTCTGCATCATATAATTATATAATCACATCTGTCTCCTCCTACTCGATCATTTTCAAACCACGACAACAACACGCTTTCCCTTGCTTGACCACCACCAGGTCACAAAAACAAGCCTCTCAAGATCACCACAAAACCACAGCTTTATTAGAATTTCGAGATCATCATCAAACTACCGTGCCTCTCTTACGTATTTCTTCTGCTCAATTGGTTTTCCAAAATAAAAGGGCCAAATCGTCAAATTAACTTTTCTATCCCTCCAAATCCGTTCTCCAGTAATAATATCCAAACAAGTGATTCGGAGGAAAGATTATCCCTTCAAATTCCTCCCCTCCCCTCCCCTCCCCTCTAAATCCCTCCAAATACCTCCAAATCCCTCAATCCGAACATAACGTAAAGGGTTGACACAAGGGCAATGACAGATATATACTTCCAGTAATCCACAAGGTCCTGGAACGCACAGCTTTTAATGCACCTCTTTCCAGATATAACTAAAAAGGGCATCCGGACAGAAGATTCTGCCAAAGAATGCACCTTTACTAGAAATATTTCCCAGGTGTTCAAACAATGAACAAAGTAAGAAGGTTACCAGGGCTCGTGATATTAGGAAAGTCATGACAACAGGAAGGTCCTTTGTCCTTAGCACATCTGCGGCAGAATACAAAGCCAAAGCGATTCCTTGTCTACCAAGCCAACCAGCATCAATATTGTCTTCTTTGAAGTTAGCATCACGGATATACAAAGAAAATAATGTTGAAAGTGCTTCCTGAAAAATTTGTCAAAAAAGTCAAAGACTTATGGAGGGGAAATATTTGTTGTTAGATAGGGTTTAAATAAAACTAGCCAAAGGCACCTGTGTTGAATCTGGGTTTTCATCCAAAGCAGCAGCTAATGCCTCTGCAGCAGCTAATCTCACGTTATAGTTAATATTGGATAAAGCTCTATAAATTCCAGAATAGTCTGTGCCAATATTATAGCCGTATCGATCCCATATATCCTCAGCCAATTCTGCAACTGACTGAAACAAATAGATAATTAAGGCAGTGAAAAGTTGCCTATATTAATGCAAAAGAAAAAGGAGCACTGAACCATTAATCAAGAGAGGAAAATCAGTTGATCAAGATGACATATGTCAAATTATTTCACTGTCACAAATGAAGATTATCTTAAAATTTGAAATAGCAACATTCTGTTTTTTAAAGAAATTCTAGTAATCAATGCTGAATCCATAAGGCACAACTACATGAAATATGGACACAAACAGCATGGAAATGGACAGGTTAATAAAGATGGAAAATGACGAAAACTCTTTTATTTCAAAGCATGCTAATAACTGCACTAACCCATGGAGATGGGAAAGATAGATACTAAATAGCATGAAAATAAAGAGGAAGGTGAGCAAGCCATACTTTTTCAGGATCATGTAGTGCAATCCAAATACTTGTTGCAATCTCAACATTCTCAGGAAGAGTACAATTGGCAACAGCAGGAACGCATTTCACAGCATTCAAACAAGCCATTCTCACATGTACGTCTTTGGAATAAACTCCATATAGTGCCTATTAATAGACAGAAATATCAACTAAATATTGTTCTGAGTAAAACATAGTTGTGAAACAACACTATAAAAACTGGAACATACAGGTGCAGCTTCTTCTGGCTGCAAACCAAGGCACAGCTCATTTAATGCAGATCCCACTGAAGCTTGATAAGCAGGAACAACACCCAACACATTATAGAGAGCCTACAAGCGGGAAAGAAACATATAGTAAGCTCTTCATGTGCAGAAAAGTTACCAGATTTGACCCAAACAAAAAAGAAGTTTAGACTTTTAACTGATATCATCCGAAGACGGGGAAGTGGCAGCAGCGGGTCCAGGTGTAAACTGATGATTCGAAGTACATCATCATGAAGAACTGTCTTCTTGGAAGATAATAAGATCCTCTCCATTATCTAGTGTTAAATCACTATTAGTTAAGTAAAAAGAACAGACACCATGCCTCATATATTAACTGAAAATGCATATATAAAGGAAAATCCTACCGGGAAAACAAATGTAAAGGAATCTACAGGAAGACCGCCCAGTTTGCAAGACAGAGACAGGGCATTTATTACACGTTCAAAAAGAGACAATGGGTGCTTCTCATTGCCTGAACCCTGAATCATAGTTAACTCATCAAAAAGCATATCATTGTCTTCCATCACTATCAACCGCAATGCTGTTGCAATATCAAGGGCCCAATTACAAAGAGGCGAGGCAGTACATCTAGCAAGCTTCACAAGGGTTTCATATGCCACATCACCAACTATTGGTGAACGCAACAAAGGGTTTACAAATTTCACCTGAACCAATAAAATGAAAGTAAATTTTAAGGTTCAATATGTAAATAAATATAAATTGTAGCAGCTACATCAAAATACTGAAGTTCCTTGATAAGTACACTGTATTGTTCAGATATGATAGTCATGCTTACAAAGAAAGACTGAAAATCCACTGAAAGGAAATAACAAGGTAAAACAGGACCAGTTTAGTTGCATGACAATTCCATTCCATCGCTTCATACCAAAGCTCACCTAGACAGTAATATGGGCACCAGCTGGTACATAAATATGGGTTATTGAAGAAAGATGGGGCCTTTACATTTCATAATTCAAAGAAGAAGAACTGTCCTAATGAGATTTTGCATTCGTAACGAAAAACAGTCAGAAATTTCCCCAATGCAAAATGAAGAGTGCTGTGGCAATCATGTAGCTGTTATCACAAAAAAGCATGCCTTTTCTTTTGAAATTTAAATAAAAAGTTTTATTGATTTACAAAAAAAGCATGTCTTTTTACTTGCTGAGGAAAAGAAAAACATGTGAGCTTCTTATGTGCTTTTTGTTAATGGATTTTTAAGTCTATGAATGCCCAGCACTTACCTAGAAGCCCTTTTTAAATAATCAACTCCTAGCAAATAACCTGTTCAAACTTTAGAGTTGCAGCTACATGGATGAGAAATGAATTGAGCAATCACAGCTAGTCATTTTGAAGGTACCTTTATTGTTCATCAAGGTATTTTTGTGAAAGAATTGGTGTTTCTAACGCTCCAAAACAGAGCAATTCTTCACTTGAGCTCATTCCGACCTCTGATTACCCACCTTCCCTTTGGAGGGAGTGAAGAATACATCAAATTATCTTTTCGTGTTTCTTAAGTTGTCATGATTTAGTTCATGACAGAAAAGTCCAACAGTTCAGGAAAGTTACTGTCAGAGCCCCTCAACATAAAAGTTATCAGTACATACTAACTTAAAAAACACTAGCAAACAACTCCACAATCCAGCTGTAGAACCATATACTCCTCATGCATCTGTAACAAACAAAACAGAAAAAGAAGAGGCATGTACCAGGGATAGCAGCTGACTGTGGGCAAAAATAGGATTAGCAACAGCAATCTCCCCAAGAGCTGTAAGCATCACAGACAGAGTTTTTTGAATTTCCCTGACCTTCTCCCGTACAGATGACTCTTCCTTGAGCAACAGTTCACGGGCTTCCTCTTTTGCAGTCTTTGCTTTATCTGAGCCTTTATCTAAGTGCATCAATTTGAACACTTCATGTTATTATAGGGAAATGAATTCCTAGAAAAGAAATTGACATGCAACAATAGCAAAGACAACATGCCAGTTTTCTTAGTCGGCTTTCCAGAGTCTTTCTTCCCGACTTTTGAGCCCTCCCTATTGACTGGCTCTCTCTTGACAACATGGTCATTACTGGTGCGATCCTACATGAAATTAATTTTCAGAAAATTACTGCGATATAGCCTTAAAGTGTTTACGGAATTTGGATCAAAATCATGGGAAACCATCAAAATTCACCATGTCATCTTGATCCTCATAGACTCGGAAGCGACCTTTTGCCAGTTTTGTGTTCTTGGAGGCAACAGATTCAGCAACATACACACCTTGCTCATTCGAAAGCATCCCTTCAGGAGTTCGGAAGATCTAAAATGTCAAAAACAAGCTTATGTGAATAAGTCAACAGGAACAAATTAGACCACTGATTATGCATGTACTGATCTAGTTCATTTCAGAAACTTATCATTTATAAGAAACATAATGCTTCTGGCTCGAAACACCAAGACTGAATTTGTTCACTTGAAAAGAAATACCATACATAAATACCTCGAGGGGTAATGTTTCTAAATAGGCTATCGCTGAATTACCAAAAGGATCCTCAACCAAGTTGAATGACAATAATTTAGGGAAAGCTTCCAACAATGAATATTTAAGAGCCAAATTGCAACACAAGTTGAACAAGAATATGATTGTACAGATACTGAGTTGATGTGGCAGTTCAAAACTGCATATTTCGTGTCAGCATCTATAGAGAATCACTCATCACACAGCAGTCCAGAAACTAATACTTTCTACTACAAAATCTCCATATGAACATCAGAGGAAACTGTAAGAATGAAAAACGGCTAAGAGAAATAATATGCAATGCTAATGATACCTACCTGTATATCAATTTCTGAAAGCATATCATGTGAGGAGCGATCAGGGAGACTATTCAAATGCTGATGAGAGAAAAATGAAATTTTTGTCAGAAACAAAAAAATTGCTATTATTAAGAAAGAGAATAGGTTCCTATAAATATGATGTAGGAAAAAGGGCCTCCACGAAATGAACCTTCTCAAATTCTATGTAGGTATCCCTGGGGCTAATGGACATCAAAGTGGCCAATGAAGATATAGCAGCTAGCTGTTCTGGTGGATTAGGATTCATCAGGCCCTTTGGTCCCAGTAAACCCTGAGAAAAATAAAATCATCAGACAGACAAACTATCCTCACCTACATAACAGAACTGAGTTTGAATAATAACTACCAAGGCTCCAATAATGAAAGATCCAACTAAGCAAACACTATGGATCAACAAAGTACATCAACAAAGGAAGATATAAATGATGAGTTACCAGTCACCACCACAAAGAAGGGATAACCCTTCAAACTTTAAGGGCCTAATGGCAGATAAAAGAAATAGAAACATTTTTTTGTCAAATTATTTTGCAGAAAACCTGGTGACTCACCGTGCACAGAAGTGACACATCTGCAGAGATTATCCCAGTGATATCAAGAGCATGCTTCCTTAGACATCTTTGAAGCCTCTGAAAGGGAAAATAATTAGACTAAAAAATATACCTGATTGAATCAACATCCCAGTCTCACCATGCATAATAACTAGTTAAGTTTCTTAAAGCCTTTTTCTGGTAAAAATAGTCAGCTTGCAAAGAAAATTATTAAAAAACACGCATTCAAACAGCCAACTTACATTACACCTCAGTCTTTAAACGAATGTTATCAGAAGAGCATTAATGTTAGTGAGCATCGAGAGAGTGACAATGTTTACCTTCCAAACAGAGTTGGTCTTAGCAGACCCAGTGATGCATGGATGATGAGAGCAAAGTACAACTTGCATGCAAACACTGGATGAAGCAGCTAGAGCCGCAGATGATATGACAAGGAGAGCCTTCAACAGAAACTCAGTGGATGGAATATTGGGAACTTTAGCATCCAACAGATTCTCTGTGTCACTAAAGAAATACAAACTTAGACTTCAATCATCATGTTAGAGAGGGAAACATTGTCACGCCACAAATTGTACATCTCTTTCATAAAATAGTACCCTGTCTTTGAAAGAGAGACCTTTTCACCAACAACAGACAGCAACTGCAAAAACTCATCCAGAAGAGGCTCTGACAATTGAGGGGCAGCAGCAATTATCTTTGTAGTTGCATGAGAAGCCATTTTCCGAATGTCCCAATTTGAATGGCAGATAAAAAATAGTACTAACTGCAACAAATCAGAAAAAGATGCAATAAAGCATCAACACGATCACTCAAAGGTGTGTTCATCGTTGAGAAAGTAATTAGTTAATACCTGCAGCAGTGATTTACTTGAAAAAGCTTCCAATACCCTGAATATAATTGACAGAAATTTCAGATTTCACAAGTTTAAAGCAGCAGTTTGAGCACTGTGGTAGAAAATCTAACCTGCATTGATGTTCCACAAGAAAAACCTCCAGAAGATCAACAACAACTATGCAATCCTCAGTTGACAATTTGGATGCCTGTAAAAGCAGATTGGCAGGGTTAAAAGAAGTGTCAAGAAAACAAGAGGACTCAAGAAACATACACAGAAAGAAAGGGGAAAATAGCTCTACCATTGATAAGGGTACCAGAGAAGGCTCATTCTGAGATATTAAAGACCACACCTTCTCCTTAGTCACCGTCTCTTCTGAGAAAGAGAGAAAGGGTGTGATGAAGTCAAACCAGACAAGTTAAGAAAATCAAAGGCAAAGCAGTGTAGAAAGTATTGGATATTCTGCTTGAGAATAAACTTCGACTAGGGTATCCACATAAAATACCAGCTTTAATATCAGCAGCTGCAATCTTCCCAACTAAAAGAAGAGCATAAAGACCATCCAACCGTTGCACAGCTTTCGTAAAACCAGTTTTAACCAGTTGGATGAGAGGCCCCAACAAGGATGATATCTGAAGTTCATTCACAAGTGATTATCCTTAAGTAATGGTGAGGAATGGCAATGAAGGAATAGTATAAGGATTACAAATCTGTCAGTTCACCTGAATTATTGCATCACCATTTCCACTAATAATTCTAAGACAGCGAAGATGCCCCCTCCTCAAGGCTTCCTTCTCCTTGAGGCCAGAAGAAAAGAAAGAGACCAGTTCCGAGTCAACAGCATCAGATGAACGAATTGCCCAGGAAGATATAGCATATAGATTTGCCAACTTGACCTCTTCATTTCCTTTTTTCAAAGAAGAGATGGTCATTTATCAATGTAAATGTAAGCCCATAGAGAAGAAGAGCATAACTACCAAAGATGTTAGACAGAAGGGAAGTTTCTGCAAAGAAACTGAAGCACCCTTACTACTGGAAGATATGAAATGATGAAAAAGAATGAAGTTAAGAGAAAGTGGTACCTTCACTCTTGTAGATAGATAATAAAAAGCTGCATACGGCCTGTGATAAACTGTTGATGTATTTCCCTTCTGGAGCAAGAGATAACTCTTGCAGTGCATTGATCATTCCAATCCTCTGATAAGGGAATGCTAGCCTTCCCTCTGACCCTGTTAATATTGCATTATGAAATACATATAAATGTGGTTGCTTATCCATACATTTCATTCTATATATCTAACATAAGGAAGCCTCTTTAGTACTTGACTCTATCAGCACAGGAAGTTCTGAACCAGTAAAAGAGGGAGAAAATAAACCTCCAATGACAGCTTTGATAGCATTAAACATAGCCTCTACAGCATCTGGGTTACTAGACTTTTGGCTTAAACACCTTATTATAGCCAAGGCTTCAAGTCTTCTTCCCTCGTCCGTGTGGCGTGCTTGTGGTAGCACCACCGACAGAATTTCCACCGCATATTTGCTCAAGTCTAGATTAAGCAACTTTAAAAGAACTCCAACTGATTCTAGCACAATCTCAGGATTACGCTTCAGCATTTTGACAGATGACGGCAACACAATACTCTGAAATTCCTCATGAGACATGTATCTAAAAAGTGGACTAAAAGCTTCACTGAGGCTCTTTGCTGGTTTTTCCCTTGCATTGAGAACTGCTTTTGCATATACATCAAGAAAGACTGGCTGTTCACAGCATACAGCATCAAGTCAAATAAAAAAAAATAATTGCACTTCAAATGAACAATCTGACAAAGTATAAACAATCAAGTTCCTGACCTTGTGCTCTTCAAATAAAGAAGGAATTTCACTCGAGTACTCCAGCAACAAAGATTTGAAGTCTGCACTGTCTTTTGGGGAAATTTGATCATTCTTTAGATCTTCTATAAAGGTTTTGTAGATGCTTGGTGACTGAATGGCAAAAAAGGGGTAAAATCATTACATCTTTCAAGATTGCAGAACATCTCAATCATACGTAATTAAAAGGTAGATCAATGCACCAAAAAAAATAAGAAATAGTTGGTTGAAATAAAACCTCAGAAAACAAATGGAAAAACAATTGTTTGCAAGCCCGCCGCTCCCGAAACGAGCGCCTCATGACAATTGTCAGTAAGGACGCTTGTGCTGCAGCAACCCTAGAGACAGCATTCTTGGAAATAGTAGCAAACTGACTCTGACTCAAGAGGATACACGACCACTTTATGAGTTTGCAACAGCCTGCATGTGAATGAGCCTTTGCCTGCTTTTCCATAGTTTGCACCAGGGCTGCAGCGAAACTCTTCATAAACGTTGTCTCCTTTAATCCTTTTACAATAATCGCTTCTACAGCTTTCCTTGAATGCAGATCATCGTATATATATAATGTTTTAAATATAATTTCCACCAAATTTGATGCCAAGTCAGGAGACATCTCTGCATATAGAAAGGAGAAATATGTGAAAAGGCAACTCAATGACGTAAATATTCCTCATCAATCAAATTACACAACACTAATAAATAGTGATTCTGGTTATGCTTAGGATTGACAAAATCCTTTTCACACAAGATCGTTGTATGGTGAACATCGAAATAGAACCTTCCATAACATACTCCAACGTATACCAATGTTAACTATGGCAATAACGTTTCAATTGTAAAACAATGTATAGACATTTCATAGTGCGGAGTTTTATCCAAAAATAGGCAGGGCAACAAACAGCCTCAGACAAAGCCAGTTCACTTGATTCAAACATTGCACGTACATCAAAACAACCACCAGCATCAGCTCAAGAAAGTCCCAAAACATCATCTTTTTACCAGAAACGAATTATTTTTATCCTTTTGTTCTTGCATAGTTCGCAAGATTACACTGAGGTACAAACGCAGAAGCGATGGTCCGCGTACAATAAGGGGCCGCATCCGTTTTACCTGAATTACTGATAATGAAGGGGATTTGATTCCTAAATATCTGAATCCGTTGCTTGGTGGACGGGGTGGAGACAGACCCGGCAATGGAAACGAGGGATTCCATCGAATCCGCCATCTTTCCGAGGTGGGGGGCGGATCGCAATGAGGATCCGAGTTAATTGTTCAGCTCCTGAGGGACAGGGTATGAGCAGAGAGCATAGCACGGCAGCTCTCTCAATGAGCCAGTGCCGTCAGATGGGATGGGAGCCTGCATAAGGGGGCGGCTTTAGGGTTTTAGCCTCCTAATGATGATGGTGCTGTCTAGTTGGTACGATGACGCCACTCAAAATTCGTGTAATGGTGTGTTACCGTACAACTACTAATTCAGGGTTACATTTTTAATTTTATTACTAAAATAAAAATTTATCCTCCCTTTGGGCCTGGTCAAGCCCATGGGCTTTAGGCCCATCACTTTTAAGGGCTAAATAATGGGCCAAAGCCCATGAAAGATATCAGCATGAAGAGCCTGCACTCAAGCTTGCTAGATTTTTCATCCTGTCCACTGCCTGATAATATCTAGAAGCTCATCTAGTTTTGAGCAATCTATGTTCAATCAGTCCACCAAGGTGAAAAATCCTCCTAACATTAATTTCTTTATTTATAATATTTAAACTCGAGATTTTATTAGATATCAAGTTTTATTTACCACATATCTATATCTATCTATTCTATTCTATCTATCTATATCTTCTATATATATATATATATTATTTTAAGCAAACTCAAAATAATTTTAGTTTCATTTTAAAATTTTAAAAATACGCTCAATTAAATTTAATTTATAATTGACCAAATTTAATTTAAAATAAGATAATAGAAGATATGAAAATGACTTTTTTCATTTTCATAATTTCAATATAATTACTTATTTTATTAACTTTCCCATGATTTTCTTAATTGTTTCTAATAGTTCTTCTAATCATATAATCCCTTTTAATTCTTTTGAAATTCTCTAATTCCTTCGACGTCCGCAACTTTTACAAAAAATCTATTTTATTTATCAAAAGTCCTTCCAATGCTCCAGTTCTACTTTATTTTTATTTGATTTATACTATTCTTTTTTTGTAATAGAATATATTATTAATAATTTCGTGAAGACGAGAGATCGGAACCGCAGCGCAATTCAGCGTGCCGTCCAAGCTCAGGCATCCATGAGTTCGATGAAATGTCATTTTCCATTAGACATCCATGAGTTCGATGAAGTATCATTTTCCATGTGAAGACTTTCGGAGAGACTACGACTTTGACTTAATCATCTCCACGCATCACAAGACTATGTGATTCTTAATTCTCTGTTCTTACAGGCCAGAATAAATGTTGAAATGGCCAAACAGTTTGATGCATGTACGGACATTATTTCGTACGCACTTGATCTGTAACTGCCAATCGACCCGAATCGATGATGCTGTGGATCGTTGTTGCTTCGGTTCACCTTCTTATAATACCAGCATGGTAACTCGGTCGAACCGAATTTCAGATTGGTGAGATTTAAAGATCCAGTCATCTCTACAGGATATCTCTGGACAGTAGATCTTTGGAAAAAGGAGAGAGATGGAGAGAATCCTTGGCTTTGTTTTCATAATATATGAAGAGTTTTGCTGGCACCATGGCGTGCAAAAACCCAGTGACTCCCGACCAATTTAGGTTCAAGTCATTAGGTTGATTTATTAAGTGATAAATCTATTGTGGAAGTGGACTTTTTACGTTTATAAGATGCAGAACTTAATGTTTGTGAAGTGTAAGGAGCGTTAAAATACCCGAACCAATTCAGATTGACATACTCTCGCCGGCTTATTCGTCTCTCAACATCTCTGGAATCGAAGAAATCAAACAGTTAACCTAACCTGATGTTACATGAATTTTCTTGGCCGGAGACTTCGACAAATTACATGTTTGACCACGTCCCGCACCTGCCACACCACCAGCGTACTGGGGCAGTCTCCATCTTCTTCACTAGGTAGGAACTTGGTCAACTTTTATATATATATATATATATATATACCGGGATGGTTTGGTAAAATTTTGCTATATATCTTCTATTATTATATGCAAACTTTGGATGATTTTGGTGTCTTTTTATGATTCTAAAACTGTCATCTATCTTATTATTTGATAAACAATTGGATAAGGGTTTTTTTTTATTATTTTAACATATCCGCCTAATAAATCAATTTTCACACTCCACTTTTTTCTCAACTTCCAATTATATTATCCCACATTCCACTTTCCTCTCATATTCCATCTCCATTATCCCATAATGGTAAGAGGGAAGCGCAAGTCCTAATTTCTTATCTCGCTTGGTCTCCCCGGCATCGGTTTCTTTCTCGAGGTGTAATCGCATCTAGAAGATAAAAGTTCCTGGGAACTACTTAGTCGCATTAAGAAGTTGAATATCATGCTTGAGAATAAGAGGAAAGAGCCAAACTACTGTCACTTACTTTCATGCGTGAATAGACGTTTCTAATAATTTTAATCGAGATAACACACCGTGCATAGCACGGTTAAACCTCTAGTGTGTGTGTATATATATGTGTACACTTACTAGTTGAAAAGCCCACGCTCTACAAATGTTTTTGTACTAATAATTATTTTTAAAGTATTTCTTTACTAAAAATTACATTCAAACAGATAATGATTATATTCAATAATAATAATTTCATATTGATATTAAAAGAAAACAATAGATAATATATATTTTCAAAATAAATAAATTATATAGACAGTACAGAACCCAAATTTTCGTGTAAATATTTAGTGCATAATACATAACGAATTCGTTATATAAATCAATATTCAGATCTTGACATGTGTAAAGTTCACTCTCGAAAATTATGGAAAAATTATATGTGTCAAAATCTAAAAGATATTTGCACAATAAGCTCGTTATATATCACACACGGAATACTTACTCTAGATTTTCCTAGTCGCACCGGAGTACTCGTTCCTCATCCTCCATTAACATTCTCGTTTAGTATGAGTAGATAGACACAAAGACTAGACAAATAGAAAATAGAAGTATATATATATAAGTATAGATATAAACGTATAGATACAATGGATGGAAAAAAAAAAAAAAGAAACAAATGTTTGCTCTGGCAAAGACACGTGGATAGACTGGAAGCCCTTCTTTGTAACTCTCCTTTAATTGTAATAGAATAGACATCCGAAAGATTATACAATTAATTAAACAGAGTTCCCGTAACTATTGTTGGACAGAGACGGGAAACCCTTATCTTGTTCTTGGAAGAAGGGGGCACGTAGAGCTTTCAAGACAAGTTAAGTTTGAAATTTCGTTCTTACTACCACCCAAAAGATCAGAAAGATGGACCATCTGATAGGACTAATCAAAATCTCGAGGGCATGCTTTGATCTTAA
This sequence comes from Lagerstroemia speciosa, assembly GCA_037672795.1. Taxonomy (NCBI): domain Eukaryota; kingdom Viridiplantae; phylum Streptophyta; class Magnoliopsida; order Myrtales; family Lythraceae; genus Lagerstroemia; species Lagerstroemia speciosa. The sequence continues at coordinate 3,953,700 of CM075296.1, forward strand.
TCTATTGACTTGAAGGGCTGTTGGATCGACGATTCGCCTTGAACAGAGTTTGCCCATAACAGAAGCTATCAACTAGCACCGAGGTAGCACCTTTTGAAATCCGGTGTGCATGGCAAGCTCAGCACGAGATCTATGAGCCTTTTGAGATCCTGTAGAAGTTCTGAAAAGTTAACCGTCGACTTGCCTTGCCACTTAACTTATGAAGAGTACGAAGATGTTTTAATTCCAAGTATTTCATTTACATGGAAGTGCGTGCTCGATCCTTTTTTGGATAATTGGTTAAGCACCATTACGATTCATCCGAGTTCTATCATTCACGGAGGTTTCTATATGAATTATAGACAAAAGTTAAGTGTTGGCAGCGGAGTATTTTCATGTCAAGGTTCAATGGCGTCATCACAGTGAGCAAGAAGTAAACTGAGAACTCGAAGAAGATAATGCAACTAGAGCAGCTCACATATTTGAAAGACCTGGTGAGAATAATTTCGAGATCAAAATTTTTGTCAGACATATTGCAACACAAAAAATAAGAGACTAAATTTCAAATGAATCGTCTTCCCCTTCTTCCCACACTACTGAAGAAAACCTAGGGGAAAATGGAATTTGAGCAAAAGATTTCAAGCAACAATAAGGAAACCAAAATCTCTCTAAGTATTGGCAAGTAGTACTAGGAAGAAATTGGGTGGTAACAAGATTAAATTCGTTGTTTGTCCCTGTTAAACAGAACAAGGAGGACAAAGTGTAAGAAGAGAGACACCTCGGATGAGCCACCGACAATATTTCGGGCTATGAAGCACAGCAACCTCAATCGAGATTCATATTGTAGATGAGTTCGAAATGCAAAGATATATTATATTAAGTTGCGCTAAACACAGCTCCATCGAACTGATACGCAACAATCTTAATACTCGTTAAAACGTGTATACGATCCAAATACATAAACTTCACTGGTACGAATCTCCACTTGATAATTCTACTGAATTATCTTATTCAACATAGACTGTAATTAAAATTCATTAATTCACTCATTGCTTCTTATGGCAATTCTCTGTCTAGCTGTTGTTGTCATACCAGAACTGAGCCTGGAGGTAGTCAATGATTTTCTTGTCCACCTGGAAAGTCTTGGTCAAGACATCTTCTGAGATAGGTGGTGTCGACCCAAACAGTGATTTTGCGATCGGAATAACACCCGGGTTCTGGCTACTCAGCCCGGCGAAAGCCACTGCACTTGTCTTCCCAACATTGAGCTGGAAGTGGATCAACCCGATTGGGAAAACGAACACGTCCCCGGGGTACAGGACCTTGGTGAAGAGCTTGTTCCCTAGCTGGTTTGAGGTCACAAACCCGACGTATAGTGTGCCCTCGAGCACGACAAGGATCTCGGTGGCCCTGGGATGGGTGTGGGGTGGGTTCAGTCCGTAGGGAGCGAAGTCGATACGGGCAAGGGAGATACCGAGGGTGTTGAGCCCGGGGATCCTCATCACGTCGACGGCGGTGACCATTGACCCTAGAGGATTCGACACGTTGCCCGGGATCTGGAGGCCTCGGGCGAGGAAGTGATCAGCCGTAGCCTTGTTGGGGTCCATGCAGAACTTCCCATTCACAAACACTGCATAACAGAAAAGAAACTTTTCAATAATCGATTTTATTTAACCCCATATACATATACACACAAATATATAAATATTCACATGCACACACACCTCCATCTATGGGATCGTTGATGGCCACACAGATGTCTTGGAGAGGACTCGGGTCATAAGCAAAGGCACTGCCCACTGCCAAACCCAAAACCACAAATATCACAAACTTGTAGCACTCCATGTTTTCCTTAAACTTCTGGGTCGTCTTGTTCTTTGTATGTTATATGTGTATTTGCCTTTGTAACCCATATTTATAGATGGAAAGAACTATTTTTAAAGAACGATTTGGAATTACCTAATCCTTTTTAATATTTATGGATCAACTCGTTCTGTACCAACTCTCTGACGGAGTCATGGCACGTTATTTGCACAATTTGGACTTTATCTTCCCTATACAACGTAGGGTTTAGTTAGATAATTCTTAATTCTCTGTTCATACAGAAAGAAAAAGTTTGAACTGGCTGATCGATCATCTGTAGTACAGATATCATTGTAAGGAGGTCGATCGATTGCTTCATTGTCACTGTCAATGGTGCAACTTTTGAAGTTTACAACGGTGCTAATTCTAGCTATTGGGTTCGCCTTCATGTACTACTGTTGTGTAACTTGATATATTACAGTGCAGATAAGTCGTGAAAATTACATCGAACCAAACTCTGCATTCGTGTGACTAATGATCTGGTAAATAGATTTTTTTTTCTCTTACACCATTGGATATCCCGAAAGGCAATAAGTTCCAATTAATCTAATTTCGTATCGGTTCTATTTAAGAGATTCAAGTTTTAAGATCTTACTTATAAGAGAGAAATGTCAAGCCACATGAACAAATTCTTTTTATGGGTCTACGTCTAGAAGAGACGGTTTCCCAATTCGTCACCTCGTTCGTTTCTCCACATCTCTAGAACAGAACTAATCAAACAATAACCTAATCTGGTGTATTAGTTAATTAAGTTTTCTTGGTATGATACTTTTGACAAATTAAGTGTTGTTTGACCATCTCCTGCACATTTAATCAACCTGCCAAAGATGCTGCATACTTGGTTGATATTTATCGTGACTCGGTTGACCTTCATATATTATTACTGATATGTAACGTGATCAATGGAACATAGAGAAGTCGTGTGCTAGAGTAAATGGATCCGAATTGGATTCATGTCATTAATGATCAAATAACTCAGATCTCTAGAAAATTGATCTTCCAAAAACGACTGCCGGCTTTACTATCATAATATGGATTTTTTTTTTCAATTGTTTGTACATGAAAAATTAATGAATCGTTGTTGATTCAAGTTTGTGTCAGGTTGGTAAATTAAGAAGAAAAAGTTCCGATCTACTGAAAGTTATTACGTTGGTATTCTAACATGGATTTATGACTAGTGGGCGACGGTTTTTCCAAATTCATCAGCTCACTCGTTCCTCCACATCTCCAGAATAGAAGAAATCAAACAATAGACAAATCCGATAATTTTCTTTCTTTTTTTCCCCGCAAGAGACTTCGACAAGTTACAAGCTGTTTGACCATGTCTCCCACATTGCAATCTACGTGCCACACATCTAACCCCCTAGGGTAGAGCGTATCTTCTTCACCTTGGCTAAGAATTCAAAAATGAACTACCATATAAGGCAGAACGATTCCACTGTGCCAAATCAACTGGCTATATCGATCAATCGATAATCTAGTACATGAAACAGCAAAATCACTTGTAACTTATCGTGATCAGAAAATTTGGTAAAATTTTCCCTTATTTTTACAATATTCCACATAAATATAAACTTGCTATAATATTCATTCGGATAATATCTACTCCAATGATACATTCACAATCGGAGCTCATCCTTCCACTATTCAAAAATTATGTCCACAAAAAATTCAGGTCGTAACAGAATATATAAAACTATTATGCTCTGACTTACATACTCTTTATAACGATCTACAAGAAGTTTTATGCCGATCCCCGAACCAAAATAGTAATTCCAGCGGCTCGCCCTTCTTCTACTTAGCTGAAAAGGAAATATCGCATGAGATGAGCTGCGAATTCAGTGAATACAAATTTCTAAAGTTGAATAATATTATAAATATTATAAATATAATTTCTTAACAATTATTATATCTATTCATATAACAAGAAGAATATCAAACTAATGTGCTAAAACATGATATATGCAATGCAAGAAAACAATCATAACAAACAATATCCATGGGGTTGCACTCCCTCTGCGAAAGAGTTACGACGGTATTGATACTTCGCTCTCCCACGATATCGTGACACCGTGAAATAATCTATATCAATCTTCCTCCCCATTTTCCAGTGCCCTTTATCTATACATCTCATATCCACGGGACCACTCATTAGTCTCTGGCGGTAAGGGAAATTTTAAATTATCTTATTTTTATATTCCGTCAGTTATTAATGGTAAATTAAATCTCTCTTTCCTCTTTGATTTATATTTTCTTTTTTTGGCCCATTTCTAGTTCACCGATTTAGTGGTCACTATGACTATTTACAATCACATACAATAATACAAAATACATATAATAGTGCACACAGACCTATTAATTTCGTAACAACTTTCTCATACTCATGCATTGATTTTTGATATAATTCATATGATTTATTAAATTTGCAATCAAACATGCATGCAAGCATTCAGCTACTACATGTATATGTATATACACATATTTTATACATGGCATGCAATATATATATATGTATATATGTTCGCTTGTGCATGCAATCTGTTAAATATATATATTTATTTAATAATTTCTCTTTTATATAACATGATTGCACATATATAAATATATAAAATATTATATATTATTCCATAATGAAAAAGAGTACTTACAACTCCTTCAGTCGATCTGCTAATTTTGATCTCCCAGAGGTCTATTTCCTGTCTCTTCAAATCTTATAATATCATTTACAACAAATTAAAATATATCATACATATTTATATTGAAAGTGCCCCAAAAATTATTTTAGGATATTATTCATTATACTTTTATTGTCCCTATAATTTTCACCTACCAAGTTAAAACCCGTGGGAATACGTCAATCTAACTAAATCATACTAAACTATATATATATATATATAACATTAAACAATATAATTTATTTAATTCAAACTAAACCTCAATTACCTCCAAATTTTCTCCAATTCACTCGTCTCTGCAGCTCTCTCTTGCCCTCTGTGCTTTCTTCCTCTTTTTTTTTCCGTAAAGATTTAGAGATATATAAATATACATATATATATGCGTATGGAGTTTAATTTGTTCTACCATGATTAATTCTAGTTTCTTCACATATCCTATTATCTATGCTTTTATACTCGAATCATATCAACTATAATATTCTATCAAGTAATAAAATTTATCAAATTTAAAATGAAACTTATTTACATCCTATTTTATTTTTCCTAACCGAGCCTCCCCGTTCTCCTTTCTTCTTCTTCTTCTTTGGTTTTCTTTGTGGTGTTTTGGGTGAAGATGACAGAATGATTAAAATAGAGAGAGAGAGAGGGAGAAATGGTACTAGACATATACGTGGGGTTAGGTGGGGTTGTCAAATAAGGAAATGGGGAGGAAATTATAAAATATTCATAGGGGGCCTTAATTGATTTTGGGTTGGGCTTTGTGGATTAAGTCCATGGGCTCATACAACTTTGGAGAACTTATGTCGGCAAATTGACACAAATATGTTAACATAGAAAAAAAAAATCACCAAGCAAATCCCTCTAAAGCCCCGACCTCGTTTTCTTTATTACTTTATTCCCTTCAACTAAATAAAATACTTTTATTACTTATTTAATTCTGTTCATTACTCTATTTCTTTTCCCATTCTATTCTATTCTCTCTCTATTTTATTCTTACAAATCAAATGTACTGTTAGTGTCATGATTCTGCTCAGTGCTATGGACTGCTCGACCGATTGAGAAAATCAAATCAAAAGGAGGCCCTGCAGGCGAACATTATAAGGATGTTCGTTTAATTGGAGTGCTTGCAAGAGAACCATCAGTGACCGATTGCCATTATCGGGGCGAAAAGCACCAGGAAGCTCGTGAACGAGGTAATAGGAATAAGTTGGTCTCCGGGACTTGGCTCACCGGAATACATTTATAGGAATATCATAAGCATGGCTGACCAGGGTTCAAAATGTATTGACTCGGTACATAGTTGTCAAGGGTCTGACGGAATTCCAGTTTTCAGGCTATGTAATTACAAGGTGGAGCTGTGGGTGGAATACTAGGGGTTTTTTCCTATCTGAACCATGCGCCTTTCGATCAAAAATCAGCCAGTGTGTTCAATAAGCGATCCTCTTTCCGGGATCCTCAGTAGTTAGTACAATCTTTCAGTTAAAGAATGGCTGGAATTGCCTTAGCTAAGAGCACCATATCATTATTATCTGGCAGGAAGCCGCATTAACTGGCCGCATCTCTGATCGATGCATCCATCTTGTAACAAACTTTAATGCATCTGAGTGACCTTTTTCCGGCTCAGTTTGTGTGTGATCTTCTGATTGCTAGCTCAAGCTGCCATGTCCTATTTCTATATCAGTTATGCGACGAGGAGATTTTGCATTTATATGTAAGGTCCAATAATTCTAAAAGTACCAATAACTAGTATTTTTGGGTGATTGACTCATGATCTCACATGAGAATATTCAATAATGAAGCCATTGTTCTCTCCCCTTTTTTTTCCCTCTCCTTTTGAGTACTCTCTTGAAGCCTTCGCCTATTTTTTTTTTCTTTTTTGGATAGAGTTCATGAACTCCATAGAATGGATATAGGATAGATCTCCATTAATAAACTCAAGGGATACAAGTCTGCAGTTGATAATTCCAACGAATTATCTTATTCTTCAATCAACATAATTAGAATATCTTAATTTATGGTTTCTTATGGCATTAGTTTCCCAGTCTAACTGTTGTTGTCATACCAGAACTGAGCCTGGAGGTTGTCAATGACCTTCTTGTCCACCTGGAAAGTCTTGGTCAAGACATCATCCGAGATAGGTGGGGTGGACCCGAACAGTGATTTTGCGATTGGAATAACACCCGGGTTCTGGCTGCTCAGGCCCGCAAAAGCCACGGCATTTGTCTTCCCGACGTTGAGCTGGAAGTGGATCAGCCCAATTGGGAAAACAAACACGTCCCCGGGGTACAGGACCTTGGTGAAGAGCTTGTTCCCGAGCTGGTTTGAGGTCACAAACCCGACGTAGAGGGTACCCTCGAGCACGACGAGGATCTCCGTGGCCCTAGGGTGGGTGTGGGGCGGGTTCAGTCCGTAGGGAGCAAAGTCGACCCGGGCAAGGGAGATACCGAGGGTGTTGAGCCCAGGGATCTTCATCACGTCAACGGCGGTGACCATTGACCCAAGAGGATTCGACACGTTTCCTGGGATCTGGAGGCCTCGGGCTAGGAAGTGGTCTGCTGTCGCCTTGTTGGGGTCCATGCAGAACTTCCCATTAACAAACACTGCATAAACATAAGAAACTCTTCAATAATCGATTTTATTTGACACCATATCTATATACAAACATATATATGTATACATATGTATACCTCCATCAACGGGATCATTGATGGCAACACAGATGTCTTGGAGAGGACTTGGGTCATAGGCAAACGCACTGCCCAGTGCCAAACCGAAAACCACAAGTACCACAAACTTATCCATGTTTTCCTTAACTTCTGGGAACAGCGGACACTTATCTCTGTCTTGTTCTTTGTATGTTCTACGTGTATCTGGATTTGGAAACCCTATTTATAGATGGAAAGAAGTATTTTAAAAGAAGGATTCCCAATTACCTAATTTTTTTAATATTGTGGATCAACTCGTTCTATACCAACTCTCTGATCGAGTCATGGCACGTTATTTCCACAATTTGGGCTTCATCTTCTCTGTACGGCGTAGGATCTAGTTAATTAATTCTTAATTCTCTGTTCATACAGAAACGAAAAGGTTGAACTAGCCAACTTGTGTGTAACTTGATATATTACAGTACAGATGAGTCATGTAAAAATTATACCGAACCAAACTTTGGATTCGTGTGACTAATGATCCCGTAAATAGTGTTTTTTTCCTTGCACCACTTAATACTCGAAAGCTAATATATTCCAACTAATCTAAGAGTCGGTTCAATTTATAAGATTCAAGCATTGAGGTCTTACTTATGAGAAAGAAATGTCAAATCATATGAACCAAAATCTTTGATGGGTCAAATCGTCACCTCCTTCGTTTCTCCACATCTCTAGAACAGAACAAATCAAACAACAACCTAATGTGGTATATTAAATTTTCTTGCTATGATACTTTTGACAAATTATATGTTGTTTGACCATGTCTTGCACATATTAATCTATCTGCCACACATCCTACATATTAGTGGAATGCTTATCTTGATTCGGTTCACCTTCATATATTACTGATATGCAACTTGATTAATGGAACATACAGAAGTCGCGTGTAAGATTAATGATCCAGTAACCCAGATCTCCAGAAAATTGAACTTTGAATAAAAGTTCCTAGCTTTACTAACGTAACACGGATTTTTTTTTGGCTGTTTGTATACGAAAATTTAATGGACCCCGGTTGATTCAAGTTCAGGTTGGGTTAGAATTGGCAAACTAAGATGTAATTATCTTCCATTTGTAGATTTATTTTATTCAGAAAACTTGAACTCGGGATTGTATTCGAGGAGAAAAAGTTTCGGTCCGCTAGGAATAATTTATGTTAGTATTCTAACATGGATTTGTGGCTAGTTGCGACGGTTTTTCCAAATTCATCAGCTCATTCGTTTCTCCACAGCTCTAGAATAGAAGAAATCAAACATTAATCAAATCTGATATCATGTAAGTTTTTTTTCCCGTAACAGACTTTTACAAAATACAAGTTGTTTGACCTTCTCTCCCACATAAGGAATCTACACCCAACACAACACACTATGTATGGCAATGCTTATGTTGATCACCTTGTCTAAGAATTAGAGAATGAATTATCAGAAATGACCGAATGATTCTGCCATGCCAAATCAACTGGCTATATGTTAGACCCCTGAGGTGGTATCCCAAGACCTGCCTACCATGAGCGTGCCTCGAAGTCATGGTAGCGGGCAACGTGATAGGAGGGCACGTTATCGACTAAGTGTCGAGGTGTTGGATAGCGATGCGCATGACTGCTCAAGCTAGGCACTGTGATGGTACTTGATCATGAGAAGGGTTCTCGATCATGACTGTGGTTGCAGGCACACGGGAAGCGATGGAGCCCAGAGGCTACCCCGGAATACGTGCTACAAATGCTATGGAGCGCTTGGCAGCGTTCCTTGGAGCAGATGCGGGCCACGGTGGAAGGATCAATCAAGTCCCCGGATCACAACCTGCCTTATGGGGAGCAGCGAGAATCATGGCATGGATCCAATCAATCCATGATTGGGGGAGGCAATCATGGATATGCCTAGAAGCCACTTATGGAAGTCAAGCACGCCAGATATGGAAGTTGACCAAGGATCGGGGGATCCAACAGGGCAAGCGGATTCTTAGGAGGAGAATCAGCCCTATCTATGGAAGACAGGTGTGCCAGATCGGGAAGCTTGCGAGGATCAGGGATCCAACATGGCAAGAGGAATCTCAGGAGGAGAATATTCCCGGCACACATGGAAAGTCTTGATAGAGATTGGTCAACTGCCTTGTATAGACTTGTCGTTAGGGAAAGTCTAGATTACCTGGCATATTTACTTGGTAGGCTTCGTGTATAAATAGGCGTGAACTCTCATTTGAGTCATTCATTGAAGGGAGGCACTTCAGACTTCAGACTAGAGAGTCACTCACAAGAGGGAGAGCAGACAACTGAGGGCACGCGAGACACACTGAGAGGAGAGTGTGAGTGCTGAGTCTATATTGTGAGGGGTCGAGTGAGGAGTGCAAGCAGTGGGCGCTGTGAGGCATATACTCGACCAAAGTCTGTGTTGGGTTTTTTCATACTTGTTGTGATATAATACAAGTGAGTTTTTCCCAACCTCTTCCGTGTTGCTTTGATCGATTCTAGGCTTGTGAGTCTCGGTTGTGTGGAGATTTTGTGGCTGGTCAGCAGAGCGAGCTGCTGACGCCTAGCGGTACCAAGGTACTCGAGCGGTATTCGGGTAGCGCCCTTGGCCCCGTGACACTATACCAGTAGATTAATCATCCAGTTCATGAAACAGTAAAACCACTTGCAACTTTAGAGATCATTTACCGGGCGAATTACGACAAATGCGTGTGTTAACATAGGAAAAAATCACCAAGCAAATCTCTCTAAAGCCCAGACCTCATTTTTCTCCTACCCATTGTCCCGCCTTGCCTGGCCATCCTTTTAAGAGGTTGTCGTGTACCAACTTGACCATTCAGCCGACAAAGAGCTAGCAATATAAACTCGCTCCTTCCCTGTTGGCTCACGAACTGCTGGTTGGGATATCGTAGAAATGCTGATTGCCCGACTGTGATATTGGATATCTGGTAATGTATTTAATTTGTTAGAGTCATGACTCTCCTCAGGGCTATGGACTGCTTAAGCCATTGAGAAAATCAAATCAAAAGGAGGCTCTGCAGGCGAACATTATGAAGATAATCGTGCAATTGGAGTGCTTTCCAAGAGAACCATCAGTGACCGATTGCCATTGTCGGGGAAAAAAGCACCAAGAAGCTCATGAGCGAGGTAATAGGGATAAGTTGATCACTGGGAGTTGGCTTACCGGAATACATGCAATAGGAATAATATCATAAGCAGGGCTGACCAGGTTAAAAATGTATTGACTCTGTTCATATTGGTCAAGGGTGTCCGGGGGATTTTTTATTTTTAGATACAGTTCATGAACTCCATAGAATGTATATAAGATCGATCTTCATTAATAAACTTGAGGGATACAAGTCTGCATTTGATAATTCCAACGAATTATCTTATTCTTCAATCACTATAATTGATTTATTTTTAATTTATTGCTTCTCATGGCATTACTTTCCTTGTCTAACTGTTGTTGTCATACCAGAACTGAGCCTGGAGGTAGTCAATGACTTTCTTGTCCACCTGGAAAGTCTTGGTCAAGACATCATCTGAGATAGGTGGCGTCGACCCGAACAGTGATTTTGCAATCGGAATAACACCCGCGTTCTGGCTGCTCAGCCCGGCAAAAGCCACTGCATTTGTCTTCCCAACATTGAGCTGGAAGTGGATCAACCCGATCGGGAAAACAAACACGTCCCCGGGGTACAGGACCTTGGTGAAGAGCTTGTTCCCGAGCTGGTTCGAGGTGACAAACCCGACATAGAGGGTACCCTCGAGCACAACAAGGATCTCGGTGCCCCTGGGATGGGTGTGGGGTGGGTTCAGTCCGTAGGGAGCGAAGTCGATACGGGCAAGGGAGATACCGAGGGTGTTGAGCCCGGGGATCTTCATCACGTCGACGGGGGTGACCATTGACCCTAGCGGATTCGACACGTTGCCTGGGATCTGGAGGCCTCGGGCGAGGAAGTGATCGGCCGTGGTCTTGTTGGGGTCCATGCAGAACTTCCCATTCACAAACACTGCATAAACATGCGAAACTCTTCAAACACCATATCTATATACACACAGATATATACGCTCACACACACATACCTCCATCTACGGGATCATCGATGGCCACACAGATGTCTTGGAGATACTGGTTGGGATATCGTAGAAATACTGATAGCCCGACTGTGATATTGGATAGGTGGTAATGTATTTAATTTCTTAGTCATGATTTCACCTCAATGCTATTGACTGCTTGAGCCATTGAAGAAATCAAATCAAAAGGAGGCTCTGCAGGCGAACGTTATAATTAGGATGTTCGTGCAATTGAAGTGCTTCCAAGAAAACCATCAGTGACCGATTGCCATTATTGGGCCGAGAAGCACCAAGAAGCTCACGAGCGAGGTAATAGGAATAAGTTGGTCTCTGGGACTTGACTCCCCGGGACACATGCGATAGGAGTAATGTCATAAGCAGGGTTGAGCAGGTTCAAAATGTATTGACTCTTTTTATATTGGTCAAGGGTCTGACGGAATTCCAATCTTAAGGCTATGTAATTCCAAGGTGGTGTTGTGGGTGGAATACTGCGGGGTTTTTTCTCTCTGAACCATGATTTTCGATCAAAAAATCAGGCAGTGTGTTCAGTCAGCGACCCTGTTTCCGGGCACAAAGAGATCCTCAGCACCATCTTATAGTTAAAGAATGGCAGGAAGTGCCTTAACTAAGAGCACCGTATCGTTATTTTTTTTTTGATGCAAAATAGCAGTGCTCTTATTAGCACAACAGTATCGAAGTACAAAAGGAGCTAATCAACGAGTAGAAATAGTTGATAGCCCAATTGACAAGGCCTTAAGATTATTCCATAAAAACAAAGGCCCTAAAACAGACCCTTTATACCCCATTAAGAGAGCAAATCTCCCTGGCAATCAGTAACAATTTTAGCTCTAAGATTCTGAACTTCTAGCAGCCGACAACAAACACTTTGATGGATAGAGCACCGGATAGCAGCAAGTGGAATAGTGTTACTGCCATTCTTCAACTCGTTCCAAGCTCATGAAACGAAATGGATATAAGCATTCCAGGCAAGTTTTAGAAGAACAGAGCGAATAGTCTATCCTCAAAACTGCTGAGAAGCCCAAGAGAGTTCCTCTGCGCATCCACCAATTGGACAAGAGCAACCACTGACCTCCAGCACCTTCGCACATATTCACTTGGTTGAAGAGCAAGAGAAAAAGAGATGATCTCTATCTTCAGTCTCCATTTGGCAGAAAAAGCATGGAGGATCTACCTCGGTAATAACACATGGTAATAGCATCAAGAGTAGACAACTTACTCCAAGAAGCAATTCGATCAAGAGTACACAACTTATTATGACTTACAAGCCATCTAATGAAGCTATGTCGAGGCACATGGTAATAGCACCAAAACCAGCTTACTCCAAGATGCCCGAACATCAAGGCATTTCAATTGAGCCCTAGCACCAGTAACAGTAAACCGAGCCTTACCTGAAGCAGCCCAAAGCACATGGTCAGGATCCCTCGGCAAAAGGTGAACATCAGCAAGAAGACTTTGAAAAGCCCGACATCTAGACTCACGGGGGTCCTATTCTGTCAACGAAAACTACCAACAACCTCAGCACGGTCGCAACAATAGGAATGCCAGATTTATTAGGGTAATGGGTTGCCAAGGGACAGCCTTCCCTCCAATTGTCAAACCAAAAAGAGATACTTATGCTAGTCCCTAACCGACATTTTAACAAGGAATAAGCGGTACCACGAAGCTGCATTAGCTTTCGGCAAGCATAAGAACAGTGGGATGGGGACTTCACCTCCCAGAAACTTCGCCCCCGAAGCAGGAAGCCAAATTCACTGACCGCATGTCTGACCGATGCATCTATCTTGTAATAATCTATATTGTATCCGAGTGACCTTTTCCGGTTCAGTTCGTGATCGTTTGAAAGCTAGCTCAAGTTGTCACACCATATGTTCATATTAGTTGTGCAACGAGGAGATTTTGTATTTGTATAAGGTCTAATGATTCTAAAAGTATCAATAACTAGTATTTTTGGACAATGGACTCGTGATAGAATATTCAATAATGAAGCCATTGTTTTGCCCTTTGTTTCCCCTTTTTAGTATTCTCTTACAGCCTTCACCTTCCAGGGTAGTATCGGTGGATTTTTTTATGTTGGATACAGTTCATGAACTCCATAGAATGTATATAAGATCGGTCTTCATTGATAAGGGATACAAATCTGCACTTGATAATTTCCAACGAAATATCTTATTCTTCAATCACTATAATTAAAATATCTTGATTTATTGTTTCTTATGGCATTAGTTTCTCTGTCTAGCTGTTGTTGTCGTACCAGAACTGAGCCTGGAGGTAGTCAATGACTTTCTTGTCCACCTGGAAAGTCTTGGTCAGGACATCATCCGAGATAGGTGGTGTCGACCCGAACAGCGATTTTGCAATCGGAATAACCCCAGGGTTCTGGCTGCTCAGCCCGGCGAACGCCACAGCTTTGGTCAACCCAACATTGAACTGGAAGTGGATCAACCCGATTGGGAAAACAAACACGTCCCCGGGGTACAGGACCTTGGTGAAGAGCTTGTTCCCGAGCTGGTTCGAGGTCACAAATCCGACGTAGAGCGTACCCTCGAGCACTACAAGGATCTCGGTGGCCCTGGGGTGGGTGTGGGGCGGGTTCAGTCCATAGGGTGCGAAGTCCACCCGAGCAAGGGAGATACCGAGGGTGTTGAGCCCGGGGATCTTTGTCACGTCGACGGCGGTGACCATTGACCCAAGCGGATTCGACACGTTGCCCGGGTTTTGGAGGCCTCGGGCTAGGAAGTGATCGGCGGTAGCCTTATTGGGGTCCATGCAGAACTTCCCATTCACAAACACTGCATAATGTTAAGAGACTTTAGCAATCAATTATCTAACAACAATTGATTTGTATAGAAACAAATGCATATATGATATATACATACGCACATATAAATATATATATACACACCTCCATCTACAGGATCATTGATGGCCACACAGATGTCTTGGAGAGGACTTGGGTCATAAGCAAAGGCTCTGCCCACAGCCAGACCCAAACCACAAATACCACAAACTTATAGCACTCCATATTTTCCTTAACTTCTGGGAACTGCAGACACTTATCTTTGTCTTCTTCTTGTATGTTATATGTGTATTTGGATTTGCAATCCCTATTTATAGATAGAAAGATGTATTTTAAAAGGGGGATTTGGAGTCACCTAATCTTTTTAATATTTATGGATCGACTCGTTCCATGCCATCTCTCTCTGACGGAGTCATATATCTTCTCCATACAAAGTAGGATTTTGTAAAAATATGTAGAAATGAAAACGTTGAACCGGCCAACCTATCAGATGTATGTACAGATATGGTTCAAAGGAGGTTGGCCTATAACCATCAATAATAGATCGATTCATTTTTTTGATAACCAAGGTATCCGAGTACCATCATGCCTGACTCGGAAATCGTGCTTGACTAGTGGGTTGTGCCCTCCTTGAGGCCCTAGATTGATTCATTATTGCTGCCAGCGGTGCAACTTGTATGGTCCACAACTGTGTGCAAATCACTTTCGTAAATGGTTTTTCAGTTTGCAGCTCCCGTTATTCTTAAGCCAATATGCCATGGCTAATCTAAATTTGAGTGCATTGATTTTTTTTTTTTTTGATAATAGGGGGGTTTCTCGGCCTTCGGCCGGACTAATCCCCACACCCCCGCCAGGCTTTGGCGTACATCTCCCAGGGACTCCTAGGAGGCGAGATGGTGCATAGGACACAGGGTAGTGCCAGTTGGGGCACCATGGGATTAAACTCACGGAGTGGGAAGTCGAATGCTCAATTAGCGGCTTTTACGGGCGATTAAGGCGCACGCTCTTACCTCCCCAACTATACCCCTAGAGTTGAGTTCACTGGTTTACTAAATAGTAAAATTATCACAATTATAGATTTTTTTCTCCATTTGCAAAACTTGAACCTTGAGATCTTGATTATAATAAAGAAGTTCGAACTCCATGAGCCAAAAGCTACGATGGTCTACATATGAATATTAGTAGAGGCGGCTTTTTGAACTCGTCACCTAGTATGTTTGTCAACAACTCCAGAATAGAACAAGTCTAACAATAACCTAATCTGGTATTATAGTAGTTTTCTATTGGTAAGAGACTTTGACAAATTACATGTTGTTTGACCATGTCCTACCCATGTTATTTCAACCCCTACCACTTCTCTTACATGCTAGGGCAGTGTTGATGTTGCTTCGGTTCACCTTCACATGCTGCTCTTACCGATATGTAATATGAGCCCATGGGTTAGCCATTGAAGCCCATAAGCCCATTAAATTTTTTTCAAGAAATTAGGGCCCATAATCATGTGGTTTACATCTTTTCCTTCCACCGGCTGAAAATCCCACGTATAAATCCGCTAACCTTTCCATTTTTTTCAACCATTCAGCCATTTCCCCAGCCACCGAAACAGGGAGCGGGACAGAGAGGAGAAGAAGAACTGAGGCGGAGCGATTGGAGAGGCACGGGTAGGGAGGAAAAATAAATAAATAGGATATAGATGAGACTCATTATAAGTTTAGTAGATTTCATTATTAGATAATATATTATAATTAGTATGATTTGGATATAATAAGATATGTGAAGGTAATAGGGTTGATCATGGTAGAATAAATTAAGTTCCATAAGTATTTTTAAGATTGTTTTTACTTGAATAGATATGTGAATGTATTATATATGTTATTTTTACTATGATTAATATGATAGGGATTGAGAACAACTAAAATCCGACCTCTAAGTAATATGATTTATAAGCATTTCTTGTAACATATGAGAAACACCAAATCCCTTTAAAGCCCGAACCTCAATTTCTCCTTGCAATTGTCACCCTGCTCTGCCCTTCCTTTGAGGGTTGACTGACAAGTGCATACTGGATGGATGAAAGGTTACAAACTTGACCATTCGCCCAACAATGTGCTTGGAATATGAACTCCCTCCTGTTGATCACGAACCAATCCGAGGATATAGTGGGAATGCTGATAGCCCAAGTGTGATATTATAGCTGCTATAATGATGGAAGTATTTATTTGGTTAGAGGTGATCGATACAGCAGCTCCACTGTTATCGTTCTCCTTAGCGCCATGGACTGCTAGGATCTTCATCCATTTGGAGTACTTCCAAGGAAAGCATCAAGAAGTCAGGGCAAAAGCACCAAGAAGCTCGTGAGCGAGGCGATAGGAATAAGTTGGTCTCTGGGATTTTGGCTTAAAGGAATACCCAGTATGAACAATATCATGGGCAGGACAGACCAGGTTCAAAATGCATCAACTCTGTTCATATTGGTCAAAATGGAATCCAAAGGTTATGTGATTCCAAGTTGGAAATGGGGGCGGAATAATAGGGGCTTAATTTTTCCACCCTGAACCATGGTTTTCAATCGAAAATCAGGAAGTGCATTCAATTAGCGATCCTCTTCTAGGCTCAAAAGGATCTAAGCTGCCATCTTCCGGTTAGAGAATGGCCGGCAGTGCCATGACAAAAGGTCCATACCGTTATAAGCTCAGCACTCTGGTTCAGAAGCTTCCACAGAGAATGGAGCTAGATCAGCTCCCGACCACCGAGTGCCACCTCCAAAGCAAGAGCAAATTGTTACCGCATCCCCGACCGAGAAGAAAGCTCTTTGCCTGCTGGTAGTGTATGCATTTTCTGGCCGTGGTGCTGCTGCATATAGCCTGTAAACTCTGGCATTTAACTGGGGGACTATTTTTTATGATGTTTCTGATCTTCAGTAGCTGTGTCTGTCTTATTCAGTCCATTCCTAGTGTTCTCTTGTAGCCTTAAGGAGTACTCTGTGAATCTTTTTTGATAGAATTTGTGAACTCTCAAATCTGAATGGGACGGAAGATTTGTACTGGAATCCCATGCAGCAATCTTATATTATAATCAGTTATTTATTAGAATGTATTATGATCCACAAACATAAATAAAACTTCACTGGTACACATCTCCACTCGACAATTCTACTGAATTATCTTATTCAACATGGACTGTAATTAAAATTCATGAATGCACTCATTGTTTCTTATGGCAATTCTCTGACCTAGCTGTTGTTGTCATACCAGAACTGAGCCTGGAGGTAGTCAATGACTTTCTTATCCACCTGGAAAGTCTTGATCAGGACATCATCCGAGATAGGTGGTGTTGACCCGAACAGCGATTTTGCAATTGGAATAACTCCAGGGTTCTGGCTGCTCAGGCCCGAGAAAGCCACTGCGTTGGTCTTCCCAACATTGAGCTGGAAGTGGATCAACCCGATCGGGAAAACAAACACATCCCCGGGGTACAGGACCTTGGTGAAGAGCTTGTTCCCGAGCTGGTTCGAGGTCACAAACCCGACATAGAGTGTGCCCTCGAGCACTACAAGGATCTCAGTTGCCCTGGGGTGCGTGTGGGGCGGGTTCAATCCATAGGGTGCAAAGTCAATACGAGCAAGGGAGATACCGAGGGTGTTGAGCCCGGGGATCTTCATCACATCAACAGCAGTGACCATTGACCCGAGTGGATTCGACACATTGCCTGGGATTTGGAGGCCTCGGGCAAGGAAGTGATCGGCCGTGGCCTTGTTGGGATCCATGCAGAACTTCCCATTCACAAATACTGCATAAAGATGAGGAACTCTTTAACAGTCAATTCTCAAACACCATATATACACCATCAAACTAAACATACTTGAGGAGGAGCTTATGGATAAACACGACAATAACTTGTAAAAACACAAACATGTATGATATATACATAGATACGAATATATATATATATATAAATATGTACCTCCATCTACAGGATCATTGATGGCCACACAGATGTCTTGGAGAGGACTTGGGTCATAAGCGAAGGCACTGCCCACTGCCAATCCCAAAACCAGAAATATCACAAACTTGTAGCACTCCATGTTTTCCTTATCTTCCCAGAACTATGCACACACTTATCTTTGTATTGTTCTTTGTATGTTCTATGTGTATTTGGATTTGCAATCCCTATTTATAGATGGAGAAAAACATTAAAATATTTGAAACTTATGTGATTATTTTTAATCTTAGGGATCGACTCGTTCTACACCAACTCTTTCACAGAGTCGTGGCACATTATTTCTACATTTGACTTTTTCTTCTCCATACAACATAAGATTTAGTTAATTAATTAACTCTCTTTTCAACCGAAAACAACTGTTCAGGCTGTTGGGCCCAATCAATCTAAATTCAAGTCGGTTGATTTGCTAAAGAAAAAACTTTATATTATATGAATTTTGTTTGATATATAATACTCGAATTTCAAAATCTTATTTTAAAGGAAAGAAGTGTTGTGGTACATAAACTAACTAATTATCCTAGAATGGGTTTTATGGCCAATAGGAGCGGTTTTTCCAATCAACTTGCCAGCTCATTCATTTCTCCACATCTCAAGAATAGAACGAGTCAAACAATAATCTAATATTCTAATCCGACATTAATGGCAAGAGACTTTGACAAATTGCATGTTGTTTGACCATGTCCCACACATAAAATCTGCCTCGAGTCATACATATATACCAGGGCAATAATGTGTATCTTCTTCATTTGTTTTTCTAGGCATTAAAATAAATCATTGGATAAGATTGAGCAAGTCCACCATGCCAAATCAACCTGCAAGGTTGATCGGATCGGTCAATTAATAATCCATTATCCATTATACAATGCATCATGCTCGAACCAAGATGTATTGGGGTACAAGACAACATTTCCGATGGAATGGGTTGGAGAAAGAATGCACGGTACGAAACTCAATTTGTTGTCTGTCTGCAACTGATTACTCCGCTATGGATGGGAGTGGGAGGATATTGTGATGGATCTTGTGTTAGGATCATAGTTTTTAAAACCGAACCGGACTGGTCGGGAACCGAATAGCAGTCCGGTCCGGTTTTGCTAATTACTCCTTTTGCAAGCTGAATCCGGTTTAATCCTATTAGCTGGCCGGTTCAACCGGTTTTTGTCCGAACCCATAAAAACCGGCCAAAAAACCGGTCAGTTAAAAAATTTGAAAAAATTTGAAAGACAAAAGAAAAACCAAATGTGACTAACACAAAGCCGTTCCTCATTCTATAGAGTTCTCCTTATGTACTGATAAAAAATAGCAATTAGAATATCAATTAATGAATGATTTTCTCTCTAATAGTATTTGTTATATTAACTTGAATTTGATTATGGGGGATATCATATATATTTAAAATTTGAATGGTTGGTATATTTCACTTTTAAATTTGCATTTTTGTGTTGAACTTCTATATATATATATGTATCACAATGATTTAGTTGAAACCTTGACACTATAAATTAATTTTTAAAATATGATATTCTACCTTATTATTGTTAATTTTATATTATAATTTATAAAAATCGGTTAGACCCATTGAACTCCGGTTGGACCTATGAACCCAAGAACCCATGCCACGACCGGTTCCCAGTCCGATCCAGTTCTAAAAACTATGGTTAGGATAACATAGTAAGAATCCCACATGGTTATCGTTGAGACAATTGCCTTCAAGACGTTGGAATGTGAACCATAGGCCTAGCGGAAAACTGAGAAGCAGTAAAAAAGAGCACGAACACTGGATGCATGTCGTAAACCTCCCTCGGTTACGTGGAATGAGCATGGCATAGAGTAAGCAGCGTACTAGATCGAAAAGAAAGTCACAAATTTACATTGATATTTAATCACATATCCAATCCCCCAGTTACAACCCTCACTCTAAAAAGAGTAAATTCTTAATTTCGGTCAGAATAAGACGCTGAGAAATTGGGCAACAAAATCAGGTTAGCATCTCCTATGCTTGTTTACCGATTTCTTTCTCGTCTCGTCAAAACTACGTGTTTTTTTCGAATTTTTGACTTGATAAAACTCTTAACAATAACTGTTAACACAGGCTTACAAGTATTTGGAATTTATGTAACCATTTTTAATCTTAGGGATCCACGACTCGTTGTATACCAAAACTCTCATAGAAGTCATGGCACGTTATCTCCACATTTGACTTTATCTTCTCCATAAAATATATCGTTTAGTTAATCCTTAATTCTGTCTTCGTATAAACATGAAAATGTTGAACTGGCCAACCAGTCAGATGCATGTGTAATACGAAGCTGGTCGATCTGTAGCTGTCGATCAATTTGATTCATCGATGCTATTGCTTCCTATGTTACCTCTGTGTAACGTGATATGTTGTCATGACATGAAGAGGTCGTGAGTAAAAATATACCGAATTGAATTTTTGATTCGTTGGATTTATGGTACAGTGACGTAGAGGATCACTAGAGAGTCGATCGTTGAAAAGAAATTCCCCGACTTCACAATCATAATATGGATTCTTTTTACTGTATGTTATTTGGAAACCAATGAATTATCATCTAGTATTATAAGTTCATGTATAGGTTTATCCATTAATGAGTAAATCATTCACTGTTTTGAAATAATTTCTATTAATAAGATTCGAATAAGATATTTTATTTAAATTGAAGAAATGCTTGAAGTCAGATGAACTAATTTATTATAATATTTTAACATAAGACTAGAAGGGGTGGTTTCCTTAATTAACTCGTCGGTCCATTCGTTTCTCCACATCTCTAAAGTAGAAGAAATCAAACAATAATCGATTACCATATTATATATAACTTTTCAAGGATAGGGACTTTGACAAATTACAATGTTGGTTGACCGTGTCCGGGCCCACATTCTACCTGCCACACAACTCCAAATTATAATTACAGGGGCAGTGCTTATTTTGTTAATTTTGTCCAAGTATTAGAAGATAAATTATCGAATAAGATTGAGAGGGTCTACCATGCAAATCAACCGGCAGCATCGATCGATCAATGATCTATCTAGTATATGAAACAGTAAAATCACATGCAATTTTGGAAAACTTTTCTCCCGTGAATTCAAACGAATGCGTACGTTGACAAAAAAAAAAAAAAAAAAAAACTTACCAAGAAAACATAGTTTCAGAGATGTGGAGTCACTTTTCGCCGGTGAGAATCAAATTTCTAACACTCGATCTTCGCTTATCTAATCGTCGGGGTTGCTTGTAAAATGCAAATGGTCGGTAATTATTCAATTTAAATGACGATCACTTGCCATACGCTATACATTTGAATTACTACTTCCCATAAATTCCCAGCAAGATTCGAGTTCGAGATGTTGAAGAAGGGAAATGCATCCAAACTTGCGATTCGTTAATGACAGTAAGCACGTAGAAATGTATTCTTCATCACTGTAAAGATCGCACGATTAAATTCAAGAACGATTGATACAATTTCAATCGATTATTATTATGCAAAGGGAAAAACAAAAGAAGAATTATTATTAATAATCTTATTCCAAAACTCAAATGTTCCTGTTCTGTATTGTGTAGCTTAGTTTAATTGTTGTCCCACCAGAACTGAGCTTGAAGCTTGTCCACAACCTTCTTGTCCACTTGGAAGGCCCTGGTCAGAACATTGTAGTTGATCGGCGGGTTCGACCCAAACACCGAATTTGCGATTGTTATGACCCCAGGATTCTGGCTGCTCAGGGCTGCGAATGCCACTGCATCGGTCTTCCCGACATTGAGCTGGAAATGGATCAGCCCTTCAGGGAACACGAACACATCTCCCTCCTTCAGGTACTTGGTGAAGAGCTTGTTTCCAAGCTGGTTTGAAGTCACGAACCCGACGAACAACTCTCCCTCCACAACCACCAGAATCTCGGTGGCACGAGGGTGAGTGTGAGGCGGGTTTAGGCCGTAAGGGGGGAAGTCAACACGGGCCAGGGATATTCCGAGCGTGTTGAGCCCAGGGATTTGGTCAACATTCACGGTTGTGACCTTTGACCCCAGCGGATTCGACGTGTTCCCGGGTTTCTGGAGGCCAGAGTAGAAGAAATCCTCTGCCGTGGCAAGGTTCGGGTCCTTGCAGAACTTTCCGTTCACAAAGACTGCAGATTTCGTGTCATTGATTGCTACACAGATGTCCTGGAGTGGGCTAGGATCAGATGCTAAGCAAAGAGAGGAAGCATAAACCAAGGCAGAAAAGATCAGCAGGAGCTTCATCTTTGTGAACGGTGTCTGGTAACTCGGGTTCTTCTAGTTATTATTTGCTTGGTTGAGGAATGAGGTCCTTGTATGAAGAAGAGATCTATTTATAGATATCAGTTCATTGACTTTGTCCAAGTGAAAAAAAAAAAAACGGCAGCAGCAGGACCAGGTGGCTGAGTCTTCGTCTGTGCACATTAATTTTCAATTTCTTCCCCCAGTCAAAGTAGAATCCGTCCACAGCAACTAAAGACATCTTCTTGGTTAATTTTCTTATATACGTTATTGTATCTTTATCAACAAACGTTTACCAATAAGCTACTGCTTGTCTTTGTGAACTTACTGGGTCGAGTTTTTGCATCCAGGAGAAAATTGAACGGGACCAGTTCCGCATCAACAGCTCAGACAGATTGGGCCAATTAAAACATTCAGAGAAGTGCATATACCAAGCAGTTAATTTCCTGAAAACTCAATGAACCTCAGAGCATTCAATCCTCGATCAGAAGGAACGCTGGCAGCATGCTTAATATATGCAACGTTGGACGGGAAACAGACGGGTAAGTAAGGTGTGAAAACCTACCTTTGTGAGCAACGACTAAAACTCGTAGGTTGAGGAGAAAAACGAGAAATCTGCCCTCTGATGTAATAAGATTTACAAGCATTTCTTGTAGCATATGAGAAACACCAAATCCCGCTAAGTCCCAAACCTCAATTTCTCCTACACGTTGTCACCTTTCTCGGCCCTTCGTCGGAGGGATGAGTAACAAGTGCTTACCGTATGAAAGTTGCCAGCTTGACCATTCACCCAACAACATGCTTGGAATATGAAATATGAACTCACTCCTGTTGATCACGAACAAATCCCGGGATATAGTAGAAATGTACCACGACCCGAAAATTTGGCAGAGTTTCCCCTTATTTCTATGATATATATTCTATGCGAGATGACCACATAAATATATATGAGATACTATAAATTATTTTATAATGGAAAAGAGTACTCATTATCACCCTTTGTCCTCCACTAAGCTTCACATTCAAGTGGTCTATTTTGGGTCTCCTCACTCCCTATCATATTAATCATGGTAAAAATTAATATATATATATATATATATATAATATATTCACATATGTATTCAAACAAGATAATCCTAAAAATGCTTATGGAGCTTAATCTACTCCTTTATGATCAACTTTGTAACCTTCACATATCGTCTTAACTATAATTCTATACCCAAATTACACAAATTATAATTTACTATCAAGTAATAAAATTTACTAAATTTAAAATGAATCTTTATTTACATCATATTTTCCTTACATATTTCTCCTTTGAACTTTCCGCCTCTGTTCTTCTTCTTTAGTTCTTCCTTGGCATTCTCCCCCTATCTCTTAACTCTCTGTCTCTCTCTCTCTCTAATTTTTCGTGTTTGAGGCAAATGTGGCAGAATGATGAATGAATGAATAAATAAAAATAAAAGGAGACATACATGCGGGGTTTCTATCGGTGCAGGAGGGGAGATAGTACATTCTTTTTTTTTCCTGTTTGGGCTGCATAAAGCCTAATGGGCCCCATGGGCTTAGGCCCTAAGATCATGGGCTCACAAAATGCTGATAGCCCAAGTGTGATATTAGAGCTGATAATGATGTAGGTATTCAATTGGTTAGAGGAGATCGATCAAGCAGCTCCACTGTTACGGATCGTCTTAGCGTGGCAGGATGTTCATGCAATAATTGGAGTAGTTACAAGAAAATCATCAGCGAGGGAGTGCCATGATCGGGGCAAAAGCACCAAGAAACTCGTGAGCGAGGTAACAGGAATAAGTTGGTCTCCGGGACCTGGCTTTAGAGCTGGCCACGGGCCGGTTTGGGCCTGGAACCGGCCCGGAACAGCCCTCGAACCGTGAGGGCTAAGGTTCAGGGCCGGTTCCAGCTGCCTTAGAAACCGGAACCGCCGGTTCAGAACCGAAATCTGAACCGGTGGTTCCAAACCGGAACCGTAGAGAAATAAAAAAAAATTTGTCTAACCCTCAGCTGGCAGGGGTCCGAACCGCCGGTTCCAGGCCCCCGGTTCGGAACCGGATGGAACCGCGGTTCGGAACCGGCCCTGAACCGTCCAAAGGAAGGTTCAGGGCTGGTTCCAGGGGGTCACGGAACCGGAACCGCCCGGTTTCTGAACCGTGGCCAGGCCTACCTGGCTTGACGGAATGCACATGGTAGGAATAAAATCATAGGCAGGGCAGACCAGGTTCAAAATGTATTGGCTCTGCTCATATTGGTCAAAGGTATGATGGAATCCAATTTTAAGGCTATGTGATTCCAAGTTGGAATTGGGAGCTGAATAACTGGGGCTTAATTTTTCCTCCCTGAACCAGGCTTTTCAATCGAAATCAGCAAGTGTGTTCAATCAGCGATCCTCTTCAAGGCTCAAAAGGAAGGCTCTAAGCTGCCATCTTCTGGTTAGAGAATGGCAGGCAGTGCCATGACAAAGAGGTCCATATCATTCTATGCTAAGCCTAAGCACTCTGGTTAAGAAGCTTCCACAGAGAAATAGAGCTAGATCAGCTCCTCACCACCGAGGCTAGCTCCAAAGCAAGAGCTAATTCTTACTGCATCCCCGGCCAAGAAGCTAGCACTTTGGCTGCCGGTAGCTAGCGAATGCATTTACTGGCTGTGGCGCTGCAGCATATCGCCTGTACAGTTTTGGGGTCCTTTTTCGATGAGGTTTCCGATCTTCAGTAGCAGTTTTTGGCTTATTCAGTCCATTACTTGTGTTCTCCTGCAGCCTTAAGGTGTACTCCGAGAATCTTTTTCGATACAATTCGTGAACTCTGGTATGTGAATGAGACGGAAGATTTGTACTAGAATCCCATGCAGAAATCTTATATTATAATCAATTATTTATTGGAATGTATTATGATCCACAAACATAAATAAAACTTCACCGATACACATCTCCACTCGACAATTCTACTGAATTATCTTATTCAACACGGACTGTAATTAAAATTTATTAATTCGCTCATTGTTTCTTATGGCAATTCTCTGTCTAGCTGTTGTTGTCATACCAGAACTGAGCCTGGAGGTCGTCAATGACTTTCTTGTCCACTTGGAATGTCTTGGTCAAGACATCATCTGAGATAGGTGGAGTCGACCCGAACAGCGATTTTGCGATCGGAATAACTCCCGGGTTCTGGCTGCTCAGCCCGGCAAAAGCCACTGCATTTGTCTTCCCAACATTGAGCTGGAAGTGGATCAACCCGATCGGAAAAACAAACACATCCCCAGGGTACAAGACCTTAGTGAAGAGCTTGTTCCCGAGCTGGTTCGAGGTAACAAACCCAACGTAGAGGGTACCCTCGAGCACAACAAGTATCTCTGTGCCCCGGGGGTGGATGTGGGGTGGGTTCAGTCCGTAGGGTGCAAAGTCAACCCGAGCAAGGGAGATACCGAGGGTGTTGAGCCCGGGGATCTTCATCACATCAACAGCAGTGACCATTGACCCGAGTGGATTCGACACATTGCCTGGGATCTGGAGGCCTCGCGCAAGGAAGTGATCGGCCGTGGTCTTGTTTGGGTCCATGCAGAACTTCCCATTCACAAAAACTGCATAAAGATGAGGAACTCTTTAACAGTCAATTCTCTAACACCATATATCCACCATCAAGCGAGCCATACTTGAGGAGGAGCTTATGGATAAACACGGTAATAACTTGTGAAAACACAAACATGTATGATATATACATAGATACGAATATATATATATATATATAAATGTATACCTCCATCTACAGGATCATCGATGGCCACACAGATGTCTTGGAGAGGACTTGGGTCATAGGCGAAGGCACCGCCCACTGCCAAACCCAAAACCAGAAATATCACAAACTTGTAGCACTCCATGATTTCCTGATCTTCCCAGAACTATGCACACACTTATCTTTGTCTTGTTCTATGTGTATTTGGATTTGCAATGTCTATTTATAGATGAAAAATTTATGTAACCATTTTTAATCTTACGGATCCACGACTCGTTCTATACCAAATCTCTCATAGAAGTCATGGCACGTTATCTCCACATTTGACTTTATCTTCTCCATAAAAAATATGGTTTAGTTAATCCTTAATTCTATCTTCATATAAACCTGAAAATGTTGAACTGGCCAACCAGTCAGATGCATGTGTTATACGAAGATGGTTGATCTGTAGCTGTCGATCAATTTGATTCATTGATGCTATTGATAGTGCAATTTGAAAAGTTTACACCAGCGCGAAACTCTTGCTTCCTATGTTACCGGTGTGTAAAGTGAAATATTGTCATGACATGAAGAGGTCGTGTGTAAAAATATATCAAATTGAATTTTGGCTTCATTGGATTTATGATACAGTAACGCAGAGGATCTCTAGAGAGTCGATCTTTGAAAAGAAATTCCCCGACTTTACAATCATGATATGGATTCTTTTTACTGTATATTATCTGGAAACCAATGAATTATCATATCGTATTATAAGTTCATGCAAATGTCTGTCCATTAAGGAGCAAATCATTCACAATTTTGAATCAATTTCTATTAATAAGATTTGAATATTATATTTTACTTAAGCGGAAAAAATGTCTAAAGTCATATCAACTAATTTATTATAATATTTTAACATGTGAATAGAAGGGGGTGATTTCCATAATTAACTCGTCAGCTCATTCGTTTCTCCACATCTCTAAAGTAGAAGAAATCACTTTTCCTTCTACTCTTTTAAGGCTAATGTGTCTTCTTTGTATACCAAAAAAAAAAATCAAACAATAATCCTATTACCATATTATATATAACTTTTCAAGGATAGAGACTTTGACAAATTACAATGTTGGTTGACCGTGTCCGGGCCCACATTCTACCTGCCACACAACTCCAAATTATAACTACAGGGGCAGTGCTTGTTTTGTTAATTTTGTCCAAGTATTGGAAGATAAATTATCGAATAAGATTGAGAGGGTCTACCGTGCAAATCAACCGGCAGCATCGATCGATCAGTGATCTGCCTAGTATATGAAACAGTAAGATCACGTGCAATTTTGGAGAACTTTTCTCCGGTGAATTCAAACGAATGCGTGCGTTGACTTACCAAGAAAAACATAGTTTCAGAGATGTGGAGTCACTTTTCACACAGTGAGAATAAATTTATAACCATTCGATCTTCTGTTATCGAATGGACCGGTTGCTTGTAAAATACAATGATCGGTAATTATTCAGTCTAAATGATGATCACTTGCTGTACTGTCACGACCCGAAAATTCGCCAGAGTTTCCTCTAAAACTTGAACATTCCAAAATCAGAAAAACAAACACTTGTAAATAATCTCAGAAAATCTCCAACATAACTATTATAAAACTGTACCATAATTTCCGAATCGTAACGTATATTTACAAAACCAACAATATTTAAATTAACTTCTATAAACTACGGAATTCAGCTAACCAAAATCTTACGTCGATCCCCGCTAACTAACTCTACTCGCTGTGTCCGTCAAGTTTACTTCAACTTTATTTGTTAAGATTTGTATATGAAAGGGGTGAGACAACTCTCAGTGAGCAATTATTCCAAAATAAAATGACTTATATATATATATATATTAAACATTTAAATATTTTGGTTGCATAATTTGCACTGCATTTCTATTCTTACCGTCATAGTATTCCTCATCTTATTCTCCTACATATACACATATATATAAATCCATATACCTCATATCTCATATTCTTATACTCGTAAATATACATGCAAGAATCCAATACAACAATAAGTAGCCACGGGGCCGCATTAACCTCGCGGAGAGTTGTGACGGTACCGTGAACGGTCGTCCATTTTATAACCCGCCGGATCAGCGGTCGGTCGTCCGTTTTATAACCCGTCAGATCAGCGGTCGGTCGCCCATTTTGTATCTTGCCGAATCAGCGGTTTGTCACCCATGGCTATATCAACCAATCAATCATAATACATCTTAATATATAACTATGCTTCATCATTTTCCAATCCATAAATGTCACATTGTTACTCATTAATATCATATATATATATATATGCACCTCATATTTTAGTAATCGCATAACAATTATCTTAATATAATAATCATGCATTATACTTGATATATATATATATATATAGAACTCCATTTTATGATGAAATAAAATACTCACCACCATCCCAATAGGATTTGTTCACCAGGTTGAGCTTTTGGAGTACCAAGATTCGATCTCTTGGGTCCCTAATACATATATCATAGCAAACATGGAGTTATAACAATCACAATCACATCTTGAATTAGTTTATTTGTTCTGTATAGTTCTATGCAAAAAATTAACCTCACTAAATTAGCTTCTTAGTCAATTAGCCTAATTATAATTCAATCACTACCGAACTAACCATCGTTCGATTTAACCAAACTCACCAAGGACAAAGAAATCAATCATTTGTACTTTTTCCTTCTTCGCTTTTTTTTTAAAAAAAAATTATTCACTCTAAATTAATTGGGTAATTAAACTGATAAGGTTTAATCCCGAGATGCTCAGTCAAGTAGAAGAAGAGATATATTCATATTCCCTTCTTTAAAACCATTTCTCCGTTACTCCCGCCATCATTCATTAGTTCACTTCCTTTTTATCTATTCTTCCTCTTTGCTATTCAATTCTTCCATCTAAAAGCCCTCTCTCTCTCTTCTCCCAATCCTTCAGATGCGCGCACACACCCAGACTAATTTAAAAAACATAATATTTTCAGTAAACAGAAACTAATAAAAGAAGCTATCTCATGAGCTAAATTCCAATCTAATCTCAACAATCGACTTCTAGTAAAAGAAATTCAGTGAGGTAATAGAAAGAAATTTCAATTTATATATCTAAACTTACCTTGCTCATAACCTAGTTCCCTCAACTCGGTTTGCCCATTACCAGGATCCCCTAAGCTTGATCTCCCTCGACTCTTACCTCTGCTTCCTCACCTTGTTTCCCCAATTTCTCCGTTCCTCTGCCCTCTCGCGCCCTCACACTCTCTGTGCTTCAATAAAGCGAAGGGGTAGATATTTTTAATAAAATAATGAGGAGTAAATTAGTGGTGGAGAAGGAAAGTTAGTAGCAGAGGAGATGTTTTGATGGGCTAGTCCAATGGGCTTATCTTTATATATATATATATATATATATTTATTTAATTATTTTTTTTGGGGCCAAAACATGTATGTTTAATGTGAATTAAAAATGAAAAGTTTTAAGTGCTTACACATACGCTATACATTTGAATTACTACTTCCCATAAATTCCC
Source organism: Lagerstroemia speciosa (assembly GCA_037672795.1). Taxonomy (NCBI): domain Eukaryota; kingdom Viridiplantae; phylum Streptophyta; class Magnoliopsida; order Myrtales; family Lythraceae; genus Lagerstroemia; species Lagerstroemia speciosa. Next base: position 3,983,319 of record CM075296.1, read on the forward strand.
AGCAAGATTCGAGTTGGAGATGTTGAAGAAGGGAAATGCATCCAAACTTGCTATTAGTTAATGACAGTAAGCACGCAGAAATGTATTCTTCATCACTGTAAAGATCGTACGATCAAATTCAAGAACGATTGATACAATTCAATCGCTTATTATTGTGCAAAGGGAAAAACAAATGAAGAATTATTAGTAGTAGCCTTATTCCCAAACATAAACGTTCGTGTTCTGTCTTGTGTAGCTTAGTTTAATTGTTGTCCCACCAGAACTGAGCTTGAAGCTTGTCCACAACCTTCTTGTCCACTTGGAAAGCCCTGGTCAGAACATTATAGTTGATCGGCGGGTTCGACCCGAACACCGAGTTTGCAATCGTTATGACCCCGGGATTCTGGCTGCTCAAGGCTGCGAATGCCACTGCATTGGTCTTCCCGACATTGAGCTGGAAATGGATCAGCCCTTCAGGGAACACGAACACATCTCCCTCCTTCAGGTACTTGGTGAAGAGCTTGTTTCCAAGCTGGTTCGAAGTCACGAACCCGACGAACAACTCTCCCTCCACGACCACCAGAATCTCGGTGGCACGAGGGTGAGTGTGAGGTGGGTTTAGGCCGTAAGGGGCGAAGTCAACACGGGCCAGGGATATTCCGAGCGTGTTGAGCCCAGGGATTTGGTCAACATTCACGGTTGTGACCTTTGACCCCAGGGGATTCGAAGTGTTCCCGGGTTTCTGGAGGCCGGAGTAGAAGAAATCCTCTGCCGTGGCAAGGTTCGGGTCCTTGCAGAACTTTCCGTTCACAAAGACTGCAGATTTCGTGTCATTGATTGCTACACAGATGTCCTGGAGTGGGCTAGGATCAGATGCTATGCAAAGAGAGGAAGCATAAACCAAGGCAGAAAAGATCAGCAGGAGCTTCATCTTTGTGAACGGTGTCTGATAACTCGGGTTCTTCTAGTTGTTATTTGCTTGGTTGAGGAATGAGGTCCTTGTACGAAGAAGAGATCTATTTATAGATATCAGTTCATTGACTTTGTCCAAGTTAAGGAGGGGGGGCAGCAGGAACAGGTTGCGGGGTCTTCTTCTGTGCACATTAATTTTCATTTTCTTCCCCAGTCAAAGTAGAATCCGTCCACAGCAACTAAAGACATCTTCCAGGTTAATTTTCTTATATACGTTATTGTATCTATATCAACAAACGCTTACCAACAAGCTACTGCTTGTCTTTGTCAACTTATACTGGGTCGAGTTTTTGCAGCCAGGAGAAGATTGAACGGGACCAGTTCCACGTCAACAGCTCAGACAGATTGGACCAATTAAAACATTCAGAGAAGAGCATATACCATGCAGTTAATTTCCTGAAAACTCGATGAACCTCAGAGCATTCAATCCTCGATCAGAATGAACGCTGGCAGCAAGCCTAATATATGCAAAGTTGGACGGGAAACAGACGGGTAAGTAAGTTGTGAAAACCTGCCTTTGTGAGCAATGACTAAAACTCGTAGGTTGAGGAGAAAAACGAGAAATCTGCCCTCTAATGTAATAAGATTTACAAGCATTTCTTGTAGCATATGAGAAACACCAAATTCCGCTAAATCCCAAACCTCAATTTCTCCTACACCTTGTCACCTTTCTCGGCCCTTCTTCAGAGGGTTGAGTAACAAGTGCATAACGTATGAAAGATTGCCAACTTGACCATTCGCCCAACAACATGCTTGGAATATGAAATATGAACTCACTCCTGTTGATCGCGAACAAATCCCGGGATATAGTAGAAATGTCTCACGACCCGAAAATTTGGTAGAGCTTTCCCTTATTTCTATTATATTTATTCTATACGAGATGATCGCATAAATATATATGAGATACTATAAATTATTTTACAACAGAAAAGTACTCACTATCGTCCTTTGTCCTCCACTAAGCTTGATATTCAAGTGGTCTATTTTGGGTCTCCTCACTCTTTATCATATTGATCATGGTAAAAATTATATATATATATATATATAAGAGATAATGGCATCGGGTGTTTTATACGTTTATTAATTCTTACAAGTGAGTACTAAATGTTTAAAAATGTTAAATCAAGTCCTATATGTTGTCTGCATTACAACATCAAGTCATTTTCGTCGCCTACCGTTACTTTAAGCTGACGTGTATTAGTGGCACGTTAGCACCACATCAGCGCAACGTCAGCATAAAGTAACGGTAGGTGACGGAAAGGACTCGATGTTGTAACGTGGATAACATATAGGACTCGATTTAACAGTTTGAAATATTTAGAACTCACTTGCAGAAATCGATAAATATACAGGACTGGAGTCCAGGTGTCTTTATCTTTTTTATATATAAATATATTCACATATTTATTCAAATAAATAATCCTAAAAATATTTATGGAGCTTAACCTACTCCTTCATGATCAACGTTATAACCTTCACATATCCTCCTAACCGTATTTCTATACCCAAACTACACAAATTATAATTTACTATCAAGTAATAAAATTTACTAAATTTAAAATGAATCTTTATTTGCATCATATTTTCCTTACATATTTCTCCTTTGAACTCTCCGTCTCTGTTCCTCTTCGTCAGTTCTTCCTTGGCTTTCTCCCTCTCTCTCTCTGTTAACTCTCTCTCTCTAATTTTTTGTGTTTGAGGTAAATGTGGCACAATGATGAATGAATGAATAAAAGGAAAGAAAAGGAGACATACATGCAGGGTTTCTATCGGTGGAGGAGGAGATATACTATATTCTTTTTTTTTTTTTCCTATATGGGCTGCACAAAGACTAATGGGCCGTATGGGCTTAGGCCCTAGGATCATGGGCTCACAAAATGCTGATAGCCCAAGTGTGATATTAGAGCTGATAATGATGTAGGTATTCAATTGATTAGAGGAGATCGATAAAGCAGCTCCACTGTTGCGGATCTCCTTAGCGTTATAGACTGCCAGGATGTTCATGCAATAATTGGATTACTTACAAGAAAATCATCAGTGAGTGAGTGCCATGATCGGGGCAAAAGCACCAAGAAACTCGTGAGCGAGGTAACAGGAATAAGTTGGTCTCCGGGCTTGGCTTGACGGAAAACACATGGTAGCAATAATGTCATGGGCAGGGCAGACCAGGTTCAAAATGTATTGGCTCTGCTCATATTGGTCAAAGGTATGATGGAATCCAATTTTAAGGCTATGTGATTCCAAGTTGGAAATTTTTACCCCCTGAACCATGCTTTTTAATCGAAATCAGCAAGTGTGTTCAGTCAGCGATCCTCTTCTAGGCTCAAAAGGATCTAAGCTGCCGTCTTCTGGTTAGAGAATGGCAGGCAGTGCGATGACAAAGAGGTCCATGTCATTCTAAGCTAAGCCTAAGCACTCTGGTTAAGAAGCTTCCACAGAGAGAATAGACCTAGATCAGCTCCTCGCCACCGAGGCCAGCTCCAAAGCAAGAGCTAATTCTTACTGCATCCCCGACCAAGAAGCTAGCACTTTGGCTGCTGGTAGCTAGCGAATGCATTTACTGGCTGTGGCGCTGCCGCATATAGCCTGTACAGTTTTGGGGTCCTTTTTCGATGAGATTTCCGATCTTCAGTAGCGGTTTTTGCCTTATTCAGTCCATTACTAGTGTTCTCTTGTAGCCTTAAGGTGTACTCTGAGAATCTTTTTCGATACAATTCGTGAACTCTGGTATGTGAATGAGACGGAAGATTTGTACTGGAATCCCGTGCAGAAATCTTATATTATAATCAATTATTTATTAGAATGTATTATGATCCACAAACATAAATAAAACTTCACGGGTACACATCTCCACTCGACAATTCTACTGAATTATCTTATTCAACACGGACTGTAATTAAAATTTATTAATTCGCTCATTGTTTCTTATGGCAATTCTCTGTCTAGCTGTTGTTGTCATACCAGAACTGAGCCTGGAGGTCGTCAATGACTTTCTTGTCCACTTGGAATGTCTTGGTCAAGACATCATCCGAGATAGGTGGAGTCGACCCGAACAGCGATTTTGCGATCGGAATAACACCCGGGTTCTGGCTGCTCAGCCCGGCAAAAGCCACTGCATTTGTCTTCCCAACATTGAGCTGGAAGTGGATCAACCCGATCGGAAAAACAAACACGTCCCCAGGGTACAAGACCTTAGTGAAGAGCTTGTTCCCGAGCTGGTTCGAGGTAACAAACCCGACATAGAGGGTACCCTCGAGCACAACAAGGATCTCTGTGCCCCGGGGGTGGATGTGGGGTGGGTTCAGTCCGTAGGGTGCAAAGTCAACCCGAGCAAGGGAGATACCGAGGGTGTTGAGCCCGGGGATCTTTGTCACGTCGACGGCGGTGACCATTGACCCTAGCGGATTCGACACGTTGCCTGGGTTCTGGAGGCCTCGTGCGAGGAAGTGATCGGCGGTAGCCTTGTTGGGGTCCATGCAGAACTTCCCATTCACAAACACTGCATAAGGATGAGAGACTCTTTTAACAATTAATTCTCTAACACCATAGATATACCCATCAAATTAAACATAAATTATGCTGCTTATGGATAAACACTATGATAGCTTGCATAAACACAAACATGTATGATATATACATACACAAGAATATACAGACACACACATATATTTACCTCCATCTACAGGATCATTGATGGCCACACAGATGTCTTGGAGTGGACTTGGGTCATAAGCGAAGGCACTGCCCACTGCCAAACCCAAAACCACAAGTACCACAAACTTGTAGCAGTGCTCCATGTTTTCCTAAACTTCTGGGAACTGCAGACACTTATCTTTGTCTGGTTCTTTGTATGTTATATGTGTATTTGGATTTGCAATCCCTATTTATAGATGGAGAAGAGAATTAAAATATTTGAAACTTGTGTACTCTTTTTTAAATTTTGGGATCGACTCATTCTACACTACACCAACTCTTTCACAGAGTCGTGGCACGTTATTTCCACATTTGAATTTTTCTTCTCCATACAAACATTAGATTTAGTTAATTAATTAATTCCCTTTTCACAAAGGCCGAAAAAAATTGCACGGGCTGTTGGTTTCAATAAATCTAAATTCGAGCCGGCCGATCCGCTAAAAATAAAATTTTTCATGATATGAATTTTGTTTAATTTATAATACTCGAATTTCAAAAATCTTATTTTAGAGGGAAAAAAATATCGTGATGTCTAAACCAATTTACCACGATATTCTAGCATGGGTTTTATGATTAGTAGGAACGGTTTTTTTCGAATTAACTTGTCAGCTCATTCATTTTTCCACATCTCTAGAACGGAACGAATCAAACAATAACCTAATCCGACATTAACTTCGCAAGAGACTTTGACAAATTGCATGTTGTTTGACCTTGTCCCACACATACAATCTGGCACAAATCCCACATATATACCTACCAGGTCAATCATTTGTATCTTCTACATTTTTTCTAGGCATTAGAAAATAAAACGTTGGATAAGATTGAGCAGGTCCACCATGCCAAATCAACCGGCAAGGTTGATCGGTCATATAATAATCCATTATCCATCATAAGATGCATCATCGTCGAACCAAGATGTATCAGGGTACGAGACAGCGTTTCCGATGGAATGGGCTGGAAAAAGAATGCACGGTACGAAACTCAATTCGTTGTGTGTCTGCAAGTGATTACTCCGCTATGGATGGAAGTGGGAGGATATTGCGATGGATCTTGTGTTAGCATAACGTAGTAAGAATCCCACATGGTTATCCTTGAGACAATTGCCTTCAAGACGTTGGAATGTGAACCATAGGCATAGCGGAAAACTGAGAAGTAGTAAAAAAGAGCATGAACACTGATTGTATGTGGTAAACCTCTCTCGGTTAGTAAGAATGAGAAAGTTTTCAGTGGAGCGATTATACCACATAGGCAATGAGTGGTTATATCACGTAGGTGATGAGCGGTTATACCACGTAGGAATGAGCACGGAATAGAGTAAGCAGTGTATTAGATCAGAATCGAAAATCACAAATTTACATTCATTTTTAATCACATACCCAATCCCCAGTTGCGAGAAAGTCTTCAATGGAGCGGTTATACCACGTACGCGATACTGATGTGATATATCTGTCCAATTGGAACTTGACACATAATCAGTAATTATATAGTTATAGTTATTAAACCTAAAAAATCTTTTAAAAAATATTAGAACCTTAAATAAATAGTGAATTCTAATTAGGAATAATATATAAGTAGTAAACGATATTTCAAAAAAAAACTAATAAATAGTAAACTCTAATTGAACAAATATATAAATAACGAATTTTAAGTGGACGGATATATCACTTCAGTATTACTTACGTAGTATGACCGTTTTAATGAAAAACTTTCTCCCCCAGATACAACCCTCACTCTAAAAAGAGTAAATTCTAAGATCTTCAATTCTCATTTTTACAAGACCTAGTTTTGTGACAACGAAGAAAGGAGAGTAACAATAATTCCGATACAAGATTCAATTTACAATTTTATACCATGTTAATCTCAATTTTTGTAGTATCAAGGCTACTACTCCCGTATGTACGTAATCAGTGTTACATGAACGTTCGATCTATATTAATGAGGATGTATATGAATTATCGAAAAAAATAAATATCTTAATTTCGTTCAGAACAAGACGCTGAGGAATCAGGTAAAAAAACCAGGTTAGGATCTCCTATGCTTGTTTACCGATTTCTTTCCTATCTCGTCAAAACTACTGGTTTTTTTCAAATTTGACTTGATAAAACTCTTAACATTAACTGTTAACGCAGGCTTACAGACTAATTTCATTTCCTTGCACTTCAACTTGATATCACCAGGGAGCAACTCGACATGATATCAATCCGAAATACTTCCTATGCGTCAAAGGTCTGATGGCTTTTCTATTTAATTGTTAGGGTATCCCAAGCTGGAAATGTTGGCGGAATGCGACGGGCTGTTCCTTCTAAGAACCAAGCCTCTTGGATCGAAATCAGCAACTGCACTCTATCAGCTGCCCTCTTCTGGCCATCGAAAGGTTCGGCACGTACCAAGCTTCTGTGCTGTGTCTATGAGGGACCTTTTTCGATACAGTTTGCGATCTTCAGATTGCTGGCTTCAGTTAATTCAATAATGAATCGAACTCTGACTCATTCAGTCCTCTTTTAGTTTTGTTTCGAAGCCTTCTTCTGGGGTATTGTATCCAGGGGATTTCAATACAGTCCATGAACTCAATAGCATTAATGTTTTTATTATCGACGTATACATTAATAAACTTAAAGGATGAAGATCTCCACTTGATAATTCACACTGAATTATCATCTTATTCAACATGGACTGTAATTAAGATTACGCAATTCACTCATTGTTTCTCATGGCATTTCACCGTCTAATTGTTGTTGTCGTACCAGAACTGAGCCTGAAGGTAGTCGATGACTTTCTTGTCCACCTGGAAAGTCTTGGTCAACACATCATCCGAGATAGGTGGAGTCGACCCGAACAGTGATTTGGCAATCGGAATAACTCCAGGGTTCTGGCTGCTCAGCCCAGCAAAAGCCACTGCATTGGTCTTCCCAACATTGAGCTGGAAGTGGATCAACCCGATCGGGAAAACAAAGACATCCCCGGGGTACAGGACCTTGGTGAAGAGCTTGTTCCCAAGCTGGTTCGAGGTCACAAACCCCACGTAGAGTGTACCCTCGAGCACGACGAGGATCTCAGTGGCCCTGGGATGGGTGTGGGGCGGGTTCAGTCCATAGGGAGCGAAGTCGACACGGGCCAGGGAGATACCGAGGGTGTTGAGTCCGGGGATCTTCATCACATCAACAGCGGTGACCATTGACCCTAGCGGATTCGACACGTTGCCCGGGATCTGGAGGCCTTGGGCGAGGAAGTGGTCAGCCGTGGCCTTGTTGGGGTCCATGCAGAACTTCCCATTCACAAACACTGCATAAACAGAAGATACTCTTCATTAATCGATTTTACTTAACACCAAATCTATAGACACACACACACACAGATATATATATATATATATGTATATACCTCCATCAACGGGATCATTGATGGCAACGCAGATGTCTTGGAGAGGACTTGGGTCATAAGCAAAGGCACTGCCCACTGCCATACCCAAAACCACAAATATCACAAACTTGTAGTACTCCATGTTTTCCTCAATGTCTGGGGGCTGCACACACTTATCTCTGTCTTGTTCTTTGTTATGTTATGTGTATTTGGATTTGCAATGCCCATTTATAGATGAAAAAACATTAAAGTACTTGGAATTTATGTAACCATTTTTAATCTTAGAGATCCACGACTCGTTCTATACCAAATCTCTCATAGAAGTCATCGCACGTTATCTCCACATTTGACTTTATCTTCTCCATAAAATATATGGTTTAGTTAATCCTTAATTCTATCTTCATATAAACCTGAAAATGTTGAACTGGCCAACCAGTCAGATGCATGTGTAATACGAAGATGGTTGATCTGTAGCTGTCGATCAATTTGATTCATTGATGCTATTGATAGTGCAACCTGAAAAGTTTATACCAGCGCGAAACTCTTGTTTCCTCTGTTACCGGTGTGTAATGTGAAATGTTGTCATGACATGAAGAGGTCGTGTGTAAAAATATATCGAATTGAATTTTGGATTCGTTGAATTTATAATACAGTAACGCAAAAGATCTCTAGAGATTCGATCTTTGAAAAGAAATTCTCCGACTTTACAATCATAATATGGATTCTTTTTACTGTATGTTATCTGAAAACCAATAAATTATCATCTTGTATTATAAGTTCATGTAGAGGTTTGTCCATTAAGGAGCAAATCATTCACAGTTTTGAATTAATTTCTATTAATAAGATTTGAATATTATATTTTACTTAAGTGACAGAAATGTCTAAAGTCATATCAACTAATTTATTATAATATTTTAACATATGAATAGAAGGGGGTGGTTTCCTTAATTAACTCGCCGGCCCATTCGTTTCTCCACATCTCTAAAGTAGAAGAAATCAAATAATAATCTATTACCATATTATATATAACTTTTCAAGGATAGAGACTTTGACAAATTACAATGTTGGTTGACCGTGTCCGGGCCCACATTCTACCTGCTACACAACTCCAAATTGTAATTACAGGGGCAGTACTTATTTTGTCAATTTCGTCCAAGTATTAGAAGATAAATTATCGAATAAGATTGAGAGGGTCTACCATGCAAATCAACCGGCAGCATAGATCGATCAGTTATCTATCTAGTTTATGAAACAGTAAAATCACGTGCAATTTTGGAAAAATTTTCTCCGGTGAATTCAAACGAATGCGTACGTTGACAAAGGTAAAAAAAAAAAAAAAAAAAGTTACCAAGAAGACATAGTTTCAGAGATGTGGAGTCACTTTTCACCGGTGAGAATCAAATTTCTAACCGTTTAATCTTCGCTTATCTAATCGTCGGGGTTGCTTGTAAAATGCAAATGATTGGTAATTATTCAGTTTAAATGACGATCACTTGCCATACGCTATACATTTGAATTACTACTTCCCATAAATTTCCAGCAAGATTCAAGTTCGAGATGTTGAAGAAGGGAAATGTATCCAAACTTGCTATTCGTTAATGACAGGAAGCATGTCGAAATGTATTCTTCATCACTGTAAAGATCGTACCATCAAATTCAAGAACGATTGATACAATTTCAATCGATTATTATTATGCAAAGGGAAAAACAAAAGAAGAATTATTATTATTATTAATCTTATTCCCAAACTCAAATGTTCGTGTTCTGTCTTGTGTAGCTTAGTTTAATTGTTGTCCCACCAGAACTGAGCTTGAAGCTTGTCCACAACCTTCTTGTCCACTTGGAAGGCCCTGGCCAGAACATTGTAGTTGATTGGCGGGTTCGAACCGAACACTGAATTTGCAATCGTTATGACCCCGGGATTCTGGCTGCTCAGGGCTGCGAATGCCACTGCATTGGTCTTCCCGACATTGAGCTGGAAATGGATCAGCCCTTCAGGGAACACGAACACATCTCCCTCCTTCAGGTACTTGGTGAAGAGCTTGTTTCCAAGCTGGTTTGAAGTCACGAACCCGACAAACAACTCTCCCTCCACGACCACCAGAATCTCGGTGGCACGAGGGTGAGTGTGAGGCGGGTTTAGGCCGTAAGGGGCGAAGTCAACACGGGCCAGGGATATTCCGAGCGTGTTGAGCCCAGGGATTTGGTCAACATTCACGGTCGTGACTTTTGACCCCAGCGGATTCGACGTGTTCCCGGGTTTCTGGAGGCCGGAGTAGAAGAAATCCTCTGCCGTGGCAAGGTTCGGGTCCTTGCAGAACTTTCCGTTCACAAAGACTGCGGATTTCGTGTCATTGATTGCTACACAGATGTCCTGGAGTGGGCTGGGATCAGATGCTAAGCAAAGAGAGGAAGCAAAAACCAAGACAGAAAAGATCAGCAGGAGCTTCATCTTTGTGAACGGTGTCTGGTAACTCGGGTTCTTCTAGTTATTATTTGCTTGGTTGAGGAATGAGGTCCTTGTATGAAGAAGAGATCTATTTATAGATATCAGTTCATTGACTTTGTCCAAGTGGAAAAAAAAAAAAAAAAAGGCAGTAGCAGGAGCATGTTGCTGAGTCTTCGCCTGTGCACATTAATTTTCATTTTCTTCCCCCAGTCAAAGTAGAATCCGTCCACAGCAACTAAAGACATTTTCTAGGTTAATTTTCTTATATACCAATAAGCTACTGCTTGTCTTTGTCAACTTATACTGGGTCGAGTTTTTGCAGCCAGGAGAAGATTGAACGGGACCAGTTCCCCGTCAACAGCTCAGACAGATTGGACCAATTAAAACATTCAGAGAAGAGCATATACCAAGCAGTTAATTTCCTGGAAACTCAATGAACTTCAGAGCATTTAATCCTCGCCCAGATTGAACGTGGCAGTCTGCTTAATGTATGCAAAGTTGGACGGGAAGTGGTGTTTCCTGTCACAGAAGGGGTAAGTAAGGTGTAAAAACCTGCCTTTGTGAGCAATGACTAAAACTCGTAGGTTGAGGAGAAAAACGAGAAATCTGCCCTCTAATGTAATAAGTTTACAAGCATTTCTTGTAGCACACGAGAAACCTAAATCCCGCTAAATCCCAAACCTCAATTTCACCTACTCGTTGTCACGTTTCTCAGCCCGTCTTCAGAGGGTTGAGTAACAAGTGCATAACGTGTGAAAGATTGCCAACTTGACCATTCGCCCAACAACATGCTTGGAATATGAGGTATGAACTCACTCCTGTTGATCACAAACAAATCCTGGGATGTAGTAGAAATTTATCACGACCCAAAAATTTGGCAGAATTTTTCCTTGTTTCTATAATATATATTCTATACGAGATGATCGCATAAATATATATGAGAACTATAAATTATTTTATAACGAAAAGGAGTACTCACTATCACCCTTTGTCCCTCCACTAAGCTTGATATTCAAGTGGTCTATTTTGGATCTCCTCATTCCCTATCATATTAATCATGGTAAAAATTAATATATATATATATAAAATATATATTCACATATATGTATTCAAATAAAATAATCCTAAATATGTTTATGGAGTTTAATCTACTCCTCCATGATCAACCCTACAATCTTCGCACGTCCTCTTAATCACACTTCTATACCCAAATTACACAAATTATAATTTACTATCAAGTAATAAAATTTACTAAATTTAAAATGAATCTTTATTTACATCCTATTTTCCTTACATATTTCTCCTTTGAACTCTCCGTCTCTGTTCTTCTCCTTCAGTTCTTCCTTGGCTTTCTCCCCCCTCTCTCTCTTAGCTCTCTCTCTCTCTAATTTTTCGTGTTTGAGGCAAATGTGGCCGAATGATGATTGAATGAATAAAAAGAAAGAAAAGGAGACATGCATGCGGGTTTCTATTGGTGGAGGAGGAGATATACTATATCTTTTTTTTTCTATATGGGCTGCACAAAGCCTAATGGGCCCTACGGGCTTAGGCCCTAAGATCATGGGCTCACAAAATGCTGATAGCCCAAGTGTGATATTAGAGCTGATAATGATGCAGGCATCCAATTGCTTAGAGGAGATCGACAAAGCAGCTCCACTGTTATGGATCTGCTTAGCCTTATGGACTTCTAGGATGTTCATGCAATTGGCGTACTTCCAAGAAAATCATCAGTGAGTGAGTGCCATGATCGAGGCAAAAGCACCAAGAAACTGGTGAGCGAGGTAACAGGAATAAGCTGGTCTCCGGGACCTGGCTTGACGGAATCACATGGTAGGAATAATGAGATAAAGACATCGGAAGTATTATATATTTGTCGATTCTTGCAAGTGAGTCCTAAATATTTCGAAGTGTTAAATCAAGTTCTATATATTGTCCACATTACAATATCGAGTCTTTTCTGTCACCTATCGTTGCTTTATGCTGACATGACGCTAATGTGGTGCTGACGTGATACTAATACACGTCAGCTTAAAGTAACGGTAGGTGACGGAAATGACTAGATGTTGTAACGCGGACAATATATAAGACTTGATTTAACACTTTAAAATATTTAGGACTCACTTACAAGAATCATCAAATGTGTAGGACTCTCGATATCATTATCTCTAGGAATAATATCATGGGCAGGGCAGACCAGGTTCAAAATATATTGGCTCTTGTTCATATTGGTCAATGGTATGATGGAATCCAATTTTAAGGTTATGTGACTCCAAGTTGGAATTGGGAGCTGAATAACAGGGGCTTAATTTCTCCTCCCTGAACCACGCTTTTCAATCGAAATTATCAAGTGTGTTCAATCAGCGATCCTCTTCCAGGCTCAAAAGGATCTAAGCTGCCGTCTTCTTGTTAGAGAATGGCAGGCAATGCCATGACAAAGAGGTCCATATCATTCTAAGCTAAGCCTAAGCACTCTGGTTAAGAAGCTTCCACAGAGAGAATAGAGCTAGATCAGCTCCTCACCACTGAGGCTAGCTCCATAGCAAGAGCTAATTCTTACTGCATCCCCGACCAAGAAGCTCGCACTTTGGCTGCTGGTAGTGAATGCATTTATTGGCTGTGGCGCTTCTGCATATAGCCTGTACAGTTTTGGGGTCCTTTTTCGATGAGGTTTCCGAACTTCAGTAGCGGTTTTTGGCTTATTCAGTCCATTACTTGTGTTGTCTTGTGGCATTAAGCTGTACTCCGAGAATCCTTTTCGATACAATTCGTGAACTCTGGTACGTGAATGAGATGGAAGATTTGTGTTGGAATCCCATGCAGAAATCTTATATTATAATCAATTATTTATTAGAATGTATCATGATCCACAAACATAAATAAAACTTCACCGGTACACATCTCCACTCGACAATTCTACTGAATTATCTTATTCAACATGGACTGTAATTAAAATTTATTAATTCACTCATTGTTTCTTACGGCAATTCTCTGTCTAGTTGTTGTTGTCATACCAGAACTGAGCCTGGAGGTCGTCAATGACTTTCTTGTCCACTTGGAATGTCTTGGTCAAGACATCATCCGAGATAGGTGGACTCGACCCGAACAGCGATTTTGCGATTGGAATAACACCCGGGTTCTGGCTGCTCAGCCCGGCAAAAGCCACTGCATTTGTCTTCCCAACATTGAGCTGGAAGTGGATCAACCCAATTGGAAAAACAAACACGTCCCCAGGGTACAAGACCTTAGTGAAGAGCTTGTTCCCGAGCTGGTTCGAGGTCACAAACCCCACGTAGAGTGTACCCTCGAGCACGATGAGGATCTCAGTGGCCCTGGGATGGGTGTGGGGCGGGTTCAGTCCATAGGGCGCGAAGTCGACACGGGCCAGGGAGATACCAAGGGTGTTGAGTCCAGGGATCTTCATCACATCAACAGCAGTGACCATTGACCCGAGTGGATTCGACACATTGCCTGGGTTCTGGAGGCCTCGGGCAACGAAGTGATCGGCCGTGGTCTTGTTGGGGTCCATGCAGAACTTCCCATTCACAAACACTGCATAATGTTAAGAGACTTTAGCAACCAATTATCTAACAACAATTGGCATGTATAGAGACACATGCATATATGATATACACATATGGACATATAAATATATATATATATATATATATACACACCTCCATCTACAGGATCATTGATGGCCACACAGATGTCTTGGAGAGGACTTGGGTCATAAGCGAAGGCACCGCCCACTGCCAAACCCAAAACCAGAAATATCACAAACTTGTAGCACTCCATGATTTCCTTATCTTCCCAGAACTATGCACACACTTATCTTTGTCTTTTTCTATGTGTATTTGGATTTGCAATCCCTATTTATAGATGCAGAAAAACATTAAAATATTTGGAACTTATGTGATCTTTTCTAATCTTGGGGATCGACTCATTCTACACTACACCAACTCTTTCACAGAGTCGTGGCACGTTATTTCCACATTTGACTTTTTCTTCTCCATACAACATAAGATTTAATAAGTTAATTAATAAATTCTCTTTTCACAAAGGCCGAAAACAATTGTATTGGCTGTTTGTTTTGATTAATCTAAATTCTAGTAGGTTGATCAGTTAAAGAAAAAAACAACTTTTCATGTTATGGATTTTGTTTTATATATGATACTCAAACTTTGAAATCTTATTTTAAAGGAAAGAAGCGTTGTGATACCTAAACCAACTTACATTGATATTCTACCATGGGAAACCACGGGAATGGTTTTTCTAATTAACTCGTCAGCTCATTCATTTCTCCACATCTCTAGAATAGAACGAATCAAACAATAACCTAATCCGACGACATTAACTTAACCTGGCAAGAGACTTTGACCAATTGCATGCTGTTTGACCATGTCCCACACATCCAATCTGCCACAAATCCCACATATATACATGCCAGGGCAATCACGTGTATCTTCTTCATTTTCTTCCAGGCATTAGAAAAAATAAATCGTCGGGTAAGATTGAGCGGGTCCACCATGCCAAATCAACTGGCAAGTTTGACCGGTCAATTAATAATCCATTATCCATTATAAAATGCATCATTGTCGAAATCAGGATGTAAGACAAAATTTCCGATGGAATGGGACGGAGAAAGATTGCACGATCTGAAACTCAACTCGTCGTCTATGTGCAAGTGATTATTCCGCTATGGATAGAAGTGGGAGGATGTTGCGATGGATCTTGTGTTAGGACAGACGCAGTAAGAATCCCACATGGTTATTGTTGAGACAATTGCCTTCAAGACGAATGTGAACCATAGGAGTAGCAGAAAACTGAGAAGTAAGAAAGAACAAACACTGGATGTATGTGGTAAACCTCTGTCGATTATGTGGAATGACCTCGGCACAAAGTAAGAAGCATACTAGATCAAAACGGAAAATCACAACTTTGCATTGATGTTTAATCACATACCCAATCCCCGGCTACAACCCTCACTCTAAAAAGAGTAAATGATGACATCTTCAATTCTCATGTTTGCAAGACCTTTTGTTTTTCAATGCAGAAAGGATGGTAGTTATAATAGTTCTGATGCAAGACTCAATTTACATTTTTATACCATCTTAATCTCAATTTTTATGGTATAAAGGCTACATCTCCCCATATGTAATTGGTGTTACATAGAACATTCGACCTACACAAATGAAGTTGTATACAAATTACTGAAAAAAATAAATATCCTAATTTCGTTCAGAACGGGATGCTCAAAATCGAGCAACAAAATCAGGTTAGGATCTCCTATGCTTGATTAACGGTTTCTTTCTCACACCATCAAGACTTTGGATTTTTGGGATTTCTGACTTGATAAAACTCTTAACAGTAATTGTCAACAGGCTTACAGATTATTTCACCACTTGATATCACCAAGTAGCAACTTGACATGATATCAATCCGACATGTTTCCTATTTGTCAAAGGTCTGATGGTTTTCCAATTTAATTGTTATGGTATCCCGAGGTGGATCTAGCCTGAGAGCTAGCTCCATAGCAAGAGCTCTCAGCTGCATCTAAGCCCTGTAAGCTTCTGTGTTGTGTCTATGAGGGACCTTTTTCGATACCGTTTGCGATCTTCAGATTGCTGGCTTTAGTTAATTCAACGATGAACCGAACTCTGACTCATCCGGTCCTCTTTTAGTGTTCCTTTGAAGACTTCTTTTTTAGTGTTGTATCCAGGGGATTTCAATACAGTTCATGAACTCACTCACTAGAATGTTTATATAATCCACGAATATATTAATAAACTTAAAGGATGCATATCTCCACTTGATAATTCACATTGAATTATCTTATTCAACATGGACTGCAATTAAGATTACTCAATTCACTCATTGTTTCTCATGGCATTTCGCCATCTAAATCTAACTGTTGTTGTCGTACCAGAACTGAGCCTGGAGGTAGTCGATGACTTTCTTGTCCACCTGGAAAGTCTTGGTCAGGACATCATCTGAGATTGGTGGAGTCGACCCGAACAGTGATTTGGCAATCGGAATAACTCCAGGGTTTTGGCTACTCAGCCCGGCGAAGGCCACTGCATTTGTCTTCCCAACATTCAGCTGGAAGTGGATCAACCCAATCGGGAAAACAAAGACATCCCCGGGGTACAGGACCTTGGTGAACAGCTTGTTCCCGAGCTGGTTCGAGGTCACAAACCCAACGTAGAGTGTACCCTCGAGCACGACTAGGATCTCTGTTGCCCGGGGGTGGATGTGGGGCGGGTTCAGTCCGTAGGGAGCGAAGTCAATCCGAGCAAGGGAGATACCGAGGGTGTTGAGCCCGGGGATCTTCATCACATCGACGGCAGTGACCATTGACCCGAGCGGATTCGACACGTTGCCCAGGATCTGGAGCCCTCGGGCGAGGAAGTGATCTGCCGTGGCCTTGTGGGGATCCATGCAGAATTTCCCATTCACAAACACTGCGCAAACATAAGAGACTCTTTAACAGTCAATTATCTAACACCTTATATCTTATGGATAAGCACTATAATAACATGTGTAAGCACGCAAACAGATACGATATATACATACATACACACATATAAATATATGTACCTCCATCGACGGGATCATTGATGGCCACACAGATGCCTTGTAGAGGACTCGGGTCATAAGCAAAGGCACTGCCCACCGCCAAACCCAAAACCAGAAATATCGCAAACTTGTAGCACTCCATATTTTCCTCAACTTCTGGGAACTGCAGACACTGGTCTTTGTCTTGTTCTTCGTATGTTATATGTGTATTTGGATTAGCAATGCCTATTTATAGACGGAAAAAAATTAGAAGTATTTGGAATTTATGTAATCATTTTAATCTTAGGGATCGAGTCGCCGTATACCAACTCTCTCGCAGAAGTTAGGGCACGTTATTTCCACATTTGACTTTATCTTCTCCATAAAATATTAATTTTATCTTCATCTAAACCTGAAAATGTTGAACTGGCCAACCGATTAGATGCATGTACAGCACGAAGACGGTTGATCTGTAGTTGTCGATCGAATTGATTCGTTTGATGCTATTGATGGTGCAACTTGAAAAGTTTACACCAGCACGGAACTCTTGCTTCGTTTCACCTTCATATGTTACCGGTGTGTAATGTGATGCATTGTGACAAGAAGAGGTCATGTGTGAAAATATACGGAATTGAATTTTGGATTTGTTCGATTTATGATCCGGCAACATAGAGGGTCTCTAGTGTAAGTTCATGTTGGGTTTGATCATTAAGGAGTAAACATCTGATAATTTTGAATTATTTTCTGATAACAACATTCGAATCTAATATCTTATTAAAGTAGAAGAAACATCTTAAATCATATGAACTAGTCTATGATGATATTTTAACGAGGACCTGTGCCAGCCCCTTAATGCTCAGACATCTATTCTGACTGGGATGCTAAGTCCCTCAGTAGCATTCCAGCCATGCTATGTGCTAGAGGGAAAACTGTGGTTCAGGCATGTGGCGGCGCTACGAGTTCCAGCGATGGGAATCTGGTGTAAAATTCCCTGGCAGCAATATCACCTGCTACAAAAGGCAAGAACTTAAAATAAGCTCTTTAGGGGGGTATGTGGTGGCAGCCTCCCTCGGTACCAAGGCGTAGGGTGTGGACACACATCCATGGTAGCGTGCTGGGATGCTCGTGTGCGCAACGGCACGAGCGTGGTACCGTGTGGCGATGGATGATCGTCACGGTGATCGATCAGGATCGATCACGTAGCGGGATGCTCGATCAGAGGATTGTTGGGTGTCACGATCCACGGCTGGAATTCATGGCGGTGTTGCTCGATCAGGTGTTCGGTATGTTGCTCGATTATTGATCTACTGACGGCTTGGCTATGTTCGATCAGGTGCTCGGTCAGTGCTCGAGCAAGCCTCGTGGCGGACACGGTAGCGTGCTAGCACAAGGAGCACGCTACTATGCTGGTGACCTCGTGGCGGGATACCGTGGCGGATACCGTAGCGTGCTAGCACTAGCAGCACGCTACGTCGCTAGCAACCTTGTAGCGGGATACCGTGGCGGGTACCGTAGCGTGCTAGCGCTAGCAGCACGCTACGTCGCTAGCAACCTTGTAGCGGGATACCATGGCGGATACCGTAGCGTGCTACTGCTGAGCACGCTACCACGTGGCGACGATGGGCAACACGCTGCTAGCTACGCGACCACATGCTAGAAGCATCCCAAGCAATGGTGGCTGAACCATGGGCACATGCTCGGTGCATGTGACCCAACTGAGTGTGGGTGGCACTCAGGTGGACCCGATGGACCATGATAGTGCAGACCATGGGATGGCGGTTGACTCGTTGACCGAAACTGCATTGACCAGGCGGTTGTCCAATCATGAAGCAGTTACCTGGCAGTTTAATGTGTCTTGTAACTTCTCTGGCAGTTGTGCTTGTGTCTGATTGGTTGGGAATTTCGAGTCCCTGTGTCTTAGTCTGAAATTCGGCCATTAGCAAAAGACAGACAATACTCATTTGTGAGTGACGAATAGAGTTGTAACTCTCTAGTTTGGGTGAGTGCTCTTGTATCATGGGATTCGGGAGTGCTTGTGTAAGGGTTTTATTTCAGACTCGTGTATCCAATTTTGTGAATGGAAGAGTTATGATTTCCCTTACTCGTGTTGCTCGTTTCTGATTGTTGTTGCTTAACCTCGACCGATCGATCTTGATTCGTGTGTTGGCTGGCTAAGGGCGCTGTGGTCGCTTAGCACCATCACAGAGCAGAAAAATTCGGTGTGATTTTCGACCCTGTGACAACCTGTGACTAGAAGGGGGTGGTTTCCTTAATTAACTCGTCGGTCCATTCGTTTCTCACATCTCTAAAACCGAAGAAATCAGACAATAATCTATTGCCATATTATATAACTCTTCTGGGATAGAGACTTCGTCAAATTACAACGTTGCTTGACCGTGTCCGGCTCACATATGCATCATTCTACCTGCCACACAACTCCAAATATGTACTGGGGCAGTGCTTATCTTGTTAATTTTTTCCAAGTATTGGAGGAGAAATTATCGAATAAGATTGACAGGGTCTGCCATGCCAAATCAACCGTCAGCATCAATCGATCAGTAATCAAATATATGAAATAGTAAAATCACTTGCAATTATGGAGAACTTGTCTCCGGCGAATTCAAACATGCGCCTATGCTGACATAGGGGAAAAAAAAAACTTACCAAGAAAACATAATTTAACCATTCAGAGATGTGGTCACTTTTTATTACAGGGAAGGCTTACGAGATAAGATGGACATGTAAATAAATAGTTTAGTATTTCACCCATGAGAATCAAATTCATAACCGTTTGGTCTTTGCTTTTCTAATCGACGGGTTGCTTGTAAAATGCGAATGATTGGTAGTTATTCGGTTTAGATGACGATCACTCGCCATGCGCTATACATCTGAATTACTTCCCATAAATTCCTAGCAAGATTCGAGTTCAAGATGTTGAAGAAGGGAAATGTATCCAAACTCGTTATTCATTACTATAAAGATCGTATGATCAAATTCAAGAACGATTGATACAATTTCAATCGCTTATTATTGTGCAAAGGGAAAAACAAATGAAGAATTATTAGTAGTAGTCTTATTCCCAAACATAAATGTTCGTGTTCTGTCTTGTGTAGCTTAGTTTAATTGTTGTCCCACCAGAACTGAGCTTGAAGCTTGTCCACAACCTTCTTGTCCACTTGGAAGGCCCTGGTCAGAACATTATAGTTGATCGGCGGGTTTGACCCGAACACCGAGTTTGCGATCGTTATGACCCCGGGATTCTGGCTGCTCAGTCCTGCGAATGCCACTGCATTGGTCTTCCCGACATTGAGCTGGAAATGGATAAGCCCTTCAGGGAACACGAACACATCTCCCTCCTTCAGGTACTTGGTGAAGAGCTTGTTTCCAAGCTGGTTCGAAGTCACGAACCCGACGAACAACTCTCCCTCCACGACCACCAGAATCTCGGTGGCACGAGGGTGAGTGTGAGGCGGGTTTAGGCCGTAAGGGGCGAAGTCAACACGGGCCAGGGATATTCCGAGCGTGTTGAGCCCAGGGATTTGGTCAACATTCACGGTTGTGACCTTTGACCCCAGCGGATTCGAAGTGTTCCCAGGTTTCTGGAGGCCGGAGTAGAAGAAATCCTCGGCCGTGGCAAGGTTCGGGTCCTTGCAGAACTTTCCGTTCACAAAGACTGCAGATTTCGTCTCATTGATTGCTACGCAGATATCCTGGAGGGGGCTCGGATCAGATGCGAGGCAAAGAGAGGAAGCAAGGGCCAGGACAGAAAAGATCAGCACGAGCTTCATCGTTCTAATGGATTCACGAGAATTCAGTCGGGTTCTGCTCAGTATCACTTGCTTGTTTGAGGAGTGCAGATATTAGGATGAAGAGTGAAGTATTTATACACATTAGTCATTGACTTGGCCTGAGCAGGTTTAGCTGCTCAGTCTTGATTTGCTTATTCAATGCTTGATTTCCCAACTCAAATAAGAAATGTTCCACAACAACCTGGTAGCTAACCATCGTTTTCATTCTTTTTTCTCCAAGCCAACTTTTGTTGAAGAGCTTGGTTCCCGTGGGATTGAATGGGACCAGTTCCTCGCACGAAGCAGATCGGCAAGGATTGATGAGAAGGAAAGACAAAACCTTTCCAAGAAGAACATATGTCATCCTTGGGAAAATTGGAACTGTTCCACGGACATCATAGGACTGTTTTGCGTCCCAGGTTTTCAGGCATGACTTGGTTTTGGACCTCTTCTGATTCATAACCAGTTTCAGAAAAGTAAGCCAGACATAAATTTTTATTTTATAGCGAGGAGTTTATTTTTCCCAAACCCAAGAACACTTCACATGATTCAGGTCAGTCCATGTGCGAGATACATGTGTGGGTGGTCTTATCAAGAATTAGGTACTCAAGAGAAATTCGAACCTTCAATCTTATGAATTTCTATACGAGTTGTACGCGCGTCTTATTCACTTGAGCTAACTTGAGGTTTGAATATTTATAAAAGACTATTTGAAACGGAGAGAATATTTTCTTAATAAGATTTTAGTTTTGTGGAGAAATGGCTGTTTCAAGATATATTTTTAATGTACGGAAATAGTATTTTAAATATGTAAATTTCTTTAAAACACTGAAATTGCATTTTTAAAAATATATTTTTATTCCGGTATTTGAGGAAATATTAGGCCCCAGCCCAACCCAAAACTCGACAAAACCGGCGGGTTACGGCCCGACGAATCATGTGACGTGGCAGGATCTCAGCCGTCTATTACATATGACTGGACCGGCCGGAGATCCTCCCTCCTCTCTCGTACAGTATCCCTCACCGTGGAAATATCCGCCGCAGACTCTCAACTTCCCGGCGATCCGATTCCGCCGGTCTGATCCCCCAAATGCAATCGCTAAGCCCAGTCCCCCGCTTCCCCCTACTCCCTGCCCCTCCTCCTCCTCCTCTAACTTCAGGCTGTGGCCGCCGCTTTCTGGCTGTCTTCACTCGAATCAGACTCAGGCCCCGCCGCTTGGTCACTCTCTGCGCTTCTCTTCCGGCGAGTCGCTCTTCTGGTGATTCTGATTCGTCGAAGCTCGGCTTCGAAGATCAGCAGACAGAGTGGAGCTTCCAAGTCGGAAGCCCCGGCGTGGCGCTGCCGCGGACCGTCGCTGGGTTGAGCTTGAGCGACCAAGCTTCCTTCCTCCTCGCCTTCATTGCTTGCACGGTAACCGATACTGAGCTTTGATGATGAGAAGTTTTCGAGCTTTTTGTGCTTCCAGGCGCTGCGATATTCAGCTAGAGCAAATATTTTTCATGCATATATATCACTGATGGAAGAGCTCGACTTGATTCATGCAGACGTCAGTGGCGTTTATGAGTCTCGTAGTTGCGGCCATTCCCACGCTACATGTGAGTGTTTCCATCGCCATCTTATGCAATTCCTGCTGATTCTTTTGGGAGATGGGTAAGAGTGGTGAGCTCGCAGTGAAGTTGGAATCTTTTGTGGGTTGTGATTTGTTCATACTGTTAGTTAATTGGATATTCACTTGAATGGTCACAATAGATTACTGCTTTGAGATTAAAACTGATCTAATTCTAAGGATGTGCTATTGAGTCTTCTTTAGAGTCTTACATAATTCTGTAAACTGCTGTCTAAATATAATCGTCTGCAGGCTCTGCGAAGAGCAGCGAATTCTCTTTCGAAGCTAGCGGACACAGCTCGTGAGGAGCTTCCTAGTACAATGGCAGCGGTTAGGCTCTCGGGCATGGAAATTAGCGACTTGACTATGGAGCTCAGCGATCTAAGGTGCATAGAACCTCCTACACTAAGATGAAAAGTCATTTATGCCTCATTTGTGAGCCCTGATCAGCAGGACATGCTATTTCTCTAGCAATTTATAGGATTTGCTTCCACAATCTAAGTAGAGGACAGATTGTGATATCAAGAGATGATTAATGAAAAGGAAAAATATCTGAACAGTATAGACTTTCTTTTTGGGCTGATATTGATGATCCAATCTCTTGACAATTTATTTTATCAGTTGTCAGTTCTGTTAAACATGTTAATCTCTTGACAAACTTGAATTATGGTGTGCTTATATTGATTATCTAATATCTATGCCTTTGCTGCCCTTCTTTTTGTGTCTAAGCCAAGAGATAGCTGATGGAGTGACTAAATCAGCTCAAGCTGTTCAAGCTGCAGAAGCTGGAATCCGTCAAATTGGTGCTGTGGCTCGTGAACAAACCATCTGTACGTCTTATTCTTTGAATCATCATGTTTTACTTTCTCCATTAACTTCAAGAACTCAGAGTTACCTTCTTTTATTCTCATAAAAGTAGAAAGAATCAATTTTTGTTTGCCTATTGCAGCCATCATTCAAGAGAGAGCTAGTCTTCCTATCATCTCAATACAACCCGTGGTTGTCGGAGCTGCAAAGAAGACTTCCCATGCCGTCGGGCAAGCAACAAAGTCCCTGATGAATATGATATCAAGAAGGGAGCTTAAATCAGATGATGGCGATGAGACTGGTTTCGACCATGCAGAATTGTAAGCTCTAAGCTTCCTCTCCATCACACCGTGTATAGACATCAATTGTCGATCAACTTTTTTTCCACGAATAATCGTCAATCAAATTACTTCTAGCGAGGATAGTTTTCCATTAGTGATATGCAGCAGAAGCTATATGCTAGAAACAATACGAAGTGATTTCTGTATAACCTTTTTCGTTATCTCAAAGAACATTGGATGCCACCATCCATCAGTTTTCTCACAATGTTAGACTAGGAGAGTAACTGGCTTAACTTAACCTATGGCTTTGGGGTTTTGATGATGCATTTGATTCAAGTACTTACACTGTGGAGTGAAGATAATCTCTTTAAGAATCCACGAATATCTTAACTTCATGATTATAAAACACTGAAATTCAAACTGTTGGTTGATAATTTCCTCCCTGGGCCTAAGAGGATTGTTATTTTCCGCCTACTGGTATTACAATCATTTATCATTGCAAGTAGTATTCCAAACCCTCCCCACCCAACCCCCCGGGCACCTCAAACATTGTTTTCTATTGATGGAGCGTGTCTGATTTTGGCTACCACCTTCATCTGTGTGAGTTTTGATCCTAGTGTTGGTCAGGCATAGATCCCCACTGTCCATTGAGCCCAACTTTGCCTCTTGTGTTCTCGTTTTGTGGGTGTTATCTTCTCTGCATTTTTGCACGTCATGTACAGTGTCATCTGGGTGGGTGATCCCGAACGATAATCCTAGGACTTTGGGCAGCTTTTTGGCAGACAAACTTTGATTGTTCAAAGTTGTCGATAACTAATGAGACAAAGAAAGGGAAGACACAGTGAACACGCTCTTCATTCACATCCTCTGCACATTATACTCGCAATAAGTCAATACCGACATAATTTAGATGTCATTTGCTGCTGATTTTGTCCCGCAAGGTCGAACACAGCACAGGTCCATCCAACAGAAGGTTGATGTGGCTTCAATGCCCAAAGGTCAGTCCCAACTTCAACACGGTCATTTTTGTTAAAGGCAGCACGGATCCATTCCACTGACACTCCTTATCATACAAAGGATGCCGATGCTGTCTTCTTTACAAGATTTAGGATGGTCGTCGCCCTTCTCTCTTGTGGCAAGTGTTCACCCTCTCACCAACACGACACAACATTGTTTAAACAATTCTCATTAATAGGACTAGTGCTTGCTTGTCCTTTACAATATGCTGACAAGGTCGATACCGTTCTCAATTTACCCAATGGAGAATCTATGAGGTCCATTGCCGGTAACCACCTCTTTTGTTGGAATTGGCGGCCTGGCATGCATCTTTCTTTAGAATCAGATTGTATCCTAGCAGCTTAATGAGTGCCACCTATTGATCAGCTGTGGGTAGCACGGCAAAACACAATAACAGCGACATCGTTCTCCGGAGATGTGAGTGAAATTGCTTTGGAAATCTTTTACTTGTAAACCATGGAAAGAAGGAAAGGTTGGTTGACTCGCATCCGAGTCCAATGAACCAAGACCCTGTTCAGGAGAATGTTCAAATATCATTACAAGGGGCCTGGCATGCATCTTCTTCAGAATCAGAATGCATCCTAGCAGCTCAATGAGTGCCACCAATTGATCAGTTGTGGGTAGTACAGCAAAACGCGATAACGGCGACATTGTTCTCTGGAGATCTGAGTAAAATTGCTTTAGAAATCTTGTACTTGTAAACCATGGAAAGAAAGAAGGAAAGGTTGATTGACTCGCATCCGAGTCCAATGAACCAAAACCCTGTTGAAGAAAATGTTCAGATATCAGTACAAGGAACAAGGCACCGAGAGTTTACAGATCCAGGCTGGGGGCAGACACGGACATGGAAATTACGAGGTTGAACAAGAAACTAGGAAAACGATGGATGGATTGGTATCGGACATTAATCTTATGAGATTGATGTCACGTTCTTCAATTTCATTAAATCAATTGGACAAACATATTATGATCACGGAACAAAGAGCCAAAAGCCTTCCATCAGCAAATACTTCTCAGAGTAGCAGGAACACAAGGAACCTCCTTTCCTAAAAGGATCAGCGATCCTCGCAAATGCAAAGAATGGAAAACAAGCTGACTTAGAACAGAAGGCCATGTTCCCGAGCTGCATCAGCTAGGGCCTTGAGCCGCCCATGGTATGGGTACCCGCCTCGATCAAAGGCCACTTTCGTGATCCCTTTCTCCAAGCACGACTTGGCAATGATTTCACCCACTTTCTGTGCCACTTCCTGGTATCAATTATGTTGCAAGCATGAGCATCTTTCAAGGCAACCATTTACGACAGACACGTTTACATAAGGAGTGAGCCTTCCTGAGGCTGGCTTGTAAACTTTTCAAGTGAACTTACAATAGTTGGCCCTGAGCTGTAGTCGAATTGCTCAGACACAGGCTTCTGCATGGTGGAAGCCGAAGCCAGTGTATGCATCTTGGTGTCATCAATCACCTGTACGTAAATGTGCTTGTTGGAGCGAAAGACACATAGCCTAGGCCTTTCTGGAGTCCCTTCAACCTGAAAATACCACTTTCTAAATCAAAACGGAAAAAGAAAAACATACCTAGAAGACTCGAGATTAGCCATGCTACTCGGGGTCAATGGGATCCATACATTTTTAGCATTCGGAAATGATTCAGTGCTCAGATATATGCTAGAAACACGTCACAAAGCCCAGACAACATCAATGAAGAGTAATGCTGAAAAAAGTAGCATAAAAGAACTAGGGCAAGGAAAACTGAAAGTTATGATAAATGACTCTACAAATGAAGAATATCTTGGGACAGTGAATCGTGAAACTATTTAAGCACTACTGGATGCACCTATCTCTTACAACAAGCAGCAGTAATCAAATTAGAATTTTCTGTGGATAGGACAGCAGCATGGAAAATGAATTTGTATGTCTATACATGCTCTCTTGGATTGATTATGAGACCTTCAATCTGTAGAAGAAGAGTGGGTGATAGCACCTCTCCAGGGCTAATTGGTTTTCCCTAGCAAATTTCATTGGCTTTTCTATGAAAGAACATATAATATTAACCGTCACAGACATATAGAACACAATTTCATAAACAAATCAAGTTAAGATGACCATGTTTCACCGTCCCCTCTTCCACAACAATCATCTGGAGTGAGTGCTGCAAAATCGAGATTGACTAGAGAGAATGCCACGGGCATACTGCTAGTGTACGGAATAAGAACAGGACTATCAAATTACCCAGACACACCATACTCAAACAGCTTACATCTGTAGCTTTAGCTTTACAATCTTGAGCAACATGTCGAACTTGAAAAATCTTAACCTTGCAATGTTTCTTTAACCTCTGTTCCTTCCATTTCATTACCCTTCTCCAAGAAAAATCTAATGCAACCTAACAGTTCTTTTCACAATAGAAATCAAAGCACAAAAGGGCAAACTTTTACTCCAGGAAATACATGAAGATGTAAATAAGAAGCAACCTTGTAGCATCTAAAATGCATTTTCGAGCTCTGATGGTTCAGGCCAATCACAGGAAATCCACAGGAGGAGGCTGAACTTGGATATTTCATACGCATTTTAACCAAAGCAAAGTGAGAATAGAATGAGTTCAGTTGCTGACTCGAACAAAGAGGAACTACTAATGAAGCAATCAAGCATTGAACTGTGAGCCACAATGAGCAAAATCAAGAGATGCCCACAAAATTTCAAAGGAAGGGAAAGCTGATTTGACCTTCTTTCTGATACGAGAGTGGCGGGCAGTTCGGTCATCTCTCCTGGTCCGGGTCTTAGCCTCGACGATCAGCGGAGGCTGCTGCTGCTGTAGCCTCCGCTGCGGGACTGCGCCGACGATTTTCGGCCCGAAGGATCCCGAGAGATTGCGAGGGGAAGAGCCCAAGAAGGCGCTCTGTTGCAGAAGAGATAGCGAGCAAGTAGCCATTTTTTACTGTCCTCCGGCTCTCACTTTCTCTTAACGTCTCGCTGCCTTATCTTCTCTCTGAACGTTCGGGATGGGGACCTGCAAGTATTTGGCTGAAATTGCACTTTGATGCTTCAACTTGAGTCTTTTTGCAATTTGTCCCCTAACTTCGGATATAGTCCTTGCATGTTATGTTATATCCGAGATAAAAGAAGGCTTTCCAACCAACATCTATCAATTGAACTGAGCCAATCCATCTTTTCCTTAAATAATATTTTTGATGTCACTTACTCTTAACACGACTTTAGTCTACCATTCTTTTTAAATAAGATTTCGAGTCGCAGAACCTGAATAATTAACCCATGGGACTTGGATGTCTGGATACCTAAGTTTCTGCAAAAACCACACTCTTCATATCAGTAAGTTCGTCATTTCCTTTATATACATCATATTACAGCATTTTGAACATCCTCATATAATACATTGATCGTAAGGGAATCGGCGAACCGACCAGATGACTTGCAAGCTCCGGAAACAGCCTTACCAGGAAGAAGCACGGCCGGAAACTTTTCCCTTAGAAGAAAGACTAAATGCTAGTCAATGGTTCATTCTTATGTGATCGGCAGCACTGCTCCTTGGAAGCATTTGGAGAATCAAATTGTGGGAGCTTTGAGCATCTGTCTGCTACCGTTCCTGAACGCATCCTCTGTGCATGTGCATCCTAGGGTAAACACAATGCATATCACCTGCCAAATCTTTCGACTCTCCTACGCCGCAATTCCTCCAAAGACAGATCCTCGGATTGCTGCGAAGCTCCTCTTGGTGGCGGTCGGCGGCTTGTGCCCCGACTCATCCCGCACATCTCGCATATGCTCAACAAACCATTATTGTCATATGTACATGCTTGGCATCTCCATGCATTAGATTCACTCCATCCACCTGGACTTCTCCCAACAGTCCCTCTACCGGAAATCCTCCGTCCTCCATATCTTCCGAGCAAGCCCCGGATGAACCTGAAAGGCCAGCCAACAACACCACAGATCCGTCTCAGGAGTACAGTCAGGGGATCTGACCCCGAATACAAGCCCTTGAGTCGGAGATAGAGAATCCCAGCAAGAATCCCGCCAAGGTGTCCGAGAAACGAAACGCCAGGAGTGACCATTTGGATCAGAATCAGTTCTGCCCACACCGCATAACGTGCCGGGACCAATACCCCGAGCACGTAAGTCATGTCCTCAGAGTAAGCGTCGAGGACGACTTTCATGGCAAAGAGAACACCAGAGAACCCAACAGAGAACTGTGCAAAATAAGCTGTCCTGTAGTCAAAGAACACGTAAAGGGATCTTGCCAGCAGGATAGTTATTCCCTGAGACATGGCCAGCAGTGCAGCCACCATGGAGGCGAACTCGGCACTTCCCATCTGAGATTCCAACTGGATCCCCTTCCACAAGAGTGACAGCATATTGTACACCAGGTGTGGCTCGCCAAAGTGGTAAAATGGCGACAGGAAGAAGCGCTTTAAGTCCTTGTACTGCACGAGCAAAATCAGATCAAACCGTGAAGTCTCACACGGTAAGGGGGGTAGCTCTAATCAAATGAAGCTGTGAAATCTTGCTCATAGTACACAAGCATTAATAGAGTGCCAGAGCAACTAAAATCATAAGGCGCTTCCGCGCCGTCCGACAATGTGGAAGCTCTGGTCTAGACTCAAATTTTCTTCCATCAATCGTCTTGCAAATGTAAGTTGTAAACAGCCTTCAAACACAAAAGGAAGCACAGTCAATGAAGTCTTAATTAAACCCTAAACACAGTCCACTCGGCCTTCTCCAGTCAAAGAGACTAATCGGAGCCCATCAGTCCTCCAGGCAAAGAGGCAATTACCCTAGAGTGAGGGGAAAGAGAAAAATCTCTAAGGGAGAGTCATCTCAGCGACGAACCTTGAGTATGAGGTGAGCATTGAACCAGACCTCGTCCAAGGAAGGCAGAAGAGCGTCGAGCGGCCCCGGCCGGAGGTAGACGAGGGTGTTGGCCGCGAGGAGGCCTGCGGTGACCGGAGGCTTCCGAGGAAGCCGGTAGTACTCGGAGAAGGCGTGGACGGCGAGAAGCGGGATCATCGCGCTCTTTCTTCCTCGGCGATCCATCTCTCCCTCGTGCGCAAATGGTTTTGAGCACCCGACTCAGAGCTTCGATTTTGAGCTTCCGCTCCGCCTCAGCAGGGCAATCGAATTGCCTATCGCTAACTTGGTCGACACGAAAAGTAAAGGACAGATGATTCAGGAATTTGCAGGTAACTGGAACCGCGCACCGAACTGATGCTCCGGTCGGAAGTTTTCTTTTCTTTATGACACCAATAATTAGAAAAAAAAGTTGGGATTAATCGTTAATTATTCAGCACATCTCATATATTTATGTATTTGTAATCAGATATAGATTTCAGAATATTTCATAATAGAAATGACTAAATAGCCCCTAATGCCATTGTCTTGAATTTAATTGATCACAATTAATTCAAGCAATTATCCATTTCATCAAAAAGTAAAGTCCCATGAGAAAAAATTTTATAAAATTCGAAAACGAGAATTTATTTAGAGTAAGATAGGTACCCAACCCACTAAACCAAACTACTCCGGGACACTTTTATACTTTAATTTTACCTTCTTTTGGCTCTATATAATTCGATACCCGTTGCATTTGGGCCTGTGGCTTCACGCCAGTTGCAGTATAGATGCTGCCTTAATGAATCAGGTTTTCCATGAAAAAACCTTCGCGTGAACGATGGGGCCGAGCCAGCAGGCCAAAGATGAGGCTTACTGTAGACATGAACTCGGCCTCAACCAGAAGGAAATTCATGACACTGCTAATGACAAGAAATGCCTGGTGTACCAGGGCTGCCTCTACCTATCAAAAACTTGTGGGTCCGCGCACGCACTCAGGTCAGTCCTGGATAAGGTTGGTCGACTTTGAGAGTTTTCCACTTCATAAGATCGACTAGCCAATGTAAAAATACGAGGAATCATCTCAAAAAAGAACAACGAACTACACAGAATCTTGGGTAGCAGTGACCTACTCCAGAACATGGCAATTGTTGCATGACAGGGGAAGCTACATATCTTCAAGAGAGTACAATACATGTTTTGGAGATCCATTCATGGCTGTCATTCAAAAAATATCAGTAGTCGCAGGATGTGCACGGAGGACTGGTATTGTCAGAAGAAGATTATTGACACGCCCATCGAAAAGCAACCCATAGCCACCCAAGGACTTAGGCGCTCACCTATCCAGTAAACCATAGGATAATGTTAATTAAACACAGAATATACAAGCCATGGAATTGTACTAAAGGATGCATGCTCGGATATGGTCTTAATAGACCTCTACAATCTAATAAAACGTGAAACAATCATCTATCACTACATTCTCATATTAATGTATGAAGTTTAAATATCATCCTCTGCTCCTAGCAGCCGTTACTATCAAGTCATATGAGCAGACTTCCAAAGCATAAAAGGGAGTGCAGACAACACAAATTGCCCGGGCATGAAGCAGATGAAGAGAGAGAATCAAGTACCTATTCTAGCTGCTTTCCAAAAAAAACCACGGAACCTGTCAAACATTTAGCAATCAGAAACCAGACTCCAGAAGTCCAGAGATAAGCAATAAATCTGAAAATGCTATATTATACCAGCGAGCTTTTGCGATGCTGTACTTTTTCATGTTATCCAATAACCATTTCATGTTAGTCTACATCTAGACCCTTCTTTTTCTTGATTTTGGAAGTCGGAGGGTTATACTAGAAAAAGAAGAAGGTTGAATAACATTGAGCTATCTACTCTTGGTTCCGAGGAGGCTACCCACATGTTTATATCAAGTTTTAACTTGAGAATAATAATACTCAAATACAAGTCGGAAACTAAATTGATATGATGTAATACAGACTTCCGAGCAATCCTCAAGCTAATACTGTGGCTGAGTCCAAGAAAATTGGTAGAAATGGCTCCTATGCTCACTATCAAGATGGACCATAAAGAATGCATATTCTTGTAAGAATATGTTTTCCACAATCAACAGCAGTTGAAACCTTTATGGTGGCTGAAATCAGCTCCTGAATATTAGTTTTTCAAGCTAGTGACAGAGATGAGAAACCTCCCAAATAATAATAATAGTAATTCTTGGAAACAAGAGCAGTATGCGTGCAATAAGGCAACATGATGAGCCTCTAAGAAGACAAAGTTCTATTTCTCATCCTAATGAACCTTTTACAGATTAAGCATCCATAATTATCCATCAGAAAACATCAACTGCCAATAAGCTGAACAAAATCAAAGTAACAGATTAGGAAGGCATACCCAGTTCTTTGCTCCAGAATAGCTGGAAAATGCATCTTTACATAAGTACATGTGCATATTCCCAGCAGCACCACCGTTAGGAAAGAGTGGAAATTGAAGAGGGCTGACTGGAATTTCAAAACAACCATTCCACAGTCATTCCCCTAGTTCAAGAAGAAGCCATTGACCATTAACCATTCAAAAACTAAAGCCCACTTACCATGTGGTGTCCTCAAAGGTCGATCAGTGTTCACCTTCCTTTTGATCTCCACCTAAAAATAGAGGATTATTCAGTTATTATCTGATTATCACATATATAGACAACCTCGCATAAGGGAATATGAAAATAGACTGAAAAGGCTGAAATTTCACAATAGCACTCAATGGATTGCTAACACCAATAGCAAGTTTTATTGCTCAATAAACTGCAAAACTTATATCCATTAACTGCTCAAAACAGAAAACTCGATCCCAGAAAACTAATTCACAACTATGTCAACTGGAAATTTGAGTTTTCATTCATCTATAACTTCTCAGTGATAATTACCGCTTATTGATTTACTCAATGTTGCTAGATCGAGACTATCTATCAAGAAGGGAGCAAGTAAGATTTTGATTATAGCAGAAACAAGTAATGTTATAAGATATGCTAATTGATTCTTGTAGATCCAACATATGACAAATGGCCGTCTTCTAGCACCTGACCAATTATACGAAGCTTCCTAGAGGCTAGCACCGCTCACAGCAAGAACCTATCGATAATCTGAAACGCACTCGATTGGGAGAAGATTCATTGCCCTAGAATACCGATCCCAGGAGAAACCCCCCATTCTCCAAATTTCACGAGGAACTAGTTCATCAGCTCTATCAGATGCAACCGAAGAGCAAACAGAAGGAGATGGAGAGAGCGGAAGCCCTACCGGAGTCACGAAACGGATCGCCGAATCTGAACTTGCTGCTCGGTCGCTCTACGGAGGAAATAGATCCAACAGGAGAGGTCTTCTCCCCGAAAAGGCTAGTTTTTTCAATTTTTTTATTGCACGTTCTAATTTTTGCTATAAACCATTCTCTTGTCAACAATGGTCCTTAATCTTTTGAAAATTGTTCAATTTTAGTCACCAACATTAAGTCTTTTATTTTTTCTCTGATATTAATAGTGTCCGTGATGCAGTCTAGATGGAATTTGGTTTTATGGGTAGATTGGACAGCCCGAAGGTTCAAAAGGGGTTTAATAAACCGGTTTAGCCGGACAGTTACTGGTATCCGTTTTCAATGAAAGAGTACAGTTTTTCGCATGGAAACAGGTTTTCGAGCAAAAAGCATTGTGTTGCGATGTGTTGTGGTAGTTTTTGGTCAAATTCCATTGTCTAGGTCATCAATTTCATGTTTTTATCATTTTTAGTGGCGTTTTTACAATTTCTAATTCTTGTGGATCTTTCCATAAATTTTATTATTCAGCGTCTAAGATTTCTTCTATTTGACAATGTATTTGGCTATTGAGCCGTCAAAATGATTGAATAATAAAAATTAAGGTTTTTTCCTTTATGATTTTTTTTCATTTCCTCGGTATTCGTGTGAATCAATGAGGTTTGATCTATTCACAATCGTCCACCCCCACTCACCCCGCTACATCAATCCGACAGACTAGCGCCATAACATCTAACTAATCCACCGAATGGTGTATTATACGGCCTGAAACCTACCATTAAATCCCAGATATCGGCTCCTGTAGAGAATCGAACCCTAAACTTGACCTACTGCATGTTGTCAACTTACCAACAGGTCCACCCCTCGGAGCCATCACCAGAATTAAGTTATTTGATTGAGTTTGTATTATTATTATTTAAAAATATTAAGTTAGAAATTTATCATTAAATATAACTTAGAAGTTCAAAAGCGAGCCAACTCAATTTTTGATTGGGAACTAAGGTCAGCCAACTTCCAAGTCATTCAATTTGGAAGTTTTAGACTAAATGCTTATTGATTAACATTAGCAACTTCGAAAAGAATCTGCTCCTGCTCTGTTGCCTGCTTCTCGTGAACTGATCCAACTGATCCTGCCTATACCGAACAAAACCTAGTAACTGGGTATATGAGCAATACTCCGGAGGTCTTGAGAGTCGTGATAGGGCTCTTCACAGGTTGTCCCGGAAACGAGCCAGGATTTGGGAGTTCTGTGTTTGACAATGGACAATATGCCCCAGGGGAATGGATGACTGGCAATAGGCTGAGGGGCCATGGAATCAGAAGGTCAAGGAATCTCGAAAGCAAGTTCAAGAGAAAGGAAGAAGAGAGAAGTCTCTGGGCTCCTCTTGTGTATGTTAATTCATGAAGTAGCCGGTAAGGACAGCGTGAACTCGAAAGAAACTGTAAAATATTGTATAAAGTTTTAACCGGCTTCATCCTCTATATCGCAACCCTTCATTCAACCCCTTGAATTCAACTCCTAGATCCGTCATTGCTCATACAAGCTATGTGCTCTGGTCATTACCTCTCCTGCAGTCATTTGCAGACCACTGTGTTAAGTAGCGAGCGATCTCCCTTTCAGCTGCCTGATTGTTGGAAAGTCGAGCAGTCTCTCTCTCATTTGGTTTCTTATAGTTCTGTGTTTCTTTAGACCGCCTAAGTACAGACAAGGATAGTTTTATGTGTTATACTTGCAGACATGAGTACATGTCTGAAGATCTTTCTTGGTCAAAGGGAGTTTTCGGAGCAGGCCTTGACAGAATGGCCACTTCCAACAAAGTCTTTCGACACTTTCCATGTTGTATAATCCAATGATCGGAATCTGCCACTGCCAAAAATGCCTGTGGCGGACGTTTACGGAAGATTCAATCGACTGATGCAATGTTCTGGAAGACATATAGACGTCATGGCAAGATACTCGAAAATTCATTGCAAGTAGCTGCTCAACTGGATGCATCTTCGAGCAACATGGCAGAGTCCAGACTCTTGTAATAATGAACCTGTCTAATGAGTTCCGGGAGTCTAGTTACATATTTGGAGATATCGCAGGACTCAGAATTTGCAAGATCGGATTCCCGTTTTGGATCTAAAAGCTTCCAAACTGCAAGAGAACATGCGGAGGATGACATTGATAGTGGAGTTTATATACTACACTACACTGTCAGTGTACAGACTTTACCAGCACTGTAGGTTCATGTGCAGGAAACAAGTCGATGCTCGAGCAGCAAACGAGTATAGATTAGTCTAAGTGAATAAGTTGAGAGCAGAAAGGCATTCCATGATTTTCACATGACAGAAATGTTTTCCCTGAATTGAATCCTATATCTACCTGAAAAGGTTCAAACACTTTCACGAGTCACCTTGGTCGTTTCTCGAATTCCACCGAAAGCCCCCAACATTGTTACCATCTCACTGACTGTTGTGACAAGCGGCAGCTGCCTATTCGTCGGTTCGAGCAATTCAAGATCTTCTGGTCAGCCAACAGAGGAAGAAACTGTATATGGAGTGAATGGAAGTCCTCGTTTCCTCTTGGAAGTCTTCTTTCGCTTTTCAACCGCCGGATCTCATGTAAGAGACCTGGCTGCGTGGCACAGGCTGGAAATATTATTCAGAGCTTGGTGTGGATGGTAGACAAATGCAAATCGAGGTATGATGGAGGCTAACGAACGAATCTTATCCGGCCGGACGAGATCTCAATGAGAGTAAGATATGGTGTCTGCTAGTGCAGAAGACAGTGTCGTTCTTGAATATGTTATGAGCCTATGAGAGCGATGGTGATGGGTGTCTGATGCGAGTCGGCCGTGTCAACTTCAAAGACAAGTCATTTTGGGCGTTGCGTCCAATGGATTTTTGCATCGGGTCCATTTCATTTCACCACCTCATTTCTTTATAAATCTTCAGTTCGATTATTATAGAGAGCCATCCTCCTTTGCTCCTCTCCGTCCCCACACTTCCCGAAGAATCACTGTGCCCCCCCCCTCCGACTAATTCGAGCTTCATGGCCATGGTAAACATTCCTCACCCAGTCGTTAGCCACATCGATCCGTGCAGTCCTTCATTGCTATGTGTCCGAGTGTTGAAAATTAAGCTGTACCGTGCAGGGGATTACTGGGGAAAACGTTGATGCTGAGGAGTTACCTCACCAGCCCATGAAGAACCAGAGAAAAGGGGGATTCAAGGCCACCTACTTCATCTTCGGTAATTTGAAACAAAACCGATTCGAGCACTGCTTCCAGAATCCCTTACTTCCTTTCCTGCATCTGCAGTCGAACAAGAGCTTAAGGATGAATGCGCCGGGCCTTTTTTTTTTTTTTCTTGCAGTGATGATGTTCTTGGACAACATAGGATTCGTGGCTAACATGGTGAGCATGGTGCTGTACTTCATGTATGTCATGAAGTTCGATCTGTCGGGATCCGCCACCACCACGACAAACTACCTCGGCGCCACCTTCATTGTCACCGTTGTCGGAGGCTTCATCTCCGACTCCTACATGACCCGTCTCAACACCACCCTTCTCTTCGGTGCCATTGAACTTATGGTAAAATCTCTTGACTTCCTCAAGTAGAAGGTACAAGAATGAGGAGGCATGTTTGAAGTTTCCTAGGATTTGAAATCGATTCATGATCTTCAAACTGATGATTAATTTACAATGCTCAAACCCAAGACCCAGTTTTTCTCTTCAGGGCTACATGCTGCTCATAGTTCAATCTCACTACAAAAACCTCCAGCCCAAGGCCTGTTTGGAACCGACTTGCATCCATGGCGCAAAGGCTCTCCTATTCTACACCTCAATCTGTCTTGTGGGGCTCGGTGGAGGTGGAATCAGGGGCTCGATCCCGGCACTGGGGGGGGACCAGTTCGACCACAGGACTCCAAAGGAGAAGAAGAACATTGCCAGCTTCTTCAACTGGCTCCTCCTCAGCATCACCCTCGGTGCTACCCTTGGTGTCACCTTTGTTGTCTATGTCAGCACCAAGGTCCGGTGGGACATCGGATTCAGCATCTCGCTTTGCTGCGCCTTCCTAGGTCTCATTTTCTTGGCATCTGGGAAGCTGTTCTACCTGGTCCGAGTCCCTGGGGATAGTCCCTTGCTAAGGGTGCTAGAGGTATCACTTTTACCTTCTGTCAGTTGATATCACTTCACAGGATGAGACCAACTGTTGTCTGTTGGGCTTGAGTTATATCCGACTTCTTTTAATGCATCTACGAATTACCGATCCTAATGAATGCCCAGCCACGGACTACGTTCCAGGTCCTGGTGGTTTCAGTGAAGAACTGGAGGAAAGAACTTCCCGAAAACATGGACAAGTTGCACGAGATTAGGGACAGGAAGTTGGTTCCGAAAGGAGAGCTCATCCCACATAGCATGCAATTCCGGTCGGGATCAGGATCCCTCTCTATGTCATTAATCCATTTTCTCCGTAGTACAGGACGGTAGTGCGTGTTCTTTTCAGTGCGCAATTGTCTGAAAACTGTAACTGTTTATGGAAACACAGGTTCCTGGACAAAGCAGCAATCCTGCCAGAGGGAACTGACCCACAGAGATGGAAATGGAAGGTCTGCACAGTGACCCAGGTAGAGGAAGTCAAGATCTTGGCGAGGATGATGCCGATCCTTCTGAGCACGATCCTGATGAACACGTGCCTGGCTCAGCTGCAGACATTCTCTGTCCAGCAAGGAACCTTAATGGACACAAACATCGGCAGCTTCCAGGTCCCTGCCGCCTCCATCCCTGTCATCCCGCTCGTCTTCATGTCCCTCCTCATCCCCATCTACGAGTTCGGATTCGTCCCCCTCATCAGGCGGGTCACAGGCCACCCCAACGGCATCACCCACCTCCAGCGAGTTGGGGTCGGGCTCGTCCTCTCGGCCATCTCGATGGGCATCGCTGGGGTCGTGGAGGTGAAGAGGAAGCACCAGCTCCTCCACCACGGCCGCAAGATCAGCCTATTCTGGCTCTCCTTCCACTACGCCATCTTCGGGGTTGCCGACATGTTCACCCTGGTGGGGCTGATGGAGTTCTTCTACAGCGAGGCCCCGGCCGGGATGAGGTCCCTATCGACCTCCTTCTCGTGGCTGTCCCTCTCGGTTGGGTACTTCCTCAGCTCGGCCTTCGTGGGCCTGATCAACGAGGTGAGCCGCCACCTGGGCGGAGACCGGAAGGGGTGGCTCGAGGGAAGGGACATGAACGCGAACCACGTGGAGCGGTTCTACTGGTTCCTGGCGGTCCTGAGCGTGGCAAACTTCGTGAACTACGTGGTCTGGGCTAGCTGGTACAAGTACAAGAAGGACGACAGCGCCGGTGACGAGGAGATGCCGCGGAGGAATGAAGGCCGACCCAATAACAGGACCGGCTCATTCTCTGAGGGCCTGAGCTTCGCGTCGAGGCCTCGAGGGGAGTTCTCCTCAGTGGTTCAAGAGACACCCCAAGAAAGGTCAGAAGCCAAGGCGTGAAGGGTCATTAGACTAAACCATGGATTTAAATCGCGGTCGCGGGTCGCGTAACGGTCGCGTCGCGGTTGTAACGGTTTCGGGTTGTCGCGGTCCGAATTTTTTTTACGCATCCAAAATGAATAAAAATAATATAAAATATTATCAATATCACTCACATTCTCACATCTAAAATAAGTGACTCAAAATTATGAATAAATTATTATTGTACATGGTTTTTCACCAAGTGGTGGAATGGCGCGCGGGGTCATAGTATGATTCTGCTCCATCTTCATCATTTACTTCACTGGGTTGCATCCAACCATGTCCAAAAAAATAATTTGCAACACTATTACCAAAATTGGCCTCTTGATCCTCATGAATTGTTGGCGGTGGATGCAAGGCGAAATTATATCCATATCCATGATAAAAGTGAGGTTGTGAGTAGCTCTGATTACTTTCCGCTTTAGATGAATTGCCGATTTCTAACCCACTAAAACTCTCACTCATACTATGATAATGATATGGATCCCTATCAAATTGTATAAACTCTGCATCTCTTCGTTTTGTCCTGCGACTATGACTAGCACCGCCTTGTCAAGTTATGTATTTTCACATCAAATTTGTACATGTCAAGATATTGATGATAAATTATCCAAGTAATTTATGTATTACATTGAATATTCATTCAAAAAAAATTATATTTCTCAGCATTTCTGTGCATACAATATCAATATAATTTCGTATAAACATGTTTTCCGATAAAAGAATGTGTCAAATATATGTATTTTTGATAAATTTGAAATAGCAAAACATGTAAATGTGTATAAAAATATGAATAATGGTATAAAAGTGAAGAAAAACGGCCGTCGCGGCCGTTACGGCCGTTTTTTGGCCCATTACGCCGTTACGTAACGCCGCGACAGCCGCGACGGCCAGCGATTTTTTTTCCGGCCGCGATATCGGCCTGTAACGGTATCGGAGCCTTCCGATACCGTTACGTTACGGCCGCGACGGGCCGTTTTTTAAAACCATGGACTAAACACGACACTGACAGTTAAGTGCATCGATATCGTTTAAGCACAGTCCGATTTTCGGTGTAACATTTTTGGTCCACAAGGAGCTGGGCAGAGGGATTGAAATGAAATTAGGAGGTGGGATAACGATGAACAAGACGAGTGTGTTGAAAGCTTAGAACCTTTCAACTTGCATGAATACTTCGGGATTAGCTCAGCCTTATCGTGGAATCGCCATTCTGTTCAGCTCGCAGGGGTTTTGCTATGATAATCACTTGGAATTGGATTGATCGGGAAACGGTGCTTTGGGCACCGATCCCATCGACGGGATCCGTCGAGACCTCACCGGAGTAACCTTCCCTGCCTCCGATCTTGTCTAGGAGAAAGTTTTCACATAAGCGATCAAACCACGTAAATTATACTGACGTAATAAATATATAATCAATAATTATATAGTTATAATTATTAATTTCTAAAAAAAATTTAAAAATAAAACATCTAATAATGGACAAATTTAATTTTCTCCCACGGCCCCTTTTCTTAAAAAAATATATAATTCAAAAGTTTTTTATGCATCGAATATATCACTTATCCAACTAATTAGAATATTCAATATTTATTAGATTTTTATATTCATTTAAATTTTTTTATTTTTGTTTAGAATTTTTTGGAATTTAATGATTATAACTTTAATCAATCATACGTCGAACTCTAATTAATCCAATAAACCATATCAACATCATGAGGTGTGGAATATTCAACGCACTAAAAAACCTGTTGGATCCCTCAACCCTCATCCTTTGACAGTTTCTCTTTATGTTTTGACCCATCACCCACGCATTAGATTTATTCATATGTATGGACACCCATAGTACATACAATACATGCGTACCCATCAATGTCTAGTCCTGATGCATGACATGACCTTTCCACAAAGATAAATATTTGCATGTACGTATACTAGCGGGAAAAATGTGCCAGTGATACAACAAGTTTGACTAATATTATAATATAATATAAAAATTTTAAAATATTATAGAAAGATATAAAGTCTTTGAAAAATTGACACTGATGGTATAAACCACTAATTAACTACTAACGCCATCAGTAATTGATGACTTGGTGCTTTTGTTACTGCTGTCGTGGCACCTCCATGGCTACCGACTTAGAAATTGAATGATATAATAATAAAAATTTTGGGAAAAATGCACTAATAATATAAAAATTTTGGTTAATGACATAATACGATACAATATTTTTAAAATATTATGGAATTGTACAAAATTTAAATTATTATTTTATTTTATTAAAAATTCCAAAGTTTCTAATAACACATTATCACTAATATCATTGTCACTATCATTGATATGATATTTATAATCATAATTATAAGAATTATCATTGGAGTGATTATCATCGATAACTTGTTGTTTTTTATAATATGTAAAATGTCAATGAACTAAAAAATTTAATCCAAAAAAGTTTTTAAAAATCGAAATTATAAATTTAAGTCCTAATGACAAAAATAATATATGAAATTTAGTTCATATCACCATATATGCTGTATAAAATAATTTTTAACTTAAGTATTTGAATAACATTAAACCAAGTAACCCCCTCTCATATCTGTGACTATGTGATCTTTATGAATAGTTATCATGCTGACTTTAACCTCCATACTTTTTTAGGCAAGTTCAGATTAAGTATATTACTTCAAAGTCGACTGGTAATGATCACGATATATGAGAGTGTGTGAGGGAAAAAGATAGATAAATGCACTTAAGATTTTATTTACCAATAAAAATATAAAATTTTATCATATATTATAATGTTCTAATAAACTTGTACTAATTGTAACATTAACCATATTTTTTACATGTGCTTTTTAAGTTTTTTTACTGTCATGTCATTTAATTTTCCAAGTCAGCATTCACGTATGTGTCACATCACAAGTAGTTAACAGTATTAATGAATAATTAGTAATTTATACTACTGGTATCAACTTTTTAAAAATTTCATACCATTTTATAATATTTTAAAGATTTTATATCATACTATAATATTAATCAAATTTTCTATACCATTCATATTTTCCCCCTTTGTTTTCCCCATTAAATGTCCCTTTCATTTTTTTGATTAATTACAAAAAAAAAGTCTATAAATCTAGAAAGAATTATTAAGGGAGAAATGAAAATAAAGAGAAAAAGGCGGTTTGCTAATAAAAATATACATCTTGATCATAGATTAAAGACAATATTACTATATCGAAATCTCTCTTTAATGAATAGCTTTTTCATTTTTCAAAGACATGACTTCAAGACAGCTTCCATGGTCCCTGCCTTTTTTGGCAAAAAAAAGGGAACAAACATAATAAGAAATACATGCCGATATTTTGTTTGTACTTATTAAAATATATATACATATATATATATGGTCTCCTTTTATTTTTCAAAAGTACTTATAAAATTAATAGATATTTATAATAATAAAAAATAAGGGTGTGATGGTAAATTTATTAATCATATAATAATTACTACGCACTCTTCTTTATTTTTTTAATTTCATTTTCTCTTTTCTTAATAAATTCATTCTCGAAGTTTCATCGTCAGTTGTCGTTCCAAACAAATAATCACACTCTACTTGACACAATTATATATTATTTAAACAATTTATTACGTATTTTATATGCATAAAATTACGTGGAAAGTTTGGGGGTGTCCTAAGAAGAGAATAGTTAGTTAGGGAGAAATATTCTAATTAAATGATTTTCCTCTTTGAATAATTATTTCTGAGTTATTCCAAAAATGCCCCTCAACCCACCACCACCGTCCGGGCCGATGACATGTACGGTCGGCTGCAATTTATTTATCCATCAATGCATGTCATCAGTTTTCTCGCATTGAAAATCTTTTTAATCCATTAAATTTAATTTCAGGCTATCGGTTCGATCTTAAAGATCCTCTTGATCTCATGTCAAGATCGAGTTAAAGGTTTCGTGGGATACGTGAGGTTTAGGCCCTGATCTGAATTGAGACGAATTTTGTTTTCAATACGTTCTACTTGATATTTAAAAATTTGATGCGTCACAGCTAGACAATGTTCGAGTCAGATCGATTCATTAATGGGTAAGATCTTTTCAATTACAAATATTCTTTATTTATGGAATTTAAAATTTGAAATCTTACGGCAAAGAATAATTGTTGAACCACCTCGTCTGATTTTGGTAGGGAGAATTTAATTCACAAACCAAATTGCAAACCTTATCCTTTTTTTTTCCTGACTTTTTTTATTCCATTTTATTTTTCCACTCGACCGGGAAATGAAAAGCAGACACTGCGTTGCCTTTTTTCCTTTTCGCTCGTGCAACCTACCCTTTTGATTTTGAATCTTTTGGACAGTTAATCTATGGCAAGTAGTATGAATAGTTTTCCATTTTGAGTCGGCAGCGGTCAAGAGTTCGGGTGAAATCGATGCAAAAGGCAATGTTCCTTCTTCGTTGTCATGTCATAATTAGTTTCTCAACTTTAATGGGTAAATTTTAAATGATCCACATGTCGTTCACGTTGAGGGAAAAAGTCGAGGAGATTTAATAATTTTTCACAATTATGGTAATTCTTTTGCATAATTAATACCCATTTCTTCATTATTTTGTAATTTGATTACCGTCACGCGGCAGGATCAAGGAAGAATTTACCATTCCCGGTGATTAGTTTTTGAATTTTAAACGAAAAGTGTGGAAGCCCAGGTTGGATTTGGACATGATCACCACCTTCACCCGCAGAGTTGGCATGTTCAAGTGACCCACCCCAACCCGCTTCTCCCGCCATAAACTATGGGAAAATGTTTAAAAAAAATTTGGGAGAAATGGAAGGAGCCAATGAGAATTGGAAGAACATTCAAGCATTTTACTAGGAAAAAAGGAGACATTTTTAATGAGGGTAAATGAGTTGTCTTTTTTGGATGCATAGTGAGATTTCCAGCAAATATCCCCACCAGCATTCTAGAGTCCATCCATGGAGCTCTTTTTTCTTTGGGAAAAAAGATTTCCAGCTCATGAGACCACACAGTCTCCCTGTCCTCTTCCTTCTCTCTCTAATAAAATTTTCCGAGTGGGGGTCTCACTCTCTCTCTTGCTCTTTCCTCTTTTTGCTGCCTTTGCTTTCCTGCTTCAATCATTCCCTTTCGAGCTCTTCTCTCCCTCTCTGGTCTCTCTGCACCTGCCCTGAATTTCCTTTCTCTTGAAACCCAACAGAGGAAGAAAGAGGGGAGGAAAAAGTTGGCAGCTTGCTTCAGTTTACAGCTGCTCTACACACACATGGCTTCTGAGACTGTTGCATCGGATCACCACACTGCTGATCAGGTGAGGTGCCCATGTGGACCCAGTGTTCTAGCTTGCAATTGATTCTGTACTTTGGATGATTTGATGGTCCTTCCAGTCCCGTTCTTCTGTAAAATTGGGTATATGCTGCTATAGTTCAAGGCTTTCTTCTGTCAAGTGACACTGAAAAGCCCAAAGCATATGTTTTTTCCTGCAGAAGTTGATGGGATTTGAACCTTCTTATTGTGTAGAATCTATAATATGCTGCTAAAGTTCAGAAAGTTCTGCTGTGAGACAGAGAAAAACTCAGAATTAATTTTATGGGTATTTTATTTTCCTTGTGCTGATCGTTTCATAAAGTTGGTGGGTTTAAGGTTGCACATGAGATGAGACAGACCCATTATCTGGTTTGTAAGTGTGTATATGTATATATATCTCGTTCTCGGTGTAGCATGATTGTAAAGAAAATTGAAGGTGGCTGTCGTAGAATATTTTGGGTTAGCATAAGCTTGTGACTTGTGCTGTCTAATTTTTGGATTGGACGCTCTGCTCCCAGGAATGTTTTGGTGGTTCTTGAGAAACAACACTTCCATACTTGATTAGTGCTGTAGTCTTTTTTCCTAAGAATAACCCCTGATAAAAGTTCTCGGTGTAAAATGATCTTTATGCGTTGATTGTAAGTGTCGGTGAATTTGTGATCCGGGTGGTGTCTGTCCCTATGATTATCAACTAGAGTTGAGTTATGTAGAAGACTATTTCTTGTATAAAAGAATGTATTTTCAAACTCCAAGAATTTTCCATTTTTTAACGCTCCATTAGTAGTTTTGCATCAGCTTTGTGCTTGGCAATTTTGTTCTGGTAAGATGTATGTTGCCTGAAAATCAATATGACACATGTTGTAGCTGTTAGAACAATCTTCTGCTTTCTACTCGGACTTGGTTTATGATTGGCTAAATTGTTATCAGCCGATAGAGAAGAAAGAGATCGAAGAAATACAGACAGTCAGAGATGAGGAAGTCGTTCACAAGGAAGATGGGGAAGAAAAGAAACAAGAGGTAGAGATTGCTAAAGATATGGTATCCACCAAATCTGAAGTTTTGGCCCCTAAAGCTGAAGAAGAAGAAGCAAAAACTGTGGAGATCACTGAACCTCCAGCAGTTATCACCTTTGAAGCGGTAGAAACTGATGGCGTTCCAGTGGAGTCTACTTTGGCTACTCTGAAAGAAGTCGAAGTTCCTGAAACACCTGAGCATCCTCCTGTAGCTGCAGATAATGTTG
Organism: Lagerstroemia speciosa; assembly: GCA_037672795.1. Lineage (NCBI taxonomy): Eukaryota > Viridiplantae > Streptophyta > Magnoliopsida > Myrtales > Lythraceae > Lagerstroemia > Lagerstroemia speciosa. The sequence continues at coordinate 4,028,068 of CM075296.1, forward strand.
AAAGCGAGCCTAAGGAGAGTGCAGAAGAAGCTACGGAGGAAGCTGTTGTGGAGGAGAAAAGACAACTGGAGGCAGAGGAAGTAAAAGTCGAGGAGAAACCTGCAGTAGAAGCTTTTGAAGAGAAGTTGGAGGAGAAATCTGTGGAAGAAACATTTGAAAGTAAAGTTGAAGAATCTGGGGCAGTGAAAGAAGTGGTAGATAAAGTGGAGGAGAAACCTTTAACTGAAGCTGTGGAAAGCAAATTAGAGGAGAAAGTGGAAACAGAAGCCACGGTGGTAAGTGAAGTGAAAGAGCTAACAGGAAGTGAAGCAGTTGAAGCCAAAACAGTGGAGAAAGTTGAGGATGTAAAAGTTACAAGTGAATTGGTGGAGAAAGTAGAAGCTGAATCAGTTCAAAGTGAAGTGAAGGAGCAAGTAACAACTGAAGTAGTTGAAGCTGATGCAGTGGAAAAAATAGAGGCTGAGAAAATCGTCATTGAACCAGTGGAAAAAGTAGAAGCTGAGATGGTTTCAAAGGAACCAGAGGTCAAGGAAGCTGTTGAAGCAGTTCAAGAAGATCTGAAAGCAGAAACTGAACCAGTGGTAGTGGTAAGTGAAGGGAAGGAGCAAGCAGGAAGTGAGACAGTTGAGGCCGAAACAGTGGAGAAAGTTGAGGATGTAGAAGTTGCAAATGAATTGGTGGAGAAAGTAGAAACTGAAGCAGTTCAAAGTGAAGTGAAGGAGCAAATAATAACTGAGGTAGTTGAAGCCAAAGCTGTCGAAAAAGTAGAGTCTGGGGAAACTGCAAGTGAATCCATGGTGAAAGTTGAGGCCAAGACGATTGCAAAGGAACTGGAGGTGAAGGAAGCTGCTGAAGTAGTTAAAGAAGATGTGAAAGAAGAAGCTGAGAAAACTGCGAGTGAATCAGTGGAGAAAGTAGACGTCGAGACAGTTGCAAAGGAGTTGGATGTGAAGGAAACTGATGAAGCAGTTAAAGAAAAATTGAAAGTAGAAGCTAAGAAAATTGCCAGTGAATCTGTGGAGAAACTAGAAGTTGAGACAGCTGAAAAGGAATTGGAGGTGAAGGAAACTGCTGAGGCAGTTAAGGAAGAATTGAAAGTAGAAGCTGAGAAAATTGCCAGTGAATCCGTGGAGAAACTAGAAGTTGAGACAGCTGAAAAGGAATCGGAGGTGAAGGAAACTGCTGAGGCAGTTAAGGAAGAACTAAAAGTAGAAGCTGACAAAATTGCCAGTGAATCTGAGGAGAAAGTAGGACCTGAAACAGTTGTAAAGGAATCGGAGGTGAAGGAAACTGTTGAATCAGTTAAAGAAGAAATGAAAGAAGAAGCTGAGAAAATTGCCAGTCAATCTGTGGTGAAAGTGGAAGCTGAGATGGATCCTAAGGAATTGGAGATCAAGGAAACTGCTGAGGTTGTTAAAGAAGAACTGAAAGAAGAAGCTCAGAAAGTTGCCAGTGAATCTGTGGAGAAAGTAGAAGCTGGGACGGATGCAAAGGAATCCGAGGTGAAGGAAACTGCTGAATCAGTCAAAGAACTGAAAGAAGAAGCTGTGGCTGAAACGACCTGGAAGCTCGAAAAGGTGAAGGAAGTAGCTGCTGAGAGAGTGCAGCCAAAGGAAGTTTCTGAAAAGTTCGGTGAAGAGGAGACTAAAAACCTGGAAGAGTCGCCCGTCATTGAGAATGTCGCTGAAAAGGTGGAGGAAGTAGAGCAAAGCAAATCTTTGACAGAGGAGAAGGACACTGCTGTGGTTGACGAAGTTCAAATAAGTACCAAAGAAGCATCTGCAACATTAGGTGAAGCATTTGCAGCAGAGGACACAAAGAATAACGAGGCTGCAACTGTGGTGGTGGAGGACAAAGCTGTGGTCAATGAGGCAGCAGATGGGGTGCAAGAGAATGGGGGCGAGAAAATCGAAGGAAAGACTGAAGAGCTCATTCTTGCAGAGAAGACTACTCCCGAGGCTGAGAAAGTTGAAGTGGAGATGAAGGAAGAGATACCAGCTTCAGTCAATGAAACTAAAATTTCTAAAGATGCGAATGAAGAGGAGGCTGTGAAGCCAGATGCAAAAGAGGAGGCTAAGAACAATGAGGGGACCAAAGAATCCCGGGACCTTTCCGTCCAAGAGGTCCCTACAAAACCTGCAAAACAGTCTGGCAACATAATCTCAAAGGTGAAGCAGTCGCTTGTGAAGGTTAAGAAGGCCATCATCGGGAAATCTCCAAGCTCCAAGACCCTTACTGTGGACGCAAAGGAAGGAGAAAAGGTCAAGTAAGTATAGCAGACAGAATATATATCACAATAGCACATTTGGATCATATAGTTTGTTTGATTTGTTTGTCATAGCATTGTGTAAATAGAAGGTATTGGGCATGCATTCGTTTGGGTTTGATTCGATTTGATGTAAAAGTTCGAGCGAAAGAAAAGAAACACGCTGGGACGGAGTAGATATGGTTTCAAAGGTATTTTGTTTGGGTTTGGCTGGTGTTTTTCTCATGCTGAATGGTGTTGTGTGTGGCATTTACTTAATCAAATTGGCTAGACAATGTATTGATTTTTTTAAATCTCCTCCTGTCACTCTCTCTTGTTTTCAACTCATTATTCCCGTGTCGTGATTCCAGTGTCGAATGTTTCGTGCTCGTCAACTATCTTTGCCGATTGAGTGTAAGACTTGTGCTGATTGTCTTTCCATCTGCTTAAGCATTAGTAGAAGCACTTCCTTTTAAGGAGTCAAAGAAGCGCTGCAGTGCAGCAAGTGTTGGGCTTTATTCGGATAAACAAATCGTGACGGGGAGACATTACCTCTTAACTGCCCCGCTTGCCGCTTAAGTTGAGCGTTCATTAGGAGCTTTCGTGGCGGCACTGGAAAGGCGCCCAGAAGCTCTGGTTTACCTATTAATGTCCACGGCTGTTCTGGTTGTGTAGAGGATCTGAGGTTGCAGGATCAGTGAGCTGAATTCCGCCTTTTTTTCTCATCTGTGTAAAGCATGGAAAGGAGAAATGAGTTCTTGGTTCAGTTTCTCCTATGAAGTCCGAGGAGATAATACTCCTTCGATTCTTCAATTCATGCACTGTAGTCTGTATCAACGTGATGAGGAAAATACATGGAATTGGTAAATATATTGAATTTTATGAGAAAACATAGAGTTTGCTGCAAAATATTGTAAGTACGTACTGTTGAAATGGCTGTAAAGTAAGTTGTAATACAAGAACTTAACGTTTATTTGGCCATAAAGATTTTATTGATGACACTAAAATGTTAGATTGTAATGAACTTTACAAGACATTATAGCACACATACATCCACTTTTCGGTTATAAAAGAAACTAGTCAGTCCTAAAACGATGTAAATATCATAGGGAAATATATGGATTCGAAACTGTCCTGTGACAAAAGTGGAACTGATAATCAGTTTTAAAGTGATATTACTGTGTCGAATTCTTATTTTCTTTCCCCACAAAGGTAAAAAGATGTTCCATTGTTGGGAGTTGCTTGGGAACATAGACATGTGGGAGGGGGAAGTCTTGCCATCATCACCATCATTCATCTTCAACTCAATAGTTTAGTATCTTGCAAGTACACACACAACCCTTTGAACAATACAAACGAGAACACCATTGGGATTGCTTTCAAGATTGAGGTCTTAGGTTTTGATTTGGGGGGCAATGAATCATTTCTTTCTCTCTTTGCACATGCCCATGCTCCTCTGCACCCCATGGTTCTCATTCATTAGCTACTTCATATGATGCTAATTTAAAAAGGAAGGGTGAAAGAGAACCAAAAGGGGAAAAACAGTTGCCCATTTGGCCTGTGTAGTTTCCCTTTGGTTTTGGTTGATTGCATGTTGCATAAAGTCGCTCGGGTGATAATTTAATAAATTGCCCCCTTTGTCCTCCTCTCTTCTTGTGTCTTTTAAAGTTGTCCTCGAGGGAGATTATTCGATCACTTAAGTGATAATTTCTTAGTTTCGTATGCTATTGGATAGGAGAGTGGCTCCCTTCTCTATTTTCAAATCTCCTACCTGTCCATCTTCTGTTCCTTTTCCTTTTTTCCCCGCACTTGCTTCCGTCCCCACCTTGGTTGAATCCTAACGAGAAGAAGAAAAGAAAGGGAATCCCCGTGCCAACCAACTGATCAATCTTATTACGTGGAGAAAGGGAATCTCACCCTAACCAATAAAGAATAAAATAATTACGAGGATAAAATAGTATTTGCACCTTTAATTAACAATTTTTTATAATAATTTTTCTTATTATAATTGCGGGTCATGTAACACTTTCTTATTGGCTAATGATTCTCGATTATTTCTCTTCTTCCCTTATAAATAGAGGTCAGCCTCCGACTTGTGAGATCTTCAAAAAACCTGGCACTCTACATATTTGTATTATTCTTTGTTTACTTACTGACTTAAGTATCGGAGGGTTAAATCGGACTGTCACCTCCTATTTGGCTTTCTCTTGTTTTGCAGGAACTAGGGAGTTCAATCAAAGGCCTACTGCCAACTAATGTGGACACGCTAAGGACTATTAGCTCATCCCTTTAAGAGTCCGGATACCTTTATGAGACATCTATATCCTTAACCCGTCATACCTCTCATATCACTAACAAATGATAAATCTTAATATGACGCATATATCATACTAATATTATTACGTAATATATCGATACATCGAAGACTCTCTCGTTGAACGATTCCGAACTTGAAATTGCTTATTCTATGTTCTTGCAATTCTTTTGTAGCAAAACATGACATCCATGCTCCCCGTCCCGACCAGCAGTTGTGCTTTTGGGCAAAAAAGAAAACTAGCCGTTATGTCAAATTATTTAATTTTATGATCCTTTTAGACAAAAAGAGAGAGAATTAATTGTGGCCGACCGATTAATTTTCCTTCCTTTTATTTTTTCGTGATTTGCTCTCTTCTTTCTTTGCCAAGGCTTTGTAAGACAATAAAACAGTGATAGACCAACTTGAACCGCATTTTCTAAAATCTCGGATTCGGATTTTGAAAAGAAGAAAACTCATATCAAGGAGGAACCTCACTCCGCGATTGGCCCGACTATATCTCAAATACGATTTAATTAAGATCATTAAATTTTCGAATATTACTCGATGCACTTGGAAAAAGATTGTGGCGGGCATCGCTCAAGCCATAATCATCGGGATAATTGTGTACGAGTTGATATATTAATTCATGGGCTAAACTGTATATTCTTTCTGATCGAGAAATGGGGTCTGATACCGCTAAACTGTCATCGACAAGAAACCAAGAGGTCACGTGTTGAATTCTCATCAGTGGTACTCATCTTATTTCTTTATTTCCTCCTTCTTTTATCCCTTCTCAATTAGTTTAAGTATCGTGTCAAGCAGTTCGTGATAATATAGATTGATAGAATAACTATGCTTTTAATGATGAGACTTGTATTAGTTATTGGTGGGACTCAAATTTTTTTTTTTAGGGTTAGAAATATTAAAAAAAAAGAAATTAGTAAATTGGATCCCCCGACAAAAGGATAATGGGACCATCGACAAGGACTCTCTGTCACTTTGATGTTTGACATCATGGCTTCTCACTCTCCTCCTCCTCCTCCTACCATTCCAAGCAAGGCATGATAAAAACCCTAGCAATCGCATAAATGAAGATTTGTCCATACTTGGAAACCATGTCCAACAACCACTTCAATTTTCAATTAGGGTTGTTGACAAAAGATATATAAGACTTATACCCGCTGCGGCCGCCCCCTTGAACTCGCCAAAAACTACGACTTATTATATAAATTTTATCAACTATGTTCGTTTTTGCTAGATTACCGTATCCCCACCTTTCTTGTACCCATTTTATAAATCTTATTTTGAGTTTCGATTTAATACAACCTCTCAAACTTAACTCCCGCATTGGTCTCTACGGAGGAGCCTAGAGAGCTGAAGCAACTGGCATGCCAATTTCCCTCTGCGCATTCTGTGCCAGACTTTAGGGCAATCGACTTTGAGTGATTCACGATCAACCTGATATTAACAGCATCGAATGAACACGAGTGTTTGTCGGACAGATAGATAGTATGGACCTAGGGGCTTATAATCTAAGTAAGATTTGGTTTTTGAGGTAGATAAGTAAGCGAGAGTGTACCTCAAATGACCAGACAGAAAACCTTTTCTAGGAAACTTGGATGGGTCAAATCAGAGATTGGATCAGTTGAGGTGTTGGCATCTGAAATTAATACTCCCCCGGCAACCATTTCAAACTGCTCTCGTAGCCATAGCTGGCTGGGACTTCCTTCATCAGTGCCATCGTCAGAATTCTCTGCAAGATTAATTGGGCAAGTTAGATTTCTAATTAATAAGGTATCATGAAGGGTTCTATTGTGAAGTAACCACATCCTCGACATGGAATTAAGAAGTCACGAGTAGTAGGAACGGAGGCAATAAGGTGATGCGGGCCAGATATTTGAAGACCCGGACCCGCACCCATGACAGGTTGACTCATGCCCCCGACTCGTACCGGATGGTCGGGTCAGACCCGTCCCAAACGGCACTCATTTTACCATCCCCATGCATAGGGTCCTAATTCCATTAGCATAACTCCTTGAGTTGCATCCCGTCTTTCTTCTACCTTCTTCGAGTTCATGCGAAAGATAATTCGAGTGTCGAAAATGGCAAAGACCTTCTCCAGTTCTATACCTGAGACTGTTAACCACCCTGTCCCATCATTGAATAGGGAGTGAAACATGGACCTTTTACCCCGGAACCCGAATTGGTAAAGTAATTCGAACATGGTAATGTGCACTGCCGGGACATTCCAATGAAATCCCATTTCGTAGATCTTATTACATTAATTAGCCATCGAATTATTTAAATTCACTGACAACATTATCTTAAATTTTGGCCAGTTATGGCTGTTGGCATGTATTATATTACCCACATAGAAGAGATGGAGAATCAAAATTGATTTTGGTCAGTTTGGTTTCGTGCACCCTGGACAGTCTTAAACTAAAACAATAGTTTAATTAACCTGCAAATCAAATGGTATAACTACCAACTATGTAGAGGAGAGAGTGACCAGTGAACTAGAAAACCTTCCGGGGATCAAAAGCTTAACGGATTCCATCCCGTTTAGATTCAAGTTAGATCAATCCGTTAATATCATGTAAAATTTTTCCGATTGAAGATTTTTTTCATTCAAAAGATCTGAACCCCGATATCTTATTTGAGGATAGCAGATATCGAATCGCTTAATTAACATATGATAATGGCATCTAGAATCAATTGATGATCTAATCCATCAAGTCTTTGCCCCCATTGATTTTGTCTGCCAACATTGGGACATCTCCCCACAGCCCGATCTCTTTCTCGTACGTGCATACATCATCATATGTTCATTGCTTCTTGTGTCTGTGTTACTCTCTGCAATGTGTGCATATATAAACTTATACATAGATATACGTATATATATGTATGTATGTGTGTGTGTGTGTGTATATATAGCAAACATATGGCAGCATTCTCTCATTTGGTCCCTAGCCTTCTTCGTCCCCTTGCCTTCTTCTTCACACACCATAAGACAAAAAGGGAGGAGGAGGAAGAAATTGCATGGGTCGATCTTCTTCTTCTTCACCTTCTTCATCGACCGACAGCAGCGAGAATCCACCCTCTCCCAATTCTTCTCCTCCTTCGGATTCGGCTTCGGCTTCGATATGTCGGTCAAGCAATTTCAGCAGCGGCGCTGCAAGAAGAACGAGAAGAGACTCGAGCACTGACCTTAGACTCGGTCTCAGCGTCTCCTCCTCGGCCAACCGAGTCCTTGTCCTCGACAACATTGTCTCACCACAAAGGTTTCATTTTTTTTTTTGCTGTGTGTGGCATTTTTCTTTTATTTTAAGTTAAATTAGCCGGCATATTATCATATATACATTATATACATATGTGTGTCTGTGTATATATATATGTATGAGTGTGTGTATGGTTGGTGATCAATGTATTCAGGGAAAATCAGTGCTGGCCAGACTGGCCGCCCATCAAGCCGCTCCTCAGGAGTGCGCTCGCCGGGAGATCAGCCGAGCTAGGGCACGGGGCGGCCTCCCTGTTCGTGAAGGTGTACATGGAAGGGGTTCCGATCGGACGAAAACTGGATCTGCTCTCCCACGACGGCTACGGCAATCTATCGGAGAGACTAGCCCACATGTTCAAGACTCCCATTCTCTGTGAGTACAAGCAAAGAAACCATCTCTTTTCAATAGGCAAGCAAAGAAAGACCATCTTTCAACTTGAATCAAAATTAGGTGCATCATTTATATTAATCCATTGGGATTAAAGTCACTAATTAAATTTGTCAATCAAGGGACTCGGTGCACCATGTGGACAAAGGGTTCCAGACTTCGATTTTCGTTGATGGAAATTCTTATACTTTCTCAATTCTTCCTTCCAAATTCATGAATCTCATCTTTAAATTAAAAAAAAATTAAAAAACTGATTGATCTTTAATGTTATTTTTACCATTATTGTTGTTGAGTTAGGTCCGAATGGGAATGGAGCTCACTCCGAGTCCGACAAGCATTATGTGTTGACTTATGAAGACAGAGAGGGAGATTGGATGATGGTCGGAGATGTCCCCTGGGAGTAAGAAATTGATTTATTTTCAGTTTCTTTTCTTCGTAATTTCTTTTTTTATTTTGGAAAAAAAAAGGTTTTTTATTCTGATAATTTCATGCATTGATTCTTACTCTTTCGATTGCAATGCACAGGATATTCACGAGCACCGTGAAGAGACTGAAGATCACGAGAGCAGACAGATGCTAATTAGGACAATTCGATATATATATCCTCTCGACATACACTGATACAGGCTTCTAATAAGAGCTATCATCCTGAGTTTTTCGAATTTATGGAGAAGTAGATGTACATTCATCCTCGAACACGCATGATTCTTAGTTACATTTCACACGTAGTTCTGCATTCATCGGAGTAATTCATAGTCTGTACATTACCGTGTATTAATATTTGAAGACAACGTTGGAAAAGACCAGGATCGAGGTTTAGCTTATCACATGTGCAAATGCCCCTCTCGGGCTCGAGTTATCGTGAGCTTGCATTTACCCAACAAGGTTGTGCAGAAAGCCGGGGTGATAGGGCTCCGCGTGTGCCGGATGCGTCCTGAGTTCAATTTTCACTTAGCGAGACCGTCCGTATTCATTAATGTTCCGGTTATTTCGAGTCTCTCTTGTGACTGCAGCAATAATTCAAAAAAAACCTGTTGGGCCGAAGCCCAATTGAACAAGGCCCTTAATTACAGGATTAATGGGCTCTACAAATGGGCTGGGACAGCACAAATTCGGGGCATATGGTCACAGGATTGGCCCAATTCTCTGGGCTTTTCAGGCCCACGAGACTCTCAGCTGTCGATGAGATTGCTAGCTACTGCTTCTGGCTAACGGAAAAAGTATTTAATGAAACAGTTATACAACATATTAATAATAATATGATATATTGATCTAATTAAAATCTGACGTGTAATTAATAATTATATATGCATAATTATTAAATTTTAAAATTTTCTAAAAAATATAAAAAAACTAATAATTGATAATTATAATTTGATAAATATATAAATAATATATTTTGATTTGATGGATACGTGACATTATCATTGACTACGACTGCACTATTCAGCCACCAACTCATTGAGCATCAAGCATGAATATCCACGTGATCTAATATTCAATATGTACCCAAAATTGACTCTAGGTGTCGGTCCATATTTTTTCCTTCTGTACTACTGGTATCTAAAATTTAAACGGATCACGACTAATCATCCGATTCGAACGGGCGGTGAGTCCATTAAGAAATAAAATTATTTCAATAAAAAATTAGATATTACTCTCTATCAGTTTAAACTTTTATGTAAATATAAATTTAATCTCTTATGAGCAGAATAAAACATTTCAGAGAGGTTGAGCAGAGAAGAACAGAACCCAAAAAGAAAACAAAAACAGGTAGAGCAGAGCAGGAGCAGGGCCCCGCTGCGAAAGAAGACACTGAAGTACCGAAACAGGGGACATCCCTCTTAGAAACAAACATAGAACAAAATTTCAATTTCTTGCTTCTTTTTTTTCCCTTGATTAAGAAAATGAATCTCACCGTACGACAGTGCTTTTTTCACCTCTTAAACATAGCTAATTTGTGTCGATCTTGACCGATTTCCGATACTATGGAAGGGTGAAAAAGATTACTCATTTTAACTACAGGGATTCAGATCATATTATTTCTTGAAAATAACATCTTCGCCCCGCAAAAAAAAAATTACAAATTGAAACCTAAAAAAAGAAAAAGCAACCTAGGCTAGTTAAGCATCTTCAACTCAACGTTTTGGATCCTCATCCTCTCCTTCCGGTGCTGCTTCATGCCGCTGGCCGCCGCCGCTGCTGGCGGTAATATCTACAGAAACAGGGGGGCGTTGGGGTTGGGGAGAGACGGGGACACCTGGACCCGGGCGGGATCTGGAAGGAAGACTAGATCAAGAAGAGGTGAGGGTGCAGGGCCTGGCCCTGGACTTGTCCAGCATTGACCACATCACCTGGACGTCCTCATACCCACACGCCATGACCTCCCCCTGCAAGTCCATCACCCTGTCCTCCTGCTCTGTTTTCGCACGCACCATAAAGAGAGAAAAACCAGAGCGTCAGTGTGTGTGTGTGTCGAGATTGATTAGACGAAGTCGAAGGTGTTCGGGATTTCAAGTAGCGATGGTCGTGGACGACGAACCTTGCTGCTGCTGGTGGCGGTGGCGGTGGCGGGACTTCTTGTGGTCGCTGGGAGGCTGCTGGTTGAAGAAGGTGCAGGCCTTCCTGAAGGGAGAGGTTATGGTCTTCTTCCAAGAAGCCATTGTCGAGTTGAAAATTCCCCTCTGGGCTCTGAGCTCTTCTCCCTTTCCTTCCTCCTCTCCTCTGTAATTGACCTTCTCCTCTTTCACTCTCTGTCTGTCTTTCTTCTCGAGATTAAAACTTTCTCCAGGGCTGAGCTGAAGTCTCCGGGCTCTGCTCAAGGAGGACGAGGTGGAGAAGGTGTATATATACAACTATATAAATGGGAAGGAGATATAGAGAGAGGGAGGAAGGAACAGAGACTGTAGAGAGAGAGAGAGTAAAATTGGCAGCAAGATCCGTCGGCTGTGCTTCCTGGAAAGAACAAAAACTATTTTTTTTATTTGCACAACGCAGTATCCTAGGTCAGTCGAAGCACCTTGAGACTGATCTATGATTGGGCTCGGATCCCTGGAAAATTCTCGTTGACCTCTCAACCTGAGATTCGATTCTAAAATCACTCATTTTGGGACCTAATGAGGGAACTGTTAGGCCAATCCTATGTCAGTAAGAACAAAAACCATTTGTTCATGTGATTCAATCCATATCTCTGAGTTATGAGTCCTACCTCAATTGGTAGATCTGACTCAAATTCACTGCATCGAATCCGACATGCTTTGACATTGTTATTGTTGTTGTTGAAGAGAGTATAATCTCACGCATTGAAAGTAAATTCAAACATAATTTATAAGAGAATTGAGACGTTTGGCGGGTACTGGCTTACTTTTCTTGAAAATTCAAACAGTTATTTAACACAGTATCAGAGCAGAGTTTCCTGTAAGCTCATGCAATGCCTTATTCGAATATAGAACTCGTGGTGAGTTAAGCCTGAGGTTGGGGGAAAAAAATATCAAGCTCGTGATCAGTTTGTCCCTCTTTTCTAAAACCGACAGTAAAATGTAAAGCTCGAAATCAATTGTTGTCGACGAATATTGAAGGCACGGGTCAAGTGTGTTGATTGCGATTATACTTTGTGCGTATGATTAGGCATTTCTGAATCCGTTCCATTTTCTCTAAACCGATCATGGGAGAATACGAATTCAAAGTGCTACAGCTTCTGGATCACAATTCACGTGTCGACTACTCAAAAAGTATTGTCAGCAATGCAGAGAGCTACCCTTAAGGATGGATTTAGGGTGCGCGGGACAATCAATCGCACCCTAAATGTGAAAATATCTGTAACGTCTCATGCAAAATTTACTGTATTTATATGTATTTTTATTAAATTGTGTTATTTAACCTTACTGAAACCCATTACTTGGCTCTTCCTTCAATTCATCCCCTTAACTCAAATCTTTTGAATCCATCCTTCCTACTAGTATGTATTAGGGCACGTGAAGAACATATGACAGCCAGGGACGGCCCACAAGAACATACAAGGACAATTACTTGCAGTGAATTGGACTGAAAAACGTGTGAATTTGTCGGTGGATGTTGTCATCATGAGAGGACGGGAGTTAGAATTATTTCCGTTCACAGAACACGCTCGTGAGTCTCACAAGAGGCGAGACGACGAGGGGGAATAAAATGGAGAGTTGCATCTCTCCTAATGAGAGTCGGGCCAGGATTCCTTAGTTCTGTAACGGCGTTATTACTGTATCGAACAAAATTTTTCAGGATTTAAAGGATTTGCTCGCTTCAATATTTTCTCAAGATGTTTTTTCACATTTTAAGGGAAACTTTATGTTTCGGTTTGGAAGATAACTAAATTGGAATAAAAAAGATAATTACGAGCTCTTAAAATTTTCTTTAATTCAAGTTGTTAATTACGAGTCATCGAAATAAACTGTTATTAACTACGATTTGAAATTTCTCACTTTTTAAATAACATAACTCCTGCAATTGAAAAAAATAAAATAAATAAATAAATAAATTAAAGACTTCGCTAAGATAGATGCGACGGTGCATCCCCTCTAGCCTTCCTCGAGTTAATTCATCTTTCCTTTTTTATGGATTCTCCGTCCCGCTGGGGGGGACAAGAGAAAAAACACTGACACTGATCACCGGCTAATGATTAACATTTACAACTTTCAGAGAATTATTCTTGCATTATTATATTACTTTCTCATTATTTATAAACAATATCGTCTCATATATTTTTTTCACCGGTAAGTCGTGATTATTTAGGTTCAACTCGGACGAGCTCGTTAAAGGGTAAAACTCTTCGAATATTAGATTTTTTTTCTTTTATCTAATTATTTCAACCTATTTACATTACTATTTCATCATATATTTATTTTTAATCATTCACTTCATCTAACTACATTGATAATCACACATGTTCATTTCACTAAGACAGTTGAGGAAAACCTCCCACGTGCTCTGCTATTTTAACCATCTTTTTTTTTTCCTATTCTTTTTTATACGTTTGAAATTAAAATCACGCCAGTACGTTCAATTTCGTAAAAATAGTTAAAACACTGAATAAATATTACTCACCTTGAAGTCTTCGAAAACAACATGCTGTCTTTTCAACTACCCAGCAGCAGTAGTGAAGATCCAGCAATCACATTCTGCTCACGTAGTGTTTAGATTTTCTATTCGACTGTAAATATATCAGACTAATTGGACAACCGGTCGCACTTACGCTGGCCCCGTCATGCAGCACCACTAAATGTCTAATAAAGTCAAGGAAGTTAGTGTCTGTAAGAATATTTCTAAAGGCCCCTTTCTAGCAAATATTGCAAGGGAATCTCTCTCGATCTTTAAGTTGAAAGTGATATCAATATATCAAATTCGATTATCACAGTGCCTTTAGTATTCAGTCCTCACACTGTCTCCCCGAACTAAACGTAGAAAATTCCATGTTTCGGCTTCTTTCTTGACGTTGTTCCATAAGAGAGATCGAAACCCACAGCGAACTCCTGCGGCAATTTCCTTCAATCTATGCAGCGTGCTACTGAAAATTCTTAGCTCACGGTGATCCAACCGGGAGGTTGAAATGGGAAGATATCTCGTGGGACTGGATCTCCTGCACGACCTGTGTGCGGTCAAAACCGACCCGATCCATAAGCTTTGTAGAATGTTCACGTGGATCGGGGATGACCGGTCCAGAACCCTGATCCGACATTTAAAAAAAAAAGAATAAAGAAAACAAAATTCCCAGGAACGAATCGGTCAGGGCGTTGGAGCTGTGCGGGGTGAAATAGATAAGGACGTGTTCTGTCTGGTCCCGAGGACTTGCCAGGAATAAACAGTTCATACAATTCAACGGGAGCATTCAATTATTGGCCGGGAATTAAATCTGCCGGCCTGACTCTTGTGGCCCGAACGTGAAGCATGTGGCTGTTCTTTCTTTGAGAAACAGTGACCGGGGGGGTTTACAACAAAACAATGCCGAGGATCCCTTTCTCGATTATCGAATGTGATCGGGGAACACGGGGTCGTTAATTAGCAGCAACACCCCATAGGATGAATCGACTGCGTAGGATAACATGTGAAAGCTGACGGTAATATACATTGCGGCGAATCGACCCGGGTTCCACGATTTTAGGTTTTTCTTGGAGGGCCTGGTTGATCCAAATGCATGTGACATTACAAAATATATGCATATGCATGAATGAATGAGTGAGGTCTGTCGGGACCCGCACGGCTGAATTGCGCTTGGAAGTGCAAGAGGCGAATACGGACTAAAAGCCAAGGGCTCTATCTAAGTCCACCTGAAATCCAATAATGTCAAATACGATGAGGGATCCCCTAGCCCAGGTTCAGTTCAACCAAAAAAAAAAAAGTATAAATCAATAAATGACAGTGTCCGAGTTCTTGTTTAATAATTGATTAATATTACTTATTTATTATACTAATTATCAATAAATATTATTATTCTAGTAATCATATCATATATTATTATAGTATAATTATGTATTATAGATATTCTATACTAAATGAATCAACTCGGTTTAGACACAACTGTTTAAATATAAAAAATAAATGTATCATTTCCAAGTGATCGGAGTTTCTAATTCGAACACATTTAAACACGACTGACACGGTGTGTCCGGCCTGTTCCTATGCTCCGTAAGATTCAGAAATCCAGACGCGACTCTCATCCCTCATGACTCCCCCACAGCTCGGATACCAATGTCTTGTACACGGTGCATTTGTACATTGTGCTAAACCCCATGTGTCTATGGACTTGGGGAATCAGGCAGATGAGATGATGGTGCTTTATAAGATGGAAATTGAAGGCAACTTTTGGCCAGTCAACAATGGCGACGTTTAGGAAGCTACGGCATTTGCCCCATCATGTCTCCTGGTGTCTTCCCTCTTGTCCCGTTTCCCGTCAGAATTATTATCTGCCCGACAAAGTTCCGTTCACAGTGCACAGCACGAAGCTTCGTCAATACTCGTTGTGTTGCACGAACGAGACGAACCATCGTGTTCTGTCAGGCGCACGTTATCGGGACCATCAGAGCTCTGGCCATCATTCGAGCTTGAATGCGGCACGAATCTAGGAGGAGATCGGACGTATATCATATCGATAATGCCCGGCACCGTAACAACCGACTAATTCACTGGACGGTACATTACATCGGTGGTGTCTTGGGATGCAAAGGATGATGTTGTTTTATGTTGTTCTATGTGCATCTTATTGGAACAATGTTTCCCGAGCATCAGCACCTCCTCAGCTCGAGTCATCGCCGAGCGCTTCCCCACCGTGGCCTCGGCAGTGCCGCCTGCGCCGGTGGCTGGGCTGACTGAGTTGCCACTGGCTTTGTCATCTGCGCTGGCCAGTGACAGTTCCGGGCCCGTACAAGTAAGTGGGTTCTCTGACAATAATAGGTTGAGGCCCAAAATTTAGGCTGCACATGCCAGGGCAATTAATTCGGCTGGCAGTGTAACTTGGCGTTTGGTACGGGAGAACTGAGGCTGCGTTTGGTCGGAAAGAATGAGGAGCCGGAACGGAATAGATTTTGTAGTATGAATTACTGCAGTAAACGGAGAAAATTACTAATCTTTATATCCATTTTAAAATATGAATAAAGTAACTGTGAGAAGTGACTGAACGATCTTTTTTACATTTTTTTCAAGAAAACACAATCTCATTGACTTTAGAGAGAGAAGTTTGCACAAGTGGAATGGATATTGCAAGTTTCATGAATACAATCAAGTAAAAAAATCTAGTAACATGCCCACATTACTTATTCTTTTCATTCCTTTTGATTGTATCGTACCGAATGTAATATAAAGGAAATGGAATGGAATGAAATGAAATGAAATGTGTAATTTGACATTTTATTTTATTACCCAATATTAGTGTGAACATTTTCCTTAAATTGACGCAATGGTGTTTCCTGTTAAAAAAAAGAAAATATTCATTCCACAACTTCTTATAATTACATTTTTTTATTTTTTCAAATTGAATATAAAAATTACTAATCTTTTTTCCACTCACTATTACAATTTATACTATAAAACTTACTTTATTTCATTTCTTTTATCTGGTTGAATTGGTATCGCTCTCGCATTATGACCTAGAGATTTCGAGTCCTATTTCACGAGGGAGACTTCCCGTACGCCTTTTATCTACTATTCATTCTCCCCATTCTAGGGCCATATCTCTCTTTTGACTCCGAAAAAGAAAACTAAACAACGGACCCAACGTTATATTTACTTATTTAACTTTTTCAAAATTTTATAGAACCCAATTATCGAGAATAATAAATATATAGAATTTTCGATATTATTTTCTGCCATCTTTAATATGCATTAATAATAATACCTGATTATTTGACAGATTAAATGGAAAACTTTAAGAAATCGCCAAGATATGATTCATTGGCCTCTTTTAACCGTTGGATCGGGAGCGTTGATCTGAGCCATCCATTTTTTTCCCTTCTTACCCGGTTGCTGGTG
The DNA here is from genome assembly GCA_037672795.1 of Lagerstroemia speciosa. NCBI lineage: Eukaryota > Viridiplantae > Streptophyta > Magnoliopsida > Myrtales > Lythraceae > Lagerstroemia > Lagerstroemia speciosa. The sequence continues at coordinate 4,044,770 of CM075296.1, forward strand.
CCTTTTTTTTTTTTTATCTTTTCGCTTGACGCCTTGGTGCAAAACAACTTGCGCCAAGGCACATGTGTGAATAATTAAAAATTTCATTTTGTCCTTTAGGGTCAGGTCTTGGCGCAAAACAACTTGTGCTGGCACGTTGCAACTCTTTGAATTGAGTTACAACTATTAGTTATAATTTAGTTTAAAAAGTTGTAAATAGTGTGTAATTGGTGTATTACAAGTCTTTGAACTGAATTACAACTATTAGTTATAATTCAGTTAAAAAAGTTGTAACTGGCACGTTACAACTCTTTAAACTGAGCTATAACTATTAGTTGTAATTTAGTTAAAAATGTTATAAATAGTGCATAATTGGTATGTTACAAGTCTTTGAACTGAATTACAACTATTAATTGTAATTCAGTTAAAAAAGTTGTAACTGGTACGTTACAACTCTTTGAACTGAGTTATAACTATTAGTTGTAATTCAGTTAAAAAGTTGTAAATAATGTGTAATTGGTGTGTTACAAGTTTTTGAACTGAATTACAACTAATAGTTGTAATTCAGTTAAAAAAATTGTAACTGGCACGTTACAACTCTTTAAACTGAGTTATAACTATTAGTTATAATTTAGTCAAAAAAATTGTAAATAGTGTATAATTGGTACGTTACAAGTTTTTGAATTGAATTATAACTGCTCATTGTAATTCAATTAAAAAAGTTGTAACTGGCACGTTACAACTCTTTAAACTGAGTTATAACTATTAGTTGTAATTTAGTCAAAAAAGTTGTAAATAGTGTATAATTGGTACGTTACAAGTTTTTGAATTGAATTATAACTGCTCGTTGTAATTCAATTAAAAAAGTTGTAACTGGCACGTTACAATTCTTTAAACTGAGTTATAACTATTAGTTGTAATTTAGTTAAAAAATTTGTAAATAGTGTATAATTGGTGCATTACAAGTTTTTGAACTCAATTACAATTATTAGTTATAATTCAGTTAAAAAGATTATAACTGGCACGTTACAACTCTTTGAATTGAGTTACAACTATTAATTGTAAAGTTGTAATTATTCATAAATTGATCGTATCTCTGCCGTAGCGTAAGTTCTATTGCGCCAAGACATCAAGTTAAAAGATAAAGTAAAACTATTTATTATTTGCACTTGTGCCTTGGCGCTAGTCTTTTTACGTCATGGCGCCGTGCTACAAGAGAAAAAAAAAAACTTTTTCAGGATAATCAGTAATTACTGGTAACCTGACCACGGTACTAAACAGCCAAGGTTTCATAAAGGTTTTCAAGATTAAATAAGCTCAACAGCATGACAAGGACCTATCAATAAATGCCCATCTTCCCCCAACTGCGGAAAATAAAAGCTTATCAAGGGAAGGGAAGGGTCAAAGTTTTAAAAACTTCCAAGAAAAAAGAGTTTATAAAAACCTCCCAAAAAAAAAAAAAAACCAACCAACAGGACGTTCGGAGGAGGTAGGTAGGTAGGTAGGTGGGTGCGCCTTAGCAGATACCAGGCACAAGATGCTTCCTTATCCTCCGTGTATCAGGGGAAGTTGCATCGATGGCACAAAATTTTTTAGAGAAGTTTCTAATTGGTATAAAGAGAATTTTTCTGCCTAATCGATATAAGAAGTTTAAAAAATATTTATTTATAATATATTTCGTTAAATTTTATTTAATACCGTTAATTTTTGCAAATGCGGCAGCTGATGCGGACGCCGCGCGTATTTATTCGTTGACATGGGATACTATTTAATATTTTTCATCGAAACAATACATAAAAATTTTAAGATATATAAAATATGTAAAAATTCAAAAAAGTTTTTAAAAAAATCTAAAAATTTAGAAAAATTTTTAGAAATTAACGAAAGTATACAAAAATCTTAAAAAAGTAATAATAATTATACAAAAAATTTTAGAAAAATCTATCAAAACTTTTAAAATTTATTTTTATATTATTTTGGAAAAAATGCATAATTAAAATAACTAAAAAAACTAAAAATTCGATAAACTTGGTTATAAGTTCAACCAATAAGTGAATGGCACGCATTATAATTAGGTTCATCTAGATATGGAAGATCATTGTGAAAATGAGAGTTTTTCTTCTGAAACTGTGAAATAACAAGATCTTAAATAAGTTATTTTTTATTTATTTTAATTATGTGTCAAATTTTATAAGAATAACTACATTTCAAAAGTTTTTAAAGATTTTTCGTAAATTTTTATATAATTTTCTAAATTTTTTCTATTTTCTATTTTATTTTTAACATATTTTGTAAATTATTTTTACATACTATTTCAATGAAAAATATTAAATAATTCACCACATAAACAAACAAGCTCTCGTGGCGTCCACATTAATTGTCATATCAGTAAAAATTAAATGCTTTAAATAAAATTTAATGGAATGTGCTATGAGCGAATAGTTTTAAAACTTTTTATATTAATTAGACACAAAAATTTCTTTTTGTATCAATTAGGAACTTTTCTTAAACTTTGCAGGTTCCAGCGTATAAATGTGAATATATCACGTGATATGGGTAATAAGTCAATAAATATTTAATACATCAGCTCTAATTTATTATAAATATTATGTTGATGTGTTATATAATTATTAATTTGATTAAGAAAAAGAAAAGAAATTTTTAGAAAAGTATTAATTTTCTGTAAATTCAGAAACAAATAACTGCGGAATGGGAACGGGTGATCCACCCAATCAAACGCGTGCACACCTCTCTCTTCCTCCCCCCACCTAACCCACACCTTATCAGACGAAGGAAGAAGAAGACGAAGAAGACGGCGAGGAACGAAGCTCCATAGCTTTCCTCTCTCCCGACCAACTCTCTGCTCCACTTCCTTGATTCTCTGCAAATCGACCGGTCATCGCCGTCTCCGTCGCCATCGCCGTCGCAGGCATCCTCTCCAGGAGAATCGCAGCATCATCCCGCCCCCGGAGGTGGAGACTAGAGCAGCGGACACGTGTGTCTCGCAGCGGACGGAGACGACGCATGGAGGGCGCGCCATCATCTTCTCATACCCATCCTTCGAAGACCGAGCTCCTGGACCCCCCGCTGAGTACCATCGGGTTCAAGATCGAGGAAGTTTCGCCCCGGAGGGTCACCGGCAGCCTCCTCGTGACGGAGAAGTGCGTCCAGGTGAGGCCCTCCATCAACCATCTCAAATTAAGTATTCGCTCTCTCCCTCTATATACATGGATGTTAAGCGAACTGCTGCCGAGACGTATCTGCGAATTTTGGATTTCTTAATCTGTTCCTTCCCTTTCCCTTCCTTTTTCTGTAATGGGCGATCTGTTTAGACTACGATCCTCTTCTGAGAATCAGTTTCGAGAAATTGAAGATGGTGGTATGGAATCTAGAATCTCTGTTTTTCTTACAGCCGTTCAAGGTGCTGCATGGAGGGGTATCGGCGATGATATCGGAGGGGCTGGCGAGCCTGGGGGCACACGTGGCCAGCGGCTACAAGCGGGTGGCCGGGATTCATCTCAGCATCAACCATGTCAAGAGCGCCCTTCTGGGAGACACCGTCCATGCCGAAGCCACCCCTGTCAGTCGAGGCAACACCATCCAGGCAAGAAACATCGCCCTGAATTCTGGATTTCGGCTACCAACAGGTTTCACCGTTAATCAACATGCAACGACATATCGTCCTGATCCCTTGAGTTTGATCTAGAAATGGACAACCCTGCCTCTGTTTGAACTGCCCATCCTGGTCATGTAATGCAATGTAGGGAAGGAAAAATCTTAGACGGTCATGCTTTATAATCATGTGATAATGTGGTGAGGAAGAATCAATCAGTATTAATTATGACAATCGTTCGAGCAATTAATACTAATTTGATCATTTATTTTAATTGGTATTTTCTCATGCCACTAACTGAGTTAGAATGACTTAAGAATTTATTAGGATATATTAATTTAATTAAAATAAATGAGTAATAATGAGTGGTAATTATTATAACGATTGTCATGATTTCTGATGAATAGGTTAATTTTATTGATATTTTGTGGTTGAATCATTTAAAACATTGTCATCATTCCTCTTCCCCTTGCATCGACTCACCGTGACGAGGAATATGGGCTGTAGGTGCTATAGTATTTTTGTCTCTTCTAATTTACCCCCAAAAAAAATTAAGGGTGACATGGTAATTTTATTTTATATGATTCTTTTTAATAAATTCTTCATTCAATACCAATCGAGGGCTCCAACTTCTCCAAATAAAGAAGCAAGGACGGGGGATTGGTAGGCCATCATTTTCTAATAGAAGACATGGAATTGGAGCAAACAACTGAAAAGCTTTGTGGCAAGTTTTTCCAATTGCCTTCTCCTTGATTCCAATTTTTGTTCCTTTAGAGAGACGGACAACCACCGAAACCAATCATGGGCATGTGGTTAGTGATATTCTATGATCGGCACGAGGGACTGCCTCACGGGCTCCGATTAATCCGATCACCGGTAGATCGATCTCATGCTGATCCCTTGACTATACTAACAAGAATTGTTCTCTTTGCATTGTCCGAGCAGGTCTGGGAGGTCCGGTTGTCGAAGGCTGATCCCAAGAGCCCAGGGGAGAGATTGCTGGTCTCGTCTTCCCGGGTGACTCTGCTGTGCAACATGGCTGTGCCCGAGCACGCCAAAGACGTGGACAAGGTCATCAGGAAGTACGCCAAGTTGTAAACTCCCCAGGCCGCCGTCCTCTCTCTCCTTGATGCTCGAAATGGGCGGCTCCTCGTTCCCCTGCCCGTTTGCTTCCTCTCGTGCTCTTTGTGAGATCATGTGTTTCCCTTAAGGTGGAGGCCGGGCCGATAAAAGATGTCGGAACCAGCTACACTGTAAATCCAGATAACAGACAATTCGAGCACCGTCTCTTGATGTGTAAAATGTATCCTGCATCCAACGGTCAATAATGGAGAAATTTCTCTAAATGACCTGCAATCCATGTTGTTGTTGCAGCATCCGACCGGTATGTTATCTCGTCTCCTTCCCGGTGGAGAAGCTGCCAAGAGGGTCGCTTCGATTCGTTCCAGCATTTTGCCGAACAGTTGGTGGGCGATCACTCCCAGTCATGTCCGCAGACCATGGCCGTACAGAGATTTGGGCCCGTTCACAGTGATGAGCCTCCTGTCAATAATGATAAAAAAAAGAGGAAAATTTTAAAAAATCTTGCCGGCACAAAACCTTGGACCCGGCACAGTCATGGCGCCGCGGCACAACGTGATTTGTGCGCCGCGCTGCCGTGACTGTACCGGGTCCAAGGTTTGGTACCGGCAAGGTTTAATAGAGGCTTCAAAAAAAAAAAAAAACTATTGATCAGACAATCATGTACCAAGGTCAACAGGATTACATCAAGTGGTCGGTCAAAGTGTCCACATTTTTCTTGATCATAAACTACAATTCAAAACTTACTGAGGAAAGTGCTTTTCTGTTCTAATTGATCCACAACGGTCACGACACGTTCGATTATCTTTCCGACCTTTCCTGCAGAGTAATCCGACCGAAGGACATGATCTGGACAATGAAAAACTGGGAGACTCACCTCACATCTTCGGGATGTGCTGTATCAAAACCGTTCGTGGCATCACCGGGATGGACGTGAGTCAGGTTTTGCGGGTTTTTCTCTACACAATTTATACGGACCTTGGCGTTCTGTTGATCGGTGATCGAACGGAGGACACGGCACCGGCATTCAGAAAAGGAGAATGAAGACGAGGGAGTGGCATAGGTTAGGATGGACCTTCCCTGCCAAACACGGGATTGAATTTCCTGTCATGCACATAAGAAAGAACGCCAAGGAGAGAAAATGTGTGAATTTCACGTAAGTTCGTGAACTTGTAAACAGTCCAGCACCTTTATTTTTTCCATAAAAAAAATTCATCTTTTGATTATCATTCAAACTTATCGTCCCGATTTCTTGTCAAGACCGTGGCTGTTGATGACACCATCAACTCCATGATCGAGACCTATTTCAGGTGGGTCTTATTCACGCGTCCGCTATATCGTATCGATATAACCCCTTGAATTAAGTCTCATCCCAGAATTGAAGTGGGTCATGATTCACAGAAATAGTAGCATCGCTGTCCATACATGCTTCCGGCAAGCCCTGCCCATGGTGATTTGGGTTCCCCTTTTTTTTTCCATTTTCTTGAAGTTTATTATCTCTTTTTTCGATCAAATTAACGGAAAGATTAATGGGAAAACGTCAGCGTGATAAACTTTGGTATGCAATTCAAGACTTCTAGGTTTTATGGGTAGTGGAAGTTTGTTTTATTTTGAGGAAAGAAATGTAATCTAGGATTTCTAAGGTATTGTTCCTTTTTTGGTAATTGATTTCTAAGGCACTGTTTTTGTGAAATGCTTATATATTTTTCTGGTAAGTAATGGAATGATTATATATATATATTTTTACGTGTATAGCGTATTATATCTAAAAATTCGATGAATCCCGACTAATTCAAGTTTAAGTTATATTAGCGCATTAAAAGATAAAACTCTCTCAATACTAATTTTTCTTTTTCAAAAACACAACCAACACAATGTGATGCTTAAAAATATTGATCGATAGCATCCGTTCCATGAGAAAGCCTTCAGTGAAGCAGTCATACCACATAAACAGGGATGATATACCAGTTCAATCAGTAGTTGACATGTAATTAATAATTATACTCTTATAATTATTAAATCCTAAAAAATCTTTAAAAATATAAACAATTCTAATAAACGGTAAACTCTAATTGAAATAATATATAAATAATAATAACAATATTTAAAAATTAATATAAATGTTCAACTCTTACTAAATAAATATATAAATAATAAATTTTAATTAAATAAATATATCACATTAGCATCTTTACTGTTATCTGCTTGCTGAAGAATTTCTCCTGCTCCATAGTCGCCGGAAGCGGACCCTCCTCCCTTTTTTGTACGTGCCCGTCAAGAAAGCCTCACTCTTTCAATTCATCCACGGCCCCAGAGCCCCCCCCCCCAATCTTCATGATCCAAAGGACAGCCATCAATTTCGATTCTGCTTCCCTGCTCGTATTGCTAGCGTAGTCTAAAGGTTGCCCATTCACAGGATTTGCGGTCGTTTTGGCTGGGACCCTTCTTCGAGATCGATTCTTCCTTTCTTCAATCTTCTTGGGACCATCAATATGGAGGAGGCCAAGGGTAAAGCTTCTTCCCCTTCTCCTCTCTCTCTCTCTCTCTCTCTCTCTCTCTCTACCTTCTCACGCGGGTTGGTTGAGTGTTTGTGGGAGGGATCTTTGAGCATGGCGTGGAAGGCGGTCTGATGTATATTGGTTTTTCATGCAATCTAATGTCAGTGGGGGATCGAATCTCTTTATTTTCATTGTAAATCTGGGATTCGTGCTAATGAGAATAGATTCGGTTGCTGTTAGTCCATTCAGTTCATACGAGGATTCGTGTGGGTATCTCATGCACCGACCATTCGATTGAAATTCTTATTCTTGTTCTTTCAAGTCAGGGTAGTCAGCCTAGTATTTGTTCGAATGCCTCTAACATTTTTACTCTTCTCATGGGTGTCCGGAAAGTGTCTTTTGATTGGTAGTCATCAGTTGCCTGAAAGGATTCCTTCTTAATTCTTGTCTTGTGGATAGATTCGTATGACTCTGTTGGTTATTTTCTTCCCCCTTTATAGTTGTGGAAACCAAGGATGGGACCATATCTGTGGCTTCTGCATTTGCTGGTCATCAAGAAGGTAATTCAACATTGGACTCTCTTCATATGCTATTCTTTTCGAAGTGTAATTACCCATAGACGTCTTTCTGTATGGAAATTGATGCTGAATAAGTTTTTCAAATGCTTGCACTCAGCATTCACTGCATTCCAGTACTGTGCTGGGATTCCCGAGCAGGGGATATTGATCAGTTTTTCAAATGCTTTTGACCAACATGTTTAGTGTCATGTGATTTGGAAATGGTGGGAATATTATTAGCTTTTTTGGTTCCTTAATCAGTGGTTATCAATGTGGAATTGAGTTTGGTGCTGCAATTTTAAGTGATTTGAGTCCTGTGCTGGTAGGGGCATCTGATCCTCTCTCTGCCACTGAATTTAACATCTCTTTTTAGTAGAATTTAAAGGCGGTTACTCAATGTATTTGGAGGCAATCTTGGTGATTGACTAATACTTTTGAGACTGGGAGATATCGTTGTCTTTGATTTATCAAGTTTGTGATTGCTACTACTTTGTGTGTAAGTCTCAGTATGTCTTTTGAATCAGTTGTACAGGACCGAGATCACAAGTTCTTAACAAAGGCAGTTGAGGAAGCATACGAGGGGGTAGAATGCGGGGATGGAGGTCCTTTCGGTGCTGTTGTTGTGTGCAACGATGAAGTTGTTGTCAGCTGTCACAACATGGTTTTGAAGAACACTGATCCAACAGCTCATGCAGAGGTTACCGCCATTAGAGAGGTTCGTCAAAGAAAATTTAGCTTGATAATATACTGTGTATCTAACTTAATCTTTCCTTGATGGCCTCACTGTTGAGTATGGTGATGCTGACCAGCACATCTTAAAGATAAATCTCCTTGTTGGAATAGGAAAAGGCTGTGGATATAAGAATGTATTGTTGGATAAAAGTCGATGTTTAGATTGTTACTCAAGGTCACACGGGGTAGTAAAAAAAATGAAATATTTTACATTATAATGATACGCCAGACCAAAGATCATGCTGTCAATTATTCCCTATTCAACTCGTTGGAAGTGCTGGTAGGTACTGTTAGACATATGCACATAGGACATTTTCTCTCATATCGCCTAACTTTACAGAGACTATGTCCAAGGGTGTTTATAACATAATTTTCTTCTTTTCCACTCACCTATCCCTTCCATTCTGAGGGAGAACTGTGTGACAGTATGTCTTGGGTTTTGGCTGCTTTTGCTCCATACTGTTGGTGACCCGCCTTGGTTGTATAAAAAGAAGCTCCACGTACACAGCTTAACGGGATTAATGGGTGTCCATGGCAAGGCGACTACGGGGATTTGCATGAATATGAGTTAACATGATGACTTCTCTTTTCAGGCCTGCAAGAAGCTGAACCGAATCGAGCTGTCCGACTGTGAGGTCTACGCCTCCTGTGAGCCCTGCCCCATGTGTTTTGGTGCCATTCATCTCTCTAGAGCTAAGGTCAGCATTTCCTCTCCTCTCTCTAGTATGTGTTTGGTCCTCTAAACGTACCTCAATGACTTACCTGCAAGACGAGTTGATCATCTAAGCATCCATGAATGGCTTACCTGTAAAACGGGCTGGTCTAATGTTAAAGCTTACGTGCACGTACGCTGAAACCATTTTCGCCCCTCAAAAGACATCAAATTACTGAAATTTCCTTCCATTACAGAGGCTGGTCTATGGAGCCAAAGCTGAGGCAGCTATTGCTATCGGGTTCGACGATTTCATTGCTGATGCAATTAGAGGCACAGGCTTTTACCAGAAGGCATCCTTGGAGATCAAGAGGGCAGATGGGAATCAGGCCATCCTTGCAGAGCAAGTCTTTGAGAAGACCAAGGAAAAGTTCCAAATGTACTGATATTGTTCAGTCACCATCTGGCCGATTCCCTGTAGGATCATACTGTTCCTACTCATTTAAGTTGTTCGATGTGATGTGTTGCATCACTATTGTTCAATAAACTGCCTGCAACCATGCCACGCTAACATCTATGAATATTTTCTTCTCATTGCGATCTCAAGTTTAGACTTGTCACCCTCGTCCTCCGCCAGTTTTTCATGTTCTCTTAATAAGTTGCAGCATCTGGTTGGGATGAATGGAAATGGCACTGATACATGCGATAAGAAATTAACAAGAAAATGGAAGATGAATTGATCCGTACAACACGCAGATAGTTTTTGCTGGTGAAAATCATCCAAATTATTCTGTAGAAGACAAGTCACTGTCGCTAGGCAGCTTCTGCGAATCCAACCTGCAGATTCCCGAAGTCGAATACCGTGTGATACGCTTCCATGAATACCTCTCCCAGGATCCTGCACGTACAAGCATTTACTTAGCAAATGGCGACGACAGTTTCCGTAGCTGATCGAACAAGGTTTCAGGAAAGTGCACCAGAGTGGTCCATGAGGCGTAGGCACGTCCAGAGGCACGAGTCCACTCACGCAGATCGTTGAAGGCCCTCGCACAACTTGTAGTATGTACTGATGGACAACGAGGAAACAGAAGATGATGAAGTATTGTATACAGAACGTGACTAGTAATGGTCAGGAGGAAGCCGATCACTCTTACCTGCTGAGGACTCAGATGGAACACCCTGTTCCCGATAACAAACGAGACAGGTGGAAATTCTTTGATTCTATCACAGTCGACAGCTAACTCTCGTGCTGAACTGGGGAGGTCGTCGCATAGCTTCGATCGTAAGTTTTTGGTGATCATTAGAATATGTCGATAACCAGTAGAGGAAATATAGTAGAAAAGGGAGTAGTTTGCTGATCGTACCTTGTTCACGTATTCGAATATTTTCTCTCTGGTGGTATTCTGTAGCAGCTTGCTGTGTATCCACATTAGCGTCATCTCGCAAACCGAACAGAGGACGTCGCCATGGCCTCCCAACTCATTCTCGGGTTTTTCTTCAGTTACTTCCTTGATTATCGTACTGAAGTCGGTATTTAGGAGGGAAAGTGTCGGTAAACTATCTGGCATACTCAGAGGAACTTAGTAAAGATGATGAGTACGAACCTCGAACGGGTTGTTCCATTGTAATAACAGAGCCCGAGACTCGAACACACCTTCTCAGGATTCAACTGCAGAGAAAAGTAAGAATTGACTTTAGTGGCAGCAAATATTTCTCCTGAGCTTGTCTGTTCCAGACAAGTTCGAATGTGTATGGAGGTGCAGGTATATCTGCAATCTAACCCCTGAGATCAGGAGATGCCACATAAGATCCCCGTACTGGGATATGACTTGCTTGCATTCCATGTTCACGATTCCTTTCGCTCCAATTTCATGGTTTATTTCAGTCAGAATCTCCTGGAAGTGTAACAAATGCAGTACGGGTTTACCGAAACAAGCTACTGTTGCAATGTACATAGTAACACCACGTGTGTGTGTCTGTATCTTTATACCTCAGGGCCTGCAATGAAGGATGTGCCAGAGTCGACAATGGCAGCACAGCCACCGGCACAAACACCTGAAACTCAATCCCGTGGTTTTCTAGATTTCAGTCATACACGATTAGAGCATCTAGGTAGCATGCTCTGATAGTGTCCTGTTCTACAATTATCATTACCTGCAGATCTGTTTCGGAGGAGAAAATCGTCGAGTTGAATCTGGGAAACATGACATTGACAGCAGAAAAGGCTTTATCGTCGTCAAGGATGTTATGAGTGGTGCAAAAAGAGACCGTGAGAAGAATTTACAGTACCTGCCAGTAACCATTTCGTGTGACATTCACATAAGTGTGGTTGCCCTTGAAGTGCTTGGGATCAATGCCTCCGAAAATGATCTCGCCTCTCTTAGCCGACTCTGACCCTTGACCGAGCCAGAATGAGAAGACCTTCTTGGCTAGGAGATCTTGCAGCACCATATTATACCTGCAAAAACAGCAAAGAAACAAAAATCGCTCCTGGCGATGAGTGGCTGACATTGCACTGGTTTCTGACGAAAAGGAGTATTCCTACCAAAGTGGCAAAGTGCCTCCAGCAGACGTTTGTTGAAAGCCAAGCCCAAGTATTCCATCAAATTTTGCCAGGGAAAGGCTGAGACAACCTTCAACTACAGCTTCGATGAACACCTGAAGGAATAACGAGAAATGATCACAACACCAGCAAGGAATGGAGTGAATTTCAAGCTGAGACGGGATGCCACCCCATACTTGGTTCTTGACAATAAGGTTCCCGGCTCGGACGTCATCCTTGCTGAAGTAGCCCAGTATAGACCCTGACCCATAATGTACATTGCAAGGTTTTCCTAGAGAAGAAACACGAGGAAAAGTTCAGAGGGAAAAAAAAAGACTTGCAGGCAGGATGGATGCAGTTCAGAAAATGATCGATGGGATTACCGATTGGAGTGTGTGTGGTGGATTTGCTAGCATTGTACTTTGAATGGAGATAGCAGGCAATCTGCAGTAATTTCCAATAAAGGAAACAATTGGTAAGAAATCTTCAGATGAGGGGAAAAATGGAAATAATACTGTCCAGTACAAGTGAGAATAAGCACAAAACTCACAGAAAGGGAGTAGCAGTTGGACGAAGGCACCCACAGGTTAGAGCTTCCTGTGTCGAAGATGACTGTGAAGTTCTGCGGCGGGGCACCGATCCCTATCTCCCCAAAGTACAGTGCATCCGAAAAGCTCTTCCATGAGGCAACGTGATCAGAGCTGATGCTGTTCCCCGGCATTGCCTCACTTTTATTATCTCGGGCATTCTCATAGGTTTGAGCTGCACTGGCACTGATGAGATTGAACCGTCCTTTCGTCAGAGGGATTCGAGCAAAACTGCCGGAAGAAGGAGCGGTCACCGAAAGGAGAGTCAGAGTCCACAGGCAGTGGGCGAGAGGCAGAAACTTCTTCCCCATATTCACTCACTGGAGCTGCCTCAACAGGATGAAAACGAATGTGATTCGGGTTCTGTGCGAAATACCAGAAGATGATTGAGTGAATGAAGTTGCTCACCAGAGCTGGGAGTGAGACTGATCGAAAGTTGAGATACATTCACAAAGTGGTGTCATTATATGGAGTTGCAGAACCTAGGAAATCACCAGAGGATGTAAATTTGATCCATGTCCTGACAATGGACAACGGACGCAGCATTTTCCTTCTTGGAACCTTGCAGGAAGCTTCCCTCTTACACAATGTTTGCATTCTCATGCATATGGTGTCCCCTAGACTGTCCAGCTTCACTTTGAAATCGCAACTCTTATAAATTGACACTGCCAAACGAGAAACGTGTCACATCAAGGCATAAGCGAAAGTTCGGGTAGGGTAGGCACTGATGCAATTTACTGGATAATGGACTCACAGGGTCCAAATCGTTTAAGCATATCTCAACCACAATTTTCATCCTATAAATCTATGGACATTCCATGCTATTATGAGCGCTTTTTCTCTGGAAAGGACTCTTTTCTGCGTAGTTTTTGACATTCTGGGTTTCCCAAATATCTGTAACAAAGAGAGCCATCAGTCTCGGGTCTATCCAGCTACCTATTCACGGTTGACTCCTTCATGTAACCTGTGTACAATTATTTTGGTGAATAGCGTACTTTTAATACAGAAGTTTACGCTTTTGACAGTTGACTCTCGCCGAGTTAATCCGTGTTTACTTTATAAGCAAGCAAGATGGGAGCCAGTTCAACAAGAATTGAATATGACTCCCTTGCAATCCATTCACCTGCCTCAGTTGGCATGAACCCCAATGACAAAGCATTTACTCAAGAGGACAAAGGAATAAGAATAATGAGAGAACATGCTTTAGACCAAAATATAATGTAAACCTATCCCCTTGATATGTACATTTTAAGGAACTGCACCATAACCAAAATGAAAAAACAGAAGAAGAAAGACCCCTATAGAGTCTCTCAACCTGCTGGTTGGAAACCTACATCTAAACCATTCTGCTCAGTGCCCAAGAAGTTAGCAACAATCGCCCCCACATCCTCCAGCCCAACCCCAATGCAGAGTGGGTTCAGAGGAGCAGAAACCCGAACAGCAGAATCACCTTCATCTTCCCTCTGCAGCATTCGAGCACCATTGCAAACTCGAACATTCGGTCCATCCCTGCACTTTCCCATGCACTTGCAGCCCACAACTGCCCCTTCTATCCCAACAGCCCTCTGCAGCTCCTCCAGTAAGGCTGCCCCCCCTGATTTCCTGCACTTCCCACCCATGCACACCTCTATCCTCTTCTCTGGTCCGACGGTCGTGTTACTTGGAGGACTGGGAATCACTGCCGAGCTTAATTCGCTGGTGGTCAGAGCGCTCGGAGCAGCCGTTCCTTGGGTGAAAGGCTCTAGTTGCTCCTCCACTTTCTGTGTAGGGGATTCGATCCTCAGGCGGTTCATGTCAATAACCTGATCTGTTTCACTGTCGCTTGACTCAGACGAGGAGGAAGAGGATGAGTCGGGATCCATCGAGCGCTTCATTCTCTCAGCTTTAGCCCTGGCTTTCTCTTGTTTTCTCCTCTTTTTCAATTCCTTCTCCTCTGATTTCAGCTGTTTGAGTCGTGAGAGAAGAACTTCTGCTGCTTCCTGAGTATCAACGGGCTACACAGATTCAGATAAAACAGCGAATCAAACAAGCATGTCTACAAGCCCAAACAACCCAAATGATTGAGATGATAAAATTTAAAGCCATAGAATTGAAGATTGTCAATTCAAGAACAGAAAGAAAGGATTTTTATTCATCCCCCATCTCATAAACAGGAAGAAACCTCCGCTACCCAAAAAAAAAAAGGGGAAAGAAAGTGGACAGAGATTCTGTTATTTATCAGATTCAGAGCCGAAAGTCAGATTTTAAACAGTAAACACAACGCAGCTCGGAAATTTCAGCACATATTGTACCAGATAACGTTCAATTCAGCCAGCAAAGAAAAGTCAAAAGCAACCACCCGGTCAAACAAAATCAACCCCGAAAGAGAATGCATCCGAGATCCAAACTATAAACTTCTACTATCGATGCAATGCCAGCAATCTATAATAAGCAGATTATACTATAACAAAAAACTCAGTGAACAAAAACACAGATTTAAAAACGACGACATACCGAAATCCGCTTCTCATGCAACTCGCCCACCAGCCCGCTCCCTTCGTCAATTCCGAAACCCATTCGCGAAAACATGGACAGCTCCTTGTACAGACCCTTGATTAATTTCAGCTTCTTCTTCGCACTCTTCTCCACCTTCCCGCCGCCGCACCTGGCTCCCTCACTGTAATACTTCATATGCTCCTCGTCACGGAACCTCATCGAAACCCTGCAGAAGTCCCTGCGCTGCCCGCAGGGGAGCCCAGCGCGACGCGACCCTGCCCCCAAGCCGCCCTGGAGGCAGGGGATTCTCCGGGATACGACGCCGGAGAGCTCCATCGTCCGCCGCCCTGGGTGTGATTGGAGAAAGAGGGGGTAGGAGAGGCCAGAGACAGGGGTTTCTGCAGGGAGAGAAGATCGCAGAGACGATGCGGAGAAGGATCGAGTGAACCTTTTGAAGATTTCTGCTGTTCGAAAGGAAATTTGATGGAAAACACGGGAAGCGTCCGGGATGGTGTCCCGTTTAGGACACGTGGGAGGATCTGATTGGACATGACTCTGGGGATCCGACGTGGCAGGAAGCGTGACCGGTTTCGGTTTGCCACGGTTATGCGCGGGAAGACACGTGCCCTGGGTCGATGTTGGCTTTCAGATGTTCCGATGGAAGAATGGACGGCAGAGGATCACGCCACGTAGGATGGCTGAGGTGTCTTGGTGACTAGGATGAGATGACTTTTGTGCCCTTCAATCTTTTGGTTTGGACAAAGCATTGTTCTGCAATCCGTCCGCTGTCTTCTAGCATAAAGTGCTACCCGGACTAATGAATTACCATTAAATGTTTACAAAATTACGACTGATACCATTTTGTGTAATTACGAGATTAGGATACGAGTATTTTTATAAGAATATAGTAAAATTCACAAATGTATTAGAAAATTGTAGATAGCATAAGAATATATACTTTTTTTAATAATAACGGAATTTGAAGATTCGTTCTGTTAATTAAAATTCCAGTGCATATTTCCTCCAAAATTTTTTGAAAAATAATTTGGAGTCAAAGGTTCTAAATTGTTGTTAGACGGGCCGGTTCGGGCCGGTTCCGGTCCGGGTCGAGCCGGTTCATGAACCGGCTGGGACGGGCCCGACCCGGACCGGAAAGCAAACGGTCCGGTCCGGTCCGGGTCGACGGTTCGGGCTCAGATGAACCGGCCCGGAACGGTCACACAGACGGGCCGGTCTGAACCGTTCATATTTGTTTTTCTTTTTTGAAAAATTTTTAGAATATTATTTAGGATTTTATGTACGATTTTAAAATAAAAAAAATTTCATTGTTAGGATTCGAACCTAAGTATACTACCTGAAAGTCAACAATCTTAACCAACTGAACAAATCATATTTTGTTTATATTTTTACATTCAGTATTATATAATTAATTTGATTAAGGTATATTTGATTTTTATCATTTTCAAATAAACTTAAATTATTTATTTTTAAATAAACTTAAAAAATATAGATATTTCGATTTAAAAAATCACCCGGTGGGTGGAGGGTTAGACATTGACACTCTATCAGAACAGTATTTATTAATCACAATTAGAAAACTAAAAAAATACTTGAAAGAGTAGAGTAGAATAAAATTCAGAGAAATGATGGTAGAATATTGAAAATAAGTTATATTGGTTGATATGTAAAGTATTTATAGTATTTTAGATATAGTATAAATTAAAAAAAAAAAAAAAAAAAGGAAGAAGGAAGCCGTTGGTTTTGGGAGGGCAGTGGGGCCCACATAAATCATGGGGAAGTGGGGTGGGGGTTGTCAGGCATTGGGAAGGCCATTCAAATTCTCAGGCATTGGGAAAGGGCGACTTTTTAAAAAATGTTTTGGACGAACCGGTCCGGCCGGTCCGGGCCTGTCACGGTTCCGGGCTGGTTCCGAGTTCAATACGGGCCGGTCCGGTTCCGGTTCAACGGGCTGATTTCGCTGACACAACCCGTAACCGGGCCTCAGCCCGTAAGGGACGGGCCGGTTACGGTTCAGAACCGGTCCGGGCCGGTTCACGGTTCATGCGGGCCGGTTCCGGGCCGAACCGGCCCGATTAACAACACTAGTTCTAATACTTTTCATTTTAACATATACTCAACACGGAAACTTGAGAAACAAATGAAAGTGAAAATTGAAAAGAATCCATAAAATTAAATTATTTATTTTATAAAGTATTGTTTTTTAATTTATTTAAAATAAATTTATGTTAAATTACAGTAATAAATAGAACGTCCTTTACTATCATTAGTATATTATGCAGTTTCACCTTAAATGAGTTGGGGAAATGGGATACATTATTTCACTTATAGTTAAAAGGTAATTAGAAATAAAATGTAATTTATTATGCAGTTATAGAGTGAATGAGAATCTGAATAATTAATGAAAGACTTTATCATGATAAATATGGATTGAAAGAAAAAAAAGTTTGAAAACAATTATATTAACCTTAATTTAGAGGAATTTGTAATGCTGTTTTAAATTATAAATTTTAATATGCAAATTAAATACAGACAAATCTAAAAAATGAAAAAGATATCAAACTTGTTCATCGTTTTCATAAAATAGATAGATTAATAAGTCGAGGATATTCAATATTCTGTATAACAGATTAGGTCGCTACACAACCCATAGATAATTTTCGGGTAATATCAAACCGCTCGACTTCGATATGAAACCGACCGAAATTCCGGAGCTAGTAGAATATCACCTGAACCAACGGTAAAAGAACATGGGATCATCTCTTTATTAGCTTCAAGGCAACACAATTAGCAACAGGAGAAGGCCATATCTACACTACCTCACGCGTATGAAAATTATTCGGAACACAGGCCCCGGCGATGCACGAATGACACTCTAACTCTTACCTGAACTTTCTCGTGAACGCTATTCTATTACCTTCTCGATAAAATGATGCAACCCGGTATCCCATCTCGAACGCACATCCAAATGCAGGCCACCAGCCACCTAGGTATCTGGTCTGTAACTTTATGTTGGTGTCTGCTGCACAGGTGGGGTACTAGGATGATGGGATTCCTGCGAGCAACCCCTGGGATCCTCCGAAGCTCCTGGAGACCCGCTGTCTGATCTCCTCGAGAGCGCACAGTGTCTCTGAGTCGAGCCCTCCCACAAACTGCACCGTCAGAAGTCTCGGTCACGAGCCTGAAACTTACCGATGAATCCCATAGTATAAGACAGCCATGTGACAGATTACCTGGTGAGCTCGGTAAGCGAAATGAACACCCTGAAGCAGGAGAGCTTCCTGGGTCGACTCCCGATCGGATCTCCGGACTGATTCATACTCCAGAGTTACCCGCTTCATGTACGCCTTGGCGAGCTTCATGGAGGCCTGCTTTATCTGCAGAAGTTAAAATGACCCGGGATTCAGCACAGAAGAAATGACTAAAAAGCATCTGCACGAAAATGATTGAGAGTTGTTATTAGCAAGCGAACATACCTTACTTACTATCCCTGAGTCGAGCATCCAATCGGTCGGAATCTTGTGCTCTTGATAAGATCGCATGCCGGAATTCCGAAGCTTATTCAGCCTCTGGATGCTTCGCTCGGATCTAGCACGGAAAGAGGAACAATGAAACTCAACACGCTGAATTCACAAAACCATTGAAAACTTGTTTTATCTGCTATATAATCGATTGTTACTTGTCTAGTAAGTTTGCCATCTTCTTCAAGGCGGTGCCACAGGGAACCTCGAAATCATCCTTAAAGGAGGATATCTCAGTTTCCAACATCTTTAGGCTCCGGTACTCAACTGCAGCTTCTCTCATGGCATCTGCCTTCCTCTCAGGCCAGTTGAAATGTTTCAAAACAGCACGCTCATCGGCCTACCAGACACGGAACAATGTTAAACTCTGCTATCTCGACATCATCTATCAGAATCAACCTTAAGGAATGCAGTAACTCTAGCGAGTAATCTTGAAAGGCATCAACTTACCAGTGCAGAAAGTTCACCGTCAACCCAATCCACGAAGTTTAGGACGTCTTCAATGTTGGTGTAGGCAGCAGCAAGGATTTTTTGGATAAGCCTGTTGATTAGCTCTCCTTTTGTCTCGATGTCCGATTTAATCTGCAGAGAACAGCACAGCAAACGGTTTAAAATCTCAAAATGGGATCAACTTGGTGAAACACTGTTGAGACTTGGCGCTTACAGCCAAGAGATGAGCAGAGCGATTCTGAATTTCTCCGACTATGCTGCTGTGGGCGCTAGAGGTAGCGGGAAACGATTTACTTGCGTTTCCAAGACTTGTTCGATCTCTCTTTCCTTCTTGCTTAGTCAAGAACTGATAAAACTCGACGACTGCAGGAGCCTTCTGAGAGGGGGGCCCTCCTCGAGCACGAGGCCGGGATGGGGGCAGAGGTGGTGGAGGTGGCGGTGGTGGAAGAGGGGGGCATGGTAGTGCAGATTTCCTCTGTGAATAGTCGGGAGCTCTCAGGATCGGACTTATAGGCATTTCAGGTCGGCTGGTTGCCTTAGAACCCGTCTCGGTGGACCCATCCTTCATCACCTTCTGGTTCTCGAGCTTTCTTGCAATCAGTTTCTGAATATCCTTAAACTTGGGGCTCTGGTATTCCCCATTTGACTCATTTTCCCTCCTCTTCATCAAAGAGAAAAAGGTAAATTACACCCACTTCACCATCTCGAAAGGGGCAAGTAAATCAAACACACGAAAGTTTCATCAATGAAGACCACAGACAGAAATCTGAGGAATACTGGAAAATCCTTTTACTTCTTCATGTAATGGGTGAAATTCGAGAAACTAATCTTATGTGTGGGCTGTTGATAGAAATTGAAACCAACAACATGGAACATAAAGGAGGACACTGAAGATGTTTCTGTCTTCTTCTTCTATGAATTGAGTCGAATCCGAGACACTACTCGGTTCCGTGGACATACCCAGACTTTCTTTCTATTTCAAAATCAGAAATTATGGCAATTCATAGTTCATACCGAAGTCCCAAAGAGCAACACCTACAGTTCAACATCCACAAGAAATTCGAGCAAAAGCAGAAGATTTTCACCTGCAATTCACGGCTAGAGAGAGCTGCAATCTTGCTCTCAGCAGCAGCCAGATCCTCGGAAAGCTTCCGGTTCTTCGACTCGAGCTCCGAGTTCAACCCCCGGGCCTTCTTCAGCTCGGCCCTCAACTCTGAAAGCTCACTCTCCAAGTTCATGATCAGGTTCTCACTCAATTCCACCTTCTCCTTCATCTCCCTCCTCCACTTCTCCTCCTCACCTTCAACAGCCCTGACCCGCCTCGGCCTGGAAAACTGCTCCACCACCGCGGCCGGGCGGGTGGGCCCGGCCCTAGCCGCCGCGGACACTCTTGGCTCCTCGGCCTCCCTGCCCTTCTGGGGCCCGCCGAGGCTGTCCCCTGATTTCGGCCGGCCGAAGACGAGGGACCTCCTCACCACCTTGGAGCTGCTGTTCTTGATGTCGGGAGGCACCGACTTGGCCCTATCCTGGGGCAAGTCCTTAACTTTCGAGGCCGGTCGGGTGAACCTCGACGGATAATTCGCCGGCGGCTGAGTGGCCTCTTGTTTCATCGCTCCTCGGATGAGAAACCCGATAGGATGATGGGGTCCAGAAGCGCAATGGAACAGAAACAGGGAACTTCACGGGAGAGCTGGCTGGTCTCTGCAATTCATCGACCGTCCCAGATCAGACAAAAACGGAGGCATTATTGCAGAATTTTGTGGGGGTCACCACCACCGAAGAATGTAAGAGTGGAATCGGGAGGGAAAGTGTCCACTTCTCTTCCGAGGTTCCTCGAGTGGGCACCAGCGGTTCTTAGCTTTGATTAGTTGACCTGAACACAGGGCTTTGTTATTTGATTCCTCGTTAAGAATCTGGTTGTAGTAGTTGTATTGCCTCCAGTCGGGGTGTCACTAACGGGCTCGTATGATCCGTATTAAACCGATACGATAATATTCACATAAGGCTTTTCCGGGGTGCTGTTAATGCAAGACAGCGGCCCCACGACTGCTCTTTACCCCTTTCTTGGGATAGAATCATAGGAGTGAAAGGAGAGGAAGGAAAATAAGAAGAATAATGAGAATAAATACGAAAATAAACATTTTCCCTAGTAAAAATCTCATTTTATTCAAACTATAAATTTTAATTTAACTGATATAAAAGATTTTAAAAAAATACAATGATTGAGCCGTCATTTTTTCTTTTATTTAAAAAACCCATAAAATAATAATATAGTTAAATAACTCCTTTTTTTCCTCTCCATTCCCTTTCCTTTAGTACATCATTGAAATGAGGTCGAAATTCTCCCTTCATTCCATTGCCTTACCGTCCTTCCAAACAAGGGTTAGTGTCGTTACTGTGCGCCGGTCTGCGTGTGGTGGTGGGACGGCAAATAATAAGGTGGGGCCGGCCAAGGAGATTACACCGGGGACGAGCACACGTTACCCCACCTAGAGGGATTAGAGAGCGACAGGTTACTAAGAAAGAAATGGAGCCTTAAAAGAGAATCCTCCAACAATAATTCCACACTTTGATTCTTTGTTTCCAAAGTTGTTTCTTCACCCGCAGGTTGCTTTGCCCCTTCTACTTGTTGTTGGGTTGGCTCTAAGCAACGTAAACAGGTCATTTAGGGGCTCGGAGGAGCCGACTACTACTACTACTATTACTATAGTCTTCTAAAAAGAAAAGAGTGCATATTTCACATCGAGCGATTAGGGCAACACTCGCATTATTTACATCGGACGAGTATCGAGCTAAACCACAAGCTCCAAAAATCACGAAAATGTACAATTTCCAATTTTGAAAAGGCCGTAAAAAGAAAGCGAAGTACCATTTTTCTATATCATGTGACATAGTTAAATGAGTGAGAAAAGGGTGAGTAAAGGTTGGATGAAAGTTACTTGAATTGTCCAAGTCATCTAGTCTTTGGTACACCGGGTGGGACGAGAACATGTTTCTCCATCTCAGGATGAGGACCAGAGAATATGTTGTGTATGAGAAATTAATGTTTGGATTTTGAATTAGCTGTCTACAGAATTTCATAATAATAATGAAAAATAAAAATGTAAACTTACTGAAAATAATTTAATGCAATTAATTAGAGATTATGTATTTAATTATCATTAAGGTAATTACTCTGTCAATGGAAAATCAATGTAAAATTAATCATTTGAGAGGGAGAGATGGGTCCCTTCATTATTTGATGATCCAAGATGTCAAATCAACTTTGATTCCAATGGAGGGGTCTCTCAATACGATTTCTGTCGTATCTTTCAAGGAAAACCAGACAAAGTGTGTTTATTCCTTCACAGCAAAGGTAAAAACCACCAATCCCATTTGAATAAAACAATCATGTGTCCTAATTCTAATCTGACGATAAAGTCCACATATCACAATTTTGGCACTAACAAAATGATAATAGAATAAAGAATTCTATTAGTTATTTCGACTCGGATTGGCTCACTATGTGTATAATTCTTCCATCACATATTTTTTCTATTAATAAATACTTGAATTCTTAGCCTTTATTTAAGGGAACGAAGTATCGGATAACTTAAATCAACTGATATTGGTCGTGAATATACTCCTTATTAGAAGAACAATATTCTCGATAAAGTAGTAGGCGGCAATTAAATTATTGGCTAACTACACGACCAATATATAATGAGTACTGACGGTCAGTTATATATGATGGGGAAGAGGAGAAGTTCGTTACATATTATCTTATCACGTAATATGAGAAAATATCTATCAAATTATAATAAATAAGCATAATATTATTAATCATCCAAGTAGTTATTATAATTGATATTAATCGGAGTAATTTGATTGGTATTTTCTTATCGTATTACTGTGAGGTAGGACTATCTAACTTATTTATTTTAAGGAAGCAGTGATGTAATTGCATTTGTTTTGAATTAATTCACTGCATTAACATTATACATTAAAAAAATCTTATAAATTAATTGTGCATGGTTGACCATAAATTTCTTGATTTCAGGTTAAATTTGAGTGCTACTGGAGAATATATATCAATTTGACTTGTTCGAACACAAAATTTTTACTTACAAAGACTCGTTGAGAAAAAAATGATGCTTTGAGACAACCTAACTCGGTGTACACATATGGCCCGATTTCGATTCAGGTGCAAATCATGCCATTTTAGATTATTGGGTAGAATCCTTTTGAGTCATAAGCAGTAGAATTGAACTGAATTCTTATGGAACAAGTTGAATTCTCGCATTTTTAGGGTTTTTTTCCTCGAAATTTTTAGGTTTCCTGCACTAGCTGCAATTTTGGATTCATCCCTATGTCCTGTCCGCATGAACTGCATTCAATTTCCTAACTTCTAAAAGAACCTGCCATCACGTGGAGAACTGGTTGAAATTTTCCTAAACGAGACTGTTCACATCGGGTGCCCTCCTGTTCCTGGCTGATAAGTTAGTCTATCATTATTTTTGATCTACCGCTTTTTACGATCAATACGGTCTTCTACCAACCCGAATGGTAAGACAATATTTGCTGGCTGTCTGACGAGTACGTATCAAGAGCAGCTCGAATGCAATCTAACAGCCCCCTAAATGTTTTCCTCGCAGTTTCACCCCTTTCTGTCTGATTAAATTGACAAGAATTGGAAGAGAAAAAGTGAAACAATATTATCTTTCCTTTCATTCGTGCCAAACGTAACGTTATAGCAGGCAATGTGCTCCAGCAAGTCACACTTACCTGGGGGTTTCGAACAGCTACATGCACCTCAGCTGCTTACTGCTGCGAACATTTGCAGGTCCCGAACCGAATCGTGAAGCTGATGTTCGGGGCCAGCAGGTACACGTCCCGATTGTACCGGCACAGCAACCCAACTGTGAAGAGAAGATGGAGTGGGAGAAGGAGGAGGAGGAAAGAGAGGTCTGATGGTAGGATGGTGATGAGGTTCACTTGGAAGGAATACTTAATAGTTTGCAGAAGGAAAAGGAGTGAAGGAAGAGGGATCCCCTTATGGTTTGGTTGCAACTTCACATCAGATGCAGTGTCATTAGTTGCCCTGATTGCGATTTGCAACAGAGTGCATACTTCTTTTATATCACATGTATGCATACTGATAATCCAGCTTTTCACAAACCCACATGCCCTTTCCCTTTCTTTCCCCTTTAGTGTAAGACAATGCATCGAGACGGACACGGGTTGGCTGAACTAACTCGACACTTCTTTCCCTAAAACAAGATCTCAATTCATATATTTTTAACGAAGAAAATCTGCAGCGGAAGAGCCTTTATCTCTTGTGAATGCACCACCAAAGTCTAATGATCCAAAACTTACTCTTATATAACTTGGTGAGGTCAAGGCATGTTTGAATCCTTTCCACCAATTTGTCAAAAACATCTAGTAGAATGTGTTTTTTGGACCTGGGATTGGAGGATATCGGATTATTAAATTACATTACGCCTTATGTGGTTCTATGTTGATAGGGTCGGTACTTGTATGGTTGTTTAGTCCGTGTGATATCTGTGCATGATGTGTTGGTCGTCACTGCTACTTTCATCCTTTTTATTAAGTAAAAATTACCTAGCACTGCACACGGTAAATAAAGCACATAGACTTAGAGCTCAGCGTGACGAGCCACTGAATGGTTATTACACATGTGATATTGACATCCAACGGTGTACGTGTTATTGAATCTTATGCCACGTTTAGAGAAACAAAACATGTTCATTTCATGGAATATTTTTGCTAACTTGTTCATTTTCATGGTGATAAGAGACAAAATTCGGAACTTTGATGGTGATTTCCATCAGATGGATCCATAAGAGTTAGGTGAAACTTCATTCAGTAGGGAGATGGTGAAAGTGGCAACGCAATCGACTATGCTCATCCTTTATTCCATTAGGCACTGACTTTTCCCTGTTCCCTGGCTACCTTTTGTCTCCACATTTTTCTTCTTTCCGTAAGGAGTAATTTATTACCTCATCTTTGCGTCAGTATACATTGTTAGGGACTGGACCGGAAATGAAATCGAGCGACTTTCAACCTGGCCCTGGGACCGGCTTCAGGCCAATCCTTGATCAACTTCGCGGGTCTCATTTCCGGGGAACGGCCATAGTAGTATCATCGAAGAATCCTAGTTCAACACAAATAATGGCTCCTAATGAGTCCATCACAGCGGTTGTTAAGGAAAAGGCATTCGGAGAAAATAAGAAACATTTTCCCTAAAGGTCTCGATTTTCACAAAATCAATCAAAATTGTTGGGATCTTTTTTTCCAATTAAAGAAGGCATAAAGGGAACTTTTTTTTTACTCATAAAGTTTGAAAAAGGATTGATTTTGGGGTTTTTTTTTTATACTCGGGAAAGGGGGAAATTAAAGTTGGAACCACGAGGGGACTCAATTAAATTAGTGATAGCTGATGGGTCAGCAAATAGCATCTCTTAATTTTTAATTGATATGATTTGACCGAGTCGACTCGACAATTCTTTAAGTAAAATTTTGGTTTATAATTTTATAAATAGAGAAAATTTATAATAAGATATCTTTTCTCTTAACAGATTAATCTGGATCAAACCAGAATTATTCAAGCATTATCGAGTTTTGGGATGAGTGGTGATGCACAATGGAGGGAAAGAAAAAAGAGTCACTCTTTGGACCACTAATAATTACTATAAGAAATTCTTTTGAGGATTAGTAGTGACATGCACTGTTGATGGATCAGCAAGAAACACATGGTAGCAAATCCCGAGTCCCCGTCACCGGCCAAATTCATACAGATGTGCAAGAGATTAGGCTGATGGGATCTGGTGAAACATTGTTAACAACAATAGCCCGAATCCGTCATAATTCACGCCGTCCCCTGTGACAAGAGCATTGGACCCGCTAAAAGCGTTTGTGTTTTCGAAAACAGACATTTGAACGACTCTGTCGTAGTACGAATTCGTTACATTTTTGGTACATTTTGGGGGTAAGGAAACTGGCTCATCCCGGGAAAAGAAGTGTTATTCTTTTCTGGACGTCCGAGGGTGCAACAAACTCAGATGGGCTTGCAAGAAAAGCAAGGTGGGCTTGACATTTATGTCAGTCAAAGGAACTGAACGAGCGAGCCGAATCATCCAAATCCTCTTCTGTCACTGTACGTAAAGATGAGAGGTGAAGGTTCAGAGTTTGTTGAAGGGACATTTTCAGATGTTATGTCACAACATCCTCTGCTCCTGCTTGACAATGTTCTGGATGCATGAAGGGTGAGGTATCTCTTGAGTTGTCCTCACCAACATGGAAGAGACTTTACCATCAATCATTCTCTTTAGAGATGATTCGGTGTTTGATTTGTATTCACTTTCCCTTCGCCATCAAGAGTTTTCCGTAACTGCGTAACTAGCTAACCTCAAATCTAAGGTGGCAGGAAAATTGGCATTTACATTGAACTTGGAAGTGCAGGTGACTGGACCGTGGACAGATACGCTAAATACAGTAGTTAGAGATCACAAGCACGAGCCTCGACAGGTGATATGCTTCTTTTGCATATTTAGGCAACTGATTTAGATGTCCCGGAGTGATTTGGATAGACAAATGAATGCTGATAAAATGCAAGTGGGCATCATGACAAACACAACGGATTTGGTGAACCACATTTTGCCAGAACCAGCTTTCCCGGGAAGGAAACCATAAACTGTAATGACCCGACACACTTTTATTTTAGATTTACACAACAATGGAGTTTTTGTAACGGCTGCCGGGCATAAGAGGCAAATTCTAAAGCCATCCAGCTGATAATTATGGATTGCTCGGAGTTGCAGAACTGCAGAGCCCAGAACCATTGAGTGCCATGACTTGGCTCTGGTTAGCTCCTGGAAGCGGCTCTACGTCGACCTACCAAGGAGGCGTAGATTCCATTCCTGACGCTTAGCAGAGTTTCATGCTTTCCCTTCTCGGCAATGGATCCATTCTTAACCACGGCGATTACTTCAGCATTCTTTATGGTGGATAGCCGGTGCGCCACCACTAGCGTGGTCCGGTTAACCATTGCTTTCTCCAATGCAGCCTGGACCACTTGTTCGGATTCAGCATCAAGGGCGCTCGTGGCCTCGTCTAGAAGTAGTACTCTAGGAGACTTCACGATCGCTCTCGCTATTGCAACACGCTGCTTCTGCCCGCCAGAGAGTTGAATCCCCCTCTCGCCCACCACAGTTTCATATCCCTGCACCATCCAATTTGGATCGAGAAATGGAACCGGTATGAGCGACTAAAGGATCCCACAAATATGCAGGCAGGATCTTGATTGCGATCAATACCTTTTGCAGCCCACTGATGAAATTGTGGGCATTAGCCAATTTGGCAGCAGCAACGATCTCTGCCTCCGTAGCAGTCCCGTCTTTTCCATATGCAATGTTTTCCCGAACTGTTGCATCGAACAAGACCGGCTCTTGATTAACGAGACCAATCTGCTGCCTCAGCCATTTCAGGTTGAACTTCCTCAGTTCCGTCCCATCCAGTGTTATCCTTCCCGAATCAGGGTCGTAGTATCTCTGCAGCAATGCTATAACAGTCGATTTTCCGCTCCCACTTTCTCCAACCAAAGCAACTGTCTGGTTTACAAGGCTTAAAAGGTCAGTTTCTTGTTTAGGTAGTTAATGTTATGGTTCAATCCAATGTATTTGCCAGTTGCAGGAATTCTATTACCTGGCCTGAGTTGATAGATAAGCAAAAGTCACGCAATACTTCAATATCGGGCCTGGTGGGATACTTAAACCCCACATGTTGAAATTTGATACCCCCTTTGACACTCTCCAATTTGATCCCTGAGACACCACTTGCATCGATCTTTGATTTCTGGTCGAGGATTTCTAGTACAGAAGTAGCCGAGCTCCTGGCTTTACCAGCATCAGGCGCAAGAGTGTTCGACTGTGAGATCCCAAGGGCCGTCATAGAAAGAGCGAAAAATACCTGGCAAGTTTATCAGATGAGTTTTCAATCTGGGAATGCCGAGCGGGAGAAAGAAAGTGCTCGAGAAGCTTAAAGACTTACACGGAAGACCTTGTGGAAGGTTGTCCTGCCCTTCTCAACGAGCTGCGCCCCTGAATAAAAGCTTATTGCATAAACAGAGTAAATAAGGAAGAACGATAGACCGAAGCTGAACCCACTGATTAAACCTTGCCTAATTCCAGCACTGAGAGGGCCTTCGCATTTTTTCCGGTAAAGCTGTGCCGTCCTCTCCTCAGCACAGAAGGAGGCTACTGTTCTAATACTCCCAACAGCATCGCTTGCTACTTGACTCGCCTCCTCATACATTTTCTGCAGATATGAATCATAGTATATAGATGCATTGTTTCGTTTTCTTTGGAAATGGATAAACTGACTTGCGATTGTCAAGTGATGGACTTCCCCAAGAACTGTGTGGGAACATCATATGGAACTTGTGCCTATGGCTACGGTTTTAGAAATGCAGACAGGCTTGACACTAGCCCCGGCCACGGTTCAGGAACTGGACGGTTCCGGTTCCGAACCGCGGTTCCATCCGGTTCCGAACCGGCAGCCCGGAAACGGCGGTTCGGACCTCTGGCAGCTGGGGGTTAGGCAATTTTTTTTTTTTATTTCTCTACGGTTCCGGTTTGAAACCGCCGGTTCCGGTTTCTAAGGCAGCTGGAACCGGCCCTGAACCTTAGCCCTCACAGTTCCAGGGTGGTTCTGGTTTTTGCTGGTTCCGGGCCGGTTTTGAACGGGCCGGTTCCGGGCCCAAACCGGCCCGTGGCCAGCACTACTTGACACTGAACCAAACGGAACAAACCAACCTGCATTACTTGGAAATAGAACCAGTACTTTAAGACTATGATTGTTTTTCTGGGATGCTTGACCGTGTTAGAGATGTTAAGATGCAGTAATGAATTCTTTATATACCTTTGCATCAGCACCGAAACCTTTCATTGACTTGACCTGAACATAGCCACCTAGCCCGAGCAATGGTATCATGAGGAGGATTATGAGAGCCAATTGCCAGTTTGTATCGAACCCGATCAGCAGCCCGGCAACTGCAGTAGAAATGTTCTGCACAAGCAGCGCAAGAGTGTCGCCAACCAAATACCGAACCGAAGTTGCATCCCCAGAAAGCCTTGCACCAATAGAACCACTTGAATTCTCTGCCTCATCAAACCAACTTATCTCCATGTACACCACTTTCTCAAAGCACATGGATCTCATTCTCTTTATCAACTTACATCCCGCCACTGCGAAAAAGTAGGTCATCGAGGGTGTCGAAACTAAAGATCCTAACCCAAGGATTACAAACTTCAGTGCCCAACTTTCAGTACCCTTGCGGAGCTCATGTGCTGGTAGATAGAAAGTATTGATTATACTTGCAAGGATTAACCCAAAGATTGGGTAAATGACTCCATTAGCAGCTGCAGCAAAAGTTCCTAGAAGTAGCGCAGGGGTCTCGGGTGTGTTGAGATAGGCAAGGCGGGTAAGTGAGAGATTTGTTTGCTTTTGCTGGGTCAGAGCTGCAGAACCAGGAGTCTTCTGGGGCTCTTTTAGCGGTGTTCTCTCAGAAGCACTTACCATGGGAGACATACCGATGGGAATCCAAAACGAGACTCGGTTGTGCTCGAGATCCTTTGCAGATACCTTTCTTGCTGCCCCGATATCTTGTAACCGGATGAGGTTTCTGTACACTCCATTGGGATCGTTTAGCAGCTCAGAATGTTTACCTGCATAACATTCATGGAGACTTTTTATCGATTAGTCAAGGTCTATTTTACTTTGAGCCTCCAAAATGGGGCTTGATAAAAGAAGTTTTTACCTTTCTCAACAATCTTTCCTTGATTAAGCACGTAGATCGAGTCTGCTCTCTTTATGGTACTCAACCGGTGGGCAACAACCACGGTAGTTCGGTTCACCATAACTTGATCTAATGCCTCTTGTACAATCCTCTCGGACTCTACATCAAGAGCACTTGTCGCCTCATCGAGAAGCAGTATTTTCGGGTCCTTAAGAATGGCTCTAGCGATTGCAATTCTCTGCTTCTGGCCCCCAGAAAGCTGTATCCCATGCTCTCCGACCATAGTATCCAATCCCTAGGATGAGCTCATAGTCATTTCATGCAAGTAAAAACTCTATATGAGATAATTTGAAACTATCAAAGAGGTTCCCTCATTTAAAGACCTGAGGCAGCATGCTTATGAAGCTTGCGGCATTAGAAAGCTCAGCTGCAGCTTCTATTTCTTCAATGGTTGCACTGTCCTTCCCAAAGGCGATATTATCCTTAATGCTGGTTGAAAACAAAACCGGTTCCTGACTAACAAGACCAATCTTTTCTCTAATCCACTTGAGCTGAAACTCCTTGAGATTGATCCCTCCAATCAGGACTTCTCCTCGCTGTGGATCATAGAACCTCTCAATCAGATTAATCACTGAGGATTTCCCGCTTCCACTGGGTCCAACAAGAGCAGCAGTCGAGCCGCTAGGAATGAAGAGGGAGAGTCCTGTAAATATCCTTTCGTTTGGTCTAGTTGGGTAACTGAAGTAGATATCCCTCAGCTTGATATCTCCCGAGATTCTCTTAAACTTTCGCCCCTTTGGGTCTGAAGCATCGATCTCGGGCTTCCTGTTGATAACCTCAAACATCTTAAAAGCTGCAGCTTGTCCCGCAGCAAATGCAATTAGGCTCAGCGATGTCTGTCCAAGCGATCTTCAGAAAGGCAGAGCATATACAGATGTATGAATTTATCAGCTTAGTTAACGAGAAATGATGAGCAAAACAATTTTGTTGTCACTTACAAAGAGCCGAGGAAAACTGCGAAAATAACACTGATGACAGTCCCTCCTGTGTATCCCTTCTCAATTATCATCTTCCCGCCCATCCACATAGCAAATCCATAACTGCAGAACACTATCAGCATTATCGTCCCGAAGCCTAATCCTCTGGCCAAGCCCTCATAAACTCCAGATCTGTAGGCCTTCTTTAAGGCCTTATCATAATCCTTTATTGCCCGCTTTTCTCCTGAAAATGAAGCAACCTGTTCCAACTCCAACAAAATCTCTGTAACTCCTAGATAGGGAAAACAAGAGAAGAAAATAAAATAAATTAAATGAAATGTGCCGTAATTCACATACAGTTCTGATCGAGCCAATGGTCTGCTCTACAACTGTTGCAGCAGCAGAATAAGAAGACTGTGCTTGGGATTCAAACTTCCCTAGGAGCAACATCGTGATTGCCCCCGAGATCACAATTGGAGGAATGATAGAGATCAGTACAACAGTGAGCAGCCATCCCTTGAAGAAGGCCACAATGAAGCCTCCGATGAATGTAAATAACAGCTGGATAAAGTTCCCGACCTGCAAAATTTATTTCTCGAAGAGGAATTAATACATAGAAGAGGAGCTGAAGCAGCTACTGATTGAAAGTTTATTTACCTTATCGCTCATCGCATCTTGAATAAGTATAGTGTCACCGGAGAGCCGGCCGACTATTTCTCCGGTGCTTGTCTCCTTATCGAAGAAGGCAATGTCCTGTCTGAGAATTGCACGCAGGTAGAGGCCTCTTATTCGGGCAGCTTGCCTCTCTCCAGTTATCATCCAGCAAGAAGTCTCTGCAAGAGAAGTCGACATTCATGTTTCACTTGTCAACCACTCTATATTTCCAATTACATCCTTGTTTATGTCAAGAAAAAGTAGATTTTTCTCACGAAGGAATGATGCGAATCCCGATCCCAGTGCCAAATACACGAGCTTGAGGGCCACCTGCATGAAAATCAGATCTCAAAACTTTTAATGAGAATGGTAACAAAAGTAAACAATCACAATCTTAAACTGTGCCTTTTTTCTCCCGGTTTAAAAGAAGTACCTTACAAGCTTCATGGACCGAATCCTTTATGTTGATGCTTCCCGCCATCACATGGACAACATCTCCAAAGAGTATAGTCATGAGTGGCGTGCAAACCCCATTTCCAACAGCAGCAACTGTGCCAATGAGCATGAGGGAATAATCGAGGGAGTCTGCGAAGGAGAACAGCTTGTAGTAGGGTACCGTGTTAGCCCTGTTTGTCTGTTCCTTCACCTCATTTTCTGCAGTACATAAGTTTTCAGCTGGGACTATCCCAGGTTTTCTGCCTTGTTCCATGTTCACCGTTCTTCCCACTTTGCACGATGGAAATGTGTGTCTCATTTCGGATTCCTAAAGGAGACCTGGAGGACTTTTGCATTAGAAATCTGCAGCATATCCTCGAAGACTTCACCAAATACTTTATGTTCACTTACCCGGTTTTATTCTTTAGTACTGAAGGTGGTCAACTTTTGGAAGTTGCATTATTTTCCAAGAAAGCCTCTTCAATTTCATCGTCAGCAGCAAGTGATCCCGACGATACATCGAGGGACAGGCCAATGCTGGAAGAATCCAGGTGATAAAAAGTTATAGGAATTAGCCCGGATTTCTGATATGCATAAATAAAGCAGGGGTTGCGTGTGAAGCAAGTTATGTGATTCTTGGAGCCGAATGGTTTGTCTAAACGGCGACAAAGCTCAGGATTGAGAAAGAACGGGGACAGAATGAAAGAAATATCTTCTTTGTGTTCAACTACAACTGTTTCAACCGATAATGCCGATGTTTGCCGTCAGTAACAATGCAATTTTGCCAAGATACAGACGACAGGAACATGACAAGGAACCCCAGCACATACGTTGATAACCTCATAAAATAAAGCAGCTTTGCCATGTAATAAAACCACTAAGCCAAGCTTAAATGCAGAATTCCCACGTTCCATATTCAACGATTGGATAGGACGAAGTTTAGACTGTCCGAGGCAAGATCCGATGGTCATACATCTTGATTTTTGGGGGGCAAGAAAACTGCTAAGCAACATTCCAGACCGATCTCTCACGAGAACTGATTGAACTTATTGGTTGAAGTAATGTTCAGTGGGCAGTAGAAGCATTTTGGGTTGCATGACATCATATGTTCGTGTGTTAACTTTTGGCGTGAGCTGATACAACTTTTTTTTTTTACACCACGCAATATCCCTAGTCAGTCAATGTGCACCTCGAGACTAATCTGCAATCGGACTAGAATTTCCAAGAAAATTTTTATTGACCAGTTTGGAGATTGATCTTGGATCACCTATTTGGGTCACTAAGCTGGTGAGCCGATACAACCTTTATGCATGACCTTATTGATTATACAGCAAAGATCAAAGACGAACCTCGTATTAACTTGTCATTCTTTTACCCTGTTCTTACTTCTTGACGGGATTGATTGAGCATATCATGGTTTCTTGCTGAAGCTTCTACACCAGGGCAGCGCACGAGCCCTTCTGCTTTCTTTATTTCCCCTCAGGTCCTCTTACCTTGCGCTCGCTTCTGACTCTTGATCTGGGAGGCGGACATCAGCGGAGCTGTGCTCCCTCTGCGGCTTAATCAAAGGTAGGGAAGTTCGAATTTTTTCCCCAGATTTAAATATCAAATGCAGAGCTTTCTAGGTCAACTGGGTTTTTCTTCTTCTTGAATTTCTTGTTCGTTTTGCTCCATCCTGACCATGTCTGACGCATCAGCATGCTTCTGAGTCTCTGAAATGTTGCTCCTTTTGAAGGCTTGCAAAATGCGACGCTCGTGCTTTGGTTTAAGGTGGTCCTTTTGAGAGTTTCTTGTCTGTCATTTATCTGACTGCGTTTGTCATCTGATGCGAAAATGTGAAATTTAGAGTTTCATTTGAAGTTCCTGGTGCCTGAGAAATCTTTAGGTGATAATAAACACAGCTTCAATCACACAGCATCCGTTACTGAAGACTCTATTTGGGATTTCAGATTAGACAAGGGTAGTATGACTGAGACACAGTAAATTTCCGGATTTATGGAACATGAGAGGACTTTCTTTTGAGATTTTTTTTTTTTTTGGTTTCTTCTGCTAGGTCATGGCGATGAAGAAAGGAACTGCTATATGTCGAAGGTTTTTTCACTAACAAGGATGGATCGCTCTCTTACACTGGGGGTGATGCTTGCGCTATAAACATCGATGAGCAGACCCAGTTGCAGGATTTTAAAAATGCAGGAGCTGAAATGTTCAGCTGCAGAACTGATAATGTGACTATCGAGTACTTTCTTCCATGTAACAAAAAGACCCTCGTCACGATCTCCCGAGATAAGGACTTGAAGCAAATGGTGAGTTTCATCGGTGATTCTGGCTCAGTTGATTTTTTCGTATTATCTGAAGAAGTTGCTGCTCGCAAAGTGTCAAATATGCCTGCTAGTAGGTAGTTACTATTGTCCTGAGTATTCCTTACTCTCTTATCTGTTGTGATTTATTTTACATATATTTATAGACTTAATCATGGCATTGCAGCGAACTTAAAAGCAGCTGGAGTTTCTTCTGATGATGATGTAATAGAAGTTATATGTCAATTTTATTTAAATACTGGTTATCTGAGCTGATTATGTGCTTTACTGAATTGTTGTAACTAGCCTGGATAGCGAATTGTTATAGCTTTTCTTTAATACTTTCTCTCCCGCTATACTAGCGCCAAACTTGGCTCTGTCTGGTTTTGGAGCCTCATTTGTTTCATGGTGCAAAAGGATGTATAGATTCCATCTTTCTTTAACCTTTTTCAAAAAGCACATCTTTTGGTGTGCAACCTGATATGATAACCTTATTCGTTGCATCTCCAATTAATGGAAAAGGAAGCTACACCAGTCGCTAATTAACTTCAAATTTCTGTTGTGGAGACCCTGTTGAAGAGCAAGGTCTAGATGAAAGGAGGTGCCATTTTCTGTTCCAAATGCCTTGTTTTATGAGTTGTGAAAGCTATTGCTTTTAAAGCGTGAAGAATTTGTTGACAAGAATCCTCATGGCTAGCTCTCAATCATGCAGGTCCAGTGGAACAACTGTTTCGGAGGCAGCCACACCAATTGTTCCCACCGACATGCCATGTGATATGCTAATGGAGACACATGATGAACCTTCTCTAAAGAGAATCCCTCCAGGCTCTGGTGACAGGAAGGCTCACAAGGCTGCACTAGCACTACAATGGGAAAAACGTGATAACGGGTGTCGACTACAGGTTTAACAGTTTTTATGAATTCAAAGACGCCCTGCACAAGTACTTGATTGCCCATGGGTTTGCTTACTGATACAAGAAGAACGACAGTCAGAGAGAAAGCGTTAGGTGCAATTCCCCAGGCTGCCCATGGAGGATTTATGCATCAAGACTGTCGATGACTCAGCTGATTTGTATTAAGAAAATGAATGAGAACCACACTTGTGAAGGAGGGAATGTGAAGGCTGGGTACCGATTGACAAGGGGTCGGACTTGGGTGGGGAACGTTATAAAGGAGAAGCTGAAGGAATCTCAAAATTATAAGCCTAAAGAGATTGCTGAGGACATTAAGGAGTATGGGAGTGAGCTGAACTACTTTAAAGCATGGCGGGCAAAAGAAATTGCAAGAGAGCAGCTTCAAGGGTCGTATAAAGATTTGCACAAGCTGTTGCCATTTTTCTGTGAGAGGATAAGGGAGACAAATCCAGGAAGTGTTGCTACCTTCAGCACCAAGGAAGACATGAGCTTCCACTGCCTCCGTCGCATTCCATGCATGTATTTCAGGTTTCGAACTGTGCTGTCGTCCCCTTATGTTCCTGGATAGTGTTTCATTGCTCTCAAATTACCATGGAGCTCTGCTTGCAGCAGTTTCTGTTAATGGTGACGATGCAACCTTTCCTCTTGCATTTGCAATAGTCAATGAGGAGACAGAGGAGAGCTGGCAGTGGTTTCTTCATGAGCTCAAGTCGGCTCTCTCAAATGCTCAGCAGATCACTTGTTGCTGATTTTCAGTATGGGCTGAAGAAATCTCTGCCTCAGATCTTTGAGAACTGCTATCACAGCTACTGTCTGCACCAGTTAGCTAAGAAGCTCAACAGGGATTTACAAGGGCGGTTCTCGCCTGAAACTAGAAGGTCCGTGATTAATGATTTCTATGATGCGGCTTTTGCCACAAAGCTTGAGGGCTTTCAGTGAGCATTCGAGAATATAAAGAATATATCAGTTGAAGCTTATGATTGGGTTACTCAGAATGAACCGGAGCACTGGGCAAATGCTTTCTTCCCTGGGGCAAGATATAATTTCATGCAATCAAACTATGGGCAGGACTTCCACTGCTGGGTTGGAGAGGCCCAGGAGCTTCCGGTTACCCAGATCATCGACTCACTAAGAGGGGAGATGATGGAGATAATATACAGTGGGAGAGTGGAATCAAACCATTAGGTCTCAAGGCTTACGCCCTCAAAGGAGGTGAAGCTCCAGAAGGATGTTCACCCCGTCCATTGACGTTCTGATCTCTCACGGGAACAGCTTCGAGGTTCGAGGAGAGTCCACTGAGATTGTTGACTTAGAGACTTGGGACTGTAGTTGCAAAGAGTGGCGGATCACGGGCTTGCCATGCTCCCATGCTATTGCTGTGCTTCATGGGATCAATGGGGACCCTTATGATTATTGCTTAGGTACTTCACAACAGAGAGTTACAGAGCTACCTATGCTGAATCGATCGATCCCGTGTCCGTGGAGTGGCTGCCACCGGGCAATTCAGAGAAGTCGCCACCTCTTACGGTCACCCCACTGCCCATAAGACAATCACCAGGCCAGCCTAAGGTGAAGTCATCTGACCTGATGGACTCGATCAAGGGGCAGCTCCAGTGCAGCAAGTGCAAGGGTCTGGGGTACAACAAGTAGACCTGAGATGCCTCCTAATCGATGTCTACTTGTCAGGTCCAGATTAAGCATATGCTTACCCTCTGCTTAGTACTTCCGGTGAGAGCTCCATGCTCCCTCCAGACACAGCTTAATGTGATTCACGCCTGTCTTGCAGGTTGAGGACCAAGGAGGGGGCCAATGAATTTGTGTTGCTCCAAGGAGGGTGGAGCAATTGTAGTGATCAATTCATGTGGGTCTTCAATTCATTCCAAGTGCAATAATCGTAGAGCTCCTTGGCCTGATGTAGGGAATTTATAGCATGCTTTTAACTCTAGGTGGTCCTAGCTAAGTTCTTCAGGTTACACCGAGCCCTTTTTCTCTAGGTGATTAGATTAGAACAAGCTCCTTAATGCATTGAATTGCTCAACTTTCAACATGAATTGAATCCTCCGAGGTTTCTTCTCGATCAGTTTCATTTTATTGACTTCCTTCTCTCATGCTCATCTTATACGAGTGCTTGATAACTCAAAACAGGGACTTTAGTGCCAGGTAAAATTACAGTGATAGAAAGTTCTGCGCCAATGAGCCTATGACATGAACTCGACCTGTCAAGAGTTTGTGCATTAAATTCTTCTTTCCCTATACCTCTATCACCTTCTATATATAAAAAGAACAAAATCTTCCGACTATTTCATCTTCCATGATCACAAGTCTTCCCGTTGACAACCGGATAAGAACCAAAATCTTAAGTTAGTAACTGTTAAAGTGACTCTGGAACCTTCTAAGACGCAGGTTACATCCAAGTTCAGACTTCTTGGGGGGCGAAATCGAACATCCGCTCATGCAAAAACCAATGATCAAACCTCCCTATCAATCGGTCAGTGGAACGTCCAGGAAATTGTAAACAGTTAATGCGTCCACGGGAGTTCTTCGAGACATACTTCTTTATCTGTATCCTTTGGCTAATCATCATCAACAACCTTAGAGGGCTTGATTTTAACATTATTGTTAGCACATTGAAAATATCAGTTTTAGCACAGGAAGACTAGAAGTTGCCAAATCCAGATCCTCATCGACCATCATTTTCCCAAACGGGAAATCCACGAAGAGACACTTGGGAGCCCACGAAACGTGTCAGCATCCTAGACCTACCAGAATCCCGACACTGCCACGTAGCACGACACCTGTCAACTGCCACTCCCTTCCCAGCAAGTTTAAAACGTCGCCGCTGCACGAGCAGTTGCAGGAAGTTCCAAGACTCATTGGAGGTTACTCGATTTTGAACCAATTTGGGAATCAACAGATTGATATAGGTTGGTGTTCATAAGATCGATATTCATGGCCTTAAGACCGTTCTGGCTCCTATGCGCGGCAGTGGTGGTCCTTGATGCCGCCTGCAGCTGTTCCGGTGGGGGCGATATGCCTTCAAGCAGAGAGGAGGCGGGGGAGTTCGAAGAGTTCAAGGTGAGAGCGGGGCAGGACGGGGAGAAGGCGGCAGAGGCCAGGAAGGAGGCCAAGGAGGCGGCAGAGTCGTGGACAGGCTGGGCGAAGGAGAAGCTCTCCGAGGGGCTGGGGTTCAAGCACGATCATGACGCTAAGGAGACGGCCAATAAAGCATCCGAGAAGGCCGGTGAAACGGCCAACGCGGCCAAGGACAAGGTTCAGGACATGGCTTCTGGTAGACAGTTATCGAACAGTGCTTAGTTAGTCTTCCTCCACAGAACTATACTAAAAGATATCTGTTGGTGATTATATTTATCTGCTTCTGATTCGATGGACAGGAGCGGCTCACTACACGGTGGAGAAGGCTAACGAGCTGGAGGATACAGCATCACAGAAAGGCAGCGAGGCTTATGAGAAGGGGAGCGAGCTCAAGGACTCTGCCGCAGAGACTGCCGAAAACATAAAGGGTGCAGCAAAGGAGAGAACCGAGCACATAACAGGCACCGCGAAGGAGAAAGCAAGGGAGACCACCAAGGAAGCGGAGAAGGAGGCTGGGATGATGAAAGGGAAGGCTGAGGAGGTGAAGGAGAGGGCTGCGAGGTCATCCGAGGAGGCAATGGAATCTGCCCGGGAGGCAGGGAAGAATGTGGAGGAGGAGGCAGAGGAGCACATGGGGTGGGCTGGAGAGAAGGCCAAGGAGGGGTACGAGGCAGCCAAGGCGAAGGCTGGCGAGGCGCTTGAGGCAGCCAAGGAGAAGATCGGAGTGAACTATGAGGCCGTGAAGCAGAAGTCCCGAGAGATGAAGGATGACTTGACCGGCCGGGGGAGGGAAGAGGAGCTGTGAGATGTGATGGTTGGTAGATGGGAGTGTGTCCTTGAGGTCTGGACATGGTTCTGTAGTTGCTTCTCTCTCACGGTAATGTTTTCCTTTTTGTGTTCTTGATGATATCTGTGCACGACCCACGTTGTTGACGTAGTGGTTTTATGGCGACTGTGCTTCGTATCATGAGCTGAACGACTAGATGGAGCATTGCTGATGTATTCCATTTCTGGAAACGATTGGCAAGGGTTTGATGCCTTAGATTGTCTGCCTAACGTTGTCTTACACAGCATACCAATATCATCGTAGATGTAAATTGTTTGGAACACATTCGACTCGGCACTCTCACTCGAAGGGCGATGTTCATTTG
Organism: Lagerstroemia speciosa; assembly: GCA_037672795.1. Taxonomy (NCBI): domain Eukaryota; kingdom Viridiplantae; phylum Streptophyta; class Magnoliopsida; order Myrtales; family Lythraceae; genus Lagerstroemia; species Lagerstroemia speciosa. The sequence continues at coordinate 4,083,790 of CM075296.1, forward strand.
AATGAAAAACTCCCCCTTTCCAAAGTAAGATCCTAATGAAATGCATCACAGAACTTGTTGAAGGGTGTGATAAAATGGAAAATGAAACCAAAGAAGCAAGCCAAAAAAAAAAAAAAAGCAAAAAAGATGTTCAGTGCTGGGAGGCACGGAAGTGCAGCAGAATCCTTGGCAACTATGCATTTGGCACCTAATGTCGTGACTTGACGTATCTGTGACTACATTGGGCAAACTAAAGCTTTTAGATTGTTGAGCAAGATGGAAGGGAGGTGATTTCTCCCGGTTGCAGGCACATGCAGCGTCCTAGTTCGAGGGTTATGGTGACCAGTTAATGGCAAAACAGCTCCTCCGTTAGATGAATGATGCAGATCATCAACAGTGAAGCTCTTGCTTGATCTATCAGACAAGATACGGCAGTTCTGCAGCCAACGCCGAACCTTCCACTGATCTTTGTTGACATCTGCATACTGGACCTGTTTCTTTATATTGGAGTCGTGCTATCTTCTGTAGAATCCTGTCTTTTTAAGCACTCACCAGGTCTTCGTTTTTAAGCGTAGAGAAAGCAAGGTACTGGACGTCCCATTAAGCTAAACAGAAGCTCCCCAAACTTTGACGCCAGAATAGTGATACCATGGGCCATCAAAAAGTCTGAACGACGCATATCCTCGAGCGAGCTTGAAGTTGAAGGAACAATGAGCTGTAAGCTCCGTTTTCCTGTGGAGAATGATCATTCCAGCAATGTTTTTGGTTTCTTTTCTCCTCGTTAGTGGAAAAGGGCGCAGAAATCCTCTCCCTGTGAAGCTGAAAAGTTGAAACTCTGCTGGTTTTCTAGACTTAGGAGGCCCAGTTGTATGGATTTAGAGTCATGAACGGGTATTGAGGCTGCTGGCTAGCCTTAGTTCTGTTTATGGGATGGGATTGAAAAAGGTGGTCTAAGCGCCGTAGGAGTATGAAAACAATGGGAAGATTGATCCAGGATGAAATCCTGGACGCGAAGAATAAAAAAAAAGAGAGGCCCAAGGCTATGGAACACAAGGGTTACCCCGGACATACGTTGAGATATTGCCGGTGATCCTCAAATATCAGTAATTGATCTATAGAGCCACCGAACTGCCACTTGCTGCCCTTGGCTTAAGGTCAGCAGTGTTATTAACCGCCAGATGAGGTGTGCCAAGAAACTCCTATAGATCATGCTTCAGTGTTATAAATGAGTATATTAGCACAGAATTGACATGGAAGCGCAACTCACGCAAGTAAGAATACAAAGCATTCCCACATTTATTGATAAATCATGTCACTTACAAATTGACAGATGAATGTTGCTTATTTACACGCGAGAATGCTGTAAGAACCAACAACTGTACAACCAGTCCCCAAGTGAACAGAATCAACGTTACATAAAAAATATGTTTCTATTCACAGATATTAACAGTTTCTTAGTCAGCCGAATGTCTTTTCGCTGCTGTAGCACATGTACAGAAACCCATCCTCGTCTTTGAATGACTGGTAGATTGTATCCATTCTACTTGCTGCGGATCATAAGAAGCAGATGCATTACATCACAAGCAAAGACAGACCAAGAGAGGACGAAAGGATGTAAATCATATTGAGTCGAGGTGCGTAGAAACAAAGCATGCATTATCTACCGGTTGGCGGCAACACATTCTTCACAAATATGAAGAGGGCTTTTCCTGGAGCAACGTTCAGCCTGCTACTCAACAGGTGGATGAACTGACCAACAGACATTTCCCGAGGAACAAGAAATCTAAGGAAACAACAGAGGGATGATTTAGAGAATATTATCAGTTCTGCGAAGGATGCACCCAAGGAAAACAAAATGTAAAAGAGCATTTCAATCTCATCATGATATGTATATCTTTGAAATGGAAGGCATTACGGTAAAATTACTTTTTCTTTTCCATCTCAGGCAGGTTGGTCCTCGAATATCTTTCGATTATCACCTACAAAAGTTTCATGCAACAACATGTCAGGTTGCAACAGGTTACTTTGAACACAAGAATGAGGAATAAGTTGAACAAGGTCATCTGTACTATTCAGATCAGACAGACTGAACATCTGAGTTGATAAGGCATCCACTTCAATGACAACAAGACCGGGTCACTGCCAAGCCATTTACAGACCAAAAGGCTGGACCAACTCATTCATGATAGCTAAAGCACTCCTGAAATAATAGTTGACTTTTGAAATTCTAAAACTGAATAAGTTACATGGCTGTGCAATTTCTATTGATGGAGGCACCCAATCGATACAGGAACTCCTGCCCCAGTTAAATTCTATCCAAAGATGGCTCCAAGTGTATGCCATACAAGTCCATATCCAATCGCTCTATGGAAAGCAGCATTGCAGATAACTGAGCATAATAACACCGGCCATCAGGTGAATGAAGCTAAGAGAACACGAATCAACCACCTCGATGCTCGATACCATGACTATTCACAACTTTACAACGTAATGATCAGCAGCATAACATTCACGCTCCTAAGACTTCCCAACAGGGCCAATGTCTTTATCTTTCCGGGGGTATGAAATCTTCTAGTTCTTCCTAATTGACCCGAAACCGACCGATCTAGCCATGAGCGGGCTGTGTGAGTCAACCTCTCTCCCAGCTCCTTTTCTACTGGCATTTCAAAGTAGAAAAGAGAGATCTTTTTTTCCCTTGCAGAGGAAGTCTCAACCACAAATGGAAGCAACCATGTTGCTCACTGTGCCAAACCTCGAAAATGTCCCGAGCTTGATGGAATGCCAAAAACCGAAGAAATATATCTCGTCCTTCCGATGACCCAACATCGTTGAATCAGTAATGGAAGGATAAAACTGAGAAAAAGTACAGCTACAGGGAAGAACTTACAGGAACACGATCAGGGTACTTGGCGATTATGCTCTTGGATTCTTCCACACGCTTGTCTACACCGAATCAATCGAAACAAACCAGAGTCAGAACCAACAGACATCGCAGCAAAGATCAAACATGGCGGTAGAAGATGCCTAGTGAAAGGGAAGAGGGAATAGACCGAAAGAGAACTCTTCTTTGAAGGGCTTGACCGTGATCCTCCCCATCGAGCGAAGAAGCTTCCTCGTAGGGTCAGAGACGGAGAGAGAGGAGAGGGCGGTGAGAACGAGTCGGGAACGGAGAACGAAGAGAGCGAAACGTGCGATGATAAAAAAACATTTTTCTTTTTTTAAATGGGTCGGCCGCGTAGGGGAGGCGGGCAGAAGGGTAAATTTTTAATGTCTAATATATAATAAATTTATTATATAAGTTATTTTTAAAATTTTAACACACGTAAAATTTACTCTTAAAAATTGTAAAATTTTTACACACATGAAAAATCAAAAAAAATTTATATAACAAATTTATTATGTATTACAAACACTACACAACACACACTACAGAACGCCTGCTGCGGGCAGACAGCTCAGAGACAAAAGGAGCGGCGGAAACGGCAACCACCCGACGTCGTTAACCGTCGGGAGGGAGCGGAAGACGGATAATAAATGATGCCGGGTGGTGGTAGATCGGGTTTCGGTTTGGGCCGACCAGGGGGGGCAAATCCAAACCCATTGGGCTAAGACCATTGCTCTGAAGCCCATCTTCCCATTTCAATTCAGAATGTCAGCCTGCTTGCATTCAAATAGTAGAAGCCCGATAGGTTGTGTTATCAAGTAGTAGAAGCCCAACACTGGAAAAAAGCCATGGAACTGGAATCGCAGACATCGACAGCCTTGTAAGCTTCGGGTGGCGGTGATCGTCCTTGAAATGGCACATCCCGAGGGACCCCGTATGAATCTTCTGAAGGGCTCACTCCTTTTAAGGATAAATCGTAGTGCGCATGAATCTTGTGAAGGACTCACTCAGCACGGGAGTGCTAAGTACTAGTTTCTAAGGCATTTGCCTTCCTAATCAGCACCACGGCCTTGCCCGGTCCACTTGTACCGCAGAGTACAGGCCGATCTCTAGAAGTATTTATGGGATTTGAGCAACTCTCTAAGAGGAAAGTAGACGAAGAAATGTGACCCCCTTGCGACTGACAGGGATCTGAGAGCAACGAGTTCACCTATAAAACACAAGACTCGGCGACGTTGTCGGATGACCAGTCACTCGCCCGTGGAAGCTGTCCCAGTTTTCTGTTTTTGTCTTGCTCAAGACATGCCTCTGGTTTCGCTTGCTTTCATCCTCTTCGTTTTTCATGGATTTATGAAACAAGGAAGTCTTTTCAAAGTATCATCGTCTTCGTAAGAGAATCTATACAGTCCCATGCCTGGGATGGACTGTCCACATGGGCCTGCGACCACTGATCCGCACCCCTTCTTGTGGACTGCACCGGGAATAGGACCATTTTCCATCATGACAGATAAACAACTCATTGATATCCATTTCATAAATGTATTCAATATCCATTACTGATGCTCGTCCTAAAGCAATCACAGCGCACAGCACTTAACCTCACTTCACACCATACCTTCAGAAAATCATTAGAACTCATTTCTCCATGAGCTTCACAGGCCTAAATTTTAAAAGTAGAGAAAAAAGAGAAAGAAAAAGAAAAAAGAAGACAACACACAAAAAGTGACTATACACACATCCCAGCTGCAGAGTAATATGCCAATTCCATTCTGTTGAATAGCTTTCCACTTTTTCAACCTACATGTTTGCACTTAGCTAAAGATTGTATGCTCCGTTACCAAGCCTCCCTTCCACAAATTTCTTTTCACCAAATCAGCTTCTCAAAGTCGGATCTTTAACACAGCGAGACCGGCCTGGCATGGAGAAAAAGGAACTCATTGAAATGCCACAATCACCATCAAGCTCATGTCTCTATACCAGCCCGCGAATGACGTCAGCCCCTCTCTCTGTGTCCTGTATTACCTCTACTATCAGACCTCAAACTAGGATTATTGATTTCAGAATTCTCCCTCTGAGGGTCAGCTTCAGTGTTCCTGGTCTGACTCCTCCTACGTCTTCGGTCCTAAACAAGTGGATGGATGTCAGGATTGAATAGGCAACAAGAGTTAATTTTTCAGGCTGTCCAGCTGTCAGATATATTAGTAATAAATATCACTTTGAAGAGGTTTTTTCTTTTTTTTTTTTTCCTTCTGACCTCTCTAGGAAGAGGGTATTCCTCCGATTCAAGCATTCGGACCACCTGACTCATCTTTGGTCTCTTATCAGCATCTGGGTCAAGGCATCTCAGAGCAGTCAAAAGGGCCCGTTTAAGGGCACTTGTCGGTGGTCGGGTCTCAATGTTGGGGTCCACTACCTCTTCAGATCGCCTGCTTCCAACCATCATCTTGAGCCAGTCGACCAAGTTTACCTATAAGAACCAAATAAGACTTTACAGAACCATGCTGTACAGTTTTGAGATCATCAACGAAATCAAATGCTGTGCCAATGCGAGATAAGAAAAAAGCTCTTTACCTCAGGGGCAGGGCGGCCATAATCAACAGGATCTCGTCCTGTGATCGCCTCTAAGATGACAACCCCAAAACTGTAAACATCGCTCTTCTCATTAAGAAGACCAGAGTTTGCATATTCAGGAGCCACATACCTAAATAATCACAGAACACATAAAAAGAAGATGTAGTGAGAATTATCAAATGTCAATATGATATTTTCATTGCATATAATTCTCACGCAACTGAGTCCATCTGATGATGACAGAAAATAGTAAAAAGGAAATACAGAATAAACTCACCCAAAGGTACCCATTACTCTAGTTGTGATATGACTTTTCCCAGCACCAAGCAATTTGGCCAGCCCGAAGTCAGAGATCTTGGCATCAAAGTCCTCATCAATCAGTATATTGCTTGACTTGATGTCTCGGTGGACTACCTTTGGTTCGATTGCCTCATGCAGATATGCAAGCCTGTGTAATATGACATTGCATCCATGAGTAAAAAACTCATAAGGAGAGAAAACCCAAATACATAAGCCCATAAATGCACAAAGTGAACTTACGCTTTAGCAGTACCCAAGAGAACCTTCATGCGAGCCTCCCATGTGAGATACCCCTGCTGGCGCATCCCTCCATGAAGCCACTGCTCGAGATTTCCATTGCTCACGTACTCATACACCAACAGCCTAATAATTTGTCACGTGAAAAAGGGTAAATAAGAAAATTCCAAGCACCCACAGAAGGCCATTATATTTTTCTGGAAAATTCTGATTCTTTCTTCATGCTTATAGATTACTGCTATCCATTCCTCTAAGCAGAGGAGAATACCTGTGTGTCCCCTCAATGCAGTACCCAAGAAGCCGAACCAAGTTCTTATGCCTCACATGACCAATAGCCTCGACTTCAACCCTGAACTCCTTCTCCGCTTGCCCTCTGTTAAAGAAATTTTATCATAAATCTTATTCAAATAATGGTGTGGGTGTTATCACTATTTTGAATGCGCAAAAGGCTCGTTTTCCACTTACAAGTTGTTAAGGAGTTTCTTTACAGCCACAGGTGTACCATTAACCAGATATCCTCGGTACACAACCCCATATCCACCCTCACCAATAACATTCTCCTTAGAAAACCGGCCTGTAGCAGTCTCTAGATCTCGTAGGGTGAACCAGTGTCCCCAGCCCAGATGAGAGAATTCTGGTAGCCCTGAGAGTGGTGAAGGGGCAGTTATGGGATGTGAAGAGGGCGTATGAACAGACACAGAGAGACGCCCTTTCTTTCCATCTTCTCCCGATCGAGATGCAGCATTTTCCTTCATTAGGTTGTTAAAGGAGCCTGACTGACTGTTATTATCCCCATTCTTCAGATGGATGGACTTCTCTGAGTCCCTGTCACTGTACTTTTCATTGAGTGCTAGAATAACACCCTCATGGTAGATAACATTGTTTGCTGAAGCTTCATCAATGCTGATTTCCTTGATCTCCTTTGAGACCTTTGGAATCTGGGAGAGCGGAAGAACATTTTTACCCCTTCTAGACTTCCTACGGGGAATGAAGCAGAGCGATAGCACCATGATGATTATCATGATGAAGACACCGAAAAGCACTGCCACCAATTCCCAGACCTTGAGACCGAGAATAGATTTCTTAGAAAGTTCCGTGCTTAGATCGGTTGCCATAAAATATAGTAACACTAGTTCCTGCTTGAGAAGACAGCAAAAGATCCAACAAGATCAATAGGTAACCTAACTCTCTCTAAATACTTCAATTTCAACTATGGAAAACTATCCAATTTCCCATTCCCTTTCTTAAATCGAGCAGATGCATTTCGAATAAGGATATGAATATAATTATTTTTCAATTTCTGCAAAACATTTGCACATGTTTTTCAAGTAGGAAAATATATACTGGATTGGCTCTCGAAATTCTAAGCCCAAATAGTTCATCATTTGAAACACAAATGGATAATTACAGTAGCATTTTGACCTCCTCTTCCTCGAGTCATAGTCTCGTCTATATAACTTGAGAATAAATTGATCAAATTTCCCAACAACAAACAAAACTGAAACATGGATAAAAGAAATAAAGAGTGGAAGACTATACAACATCTCCAAGTACCAAAAATCCAGAGAAATAACCAATTACAGTCTTTTTATTCACGTGTTGTGTCCTAAACATCTGTTGTTTGTCCAGCCAAAATGATCAACGACAGACAAAAATCAAGAATCAGAATTTAACATTTCTCACTGCATTTTCTCATCAACCAAGCAGGACTTTAACCAACATAAACATTAAACAAAAAAAAAACCGCAAGTTTCAATTGGAAAGCGCAGTTTGCTGATATTTCAAATACCTGCCAGCAAGAGTGATTGGTATACTCCGTCAAGACACAGTTATCCTCTGGAAACCAAACCGTTTCAAACCCTAGATCTTTGACTCTTAGTCTCTCCCCCTAGCGACCAATAAACCACTTGGAAAGAATCACCGCTTAACCCATTCCACTCAAGGCAATCCCATTGTCAATTATTGGAGGATTTCCTTTATGGGTTTTCTCAATTCAGCAAAAGGGTCTCCGAATTTCACCACAAAATCGGAACTTCGCTGCAGAAACTTCTCCCGTGCAAACTGACACTCGACCACACCAGAAACGCACACGAAGTTGAAGTGAGACCACGGAAACAGAGAGGGGGCTATTTACGAGGAGGAGGAGGAGGAGTAGAAGGAACAATGGAGTTATCAGAGGGTTGGTGATGATTAGTGAGGAGAGATATGCCTTCCAGGGAGGCTCTACATACACATTAACATCTCAGCAGAACGAGAGAGAGAGAGGCCGAGGAGTATGAGAAAAATGGAAGCTTTCTTTGCTGTTTCGGCTTCTCTTTCCTTTTCTTTATCAAATTAAAATTGAAAGTCCAACGAAAAGACTAAATAGAATTAACTCAAGGATTAAATTAAAAGCTCTGTGATCTACAAAATCTTGGTGGGAGCCCAATGGTTGTCGGAGGTGACAGTTAATCAGACACACTGATTAGAATAAAGAAAAAATTTATAAACATTTGAGATGGTCGTCTCCAGTTTAATCATTCCAGATTAGTAGTCTAATCACTAATTTTGCTGTGATTTTGATTACGATAGAGAAGAGACAAGTAACTAAATCAGTGTGTGCTTGATTAACAAATGACGAATGTTGATAATTTTTTCAAAATCTACAGGAGACGGGGGAGATTTGGTAAGGTGGTATCTTTCTCTGATGATTTGATTTTAGTTCAATTCTCGTTAGTGAAACAAGACACATACTCATACTACGTAGAAAAAAAAAGAAAGGTAAATTTAGAATTTTGGGATGAACCTGTGTGATTAGATTGTTTAATTGTAACGTCATACAATATAGTTTATCTGAAATTTTTTAATTTACAATAGTAGACAAAGCTTGTCACTGTATACGATATTAATTTTACCTTTTTCAAATTTATAAGTTTAAATCACTTGTTAAAAAAAGGAAAAATTTTATGAAGTGAAAATGAAGAATTTAAACGGTTAATGAAAGATTTTTTCCTGCTGAGATCGTATATATGCATAGAGAGGAAAGTAACTAGAATTACTATTTTACCGTTAATTTGAAAGATTTTCTAAAATATATACATACTATAAATTTTAATATTTAAATTAGATTAAGGATAAATATGAAAAGTAAAAAAAGACACCAAACTTCTTAAACATTTGCATATAATAGTATAGGTTTTGCATACTCCTTTGATTCTCTGTTTCTTTTAAACAAAAAATTCCAATGGGTCCCGTTTAACTATGACTCAAGCTAGCCAGTCTACTAAAGTATTAAATTTTATTTCTCATAAATTTTTAATTAAACCCAGAACTTCTAAATTACAAGAATGGTACAGTAAACTCCTTTTCTCTGATTTCTTTTTTCTTTTGTATTTTCTATTTTTTTTGGTCGAATATTGAGAGACTTGACCCGAGACCAATGCAGTGAATAGTGCTGGGAAATTGGCTGGTTTGTTTCCCCTTCGTTCTCCCTTGTCCCTTGAAGGATCTCCATACCCTTACACGACAAAGATTGCTTTGCTTTTAAGAGAATTCGAACTCCAATTCAAATATTAGAAAGAAGGGATTCAATAGCCAGCCATTCCCCATGTGGGGATCCAGCCGGAAGGAGACCGATGGATGACAGTCGAATTAGACCTAACTTTATCGTTCGAACCGGTTCAGAAGACTCGGTTCTTACCTCAATAACCATTGTTTGGTGAGAGTGGATTCCGAGTGGCAGGTGTTGAGACCAAAAGTGTACATGTTTCCTGATTAAGTACAAATGAATCTTGTTAAGCTTGTTGATTGAATAAGCTTAGTAAATGAACAATACTAGTCTTAGCAATGAATTGCAAACACAGATAAAAGGGGATGATTGATATGGAAGTAGATCACCAGGAAAGGAATTGTCTTTATCGACGAGCGATCGCCATAACTCGATACGGTGTCCAACGATCACCCTCTGTGTCGCAGTAATCGTCGGCAGTCTCCCATGAACTGATCCCTCTTCCTCTGCAAACAGTTTCTCATACCAAGTACGAGGCCTCATACTTATTCCTGTTGGAAAAATGGCATTGAATTGAATGAGAAATTGTTCTCATGGATTGAAAATTACATTTGGGCCTAAATCCAATTGAATGAGAAATTGAAGGAATTGAAATGGGTTTAAGTCCATGGACTTATTGGTTATGGGTTGGGTTTATCAAAAAACCCATGAAGAGGCCCGGGCCTATAAGGGCCCATAGGGCCCAAGGAGCCCACACAGGGAAATGCAGAAACTCAATCCCACATCGGTTTGGAATGAGAATTTCAAAGGGTTTATAAGCTAAGAGTAGTCTTACGATAAGTAACTACTTCAGCTACAATAAACGGCTTTCTCGCGGCTCCCGCCTGGCAGGAGGTGCCGGCCTAATTTTGCCATTTCTGGAAATTTTTTTTTTCCCTTCAATAAATTTGCCTCGGATTCTCGACTCTTCGGATTCCGGGCGGTTTAGGGTCATAAAGGCCGTATTAAGGGACGGCATTAAGGGTCCGACCTTAATAGGGGCACTGAATGACCGGTTCACTCGGATTAATGGCCGGTTCGGTGCAATTAAGGGCTCTTAACGTCCGGTTTAGCCCTTTTAATGTCCGGTTCAATGCATTTACCGCCGGTTCGGGCATTCAATTGCCCGGTTCTCTGCCATTTAAGCCACCAGCCCTCCACCAGCCTATAAATAGAGGCCCCCTCCATAGGTTTTAGACACACAACAAGCTCTAGAGCTCTCTCTCTTCTCCCTCTCTGCATCTGCATAGTTTTCGGTGGTTTCCGGCTTCGGTTCCAGTTCGCCTCCAGCTGCGGGTCTCGTGCAACCTCGAGCTCAGAGTCGTTGTATCCTGGGAGATTGAAGTCCGCGCTTCCTCAGCACGACCAGAGGGGACGAATCAATCTTAAGGAAACTGTGATCGCCACAGGCCTCGACACAATCAGTAAAAGATTTCCATTTCAAGTTTGTTATTTCGATTTGTGTTATTCGATTATTTATATTTTATAAATTTAGTCGAATAGTCTTCTTCTTCTACTCCAATATGTGGTAAGTCTTTCTTGCACTATATTGTGCCTATAGAAAGAATTCGTGAAATATCATTTCATTTATAATATTATTTCTTCAATTGTAGCCATTGAGATTATCCATTTTATATATTCCGGATTACAATTCCAAGACACCTTGCACGCCTCGTGTTTACCCGACAAATCTTATTTACCTCTCTGACTGTCTTGAACATCGGACAGTCAAATCGGACGAAGTCCCTCCAACTCGGGACTCATCCAAATCAGCATGCACTTCATCAGTAATGAGATAAGAGAAAGATGAGAGTAAAGGAAAATAACGAGTTCCATTTACGGGAATCAAATACAAATTTAATTAAGAATTGTAATACTCCGTTAAATCTTATTTCTTGATGAAATTTTACTATGCGATCATCATTGTTCTTTGCAATTTGTCCTGTCTGCCGAATAATCATTGTCGGCTAATCGAGTGAGTGTGTAATGCATATACCGTAGATCCAAAGGAACATGAAGCATTATATTTTGGTACGACTCATCGGCCAATCAGAACACACCAAGTGGGAAAAAGTGACAATAAAAATGAGTGTGAACAATAAAAATTGTTTGAAGTTTTCATCGACAACCCAACAATATATGTGTAGCATAATTGGGAGCAATCGTGTACATATAGTTGCCCTTGTGATGATGTGATCCATCGACAACAAATGGATAATATGTAGTACAGAAAAATTTTACGGTCCAATTACTGGACGGATAAATATGTGTGGAAAATAATTATAAGTTATTAAATTCTTTTTAAATTTAAGATTCTTGATCGTGAATCGTTCAATTAAATTGTTAAATGGCCAAGTGACTAAAACGTAAAAATTTTAAAATAATATAATAATATGAGTCATAAGAGTATACCATCTAAAGACAAATTGTTAAATGGCTAAGTGACTAAATAGTAAAAATTTTTAAATAATATAGTAATATTAGGGCTGTTAAAAAAAACCATAAAACCAGTCCGAACCTGTTAACCGAACCCAGCCAAACCAAAAATAACTGAATCATTAGAACCGGTTCACTAACGGTTCAGTTTTTTTGCTGAGAAGAGGTTCAGTTAGTTACTTGATATCATTGGTTCGGTTAATTGTGGTTAACCAAACCGAACCCTTTTCTAATTACTAATTAAATAAAATAAAAAATTAAAATTAAAATATACAATTTTAAAGAAAAAATATGTGTTTTACTTAATTTTTACGGTTCGGTTCTGTTAATTTCCCAACCGAACGGAGCCAATTGTGTTTTTATAGTTAAATTTATTTATTTAAATAAAAAACCAGTTAACTAAATCATTTGAACCTGTTTTAAATAATTCGATTTTTTCTTCCTCAAATGGTTACGGTTGGGCCTCTATACCGCCCGAACCGAACCGAACCAAACCATGCCCACCCATAAGTAATATGAGTCATAGGAGTATACCACCTAAAGAAAAAAAGGGTATAATTTTACTTTTTTTTTGGATTTGGTGATAAAGGAGATGGAGAGAAGAAATTTTAAAGTTCAAGACCAATTTATTACTTACCTTTTTTTAATGGATTTGAGAAATGGGTTGATCTAGAAATTCCTTCTGGAGATGAAATTTCATGGAACAGTAATACGAAGAATTTAGGAACGGAATATGACAATTCAATAAAAAAAAAGGATAAAACTAAGTAAAATATATACAATATTTTTATATTTTTTTCCAAATTCGTGAACTCTGAGTCCATCCCTGAATGAGATGTTAAATTTGTCTAAATCTATTACCAGTTTTGTAAGCTGGTACTTTCACAGTATTATTATCCGAATCTATTGTTATTAATTCGGATGACAACTGCTTAACCGTTTCGGTTAAGCGATCGTACTCGATCCGTATAGAAACCGGTAAAACTCTCTACGTAGCATGACGACGGACCGATCCATCGGTAGAACATTTGCAACTTGGGAGGATCACGAAGTTGAATGTAATATTACAGGTCGATTATACCCTGTCTTTCTAATGTTGCACAGTACTAACTACTGAGACATTAACTAAGTAAATAGTGAAAACGAAACCATGCAAAATTAGGGTTTAAGCATGCATGGTTAATCTTCATGTTTCGGATAGTTTTTTATCCCGAAACAATTGCGACACTCGTACTAACACGAAATGGGGAACGTTGCAATTTTTCGGGAAATTCGATGATTAAATTTCGAAATATTATCGAAGGTTCCGTTAGCAGAAAAGCGACGAGTTATAAAAAAATCGTGACGGAATTAATCATAAGTTATAATTACGGTCTTTATTAAATTAAGCAATTTAAGAAACTGCAATAAACAAGTAAAACACTTTACGTAGGCCGTATGAAACTTAGAAATAATACAAATCCATAAAATATTAACACCGATGACAATTAAATATGATTTTATTTAATCTTTTCAATCAAAAAATATCTCAACATATCAACACTCATATATTTATTTTATCACTTTATTTTTTTATCTTTATATATTAAAAAAAGGAAAAAAAGGAAAAAAAGAAAAAAGAAGACACTGTTCTCATCTCATTTTTGCTTTCCCTTTTTATCAAAATTTCCATGTGAACAGAGAAATTCCCCCGTCCGCTATTTCCGGTGGCACTCTCTCTCACACACACAAATAATTAGGGCAAGATTTGGAGGTAGACCCCCATTGAAAAGGCTTACGCAATAAGGCTTGTAGCTTGGGAAAAAGCAAAATCCTTTTCTCTTTTTGATATCGATGGTATTTCGGTACCATAACAACTTATTAATCCACTGAACGATGTATATCATACGGTTTGGGACCGCTATTAATCCCCAGATCTTTCATCGGGGAGAGTCGAACCCTGAACCTGTCTTACAACATATTGTCAGCTTACTAGATACCTTTCTCGGCCTTTTTCCCTTCTATTTTTCAAATACATTATTTAATCCCTAGATCTTCCATCAGAAGAGTCGAACCCTGAATCTGCATTACTGCATATTGTTAGCTTACCGAATACCTTTCTCGGCCTTTTTTCCTTGTATTTTTCAAATACATTATTTAATATCTAAAAATTTATTAAATTAAACTCATGCCGATAAAGTTTCATTTCTTAGTAGGCCGACTCAATTTGAAACGAATCAGTCACGAGCTCTAAGGATATATGAACACAAGTGGTGCATGCACACCCAAAAAAAAAAAAATTAAAGGCCTCTAATTAATCGTGATTTGAGCCAAATTGACCCACTATGTGTACCGCTCTCCTAATTATGCATTTCTCCGTTCACTGCACTCGAACTTGGGATATCGATTAAGGTAAATAGATGCCAAACCGAACCATCTCAATCATCCCATATTATGAAAAAATCTTAGATGATCCTACCTCACAATGACGCGGTGAAGAAGAACCCAATGAAATTGCATTTATCAGTAATAAATATGACAACTACTCAAGTGATTAATATTAATTTACTAATTTATCATATTCCTATTGGTGTTTTCTTACGTCAAATAGCAGTGTAAGATGACCTAAGAATTTCTCCGTGAAGTAGAGAGGAATGGCCTGTGGAATTTATCCAATCAGCTTAAATTATGGCACTTTACTCCAATCGTGATTAGAGGGGAGTGACATATGGAATAAACGACCATTTCTCTTTAACCCTTAATCAAAGCGTAAAGCGAGTTTAAAGTCGAAAAATCAAATTAATCAGCCATCCTGTTCTCTTATGTGTCTCATTCATCACATCGAATCCAATGAGGTTTAAGAATAAAGTCGACATATCCACTTGTGTCATGTCCTCCTTTTCGTCCAAGTGTCATTTGAATTTGAGCTAGCCATTTGATTTAATTCAGGTGACCTAGAGTTTTTCACCGGCAGACCGAACAGATTCGCCCGTCCCGTGAACACACCGTAATTAGGGGAACGGTCGGTCGGTGCTCGTTTGTCGGGTGCGGGTTCCGAAGTTAAATAGCGATCAGTGTTGATAGGGATCGTGAAATGATCGACCCAGTTGTCTTCATGATTGAATCTTTTTTTTTTCCAGTTGTGTTCTACTAATTCCCATATGATTTGATCTGATTTCCACCATTAACAGGCGGATTAGCTGCGTGCGTGGGAAGGCAAAGAATGGAATTATGTATTCACGACGACACGTTGTAATGATGGTCAGAATGATTTGCTGGCCAATATAACTCAATCGAGCTAGTTTATTTTAAGCTTTTTTTTTTTTTTAATATGTAAGGTGTCGAGTTCGAATAAGAACGGATCTATAAGTCCAAGTTAAGGGGTAAAATCGGAAAAGAGAGTTAAAAGGACAGATTTCATGGAATGAAATCAGATAATTTAAAAAACATAAGTAAGATAGTCAATTTTTCTGATAACATGAGTTTATTCTCCCTGAACTCATGAACGTCTCACAAACTCATGAATCCGGGTCGGTTCATATACAAAATTTATGTGTAGGTGGTCTCACCGAGGGTTTCGCGCTCAATGGGAATTCGAACCTCCGACCTCGTGGATTTCCGCAAGATTCGTGCGCATGTCCTATTCACTTGATTAAATAAGACCGTACAAGTTTTCTCGAGTTTAAGGGGTTCGATCGCCTCCGCACACCCTTAAATTCATCCCTGAGTTTGGGTCATACGGAGGGAGAAAGTTCATGATCCGGAAGAGTTCTACAACTTCCACATCTAGATTGGTGGAGTGATCCATTTAGTGTGAGTGAACGCAACTTCTCATCCAACTGTAAAGGAGTTGTTACGATGAATCATTTTAACCGATTTAGTCAAATTTTTTTTTTATCATGCGCAATATCTGTCGTACAAAAGCGTGTCCACTGTCAAGCATATTTCACCTCAAAAGAAAAATCACGTGAAGCATAAAATCATATTTGGAGATATTATGAACACATGCAATTTAATTATTGATCATGTACTACATATTCAAGTCTTGCTTGTAAGGATTTAATTGTGAAATCGTGGAGGTAATTCAATGCGTTTCTTTTAAATATATTTTTGAATTCGAGTTTTATAAATTAAAAAATAAATATTTTATTAAAAAATTCACCTCGATGAACTGACGATTATCTGACATGAATTAGTTAAAATCAACAATATTTTTAGATATTAGTTTTGTATTTAAAAAAATTAGCACATTCAATCATGGAAGGAGTCTTTCTCAAATTATAAATTTAATTAAAAATTGCAGAAATAATTTCTGTATTAAATGATTAATTAATTGAACGAAAAGGACAAACGAAAGTGCACTGAAATACTGAACTGAAAGGAGTTTTTTTTTTCATTTCTTTTGAATATTGTTCATTACTGTTAATACCATTTTCGACTTAAAATTAATAGATTTTACATTTAATTCTTATTCGTGAGACTCTTTAACTTATTTATTTACTCTTCCTTATATATGTTTCATTTATACATTGAAAAAAAAAATTTGTGAGAAATTTAGCCACTCTTGATAAGTAATTTTTAATCTTTCATATTCAGTTACAAATATATCAGACGTACTGAACAACCAGTACTCAGCATTGGCTATCAATGATGCACTTCCACCTTCATGAGTTCGTCGGATTAGTTCGATATCTTTTTAAGTACGATTTCAAGTTTAACTTTTGTGATAAAAAAAATCCGTGCCCGAAACAATTTCATCCCAATTCCATAATCCGATTTTTTATGCTAATAAATCTATGAACAGGAATCTGGTCGATGTTGGGAATTAGGTTACGAGAAGCCAGGGAGGGAAAGCCGCCGGTCTCTCCCTCCCACGACCGATCCTCCGCCGCTTAGCTGGAGGTTTCCGGCGGGTTCGGGACAGGACACGTCTTTGCTTACTGCATACCTAACTCGCCCGTGCGCACACAAATCATATTATTGACGTTTTTGCCTTGTGAAGTTCCGGTCCTCGGTGTTCAAGAGTTCAACGCGTCATGACTGGTCCGGACGTGTGCTGGAATGACCCGCAAAAAGGTTTGAACCGGACCGAGACATTGACTGAGGTGAAGAGGTGACGAACCAGTTCGATCGGTCTGTACTGGTCGTGTACATGTAATATAATTAACTAATATGTTCATTGTGTCCGGGCTTGTTTTCTGACCAGAGATAAGCTTATTGATTATATTTCGGTGATATGATTAGGTGGTTGGAAGGTGTAGGGATAATGGGTAGTTAGGTGGTGTTATCAGTTGTCTAATTGCTACTGCACACAGCCACGAAACTGATTAAATTATAACTTTTAGTTAACAAAAAAGCTCATGGCCACCGACATGAACATGTGGATGCGGTTCCGCATCGTTCCCCTTACGTAAGGTCCCGGATTCGAGTATTGTAAATGGATAAAACCTATAATTTTAAGAAATTCTACCGGCCCGGTCTAATATATCTCGATATGCTCATCGAAAACTTGGAATTAATTATGTTCGCCTGAGGTTGCCGGTCCGATTAATCGGAGAATTTCGTGGCTCTGAACCGACGGATCACGGGAACTCCGGAGCTCCCTTTAAGCATCATCCGATCGTGCATCCGGTGAAACATGAGATCGGACTACAACTCGCACCTTTTAGAAACACGATCCTTACGACATTCTATTTCGGTTCCAGCAAGGGTTATAAGTTACTGACATTAGCTCGAACATCCTCCGAACCTGAACTTCTACAGCTCGATGCTTTCGTTTCTATTACCCCGAGTCTCATTTGGATTTTCTTAATAATGTATGGAACCTGCGACAGTCGATATGAACCCTAATTTTGCCAGTTGAAGCAAGTCTAGTAGAAGTAGAGTGCTTTCATTAATAATGGGGCGGACTTAAAGAAAGTTTCTCACATTACTATAACTACTAGCCGTACAACACATTGATTCCATCGACTTTTTTCCTGTTGAAGTTGACCCACAAAATGTGAACCCTAACTGGGTTTTCCTTGGAAATTCCTCTGATTGCGGGGTTATGTGCCTCTGATGGGAACAAATTCAATGACTATGGAAGACTTTACAAAACCCTGACTGCACGGAACGGACAGTTATAATTTCAATTCAAAGAGCAGCAATCTCGGCTCGGTAAGTTGCAACCGATCATTTACAACTTTTCAAAGAGTTAAAACCCCAATCTGATGATTCGTGACCTCTGTTCAAATAATTAGTTGCAAAGATCATTTACGACCCTAGCAAACTGAAATTACGATCCTTTCAAGTCATTGGAAGTTACATCGCGCTCGAGTTTCTCCTGGATCGACCTATCACGACATTCTCAGGGAATGCGAGCGAGGCCGACAAGTAAGTCGGAACTGACTCTGACCATCGTTATTACAAGTTCGATGATTTCATCGATGCTCAAATAATTGATGGAAGATAGATCAGGAGAGGCATGGGGGAGTTGATGCCTTCAATTATTATGTGGAGACATGCAGTTGATTTGATTTTATGCAATGTCTAAATAGTCCTCTAGAAGCAAAATTTAAGTCCTCTCAATCTACATAAAAATCAAGATAATCTTTTTCTTTTTCTTTTTCTTTTTCTTTTTCTTTAGTAGACACTACTCGGTATTCAGAAGTCTAATGAATATTACTAATCTAAGTTCGAATCCGATCGTCTCACCCAGGGACGGATCTAAAAAATCAACTTGAGGGGCAAAACCTAATATGGAAGGAAATGTCAAGTTTCAAGGGAACGAAATAATGTAATTTAATAGAAATATGGATAAAATTGATAAAATTTGTGTATATTTCTACAGGTTTTGTTGAGTTCAAGAGGGGCGATCGCACACCCGCGCACCCCCTAAATCCATCCTCCCTAGTGTCTCACTAATGAATTAAAACTCTCACAACATGAATTTTTTTAATTAGCAATTCTCGAACTGTGATCTTATCTGAAGAAAAAAATTATCTTATCATTTTCAACCAACCTGTAATCTTTTTCTTTTTCCATTTAAGAATGTCAAAATTAAGAAAGAGAGTCTATACAGTTAATACGGTTCACGCTCTGTGACCTAGAAGTTATGGGTTCGATCTCACCCACGAAATTTTTCGTACTCCTTTTACCCCTCTTTCTCCTACACTTTCTAGGCCTATGGGTCTCCTCTATATACTTAAAAAAATAAATATCAAAACCACTCCAACCGGTTAAAGAGGGGCGTCATTAATTAGAGCAAGAACCTCTACTGTTCAATAACTGAACTATTTAATAAAGGTGTAGGATTAGTTCATTATTTGACTCAAAGAAAACCTTTAAAGGAGGAGAGTTTGGTTGCTGAACCGTAGAGTTTTCTTAATTAGGGCCCATTATTTTAGACAAATTAGTCGTTTTTACTTCCGTAAACCAAAAACTTCATACAGAGCCGTTCAAGGTCCTCTCGACTGTCGAACTGACAACCAAACTTGGTCCGGTCTCCTGTATAACTATGGGAAAAAACATCGAACCGTAGAATTTTTCATTTTGTAATGAAATATCAGCCCTCTTGCCCAAAATAGATTCCATCCTAAGAAATATCAGCTTATTAATAGCTCATAATCAACTATACAAATTGAAGAGAGGAATCAAATGGCTCATAAATCATTCTACCTGCATGCTAAACTATATGAGCCGTAACATCAACGTGATGATGACGACGATAACGATGACAGTTATTGTGTAGAGAGGACGATGTGACGGGAGGACCTGAGGCATTTGACTAATAGAGATTTCTGTGGTTGGAGTGTCACTGTGCCAATGTTCGGACGCACGAAGTGCCGTCCCATTTTGGTTAGAAATTTTGGGATCTGCAATTAACTTTTCGGAGGAGGACCCTAACTGTTGGTGATGTCTGAACTACAACGATGACTAACCGATCCCGGGCATCGCAAGTTAGAAATCGAGATTGGAGGCTGCAGAACCTAGAAGGGCATCTGAGACGGAATCGAACAAAACGAGATCATTGAGAAGTTTCATTAGCTGGACCGTGGCGGTGCCACCGGACCACTAGATTCAGGGTCCATGCACGGGGAAGATCGATCGACAGCGACATTGATGCTTCTTGTACTATTGGAAAGGCCCTGAGCAATTGTAGCACCTCAAGTCAAAGCCATCAGGACAACCTCCCGTACCACATCGTTGTGTGGGATGTCTAGCCTATTTATAATAAGACAATGGTAAGAAGCATTGAACTCGGATGGTTTCGATGGACGTCTATTCGCTGCAGGTCCCATGTGAAGCCCGCACTTGGCACGATCCCAACTTGTCTACTGTCGGTCGATTAACTGACCAACTAATGAGAAGCCCATTGGGACCATCCATGAGAAATTCTCAAATGAGCCAAATGTGCAGATGATATGGTGAATTCGACCGATGATTATTTGATATATCGGCAATAGTTGTCATATCAATTTAACATAGCAAATACTATTAATGGAAAGAGAGATAATGCCACGCTTTTTATCATTGTGCTAAACACCTATATGTCGAGTTCACCAATGACGCGACGAGTTCCGCGATCTCCTGTCCGACAAATAGTCACCAGATTCAAGTTGTCTTGGGCCGCTAGATTCCAATGCCCGGCCCAAATTTCAGCCCATTGATGGACCCACAAATTGCATTACCGGAGACTGTATAACATATTAACAGCTGATCCTGATCATCCCAGTTTTCTGCAGATACCCCGGAGTTTGTCCGGTGACTATTCTTCTCACTTTTCCCATCAGTATAACTTCGAGTTCTCTCTCCGGTTAATGGAGATTCTGAATCATACTAGATCTAATGACATTTATGCAGAGGTTTTGATGCCGGCCTTTTTCGTTTGTGTGTATCTG
Source organism: Lagerstroemia speciosa (assembly GCA_037672795.1). Lineage (NCBI taxonomy): Eukaryota > Viridiplantae > Streptophyta > Magnoliopsida > Myrtales > Lythraceae > Lagerstroemia > Lagerstroemia speciosa. The sequence continues at coordinate 4,104,584 of CM075296.1, forward strand.
CTGACAGAGGATTGAATTTTCTCACCAACGAAAGAGGCATTCCAAGACAGCAAAACGAACTATGGCTGAATCTATCCAAGACAGCAAAACTATGTTTGAATCATATGAACGAACTATGGCTGAATCTATAATGAAAAACAATCAAATTTATATCCTTCAACAAGGCAGTAATCCGGAGAACACGCATGAACACAGGAGTCTCAAAGTATGCGTTCCCGTCTCTACTGCAGTCTCAGAAAGGCTTATAGGAAAGAAAGCATGGAGTCGCAATGGTGTAGAAAAAGGGCAAAGGGCCTCGCTAAATGATTTACACATGAAAATATGAATCACAGACAAGGAAATGCATACCTCAGAGCATAAAAACATATAAAGGAAAAGGAAGAAAGGGAGTGGCCACTCACATGTACAAACTCACAACTCACAAAAGTCGGACGACCCCGGCAACATCACCTCCATTCCACCAGGAATCGTGGTTAGTTGAGATCCCGCCATGAGGGGGCAGATCCTACTTGAAATCTCCAACACAGTCCCTCGCATACAATAGCCTCCTCGTGGGCGCAGGAGGGGCTAAGCCAGGAATGTCCCTGATGTCCTTGTTGTGTGGGTTCACGATCTATATTTGGGCAATGAAACATAAAGAAACAAGCATAAGCAGTTTTGTAGCATAGTGCTCATTAGATTAAGTAGCCGATCCTAAGAGAACCTTGGAGGTCCTTAACTGCCAAGGATTCACTAAACAGATACACAGAAGCAAAACTCGACCACTTTGTCCCCTTTATAATCCTACTGAAAGCATACACAAGACTAATAGAAAATTTCTAGCCTGTGATTATTACGTGATCACAAATGATTATTCGTCTGAGAAAAAGGAAATGCATATTGGATGTAATGTACATTAGGAAAATACCTTCACTATAATGATGGCTATTACCCCACAGACGATAAGGAAGAGAAACAGCATTATGCATTTATCTGTAGCCACCTGCACCATGCATGCATATTGAAAAATTAGCAAAAGGAAGATTCAGAAATGGATATGAGCATCTGTCCGAAGCAAAGAATGACAAACCTGTCTTCCAATTTCCTTCACAAGCTGGGATGCCTTCTTGATGGAGAACTGAATGGTATCCAAATCGTTTACTATTCGACCCATTTGCTCAGTCTGCCCATGTTTAAGTCAGCACACTGATTACCAAATTGGTGAGAAACATACAGTTGAATATCGATATCAGATTTTTGAGATAACTGATCAGAATACGTACTTGGCCCTTCAAGGTCACTGCAGTCTGGGTACCTACTTCAACAGTTTGTTCTACAACCTAGGGATCAAATTTGTTATGAGGAATAGAAATATATAAACAAGCCTTGTTTAACTAAAACGCATCAGGACAGAAGCTTACCTTCTTGGAGCGTTCAATAACTTGATCAGTCTCATCCATTGTCTTCTTCCCAGCGTCAATGAGTTCTTGATTTGTCATTGCTGTATCGCAAAATTGGACGAAAAAAGAATTATCTCAACGATATCAACTATTTGAAGAAAAAGACTTACTGGAGGCAATTATGCCAGTTAGAATAGATGAGAATAAACTACAGCTCAAGCTATGTTAAGCTTACTATAATAGTATCAAAATAACAGTATAAACATTATTTATCTTCGATTCAAAAAATAATAGCTTACATGATGCCACTTGAACATTCTCCTCAGCTGTAGGTTCACTAACTCCTGCTCCCATATCGAAAAGTTCAAGTTTCTTATTTCCAAGGGTATTCATGTATCTGCAGTTCCAGCACCAAGAGGATTGATCACAAAATGCAAATTGAACACATAAATCCATATATACTTGCAGATACGAGAATACGACCAGCTATATAGTTGGATATTTATGAATTAATAATCCCAACTACAAGAGCGTCATCATCTTCAAGTTAAAAATAGTATATCCTTACGTTTTTCTCAGTGCCACATATGAATTTAGTTCTTTGATCTGCAAAAGGGAAGAGCTAGAGTAAATGCAGGTTCAATGATGCAAAAAAAGTAAATGTTATTTTTGTAAGATCTGAAATCTAGCGTGCATCAATACCAACCGAACAATCAACAAACTCACCATAGATTGCTTCTCATCATTGAGATGACTGTTCACTTCGGGAGGATTTCTGGCCTCCTCATCTTTAATTTCTCGATCGAATTCTTTAATTAGTCTGACCCAAGCAAAAGACATTTAAGACTTCGTTATGAGTGATCCAGATAACAGCTCTAACACATCCTGTCCCAAATAAGCATATTCCAGCAGTCTTCTTCCTTTATTTTACTAACAGACTGATGCACTGGAGTTCATGTTTTAGAAAATCAAAAAATGCAATAACAATTTGATATTGAGAAGTACTCAAATTTTATGCTTAAAAATGTATTACAGGAGACTACACCATATAGCAGTTACTGATTTCATCTACATTAAAATCCACTCCATATCGGGACAGCAAGAAAGAAAAAGTGTCCATACCTCTTACACTCCCTCATCCTTCCAGTAAGCTCCTCCAGCTGTTTACTTTGTCGATTGGAGTCTTTGATCTTATCAATCTTCTGGAAGCCATTTCTGCAGGAAGAAGTCATTATCAGGAGAGATAGTTGTCAAGACTGACGGTACTGGAAAATTTTCATCTTTCTAGGGATCCCAGAAACAATGTAACTGACAAGACGACTTCAATGAGCAGCCAAGAGTGCTAATATATCTACTCCAGCTACACAAATCTAGGTGACATAAGTCTGTTGGCAAATAAGATCTCGGCCCATAATGTATCACCAAGCAAATTTTCATTGCTATGTTTCAAGATTAACAAAAATTTAATGCCATCTGAGAGTCCAAGAGTGGCATCATATGAGAGTAGACTCCTCGTAATAGAAACAATTTCAGGCTTAGACACTGCGAGTTCTGAATTCTTTCTTGACAAAAATTCAGCCCATAATGTATCACCAAGCAAATTTTCATTGCTATGTTTCAAGATTAACAAAAATTTAATGCCATCTGAGAGTCCAAGAGTGGCATCATATGAGAGTAGACTCCTCGTAATAGAAACAATTTCAGGCTTAGACACTGCGAGTTCTGAATTCTTTCTTGACAAAAATTCAGCAGAACTGACTCCCGGCATCAAGTCGTCAACAGATTACATCCCCAAGGAAAAGCTCAAATAAGTAAAACTTGACATGGAACAACAAGAACCATCTAGTACATTTTCCAGATCAATTTAAATTGGCCAGTGACATAAAAATCTCCAATCACATCCTAAATCCTCCTGAATACTCAACTCAATGGTCAGGACAATTCTCGCATGTTCCCTGACCGCCAGTTACACAACCCCATCGGTTATAGAGTATATCACCTTAACCAGCAATCCAAATTCACTAGCAGCTAATTCTGTAACATCTATGCAGCTTCACCCCATTTCCTGCAGTTACAACTCGCAATGAAGTCGCAACATTTGCCAATACTTCCGATATGGTAGTCGCCCATATAACATAGCTTTCCCCTTCTACTTTAGCTGCTTCCGATGTATTTCAAGAAACAGCGAAAAACATATAAGGGGCAAAACACGCAGATCATTCGATTCACGTGTACAGAGATCGTCTAGCAGCATTGACTAACTGTATTTAAGGAGGAAAGCGACGAGGGGATCGTACGCGAGGGCTCGAAAGTTGTCCCGGATTTCCCCGTGGATCTGCTCCATCTGAGGGCTCATCCGCAACTCGTCCGCCATCGCTCGTTGCCGATAAAGCCCTGAATCCGAAATCTGATTCCGGAGTGCAAATCGAATTAAACCCTACAAAACTCACAATGCCCCCACGAAAACCTTCGATTCCATCGCCACAACTCGAACCCTAGCGGTACCCCTCACCCCAAACCCCTAACTTTATTGGGGGGGAAAAAAGGAAAACTTGATTTCAAAGCAATGGAACAGACGAGGAGATCAGGGGTAAAATCCCAGAGAAAAATTCAGACTTTCATGCCGGGAGACGGGGAGAGATCGAAGGGGAGAGAGAACAGATGTCTGTTAGTGGATTTTGATTTTTTTTTCCCTTCTCCCCTTTTTCCCATTTTTTTTTGGATAACAAATATCGGCTAACGTTACGGAACAGAAGCTCTTGGCTAAAATGAACCGAAATATCGTATCGGGGCCAATTTTATCGCGATAAATTGGTGTCCGGTTCTACAGCTCGACTACAACTAGGAACGGGAGACAAGACCTCCCCTGGAAGAAGAAATTTTTTCAAAAATAGTAGTTTTGAAAATATTCATCATTTTAAAATCATATTTTTAACATGCTCTTTGCATAGAAAATACAAAGTTAACGTTCAACTTGCACCGCTCACATATGTTTCTCGACAAGAATAAGAGAACAAATAGACTCACTAGATGTGATTTTTAGACCATAAAGCATAGCATGTAACGAAGAAGCTGAGTGAGTGAGGGCCAATAGTAGAAGTAAAACCTTAGAAATCTCAAATCCTAATCTCGTGTGAAGAAGAAGAAGACTCGTAGAGGAACTTTCTTTTTTTTCTAGGAAGTTTGAGCTTGGGACTTTTGAGTTTTGAGTTAGGGGCACATAGACAGACTTGACAAAGGGTCAGAGATAGAGTGTTAATATGTACTCTAAGGGTATAATTGTAATTTCAACAATAAATAAATGGGTTTAAACACGTCAAGTCGGGTTGTTCGAGTTCAATCCAGCCCAACCCTTTTAAATAAATAAGCCACACAGGTCAACCCATTTAAACCCGAAACCCGTTTAAGCTTGACCTAAACTTGCCAAAGTTCTTGTCGTACCGTATCGAATTATTGTATCGTATTAAAAATTATCAGACCTACTTATCTAGATTCATAAATTTGTGAGGCATTCGCATATCAGGAAATAACAGACTTTTAGCTATAAAAAATAAATTTAAGGCTGTGTGATCGAAAAAAAAAAAAAACGAAACCCTGGAGATTAAATGGAGCTAGCTATATGCTATTTACTCGGCGCACGTTAGCAAACAAAACCGGAAAAGCAGCTCTCTAGGCTGCAAATAATAATTGGAAATTCGGAACATTACCGAAAAGCACAATAATTGAAATCTGTTTTTTTTTATAAAGCTAAAAAAAGCTGAGGTGGCATGCGCTGTCTGGGAACAGTCGCACAGCTCTCTAAGAAGGAAAGCGTTCCCTGCGGCCTGTCCTCCTGAACCCGCCCCTGTGGGACCCGCAATGCAGAGCTCGCGACGCTGGCCATCGCCGGAACCTCAGCCCAATGGTTCGAGTCGTTAGCTTACGGTCGTCAAGCTCTTTCAACCGAGCGCATGCCTTCGGAGGTTGCAGATGACCCATTTTGACTCTCTGGGCCGGGTCTGATACGGTTTTTGAATATCATACGATACATATAAAATACACCGAATTTCCACTTGGTGGGAGTGCTCAATCCAGCGGTGAAAACGGCGTAAATATTCATTTGCGATTAAGTGTTTATGTTGCGGCGAGCGCCTCTAAAAGCCGATCGAACAATCGAAATGGACCGAGCACGATTTCTTAAGCATCATGGGGCAGTCTAGTTTTCATCGTGATCGACACTGTAGATCGAAGTCTCCAGCTGGTTGACAAACAGAACTGCGATTACTCCTATTCTCGAAAGCAATGATTTGTTGGGAAAGTCTTCCTCATCAGCTCTAAATTTAGATACGTAACTAATGCGGGTGAATTCGGTAATTCAACGAATCTCGAATTCGAACTTTACAAATGAAAAAAAAGGCCGTGCATTTTCTGTTCGAATCCATGAACTTACCCGATTCCATGAACTCGCAATCCTGCCTACATAATTATAGAGGTTAGTCAGATGAAATTCGGATGCACGCTATATAAAAAATAGATTAAAAAAATAGCACATGTCAGCATGGCAGCAGCACATGTTATCGGAAGATAAGAGATTCCTTGGGCTCACTTGGCCGGCAAGTTTATTATGTCTATCAAACAATAAGAGATAAAATCAATGCACATTTGAAGGAATTTCTTAAATTAATTACCTCCAAATTTAGAGTTAAATATCGAGAAAATTCTTAAATTGTTCTATATCATGCGTGCACATGTAAAAATTATTATAAAATGATATTCTAATTAAAAATAGATACAATATATTTCCTATCAAGATGGTTCTAAGGGTGTGCGGTGGGGCGTTTATCCACTGAAATCAAGAAAATTCAAGAAATCTTATAAATATTTTACGTGATTTTATCGATTTTTTGTTGAATTATCTTATTTCACCATTTTTGGAATTGTTATATTTTTCTTCTATCGAGTTTTATCCTCTTGAACAATTTTTCTAGATCCATCCATGTTCTTCACAATATGTGACGAGATAGAATAACCGAAAATTTTATTATTACGCTCAGACCAATTTTGATATTTATTCAATGTCATTTTTTTCCTTAATCTTTGGTTTGAGGACATAGTCCTCATGTTATTGAATATGTAAAACATTTCCGATTCCGACTCGTAACGTTGCGTGTCGTGACTGCCTTGTGGCCATAGCAACGTTCCCATATCGGAGTGAAAATCACAGTAAACGAACTCGAGCGGTGCAGCGCGTCATCCGAAAACAATGATAAAAACAGAGACATTTATTTTGAGGTGCTCGGTCGAGGACCACCAGGATTCCAACGTGCTGATTACCACTAGTGGTCTCAATTTAAAGCAACTGTCCCCCCTTGACGCTTGCCCGACAGCCACTAAAATAAGTGGTCCAAGTTTCCCGCGGACATGGAACATCGGAGGTAATGTAATTACCTATGAGAGGTTCCAGGTTCGGTTTATACCGGTAGAAATCTCCGTACGTCTCTTAAAATCGGAACGTACCATATGCTATGTTAGAAATCATTTCATGGCTTTTTGTCAGGTTGGTAGCCTCTTTATAACTAAAATGTGGGAAAATTCAAATTTCCGATTTGTAATATGTCAATCAAAAACTTCTATATTATATATGGAAGCACGCATTTTTACTTGTTCTTTTTCACTTCTTCAAATTACTCGCCAACACATAAATATTAAGAAAAAATAACAACGCAATAATAATTTTACTTACATATAAGCATGCCACCCAATAACTCTCTCTCTAACCACATTTTCTTATTTATTTTCTCTCTCTTATTTCATCATCATTTTTCATTTTTCTCTGTAATATTCTCACTGTATATAAAATCAGTCAAATTTATCTCTTAATAATTATAATTAACGCTTTATTTATTCATTGACATGCTCATTTTTCATCCATTTTACTAAATAATAAAATTCGTGCATCACACGGTCCGGCTTTGTTCGGATAATGACAACCCAGGTCACCGTTCTAACTAATATATGTAATTTATTAAATAAGTTATAAATTTGAGGGTAAAGTCCAAAGTATTGATGGGGACGTTCCTCTGATGTCATTTCATTTCGAATTAAAATGCCTCAGATAATTAATAAACTATTCAGTTAATTCAAATTATTAATTGCAGTTTGTGTATTCGTTGGCGACCCGACCGGACTCGTCAACGTTGCCTCCAATTCATTAATGATTAGACGTCCGACGAAAGAAATTATTAATCTTATAGTCGATTAAGAATTCATATTATTTTTATTCAATAATAATATTTTAAATATTTTAAAATTAAGTGTAAAATTTTCACCTGATGTTACAAGAGCCTCGAACTCATTTTCACTCAAAAGTCTAAATTTATAAGTGGTTGAATTAACTGAATAATTTATTAATTATCTGCGGCATGCACCCGTCTAATGAAGCGCCGACACATGTCAGTGCTGCGTCGCCACACGTGCGACCAAAGCAGCGGCGCTGACACTTCAGTGGGCAGAGGTCCTTCCAATCAATGGACTTTAACATGGGTCTCAAGTGAAATGTCCATTTTTTGCTACAGTCGATTTCTTTCTCCATATAATCAAACCGAATTTTTGGTTAAAAAGAAACAAATCCAATTTTTTTTATTCCAGTATTCATAGAAATTCTTGTATGATTCCATCTCACCACGTGACACGAGAAAATACCAATGAGTGAATTAATATTAATCACCCGAACAGTTGCCTTAATTATTACATATCAGAGCAATTAAAATAACTCCTATTTGTCGTGTCACTGTAAGAGAGGACCATCTAAGATTATTTTTACCTAATTCTAGAGAAATTTTGTAAGTTCTTATTCACTACTTTACTGTGAACATGATCATATAAGATTTTTTTGCCTTAATTCCATAGCAATTTAGTGCTGCTATATTAATTATTTTCTTCATAGTATGGGTTTGTTAGCTAATTACTTTTTCAGCGATAATTTATGTTCGGGTCAGATTAATTCATTAATTGAATTTACTACAATTTTTAAGATTCATATGCAAAATCTTGCTTAAGTGGAAAGGATGATAAAACGTCTCAATTAATCATGGTTAGGAGCTAATTGTTTTTCTTTTAACATTTTACTCACGACGTTGAAGGCGGGTCGGCTCATCTAATTAGCGGAGAATCACGCACGTGCCAATTTTCTCGGGAAGATAAAGGACGAGCTCACGAAGGATGATACCTTACACGATGTGTGATATACATTGCAAATTAATAGTTATTTAATACACCAGCATAAATTTTGCACACTAGAATCATGTTTGGGATGAAGGAAAGAAGCGAATTTCATAAAATAAATTAAGAGAAAATTAATAATTTTTAAATATATTTTAATATTAAGAGAAAGTATAATGGTGAGAAGTGATGGAATGAGCATTTTCTATCATTTTTTTTAAATATTATTCAATCAACTTGAAGATTTATACAACGAAACCAGCATAATAACTTTTAAAATATATAAAATATGTAATTTTTAATATCTGTTATTTAAAAAATGTCACCTCTCGTGCAAGAGAGGAGAAGAATGAAAAGAACCGAAAAAAAAAAAAAAGGCCAAATGCAAAATGTTCCACTGTCATGGTGAAAATCTAACCCTGGTTTCTCTCCCCCTCCCCCACCCCCACCCCCCCCACCACCCCCACAATCACCCCGAAGCCTGTCTCAATTGCCATAAAAGCTCGGTTGAAGGACAGCTCTCCAATCGGCTCAGTCTCTATGTCAATTTCGCTTCGCGAGGTCCGCTTGCAAGTTGGCGGATCCTCCCGGTCCAGGATCCAGCGATCCCCTTCCCTCTCCCTCATCCTCCCTCGTAGCGATGGCGGCGAAGAAGAAGCTGTGCGAGTCGTTCTCGAAGTCCCTGATGGACGAGGTCCACCGTTGGGGGTGCATGAAGCGGACCGGAGTCAGCCTCAAGTACATGATGGAGTTCGGCTCCAGGCCCACCGACCGCAAGCTGCTAATATCCGCTCGATTCCTCCACAAGGAGCTCCCCATTCGGATCGCCAGGCGAGCCATGGAGCTCGAGAGCCTCCCCTACGGCCTGTCCGACATGCCCGCTGTTCTCAAGGTACTGTCTTTTGCTCAGCTTTTGTTGTTTACGGATGAAGCAGTTAAGGAAAAAACCTGCTCTTTTTTTTAGTGAAAATGGTCAAAGCGTCTGGCTTGCATTTTAGCTAGATTAGCTCGTTGACTTCCCTTTTTGTTTTTTTCAGAATTTTCATTTGTGCAATTTACTGCTCTGTGTTGTATCATTTACCTTCCTCGTTTGTTGCGATAATGATGCCATACGACCCATTTCAAGTAAACCCATCTAGGGCTCCGCGGGTCCTACTCCTATAATTTTGAACTCGATAAAGACTGGTGGGGTTGGTGCAATGAGTCCATTTCGAAACACATTCCGTGCGTATGATAAGTTTAGATTTTGGTGGGTTCTGGGATGGAAACTGAGTTGTGTCCGAAATCTAGTCAGAGTGAAGCTTATACTGAATGCTTTTTTTTTTGTCTAAGATAAATTGATGATTTGATTGTCAGATTTGAAATTGAGGAATGATTCTTCGGCTGATTATCTTTTGGAATCTTGTTTGAATTGTTTTTTTTTATTGAGAAAATGAGCTTTTTGCCAGGTAAAACTGAGTCATGGTCGTGCATCTGACTATTTAAATACTTTCTTGATGATTCCTTCTCAAAAGTTAGAGATAGAGAGAGAAGTTGACCTAGATTATCTCTTCTTTCTGCACTAGTCTGTAGATTCTGCATTTGGTTACAGCCATGCTTAGGTATAGGTAAAACCTAAAGTCTAATGGGTATTGTGAAATACGTTGCCTATGTCATTTTGGTTTGTATGATCTGCAGTGCCAGGTATTTACGGTGGTCTCTGTACCGGGTTATTTTTTTGGGCCTCTTTTAAAAAGAGTGGGCAATACATCCTTTAAGGAATCACTTGGAAGAGCATATTGTTTAAAGGCTCTGCTGTATGGGTGTGCTTGAGTTGGAATCTTGAGATACTCTGCGGTTGTATTATCTCTACTTTTACTTACTGATACTGATATTATGGATTGTCTTTTACATACCGCTTGTTCACGGTAAAGGAATTTTTCGGGAAGAATGTAAGCAGCTTAGTCATCTAACTTATTTTAGTCTTGTCTTCCAGGTTCGAGATTGGTATCTGGATTCTTTCCGCGATGTAAGGTCCTTCCCTGAAATCAAGGATATGAATGACGAGAAAGATTTCATGCAAATGATAAAGGCTGTAAAGGTAAGGCACAACAATGTTGTTCCTATGATGGCATTGGGTGTGCAGCAGTTGAAGAAAGGCATGGATACAAAGATCATGTATGAGGATCTTGATGAGATTCATCAGTTTCTTGATCGATTTTACATGTCACGCATTGGAATTCGAATGCTCATTGGTTAGTTTGTAGTTTTGCTTATGGTTTTTCCTCTCTCCTGCACAAGTTGTATACTGTCATACATGGCTTCTGAATTTCTCTCATATACATCGCAATTCCGTGTTAAAATTGCAGGACAGCATGTAGAGTTGCATAATCCCAATCCCCCTCCTCATTGCGTGGGTTACATACACACAAAAATGTCCCCTGTTGAGGTAGCGCGAATGGCTAGTGAGGATGCCCGATCTATATGTCTACGGGAGTATGGCAGTGCACCGGATATTGATATATATGGAGACCCCAGCTTTACATTCCCGTAAGATCATTTCTTTCCTAACTCACAGCCCTTTGCTAATTTTTTTTAAGTTTTTCATTCATGTACCGTCATCAGATCCTTCGGGCCATATAACTAACATTATTTATCAATATTTCTTTAATTTTGTCTGAGATCTTTGGTTTTCTTTGCCTGATACATACTACTGAAGCAATAATTGTCATGACCTCCATATTTTTCTTTGTTTTCCTGTGTCTGCACCAGATACGTTCCAACCCACTTGCATTTGATGGTATTTGAGTTGGTTAAGAACTCTTTGCGTGCTGTGCAAGAGCGATTCATGGACTCTGATAAAGTTGCACTTCCTGTTCGAATAATTGTCGCTGATGGGATAGAGGATGTCACAATAAAGGTGCAATTTCAGTTTCTCAATAGTTGACGCCTTAGCGTTCCCTAGTTCACAAATCGGTCTCGTTTCCAAATTTTTCATAAATTTATGTAACTCTTGTAGGTATCTGATGAGGGGGGTGGAATCCCGAGAAGTGGTCTTTCCAAGATCTTCACGTATCTTTATAGCACAGCCAAAAATCCATTGGATGATAATGATCTAGGAGTAGCTGATACAGTGATGACGATGGCTGGTTATGGATGTGGGCTTCCTATTAGCCGTCTTTATGCTCGCTATTTTGGCGGGGACCTGCAGATCATCTCCATGGAAGGATACGGTGAGATCAGGATCTTCCGGGTTCTCTTACATTTACTTTGAATCCGTCATTAAACTTTTGTTCTCTGGTCGGAATCTGTCCGGTGGATAGCCATATCATTTTCACTCATTCATTTATGAACTTCACTTCTGTAAGAATCTCTTGTTAATGCTTTGACATTTGAAACCTCGCTTATCTCTCGCCGTTGGATTGCCCTTTTATGCAGGGACTGATGCATATCTTCACTTGTCTCGCCTGGGTGATTCACAGGAGCCCCTTCCATGACGAAAAGGAATCCAAACTTCAGGTCATACCTTCTGGACCGACCGAGAATAAACCTGAGGAGTCCGGACTGATTGAGAGAGGCAACTCGTCTAAGGTGTAGGATAGTTACTCTTGTCCAGGGATCATATGTGTGATGATCTAAGTAATTGGTAATCATATGTACATTCCTTTTACATTCATCAAATGGGGGTTCCTGCTTTTCAATGGGCCAGTCTGCTTTTCCGGCCGCGCATCTCTCACTTGAATGGGATGCGATTGAAGGCAGTTGACTTAGAGGAGCATGAATTATTAGAGATACCATGTTTATCTCTCAATCTTTTCACTGCACTTTTAGGCTATAATCCAGGTTCAGAAACATTTATACTCAAAGTACGTTTTCATGTGTTACCAGAAATCCCTGCATGGGCACTATCCCGATCTGAAACAGTCAAACCAATTCATGTCCCTGACGATGATTTCACGGTGAAAACCCATGATATGAGCTTACTAGCACGATGACAATCTCTGCAGATCCTTGAATTCTGTGGTCTCTTAGTAACACAGACTGCTTTACCGATCAAAAAACAGAAAAAATGGGCTCTCTTTAACATGACGGCAGTGTGTCAGCATCCTCTTCGGTTGAGGCCAAGCAGTGTTCCATTAATCTTCAGCAGGTAGCCAGCTCGTCTTCACTCTCCAACATCTCACTGACTTTGGCATACATCGCTCCTGATGCAGAATGATTCCTCCCCTGCCACAAATTCATGAAATGCATTGATCGAGTTCGATCAAAGAAAAACCCAGCAGCCTCCTCTGCTGCTGTTAGGATCCATCCGTCATTCCTGCACTTTCAAACAGATCGATCACACACCCAGCATGCTCCATTCTTGGCTCAATACCATATACATCCTTCAGGCATCCAAAGTAATTGCGCCCTTCCTCCATTAAACCAGAACGTGCAGAAGATTGGGAGCATTCAAGATGGTTATATGATATGAAAAGCTTCATTGCAGCCTTTCATTTTCCATGCACAGCAAGCTCTCCAATCATTGCCATTCCAGGATGAGAGGTTCCCTGCGAGGCAGCATGTTGAAAACCTCGAGAGCCTTCTCTGAGCAACCACACTTACAGGACATGCCGACGATTGCCATAGAAAGTTTGTTGTGCAACTCGATTTCATTGCCTTGGATATAACCATGAATCCACTTCCCTAGCTCTAGAGCACCTGAACCAACCGGAGCTGACAGTGTACTTGCTGCAACAATTTTGTCCAGCGCCACTTTTTCTACAAGCATCCTTCCTAAAATGGATGCTTCGCGGACATGGCCATTCTGAGCAAAAGCTGCTGTCATAGAGTTCCACAAGATAGAGCTCTTCTCGGGAATCAGCTCAAACTTTCAATGCCTTGTCCAGAATTCCTCACCAACCATACCGTGCAATCAAAGTACAAGAAGAAACTAAACTACAGGAGAGCATCTTGCGGAAAATCTGCCTAGCCTCTTCCAGGGACAGGAAATTCACATACATGTTGTGTATCAAAATGGTTGAAGAAGACAGCCATCTTCTCAGGAACCCGAGTTTCATCACCTGGGAGTGGACTTCCGACCCTTTCCAAACATCAAAGCTCGCACACAACACAGGAGGAGGTGAAACTATCGGGCACGGTAGAATCATGGAACATTCGAATGTACAGGAAGATGACATCCCGAGGGGACTCCCTTTGGAAGAAACCATTCATTAGGGTGTTGTAGGGGAAGGCATGTAGATCTGGCATTCTGTCGAACACCTTTAGAGCGGTACTCTAGATCGCCACTCGTAACTTGGTGATTCTACCCATGGTGTCACTGTCGGTCGAGAGACTGAACCTGACGGAGTGGGAGTGGAGTTACTGGAGCTCCGACATGACTCGAGTGCCTTCAATGGTGGAATGGTGGAATTGTTGTCGTGGCGATGTATTGAGCTCGTTTAGTGGCTTCAAGAAGATGGAGCCATCTCATTTTGGGTCCTCTGCCTGTCTGGGTCTCCTAATGACCGTTAAGTTCGTTATCATTTTCAACTCCAAAATTTAATTAAAAAAATGAATATCGATATTCCGCGTCATCCATGTACGGATCACATCATCCAGCCGTCCAACATTCTAATTTGTCTTTCCCTCATAGCACGTTCTCTTTTATTTAATGTTGACCTCATAAGAGACTCGATTCATATCCATCTAAAATATAAAAAATTAGTCATGTATCTTTTCAATGTATAAAGGAAACACGCAGGCCTAGAGCAAGATAAAAAATGGAAAATAAATGGTATAGATAATCTCACAAACAAGAATTCAATTAGGGTTTTTTAATCCCTGGTCGAGAAAGATACTACTGTATCAAGCTTCCTTTTCTCCGGTTGATGGTTAGAATAAGGGCTGATTCGAATTGATGATTCCTGTTCATCGCTGTCTGGTTTCCACAGTCTATACATGGCCAAAGAAATAAGAAGCCAGTAGTCAATTTTGGGGCGAGTCAGCATTTAGTAAAACACATGTCGGAGACATCCATTCCTCCTGAATCCAAGAGCTCTCCAAATTTGGAAACAGATGATCATCTCTATTTAAGAAAAGATCGAACTCTCTTCTTCTCCACCAAACCCTCCCGTTTCCGCGGAAATCCTCGAATATTTCATCAAATAATCTTGTCCCTGAACAGCAGCAACATTCACGATTTGCACGTAAGGAAGCGTGTCGAGAGACATGAAGGCCGGCAAGCTTGTCGCCGCCGTAATCTCGGTTCTCCTGGTAGTTGGGGTGTGCATCGGAGTGATCGTGGGGCTGACCCACAAGAACAGCTCCGACGATGGTGGGAAGATCTCCTCGACGTCCAAGTCAGTCGCCGCCATCTGCGAGCCAACTGACTACAAGGAGGCTTGTATCAACAGCCTCACTGGTGCAGCCAAGAACGGGAGCACCGACCCCAAGGACCTGATCGTGGCAGCCTTTGGGTCGGCTCTCCAGGAGATCCAGGGATCTTTGAGTAAGTCGGGGGCGATCGGCCAGGGAGCCAAGGACCCTCAGCAGAAGATGGCGTTTGACGACTGCAAGGACCTGTTGCAGTATGCGATCGACGAGTTCCAGGCCTCATACTCCATGGTCGGAGACAGCAGCCTCCACACAGTGAACGACCGGGTGTCCGAGCTTCAGAACTGGCTCAGTGCCGTGATCTCGTACCAGCAGACTTGTATCGACGGGGTCACCCAGCAGGACCTGAAGAACCAGATATCGGACGGGCTGCTGAATGCAACTCAACTCACCAGCAATGCCCTGGCAATCGTCTCAGCGATCTCAGGGATCTTGACCACCTTCAACATCCCGGCTGCGAACAACAGTGCGAGTTCCCGGAAGCTCCTGGAAGAGACGGCCGAGCCAGATGGTTTTCCTTCATGGTTCTCTGCTTCTGACAGGAGGCTGTTGGCAGCCCAGGCCAAGGGCCATGTGACGCCAAACTCAGTCGTGGCAAAGGATGGGACAGGGCAGTACAAGACCATCGGGGCCGCTTTGGCAGCCATTCCAAAGAACAACAAGGGAAGGTATGTGATCTATGTGAAGGCTGGGATTTACAACGAGTACCTAACCGTGACCAAGGATCAGGCGAACGTGTTCATGTACGGGGACGGGCCTAGGAAGACCATGATAACCGGGAGAAAGAGTTACACCGATGGCATAACCACCTTCAAGACCGCCTCTTTCTGTAAGTCGATCGCTTCCTAAAACATGGGAAGAACATTACATGATTCCTGTCTGTACTAGAATTCAGAAACGGAAGAAACTCTAGTGGGTAACCGGGTGAAACCGAAAATCTCATCGAGCGCTAGTTCCTGTAACCAAAAAACATATTAATTGAAGATAGTGACTGGAATATGACCCGTTCGTATTGCAGCGACGATGGGGCCTGGCTTTATAGCCAAGTCGATGGGGTTCCAGAACATGGCTGGTCCGCAGGGCCACCAGGCCGTGGCTCTTAGAGTCCAGTCAGACATGGCAGCCTTCTTCAACTGCAGGATGGATGGGTACCAGGACACGCTCTACGCTCAGACCCACCGCCAGTTCTACCGTAACTGCGTCATCTCTGGCACCGTCGACTTCATCTTTGGTGATGCCACGGCGGTGATACAAAACTCCCTCATAGTCGTCAGGAAGCCCATGGACAACCAGCAGAATACGGTCACAGCCCATGGAAGGACCGACAGGCACGAGACCACGGGTCTAGTGATCCATAACTGCAGGATCGTGCCGGAGCAGAAGCTCTACTCAGTGAGGCTCCAGATCCCGACATACCTCGGCCGGCCCTGGAAGCAGTACTCTCGAACCGTGATCATGGAGTCGACTCTCGGGGACCTGATCCAGCCTGCAGGGTGGATGCCCTGGAGTGGGAACTTTGCACTCGACACGCTCTATTACGCCGAGTATGCGAACCGGGGCCCAGGGGCCAACACTGCACATAGGGTCAAGTGGAAAGGATTCAAGGTGATCACTAACCGGAACGAGGCCCTCCAGTTCACAGCCGGACCGTTTCTGCAGGGGAACCAGTGGCTGAAGGCGACCGGAGCACCCTACATGCTGAGCTTGAGAGCATGATGACCTGCAAGATAGACTCGAAAGAGCCCGTCAGGGGGACAAACCCGACTTAGCAATATCTGTTTCTTGGTTTCAATGAAGAAATCGTTGTGCAGATGATCGTGAGGATGCGAGGCCGGTGATGCGAGCCAACCCCATCTTCACATTTGTATTAGTTTGTGTATTGGGTATATAAACCAAGAGGGGGAACAGTGAATTCTCTTACATAGCATAAGTCACAGTAAAATGACGTACACTGAGGACACATCTACAATTCAATTGAAAGAAAAGGAATATGATCGCACATCAAGTTCCTCGCAGTATCGATCTTCACGTTCTTAACAGTCCTCTGCTTAGCTCCCATTCGACCAGCCATCTTATTCCCTTGGCCCACCAAATCTTACCGATTGCAAAGGTAGTCGCAGAACTCAGTAATCGAGTAGAACATTTCAGTATAAGTAATCCCTACAGATTTCAACTCTCAGATAAGGCGTTCTACACACATGCCCATGACCCAGACGCCCCATAGAGCCAGGGATTTGTTGTGCTAATGACACGCCGTGAGATGCTGGGCCTCCTTCGAATCCCTATCTTTTCATCACTCCCTGAACCAAAAGGGAGTTTTTCCGGTAAGAACAATCTGAATCCTTTCCGCAGAAAGGAGACATTTTAATTTCATCGTCTGTCAGCATTTATGATGGATGGTATCATGTGGGGCATAAGAATAAGACAGCATCTACACGATGGTGATTAATCGAATACATAAATGACGTGGAATGCTAAGCATCGGCACGGACTGGGGCATGGGTGGAGATGATCGGTGTTAGTTCCTTAGATTCAAATATTATCAGAAACCGGGTGCTCTTTTTCTTGCTGCAACTGAAAATGGATCTTTCCATACACTGGTAACAGACAGGCATACTTACACCCACCGCAGGCTCGGTGCAGGAACGGCAGCCTCTTCCAACCCCACAGGCACAAGAACTGCTGCTTGAATTGTTTACAGATAAATCCAAGAATCAGTTCCATTCAAATTCACTACACACAGCCAAGGTGGTTTTCTTTAACTAAGAGCAGGAGGACCCTTCAAGTGCAACAGTGCGGGCACAAAATCTTCCGGTCACATCATCAACCGAACCGAAACAACAAGGCACCAAACACCAATTTTTGGTGAAAACAAATAGAACTACTCCTAACTTCTCCTACTCCGGCGATGGACTATGTGCAGGCCACTATCCGAGCTACGGAGACGAAGTCTGAATTCTACTTTGCACGTGTGGCATATATTCAACGTGAAAATACGCCGGTTCGGGTTCTCCATCCTCAAAGTTTTGTGAAGTCCCTGTCTCTGACTATTTGAAGTGCCTCCAGTGTCTCCCTCGATGCCTTCAGATTCCTCTGAAGTACTGTTATTGCACCCTCAACACTAGCAATCTTTTGATTTACTTTGGTGAGGTCAGGATCTTTGCATGACTCCTGAATAATCTGATCAAGCTGCAAAACAAACATTACTTGGTTATATTTGGGCTGACACAGGTGACCGCATAATACTGAAGCTCACACTTCACAAGCTAATTGATATGGCTAATGCATTTGAAAGAAATGGAACTATGGAATGTGGACTCACTTCGCGATCGGTTATTGCACAGCCAATGTGGATTGTATAACCGCATTCTTCGCAATGGTAGACGCCATGGTCCGGGCTCCTGATTGTCTCGCAGTAATCACAGTACTGATCGTCGGGGTTTCCATCAACAAATTTATCTCAGATGACTAATGGATGGTAGGGATGGCTTTTGTGCTGAACTGTAGGCAGGAGAGGAAGGCAGTCATGGCAAAGAATGAAGTTGCACGGCAGGCAGCAGTGAGTCAAGGGTGCTATCCTTCCCACAAGAACCGCACCGCCCCATGATCGGGCTTTTCTGGAAGTCAATTAAGCTATGCTCGTGTCACGGATGTTTAAGAGTCGGCTTCAGGGAAGCACATCCTACATCTAAGTAGAACTGGCAAGTGATGCAGCGGAGGGTGAAGCCTTCTGATCTTACATGGCAAGCGTTACAGTAGAAGTAGTCTGCCGGCGCCTTGGGCAGAAGCTTAAGCAGATGCTGTGGGTGAAAGGGGTGTTCTATCTCCACGGGTAGCTCCGCGCATGATTTATGGAGGACAAAGCCCCCAATACAAAGAAGACAATGATAGGCTAGGCCGTTCATGTGTTGCCCGCAAGCAACACATTTGATGCCCATCTTATTACTCGTGAATGCATGAAGCATCATGGGATGTTCATGAAAAGGAGGTTGAAACTCTGTAGCCACCCCATTATTAGAAGCATCAAGAGTTGTTAAAGCACAATTTGGGTCAAGGATAAAGGGACATCTTTCACAGACAAAATTCATACCAATATTGGCACTAGAGCAGGAAATGCAGGCGAATAGCCCTGAACTGAACGGTGGCTTTTCTAAGAACTTTAAAGGATGGTTTGGATAAAGAAAGTGTGTGATCACTTGGGATAACTTGTCAGCACATGACTTGTGGATAAGGAAAATGCAATCGGGGCAACAGTAAACATCACCTGATATGTTGAGTCCACAGAATGGGCAGAAGATGTACCCATACTCCATTTTCACATCAAAGGATATCATCTTGTGCTGATGGGGGAAGTGTTGGACGACCAGGCTATCCCCATTTCTCGGCTCTTGAGGAGGCAGTGTACCAAAGACAGAGGTACACGGCACATCAAGATGGAACTGGCATTCATGGCAGTAGTAGGCAAGGTGGTTCAATCTGAGAATACCACATGCTTGGCAATGAAAGCCCTTCCCATAGTCAAAAATAAGAGTGAGACGGTGCTGGGAATGAAAAGGGTGTTGCATCTCTCGTGGTGGCTGAGCACAGGCCTTGTGGAGCATGATCTTGCACTGACTAAACCCATAAACTCGACCAGATTAAGCTGACACTTTAAACCAGCACCCTCTGCACAAAATCCACTCAGGTATCTTGACACGGAAGGAGGTGAGGAGGTGGTCATGGGAAATATTGTGGACTGTGTCCTCCTCCTCATCCTCCTCCTGGCTCTTCTCCTTTTGGTCTGCATCTTCAGGAGGTAGAGTAGCAAGTGCAAGTTCTAAGTCCATGGAGTAATCGCAATCACCACAGGAGTAACCGCCTTTGTTACCGCCAATAGTGAAATGTATGAGGCTAAGTGGGTGTTGGGAATGAAATGGATGGTTCAATATTTCTGGAGGAAATTCCACCAAGGCGCACGATTCGTGGAGAGCAAGGTTGTCAAGTTTGAGAGTTTATGTAAACTCGTTAGGATCCTTATAAACTCGAAACGTAAATTTATATTATAAATTCGTAGAGTTTATGTACCAAGTAAATATAATTGTCTATGTTCATAATAACACAACCATTCCATAAAAATCAGAAAATAAGTCCAATCCGAATAAGTTCAAGTAATTAAAATTCAAATATGTTCAATCAAAAGTCTATATTCTATATGACATCTCCAAATGGCAGACTTGGCAGAGGGTAGTGGGCAGTGGACAGTGGACAGTGGACAGGCACAGTCGCACAGGTGAGGCAAAAGTAGTAGAATCTGCTGAGAAGAAGACTGATTGAAAGAAGAGATAGGGTAAGGGTTATGTTAATCAGATTTTTAGCAATTTAGCCATTTAATGGGCTGGACCTAGCCCATTTATCATTTAAAAAAGTGAACTTTATAGATTAATTGGTTTATTGGGCTTTAAAAAATTATTTTGTCTGATTCGCCGATTCAACGATTTGATACTTACGAGTTTAATGATTCTACCGAGTTTACCGAGTTGACTCTCGAGTTTTCCGAATTTACTACAATTTTCGATTCTACTCCGAGTTAACTCGATTCTATGAGGTAGACTCTTAAAGTCGTACGAGTTTACGAGTTGACTCTAGAGTTTAACAACTATGGTGGAGAGAGTACTTGCAGTTGTCTTGACAGCAGTAGGCCGTGCCATGGATATCTTGCCAGCATAGATTGCAAAAGGTGCTGCAATTTTCGCTGAAAGCACGCCTGGTGAGGCCATGGCCGTGCATGGGATGCTGAAGACTTGCCATCTGGTCTGGACCCTGGATGAAACTGAAAACAGGAGGAAGATGGTGAAGGAGGAGCTTTCTGAATAGAATTGCAGAAAGTCTTTCTGCCTAGAAACTGGCAGGGATGAATCCTGCACCGGAGGCTTGAATATTATATTCAAATGCATAGATCTCCACCAGCCGGTTACTTCACAAGTGTGCAGGAATCACATCCCCTAAACAAGTAATATTTCTCTTTGGGTGGTTGGGGAATATTAAATTCAAATGCATAGATCTCCACCAGCTGGTTACTTCACAAGTGTGCAGGAATCACAAGTAATATTTTTCTTTGGGGGGGGGGGGGGGGGGGGGGGGGGGGGGGGGGGGGTGGGTTGTGGAAGAAGACTCAAGAGTATACAGTGTACCACCTAATCAATATAATAATTCAAACAAAAACATGATTAAACAATCAATAGTAAGTTGGTTACAGCTTAGCGGATTAAGGTTTAAGAATTTGCAAAATCAGGATGAAAAGTAGCATGCTGAGGAAGGGAGAAAGATACCACACGGTGGGACAAAGACGTACCCACTTGACGAATTGTTGGATAGAAAATTATGGGGTTTTCAGAGGGACAGAAACAACCTGTGTTTGATCATTTACCAGTAAAATAATGTTCCATCCACTACCCTCCCTTTCATCTCATGTAAACAAGCTGTAAGTGTTCCTTAATTTAAAGTTATGTAAATGGAAATCTGTTCCGTTGAAACTTAAGTATCTCCTCCCTACCCTTCTTAATATTTGTTCGTTGCTGAGTACTTGCTGTTTATCACAGGCTAGACTTGCTCTGGGGTTATGCTGCGTAGAACCTGTAAGACATTCGAATATTCTAATAGGTAGCAAGCTTTCTCTCCAATTAACGTTGGTCGGACACCTCACTTGCAGTTGATTCGGAGCATGAAATCGGTTTCATTCTCACTAAAGGGCACGAGATGGTGATGGATAAGTAGTAGAGGTAGTATTGTGCTAATGAAATTTATTTATTTTTCCTGATAAAATAGCAGAACTAAGCAAAAGATTACACTCTGAATTTGGCACGCACTAGAGGAACGAAGTCTTAGTGGGTCCGGGGACTCATACATGTATGCTCGTTAGCAAAGCAAATTGAATGAAAGAGATGCTCTGGTTTGAAGGTTTTGAACTCTATGTCTTCTCCTTATCATGCCTTTGAGAAGTCTTTCAATCTCCTCGCTTTCAGTTCCTCCAGATTTTCTGTTAATGTCTCCAGATTTGCCTCCATCACCTTGATGATATCTGCAAGACTAGCGATCTCTTCATTAAGTTTGGTGAGTTTAGTATCTTCAGTTTGTTCCAAAAGATTCCCTTCTACCTGAAAATGATTAAGAAAGAGTCGATATGCTTAGTATACATCTGCTAAAGAAAGTGAAAATTTCAAGAGTGTTGGAGGGACTCACCTCAGACCTAGAGATCACGCAGTCAATATGAGTTGTATACCCGCATTCATCACAACGATAAATGCCATGACCAGGATTCCTGATTTCCTCACAATAATCACAGTATTGGTCGTCGGGGTCTCCATCAACGAATCTATCGAAGAGGACTAATGGATGATAGGGGTGACATTCATGCTGAATCACAGTTGGAAGTGGGAGGCACTTATGGTGAAGATTAAAGTTGCAGGGCAGGCAACAGTGGACATCAATCCTGCTACTACTCCTACAGAAATTGCAACGGGGGTATCTGTACGGACTTCTCTGAAAATAGGTCAAACTGTGTTCATGGCGGTGATGTTTAAGGTTTGGAGCCAAGGATGCACAAGCTAAATCCAGGTGGAATTCGCATTCTGCACAGTAGAAAGTGAAACCCTGCGATTTTACGTGACAAGCACTGCAGTAGAAGTACTCGGCTGATGGTGACCTTGTGAGAAGCTTGAGCTGATGCTGGTGGTGAAATGGGTGCTCTAGTTCCAAGGGTAGTTGAGCACACGATTGGTGGAACACAATATTGTAGCCATAACATGCACGGCAACAGTAGGCTAGGCCGTCGGTCGTTATTGGCTGCTTGCAAGCTATACACTGAAAGACTAGTTTCTTGTTGGCTTTGAAGTAGGTGAGTATCAGAGGATGGCTGTGGGAAAAGTGTTGGATTCTAGGAGAAACCCCTTCTAGAAATGCAGAGTGAGTTTGTAGAGCACATTTAGGGTCTATGTCAAAATTACAGCTTTCACAATGGAAACTCATGCTCATGCTACCGATGTACTCTCGTCGGCAACAATCACAAGCAAAGCCACCTGCTCTATACTGGCACTCCCCTTGAAAGGTAAGAGGGTGTTCAGTATGAAGATAATGAGTTATCTCTCGAGGTAACTCATCAGCACATAATTTGTGGAGGAAGAAAATACAGCCAGGGCAACAGTAAACTTCACCGGATATCTTGAGCTCGCAGATTTTGCAGCATATATCTGTGCCAACCGACTTAAAGTGAAAAGACCTGAGTGGGTGCTTGTGAGAGAAGTGTTGGATCACTCTTAACCCGTCCTCTTCATTCTCCCCCTCAGGAAATCTAGCAGGTGGAGAAGATGCGATGGCACTAGCACAAGCCATATCAAGGTGGAAATGGCATTCTTGACAGTGGTACGCAAGATAATTGTGCCTTTCAGTGTTACAAGCTTGGCAGTGGAACCCCTTACCACAATCAAAGACGAGGCTGAGGGGGTGTTGGGGGTGAAAAGGGTGTCGAGGCATCAACCTTGGTGATTGAGCACAGGATTCATGAAGCAAGAACCAGCAGCGGTGACATCCATATACCCTGCCAGAAATCCTTAGCCAGCACCCTCTGCAGATAAGCCAGTTTGGTATGCTTACCTGGAAGGATGCGAGGGGGTGCTCGTGAGAAAAATGCTCTATTACATCCACTTCCTCCTCTCGCTGCTCATCTTCGGGAGTGGACTGAGTTGCAATAGCAAGCACCACTTGTAGTTTGAAGCTGCACTCTGCACAGTCGTAACTAGACCAAGGTTTGCCAGCCGTGAGAACGAGATCGTGTTCTGGATGAGAAGAGTGCTTTATTCGGGGAGGGAATTCCACCGATGCACATGATTCGTCGAGAAAGAAGTCACAGTGCTCTCCACAACAGTATGCCGTGCCATGAATGTCCTCCCCGCACAAAGAGCAAGCAATCCTGCAATCCTCGCTGATCTCTTGCCGGATCAAGGCATGTTCGTGGGTAGGACACTCAAGACTCGCCATTCAGATCGGAAAAAAAAGCTGCGATGCAGCAACAGTGGATCGGTCCGCCCGTGAGTAGGTAGACAAAGAAGCTTAGTAACTCAATCCGTAGTCTGTGAAGGGGGAGAACCTTTCTTTTTTTTTTTTGGAAGGTCCGACGATTCCAAGTACCTTCAGCCTGTTTACAGCGGATCTCAATGCAGGGGAGTTAGACCAATAAACAAAATGCAGAAATCTCCTTCTCCCTATCCACAGGTCTAAATTATACTAAAAAGAAGAACCAAATTGCATCTTTCCACCTCAAAGAGATAACATTTAAAAAGGGGGAGGGAAAGGGACAGAGGAACATATTTAAAATGGCCTCTCCTTGTTATCCTCAAAAGTCTTCACACTTACTAAAAGTTGACGGCAAACGAGATGCAACAGTATGTGCAGGCTCCTGCATCACAAGTCTGGGATTCCCCCTTCGTTTTTCTGGGTGACGAATAATGTTCTTTGAAGAGGAACACGGGCTCTGCCTGCAACGAAGACAAGAAAGTAGGTCTCTGGTGTTTTTAACAGCTTATAATGGCCAAAGGAAGCAATTTTTTTTCCCTGTGATGTCCATGCTTTTGTCCGGTATAGTTGCCCCAGAAACATGTGATGAATGGATCTATCCGTTATCTCATAGAAACATGTGAGAAATGAACTGTAAAGGACGAGCTGGTATATTTACACTTCAGTAGTCCCTTTCTACCGACAACGTGAAGACTTTCTTCTATCCTAAGACCCTTGGACCTGCCGCAGGTAAGGACCAAGTACATGGACCTAATGTGAACTGCTTACTGAATCGACCCTGGTGCTGAAATCCTGAGAATTTTTAGCAGCAGAGAGACACATTAGATGAGGATCTGACATTGTTCGATCAGCATACTCTCAAAGATATTTCCGTCCCATACTTACCAGCAGGTTGTGTACGGGCCCTAGTTTAGGTGGAACATACCCGAGTCCGAGCCAGCACTGTTATTGCAGAAGAGAGTCACAAGTACATTGACGAGCTATCTCTACAGAAAAAACAATTTCCCGTACCCCAAAAAAAAAAAAAAAAAAGTTGAAGTTGTGGATACGACAGAAGTCAGGAAGCATATGGAATAGTTTTTTTATGCTGAGAGTGAGTGGGCAATGTGAATCGCAAGGGTGCTGAATCGGGAAGGTAAATGTACTAATGCTGATTGACTTATGGAGGAAGAAACCGGTAGTAAGGCAGCCATTGAACAAAAGGTTGCAGACACAGCGGCTGATCGTGCAAATTTGGCTCAGCTCTCCAAGGATCAAATCAAATGAAGATGTTCGATTATCAATTCAAACGGCTTAGCCTGGGAAAATCTGAGCATATCAAGTATCATTACCATTCCTCAACCGAAGGAATCATCTGACAAAATCCGGACCTTGAAAGCCCTCTTAAGATATGTACCATTACACACATATCATCCGATCCAAACAGAAAAGATTCATCAGTTGTATTGGCAAGAAGAATTCATGATACATGAGGTGGCATTAAGTAGGAATTAGCATTACTTGCTGCAGCAAACTGAAAGCGCCACTGTAGTCAAGGTATGTAGGAAGTGAATCTTTGAATGAGAAGATCAGCCTTTGCTATTGAGACACTCCATCATGCCTCGGCCTCCCATAACCTAGATCAGTGAGCTTCTTCACTAGTATTCTCTCAGCATCTGCCTGAAAATAAATATAAGAAACACACGATCAGCTTGGTCTATGCAAACACAGAGAAATGTGAACGCATCCATCTATTGAGAGAGAGATCAAACCTCAAGCATCGGGCTGTTCTTGGGGATATTGCAAGCAAGAAATATATTTAGACCAGTCTTCAACACTGAGAACCAGAAAACATAAGGGGAGAAATGAAATAACCATTACCATGAAATTTTGAATTTAACTCTTGAGTTACTAGTGCTCTCACCCAGTCGTCTGGCAATGCCCGATCCTGTATTGTCAGAACATCCACCAAGTATAGATGTAACACTCACAGCATTGTTCTGCATTATGAGCATACAGTCATACGAGTGACTTTCAGAATAAATTGATTTTAACATATAAAATATCCCAAAGGTGATAGACATCAACTCACCGGTCGTGTAAACGCAGCAGCATACAGATGCCCCAACTTGGAAGAGTTGCAACCTACCCATGCATATATCTAGACTCAAAATTAGTACAGAAAATTTTTCATTATTAGGACAAGATGATACGGTCAATATAATTCATGAAAGAAACACTGAAAAACAGGAAGTGTATGCACAACCAATTACAAAGATCTATTCACCCAATGCCTAATTACAGAACAAACTGCATGTGTCCTTAATCTCCTTACAAATTACATAACTCTTTTAAGCCAACAGACAGATACCAGGACTTTTGGAACTAATCTAGATATATATATCTGAAATGGTATATCCCGCAAGGAAGCTGCAAGTAATTTCCAAGTAGCCTAATACACATAAACTGAGAAACAATAAGAACATGCAAGCATATTCAATAAAAACACTGCTGACATACCAATAAAATGTTGAATATAAAAAGCAAACAAATAGCTGTAATGCTAAGCCAATCTAGTCCATCCACTTGAATTATAACATCATTGCGTTCTGTCACTTTGTATAGTCCCAAAAAAATGACCTCAAAGCAAGTGGATTCCCGTGCTACAAATCAAATTACCATAACAAAAAGCAGAATCAGGCCTGACAAATTTCAACAGCAAAGCAATTAAACTAATAACATTAAATCTATAGATCGCATATCATTAATGATTCCCCATTCAGTTCCATTAGACTCTTTGCATATCATATCTTTCATTTTGAAAATTCAGTGAGAGTCCACATAACTTGATCCCGCTATTAGTCAAACTACATTAACAAAAAAACAAACACAACCGTTCTTTTCCAATGACCACGAAACCATCCCAGTGCCAAGAAATTCCTTCTATATAACTGATTGCTCCCTCACCCATCACACTTCATCCTACAATCACATCTTTTGAATATCTAAAAATTTTTTCAATTGCTTCCGTCCCGCTTTTAAGGCAGGAAACGCATATCAGAACTCCTATATGCTAACCCGAAATGGAGTGGAGTCTCTTCATGCAAAAGTCGCATTTCCATTAAACCTTAATGCAAACTGATCCACTGTGACCTCATTCAGACACAAAATGACCATACCAAACTAACAATCTGACTCATGCATCTGTCGTACAATAGCTGAATCTTTCTTTGCTATATAGCTGCTGAATATTAATCACAATTCGTCATCTAATAGAAAGACCACAAAAATGTATAATTTCTAATTTCCTACGACGTCAGGCATTAGTGGACGGCACACAAAATCGCGATTTTACCAAAACCCAAACCATTATGGGCCTAGGCCTATTTACAGCGATACAGAAAGGAAGTTCCCTGAAACCTATAGCTGGAATTACGGGAATCACCTGCTTGGGAAGGCGGATGATCTGGAACTGGAGAGTGACGTCGTTGACGACCTCGCTGAAGCACGTTATCCGGACGCCTCCAGGGCCCGCGCCAGGCTCCGTATCGCCGGATATTTGAACGGAACCAATGGCGCGGTTCAGTCCTTCGACATCCGAACCATTGAGAGCCATTTCAAAGCAGATGATGGTGGAGCTTCAGCTCAGTTCTCCTATACTTATGCGCACTTCAAGTGGCGTGGCAGCTTCTTAGATGTCAAAAACTCAAAATCCCCGGAGAGTTGCTTCCAGCGGGCGAGGAAATGTTGGAGAGGAACATGGAATGCTTGGGGAAGGAGGGAGGGGGAGCTCTCCTGAAGGCTAATGGGCCGAAATCTTTTACGGGCCTTCATGGGCCTGAACGTAGTATTTACTATATGTTCCCACATAATCTGTGTTCTTTAACCACTGTCCCCAAACTATTCGTCATTTGCATTTGTACCCTTGTGTCTGTCTGTCAAAGCCTCAGAGGTGCGCCTAGGACACGGGTTCACCTTAAAATAACAATGAGTTTTGGTGTATCTTCACTTTCAATATTCAAAGAATTAGTTTCAGGTGAACTGTTTTGTGTACAAAAAAGTTTTTATAAATACTAATATCTATTCTTTTATACTAAAGCAGAGTATCAAGCCTCTCCTATTGACACATGTCTCAACTCTCATGTTGACATGTGTCCCGATTATTTTCCCTATATATATATATATACATTTCTTTTTTTTTAAAAAAAGTTATATTAACTTAATGGTGGTGCTATAGCAATCTCATGTGGGTGGTTTAGGTTCAAACCTTCTCATGGTAATTTTTCTCACTTTATTTATTTTGTCTTGAGCAATTTTAATATAATACAATAATATATTTAGAAGTCATTTGATTTGTAGCATAGGGTTGGAATGGAATGACGTATTTCTTTTGATTATAAGAATAGAACTAGTATATTTTATTTTATTCTAAATTTAATTTTGTGGGTATATCAAGAGAATAAGTTTTCTTTATTTATAAGAATTGAATCCCTCATTTAAAGAAAATGGAACGAAATTATTTGTTAATAAATATGTACAAAGGAATTAGTATTTTTACTTTTTCCTGTGCTATCTCTGTACAAAGCAAATGACCTCTTAGTACAACTGATTTGATTTAAATACAATAAACTATTAATATACTGTTTATAGAAAAAGAGATAAATATTATCTTTATTGCCTAATTTTAATGTATACTATTCACATACTGATAAATAAAAAATTATAAAATATTTCCTTTACTAGCATACTGATAATAAAATATATCCTTTTAAGTTATAAATAATTTTTTTACGAAAAGGAGGTTTAATTGTGTGTTGAACACGATGATATTGTTTAAACATTTTCATACTCTAATATAATTCATTTACTTTCTTATAAAAAAATATCATTACATTTATTACCTTGATTCGTTGCGTAGCATGGGCTTGTACCCTAGTTTATACTCAAAAACTTTAGCCTAAGAGCTAAGAAGCGTCAGGAGACTAGAGAGTGAAATGACTATGATGCCCTCCCGGTGATAGGCCCCATTTGATCGGATGACGGTTGTGGGAGTTCCACGGAGGCCATGCTCGGGAAAAACCCTGATGTGCATTACGCACATGAGGCAACCAGGTCTGAGCCAGGCTATCGTAGGATTTTCATGATTTACAAAATTCAAATTTTAGATCTTGATTGAGGTTAAGAATGTTAGCATTATAGTATGCCCTTTATTTTGCCTCTGCTCCAACCACAGTGAAGTGAAGCTATTCTTCCTCTTCCCTGAAGGATGGCGCCGTATTCCATCCATTTTGATGCCTATGAATCCAACTTGTTAGAATCAAACATTTGGTGTCCTGTCTAACTTATCATAATCAAGCCACAGTGTTGTATTTCGAAATAAAGGACCGACCGGACATATGGTGCGTCACATTGAGTTCATGCTTGTTCCATAAGAATGGTCTTTCATGCCTCTTCATAATTGAGATTGGTGCTTGACATGGTAAAGATCCAAATCTCTCGCGAAAAATATTGAACTTGACAATTGTTTTCACATGTTTCAGTCGATTGTCATCTATCATGGAAGTACTATCAGAGAAAGTGTACCTCATATACAAGTTATCTGCAGCATCTGAACCAAACGCACACTCATGCATACTTCAGAAATCAAAGAATCGAGCGCCAAAACAGACCTCTAGATACAGAAATTGGAAGTTCGCATGTTGCAAATTCAGTGGGAAAAAAATCTGCATGAGCAAGAGAAGGAAAAGGCTTTAGCTAATATGAATGAAATCAGTTCCTCATTGTCAACATTTGTCATGGAAGCTTATCCAAAAAGAAGGATTTTGTGTGGCAAAATACACGAAAGTTATGCTGTTCCTATTTTCTCTTGCTGACGGTAATATGCTTGTTTATGGCATAATGTCGGCCGAAATTTTTCATACTTGCAAGCATGAGGAACAATTTGCTATACTTACTGCACAAACATTGGGGAGGCTCCATCTGTGCACTGCCCAGAAGAACCACACCTCAGGAGATGCTGAAATCATCAATGGAAATCCCTGCTGACAGAGCTGTGTCTTCTGTTTCCTGTTAAAGATCACGTAAACAATGCGTTACAAAGGATGTGACAGTAAAGTTTGTCTTTATGTTTAAAGGTCATATTCTTTACTAGATCCGAACCATTTCCAAGATTTCTGTCATGTAAGTAGGTGCTCCTGGGACTTCGGTAGCGAGCAAGCTCATCATTTGCACGGTTGAAGAGCTTGGCGGTTTGTGCTAGCCTCTCATGAAGATCAGAGACGCCAACTCGTGAAGAGTTACTCTCCTGATCGATTCAGAAAATGAGTTAATGGATACAAGAAGAGTGGTAATAAAGTTTGCTATATGGGGTCGTGAACTAAGATATGGATCCATCGACCTCTATATTAGGAAAGATAATAGTGAGAAATGAGGTTTGCTGATAAACGAGCAAAATAAAATTCAAAACCAAAGAAAGAGATGTGAGCGAGAACAGTTTAAGGAGAGCACGTAAATGAGTAAGCACCTGATTGCACTCAATACATGAGTTTTCAATTGAATTTGATGATTTTCTTGTGGACAATTCAGGAATTGTAAAGAGAGCAAGAGGAGATGCTATTCTCAAGCAATAGTAATAAGATATGAGGCAATAATACGCACTTTGATAACGGATCTATGCTGAAAGGACTGGGCATTCTGTGGTGTGAGTGCTTTCACCATCTCA
The DNA here is from genome assembly GCA_037672795.1 of Lagerstroemia speciosa. Taxonomy (NCBI): domain Eukaryota; kingdom Viridiplantae; phylum Streptophyta; class Magnoliopsida; order Myrtales; family Lythraceae; genus Lagerstroemia; species Lagerstroemia speciosa. Next base: position 4,135,265 of record CM075296.1, read on the forward strand.
TCTAGTTCTGCGACTCTCCTCATCAGATTGCTTTTGTCGACCTATAGAAATTACTGCAAATTTGAGAATGATTCTCGTCATACCATTAGGTCAATCACACGGATAGGATGCCAACCTTCAGCAGTTCATTCTGAGCGGAAAGCAGCTGATCCCGCTGTTGAAGCTGCTCCAGATTTATCTGGGCAGCAAGAACATCTGCTTCCCTCCTATTTGCTTCTATTCCATAGCTAGAGTGAGAGAAGAGATGTCAAATTGGTATTGCAAATACATGAATGAGTCATTTGACACATTACGTGAAAAAATAAAAGAAGCCCCTCCAATAAAAGGAATGTGCATATGTTGAGTAACAGCACGAATGTTTCAAGTGAAGACAACAGAGGTAGCCCCTTCGATTGCATTACTACGCGAAGGGTACTTTCCATGTGGAACTCCCAACAAGTTCTTCAGGTAGATTTACTACATACATGATTAGAATAGCAAGAGCTTGAACTAACCTCTCTCTTTCTCCAATAAGATCTTCTATCTGCTTCCTCAACTCTTGTATTTCATGTTCCTAAACATTATAGGATAAACTATATCAGACATTGCTTTCTTTAACTGAATATCCGTTATCACAGAATTGTCTAAATTGCACCTTTGCATGGAGGTCCTCCTGCTGTTGAAATGCCGCCTCCACCAATTTCTGCAACTGATGTTGCTCCACAAAGTTCTGAAAATTATGCATGAATCATTGATTAAGAGTCACTGGAAAAAAATGTATATGTTGGCACTATCTAATATTAGACTCGGTTACTCACAGCGTAGTTAGTTACGTCTAATTTGACACCGAGTAAATCCCGAATGACATCATGAGTCATGTTCTCTGCTGAAGCAAGTCTTGTTTTCAGCATACATACCTGATCCATCAGAGATCTCAAATCATTATCTTTTTCACACAACTTTGGGCGAGTGGGGATTTAATTATGCAGAAGTATGAATCAGAAAACTGAGAAAATTCAAATGAGATTACTAGAATGACGATCCGTAAGAAACCACATTATGACAAATCACTTTTTTTAACAGTTACAAAGGAGGCATATGGTCTAAAGGAGATGGGTAAAAAGGGAAAATAAAGGCATTTGTCGTCCCACTAGCAAAAATAGAAATCAAGACCTCTTGTCTTGGTCCAAATCGAGGGCGATATCACTCCACCAAAAAATTCCTTTTTGGCAATTGATTTTGATTCCACATGATTATATATGGAAATTTATCTGGATTTTTGTTTCTTTTCAGATAGTGAGTGTCAGAAAGCAGAGGCAATTAGTTTTCAGAATAGATTGAAAACTTGTCTTCATGAATATATATATATATATATATATATATATAAGGTGACAACTTAAACAAGTTAGATTCATATGTGAAAACTAAGTTTAGGAATCAAACAAGACCAACTTATAGGAAATTTCATTATTATCCAACAAGGAAAAAAAGGGAAGTGTAATTACTAGGCCTGACTTGAGCAATCTACAGTTTCAAATAGTAGGGGGAAAACAAAAATAGAGCAGCTTAACCTCCTTCTGCCGATTAGCAGCAAGCGCCTCTAGTTCCTGAATGCGTTGTTTTGCAACCAATAACTCCTGATCCTTCTCAATGTTCATCTGCTGGACGATATTTGATATGCATCTAAAGGGGGAGCTGGAACCTCTTGTCCTAGTTGAGCATTTTTCATTCTTATCTAATGACGGTCCTGTTGATGTTGGGTTTGATAGATCGGCTTTTACTTCATCAACCATCATCTCCAATGCCTTGTACTGATATGTACAAACATGTCAATCCAGAGGGAAAAATATAACATATCCCAAATTATTGTCTAGATTGAGATGTATAAGCATTCGTACAGTGACCTCATATGAGCATTTTGAAAAAGTAAAAGCTGCTGGTGTTACTATCAATTAGAGCATGCAGTTCATATATATTCCTTGCGAAGCACCAAAAAGAAGTTCAGATTGCACCTCAGAAAAAATATTCAGTTAAAAAATGGCAACATTTGTTTGTTTTGTAAGAATTCTGAAGAAAAAGGGAATCTGCAAGTGGCATTACATAAGGGAAAATTGGAGTTGTTAGTCTGGAACCAGACAGAAGGCATATTTGACATTAACTGATTTTGAAACAGTAAATGATTTAAGACATCATTTAGATGCAAAATATAGGATATGTCCTGTACTTAAACTCAACAGACAAGTGGATGGAGGATGCCATTATTTGACACAAGCAGACTGAATATTATACCTTCTGTTGATACTGAGTGGCCTGGGCCTCAGCATGCAATACAAGCTCCGAGATGTATTCCTTGTATTGTTTGATCTTCAAAACATGAAGAGGAATTTGTCGGAATTTGTCATTTAACCAGCTGAAAACTGGCATAATCCAAGAAGAATTACTTCAAAAACTCCAGTAAAAGCCATGAATCTGTTGGTCACCTGTCTCTCTTGTTCAGCTCTTTCCTCTTCTAGAAGTTTAATCTGTTCATGTGCTTCGTGAAGTTCAGGTGGTGTAGCCCAGGCTCTCCTGCATTTGTTGAATCTATCAACCCAGACCAAAACAAAGGCCCAAAACGAGGTTCCATACTAGGTAAGAAAGCAAACAAAACTTACCAAGGCAATCGATCTTTAGAGCACGCATTTTCTGTGGTTTCTAAGTCGAAACTGCCACTGAAATTTTCGAAAATAGACATTCTTTGTCGTAGAGCTTGAAGTTCCAGTTCCAATGCATCCCTTGCCTGTCTATGCCTTTCCATATCTTGATCCATTTCATAAACCTGAGAGAAGGAACAAAGGATGCAAAAACATTGATTTTGTTATAAGAACAGCTATGAAACTTGCTGGTAAAACTTTTGAATGGTTGTTTGTTTTCAGAGGTTAATATTAGTGAAGAGTTGTGTACTAGTATACTTCAAGCACATTTGTGCACAATCTCAAGACCTATAACAAACTGGTTTGTTTATCAAAATGAAATTCTAACCACAAAAAGCAGAATGAAGTGAAATAAAGGGACATGACAAAAGCGGCAACTTAACCAAGACCTCAGAGAGATGCAACTAATATAAGAAGGTTGATTGTCTCAAAAGCATCTTTTTAGAGGATGGCAAACTAACCAATTGTATATAATAGTCATGCTAATGATCATAGTCAAAATTTGAAAATAAAAAAAGACATATCTAATTAACTTTCGGCCAAAAGAACTGGAATCTCTAATAAGAGGCCAGATAACCTTCTTCTCCAGCATATTTATGGTATGCTCAAGTTCCTCAACGGAATGCTCTAAAATCTTTACTTCTTCTTCCTTTTGCTCAGCTTGTATCTTACTTGCCTCAGACACCTACAGAAGCATAAATCCACTATGAAAAATCTTCAAACTGCAGAATAAGATGACAGAAGGAGCATCCCAAAGTCGTACCTGCCGAGCTTCCACAGCAAGAGCTTCATTTTCATCTGCCAGCGCATAAGCCAGCTGGAGCTTGTTGTTTAGTGAGCGAACTTCTACAAGCAGCTGATCTCTCTCACTTGCAAGCGATTTAAGTTCACTCTCCTTACTCTCTACCAAAGAGAGTACCTTTCTATCAGTAAGGGGAGTCAAGTGGAGAATCTCTTCTTCCAAACCTTTTACAACTTCCTTCTGTTCATCCAGTTGTTCCTCAACTTCAGATTTCTTTAGAAGCAGGTCTTTCAGAAGAGCCCCCAACTCTATATTTTGGTCTGACAAGATATCTATTGCTTTTTTCGCCTGTTCAAGATCTGACTCTGCTATGCTTAGATCCCTTTCAGTGCCAGCCAATCGACCTTCTAGTTCTCTATACTGAACAATCATTTCATCAAGTTGACATGTCTTGATATCAAGTTCTTTTTGGACGGTATTCAATGAGAGAAGTAGCTTTTCAGTTTCATCGAGCTTCATCTTTGTGTTAGAAGCTGATTCTTGCAACAGTCTAAAATCAAAGAGCAAACCCTTCAACAGAACTTCTTTCCTTTTCAATTCTTTCATTAAACCAGAATTCTCATAAGTCGTGCCATCTTGACATAGAAACACCCTTCCTTCGTCAAACTTTCTCAGTGGTTCATTTTGATCCTCATCCTTCAATCCTTCCTCATCAGCAATAGTAAGTCCATTTTGGCCCTTAGAGCAAGTAGTATATTGCGGTATCAGATGCCTTTCTTGGTGTTGGAATGTTGGGGATCCCAATTCCAAACTGAAATCTGGAAACTTGCTGATATGCTCTTTATAGCACTTGAGCAACAAAAACATGGCAAAACTTTTCTCCAATATCTCAGAGTAGAGATCATCCAGTGATGACTTTGAGTGGCTAAGGAAGTTCAGTATATCATGTTTCATAGACAAAACATCAGCATGCACAGCCTTGAACATCCCATCCACATCTCTTTGGACTTGTTTAAAACATGCTGTCAGCAAAGAAAGTGATTCCTCAATCTCCATGAAATCATGGCAAAGAGTATCTTTGAGCAGCTCATTTTCTTTATCCTTCTGGTGTAGAGAAGATTTGAGGTGTTCAACTTCTTCGAGCAAACTAGTCCTCTCTACTATGAGGGCCTCGTCAGTTTGCCTCCATGTATTGGTCAAACATTTTGCGTTTTCATTTGCTTTTGTCAACTCATTTAACATCAAATTAGCCTCATTGATTGTATTGCTGGTTTCCTCAAGTCTCATTAAGAAGCTGTGTGCATTTCTGAACTTCTCATCAGCAGTTCCCTGCACCAAAAGCAGTCATCCAAATAGAGGTTACAATTTGAACTACATTTAGTGATGAAATCCATAAAATATATGTTATTCTCTGTAGAATTAAAATGCTGTCACCAGAACATAAGGATGACCAGTAAAAAAGTAGCTATTCAAACTTGCAGTACCTCTCCATGAATGCTACACCATGCTTCAGATTTTAGCTTCTGATCAGAATGCAGAACTTCTGAGTCTATATCTGTCATTTATCATGATAAAATCAGTATCTTAACCACTATCCTATGGATAAATTCTCACAAAATGACTACTCGGAAACTATTACCTGAACAGAAGGGACTTGATCCTTTGACAACCCCACTGAAAAGTGTAGATAATCGCACATATTGCTTGTAAAACATACTGAATGCATTATCTAGTTCCTTTCTCAAGCACACTCTTGTGTTGTTACCACATGGACTATGAAGAGGCTTAATAAGTCCTGTTCCTGAATTATGAGACTCTGAATAGATTTGGCTTGGCAATTCAGAACCCTCCAGCTGTTTGACAGGCTCTAACATAGATGAGCATGCATTCTCCAAGTCACTTGATTCACACTCAGTAGCAATATTGTCGGAGTCGGAACCCGATGTATAACAGCTACTGCTCCATTCATCCACAGACTTGCACACAAATTTCATGTCCAGGCAGCTTTTTATGGAATTCAGTCGACAATTAATTTCTCTGAGGTCATCCTTTATTTGATGAAGCACTTTACTTCTATTTTCAATCTTCAGAACGCTGCAGTCTTTCCACGATAATGACGTCACAACACCATGATTTCTTAATTCCTCAAATTGTGTACTTGTGTCAGAAGCTTCCCTTTTCATATCACAAATCAGATCACCACATACATCATATCCATTACTAGCAACTGCTTGTGGTGCTGAAATAAAGATTTCTGTTTCACTATAACATTCATCAAAAGCTTTCTTCGATTTGGATGCTCCTAGACTTGCCATCTTGATTTGAGCAAGCTGTTCAGCTGAAAGAGCATCTACATCAGCCTTCATTTGAGGAATTCCTTGACTTACGTTTTCAGAGCAACAAACCAACAAAGGCAGACCAACTCTTTCAGTAATCTCATCAATAACGGTTCTGTGAACAACCTCATGATGATCAGAAAGCCATTTAATAACCAGAAATGCAGCATAAGCACGTTTTTCTGCTTCAGCGATCTGATCCTTTTGCATCCTAATGATATTTATTTTCTCCTGTAGTTGCATGTTTGAACCAAATGTCTCCCTGCTGATTTCTTCATTAGTTAAATGCTGGAATTGACTTAAAGCAATTGTTGCACCTTTCAAGGAACTTAGTTTCTGATCCATTTCGAACACAGTGTTCTGTGCGTCTTCTAAGCTCCTTTGCAGCAACAGAATTCTTTCCTCCTTCTCGATGCAAGTTACGGCAGCTTTCTCAACATTTTCACCAATACAAGCATTAGCTTGAGGAAAAAAACCAGTAATACTTGCTATTTGTCTGGAGACATCTTTGAGAGACCTGGAACCATCTAAAAGAAAGTTTGTCAATTCTAAGGTCGCTTTTTCCCAATCTGCACCAAGTATTCTCATTTCCACCTGTTGAGCTTCAAGTGCCTCCCTTAGCCTCAAATTTTCATTGCTCGCGACAGTTAATTTGTCATGAAGCTCTAATTGAAGGGCGGCAACCTCTTCTTGCAACTGAAGAATTGTTCTGCTTGTTTCTGACTCAACCTGTTCAAACACTAGTTCAACTTGCTCTTGACGAGATTGCTGTGATGCCCGTTCCTGTTCATACTGGTTATTGCGGGACTTTACCTCCTCAAGTTCATGCAGAATTCTACCTAACCTGCCTTTCATGGACTTCCTTTCCCCATCTTCACTTACCATCATGATGCCCGTGCTTTTCGTTTCTACTGCAACCAATTCTAAAGATTTGTTACCATGTTGATGTGGAGATTGCCATTTTACATAATCTGTTTTCTCCAACATTGCCTTCAACCTGTGATTCTCCTCTTGTGTGTGCTTCAGCTCCTTGATTAGATGAAATTGCTCAGCTTCCATTGCCTCAATGATGTCTTTAGCTTCCACTAATTCTTTCTCAATTTGACTCTGCCGCATATCTAAAGAGTCGCCATAACTCTGACTGACTCTGTTTTGCACAAAAACATCATCTGCTTGGATATATGATGCCATTTCATCTTCTGAATCACCCCTTGTAGATATACCTTCCAACTGCAAAGGTTGTAAATGGATCATTAGTATATTATACAAAAAAAAAATTAATAACTGAGGAAACTATATCAATGCAATATATCATTTTTTTATGGTCCTTTAAGGCCTTGACTTTGTCATATCTTGATAGAGTTTGATGGCATGAGCAATTTGTAAATGCAACTACTCAGGGATAGAGCAGTTAATGTTTTAAGTAGAAAAGGCATTGAGGGAAGAAAACTCATGAAAGGGGGGAAATCTTTGCTAGATGGTATAAATTTAGCATAAGCAGATTTTTTATGTCTTTATTGTAAAATATCAAGGACAATGACAAAATGAAATTTAGAATTATCCCGAGAAAGTATTTTCATACAACTTAATCCTGTTTGAAAATGGGCCAAATTCCCACATCATTTATATAAGAAGTCAACCACTTACAGATGAATACTTATCTACTTTCTTGGAGTCCGCATAATCCTCGACTGAGGAATCTGCATAAGCCTTGGGAAACACGCCCACCAGCTGCAATTGATGTTAAAAACCAATTAGAAAAAGCTGCTATGATTTCAGGACCACAGCATTATTCCAGCGTGTTACCAACTATTCTTACAGAGTCAGAAGTGCTTTGATTGCAATGCAAATTTTTCTGCAGTTCCACGCGTAATTCCTCTACTTCCCTGTGAGCAGAAAATCCACAGAAGTTATAACAACTACATTCAGCATCTAGAGTATAATACTTTGAATGATGAATCAACAAAACCATATATCCACCTTACACTTACTTTTTAACAATCAGTCATAAATTGATTAACAAAAAGGACAATGAGCAAAACTAGTTCACTTTGCATAACTTGTTATAATTCCAGCACCGTAATATATTTTGGTCATTTGGTAGCAGGCAGTAAGCAGCATGTTTTAGGAAAGACCCGGAGCAGAGTTTGAGCTTAATTGAAATGCATATCAGAGAGTGCCGTCTATGGATGATGCTCTCAACCAGAGGGCAAAGAGCAAGAAACAGTGTTCAAGAAATTTACCTAATTAGCTGGCAATTCATTCTCTGACACTCTTGCAAGTCCTTCAGATCCTGTAGGAGCAAAACTGCTCAGATTCTGAAGTGAAATAGGCTCTATTTGATGGAGTGGATAATATGTACCTGAGTGCTGCCATTTCCTTCTAGCACCTGAAGAAGCTAAAACAGCGGAACGTTATCAATGGCATTATTGTGTTTGGATATATGCCGAAAGAGAGAGGGAAAAGTTGACAAAGAAGAGCAGAATCTCCAACCTGATTGCGCAACTCTGGAATTTCAGCTGGCAATTTTTCTCGCTCACATTGTCCATAATAATTTTGGTATCTGACATAAATACCATAAGAACATTGTCAAGCTTCTACCATTACTGAAGGATCATTTACAAGTGTTAGTAAATTACAATTGAAGTTCCTGGAGAAGTCTGTTATTCTCCAGAGTCAATCGGGTCAACTCTGGGTTACTGTCAATTCTTTCTCGAAGCAGTTGAATCTCCTTCACTAATGCATTTTTTTCTTCCACAAGATACTTCTCAGCAGCAATTTTTCCATTCACAAGCATCTCAAGCCTTTCAATTTTCTCCTCACGAAGCTTGAGTATTTTGTTGGTGCACTGAGCATCCTTTTCCTTCTCGTGTGCCTGTAGATTGCACTACTATAAATCAAGTCCATAGAATCTTTATATTTATGTTGCTAAAATGCTAGCCTTCAGGAAGGCTTCTTGAATTGCTGATCACCAGTCCAGGAAAATAAAAAGGATGTAGTAAAAAGTTTAGATGCATATAAGCTACTAATTCCCAGACATGACAGAAAGTTCACATGCTTGATTTCAGCCTTCAACATTTCGAGCTCCACCTCTTTATTTCTCTTTTCTCAAAGCACTAGCTAAATTCAGTGCCTAACACCTAATACTCTTAAGTCAGCACAGCCAACCCATTCATCTCCAACATTAGCAAATATAATTTTAATCCATATAAGCAGGATTTTGCTTGCAAAAAGGAAAACGGTTAAGCAGCAACAGGTCAGTCGTTTAGGCAATGTATTTAGTTTAATGAAGCTTACCTTCTTATTGCCGCTACATCTCTTTTCAGAGAAATTCAGTAGTCTTTCACTGAAAGAATCATATTCATCGGGCAAGTCATTGAGCATAGCAATTTCAAAAGCTTGGGCACTCTCCAACATAGACATTGAAGGGTTATGACGCTCCATCAGAAATGATAACTGGCCCTGTTTAAGTCCAATAAATCTTAATTTTCTTAGGTTTAACTGATTATTCTGTTATACTAGCAAAGGACTGGAATATAAAACTACCTTCAACAATTGGATTTGTCTTTGTAAGGCAGTTACATCCCCTGAAGCATCTTCATTAACCTTAGCCTAACAATACAAGGAAATGGTTGAACCAACGATCCACTTTTTGTGGAAAGAACAAAAGATCTACTGATTAGAGTACCCACATTGTTCTGGATAAGCTTCGCTCGCTGAGCAAATTTTAAAGTGCTTAGTGTTTCATTTGTAGATCTGTAACAGAAGCTGAAACGTAAGAAAGGAAGAAGCGGTAGATAACTAGGAAGTTATTTTTAGAGTGAAGGACTTTGAACAGACCCAATCGATGGACTAACATTTGCAATGATCATAGTTTTTGAATTCCCACCCAGTGAATCCTGCAACAAGAGATGTAAAAGATATAGATGCTTTCAATTTGAAAGCATCGAGTAAAAATATTGGGTAACTTCAACAGGATATATTTTATATTCCAACCTGAAGTAAGAATGTGAGCCTAGAGTCTCGATAAGGAATGTGCCTCTGTTTCCCATGGGCTAAATCCACCAGAGTCATTATCACCAATCTAAGAGGCAATGAAAAACGATCCCAAAAAGGAAGAACAAAGGGATGTTATGGCAAAGCAACACCTTATATGATGCTAACTGATACCACAGGAAACTATATGCCAATATCCAATTCTTCAAGTTCCATAAAACAGGATTTAATGCAAAAGATAAAACCAAAAAAAGATTGGATTCATGTATTGTAAATAAGTTATATTTAATATGGACTGTGTGCAAATACTTGCCATGATTATTCCACATCAATTTGACTAACTTTTACCAAATGAAGTTGCACTTTATATAGAAAGCTCCACAAATTTATCCTTGTTGTAGACGAAATTTCACATGAATTTTTCCCGTAAGAGCTACAGAGTACGAGTAATGGCAAGAGAAGCCTTTTATATGAAGGTTATGAAATCCTAAACACTGGAAGAAAAAGAAATTTTTTAAATGTTTACCCTAAAGTTGAAAGGGATCTGTTTATGTTTGCTGCTTCCTTCAAACGATCACCTTCTGCACCAGAGCTCTTCTGCCTGTAGTTCTGGCATAATTAGTCTTATCCAGGAAAGCAACGAAATATAGAGATTAACGGCATTACTCCTATTAACAAAATTACCTTTCAGAACCAGCTAGGTCGACTAAATTTAATCTGGCAAATCTAAAGTGGTTCATTGAATCTTTTTCCCAGCTACTTTCAATAATACAGGTAAAGACACTGTGCGACCTGCTGCTCTCGCCATTCATTTGGGTTGCGGCCATTTTTCTATTCACAGCACCCTGCACAGATGACAATTATTTGTGGTTCTAATCTAGCTTGTATTCACAGGAGTATAACCTTGGTGAAGTCTGACCTGTAACAGAAGCCTGATAACATCTCGAACCGTCTTTACACTATATTCTGTGAGGTTATCAACATAAACTCCTTTCTTCATGTCCTCTCTAAGCTAAATAGTTCCAATTAGCTTAGTAAGCATCAAGGTAATACATGAAATGGATGTCTACGAGAAGTGAAGGAATAATATAAATATTACTTGTAAATTAGTTGAGGAAGGCTCCAAAAGATCAGTTATTTGCTCATTGTATATCTCTAAGAAGGAACATTTGCAGCTATACATTAACTTTTCATCCCTCCTGCTCTCTTCATCCTGGAGAAAAAGGTAGTTTAAGGAAAGAAATCACACTGCTCAATTTTATGGAGAATGATCAAGGAAAACGTGAATGCATTGGAAATGCGAGAGGTGTGGATGAGCATTAAGCCATCCTTGATGAAGTAGCGTGCTTAAAACAAGAAGTAACAGTACTAACCACTCTAATCCGGGCAAATAGGTACTCAAATATACGAGCAGTTATCCCACAGTCTTCACTCAGCTTCCCATCTACCTCATTAATTTCACCCATCATAGTATAGGTTTTCCCACTGCCTGTCTGTAGTAGAATTTAACACGCACACGCATTTCACTTAAAAAGTATAAATATTCAGTCCAGCCAACAGAAAGCTACAACAATGGAGGACCCAACATACATACCTGACCATAAGCAAACATGCAACTGTTATATCCAGACAAGCAATTCTCCACCATGGGCAGCCCTGCAACTCTGAACAATTTTTCCTGCAAAATTGTAAACTACTTATATGAGCGTATAAACAAAAGCATTTTGTTATTACTTTACCAGGAATCGCTAAAAGAAAACAAAGTCCATATTGCTTATATGAATTGGAATGCTGTTCTTGAATTACTTATTGACGTTACTTAACATCAAAGTCCATATTAGGAAGTTAGCCTCTCCAATTCATCCTCCACCCCCATCTCTGCACAGGATCAAATAGGAGATCATAAGCATGTGAGGCCATCTACCTGTGAAATTGTCTCACATGCAACATGATCAAAGGTGAATCTGCTTTCAGGGTGACCAAGCCACAGTAGACTCTTCGCACTCTCCTGTCTCAAGCATCTTCCATATCCTTGAGAAACCTTCTCCAAGTTGCTCAGCGGCCGAATCCGTATTAGAACCTAAACCGAACAAGCTTCAAGTTACCTCAAAATTTCCCAAGTATTCACAGTATTCAGTCTTGAACTTAGAAGGCAGTGCATGAACAGGAAAAAGACAGGGCGCCCTTAGCAGAAACTTCAATTGGCCCAAAATATGCGGCCACGAAAAAAATCCTGTGGAATAATTAATCATATTACTGGATAAATTTGAAACCTGCACGTTGTTGTCTTTCCAGAAAGAAGAATCTTCTTCAAGCTCGAAATGTGGAACTTCCACCGAAAATTCAGCATCGGCATTGTGAATCCCTCTAAAATCCCTGGAGGAAAAGCCCAGTCCCCTGCATCCATTGTAATTGCTACCTCTGGGGCCACCAAGAGAAACTCTCGAGCCTGTCCTAGCCGGAGTGCTCTGTGCTGATGTCAACTCGGCATGCGCCTTGCCTCCTCGACTTAATATCTTGGGAGTCAAGTAGCTGGAACCTGCATTGGTACCGGTTCTATCGGAAACTTCAGCTCTTTTATCTGACAACCAACGATCCCGTGGAGCTACGAGCTTGTGCTTCACATCCAAGTCCGCGGTCTCCTTCTGGTACTGAGAAGGATCAGGAATCGAGTTAAGCGGCGTCCGTGGAGGCGGAAGAAGGGCCGAACTCTCCGAGTCCTCAAACTCATTTTCCCGAGTCTCGATCTGCGAGCCCCTCCTTGGAAGATATACGGAGCTGGTGGAAGAGCCCCTCGACATCGCAAGGCTCGAACGTGAAGATATCGAGGTGTTGTTTCGATCGGGAACGGCCGGGTTTCAGTAGGTTTCCTCCACGGAGGAGCTCCGACGGCCTCGACAGATCCGAGCTGAAACTGCCATGGTTTCAGACGGAGTTGAAGGTCTGCCCGGCGATTTACGCAGTGCAGTAGCTTTGAATTTCGGGAAGAATCCGATGAAATCAATCGAGTTGAGTTCGTCCGAGAGCCGAAACGCAGTGTGGCGGTGAGGACGGAGAGGGTGAGAGAGCCTCCGAGGAAGGAGCGGGGTGCGGATTTGGAGGAGGAAGGAGACGAGTGAAAAGGTCCGCCATTTTTTCAATTTTTGAACTGTTGGCCAACGGCAAGCTGGGCCCACTATTACTGGGACGGAATTTAAAGAACTGCGGGGTCCGGTCCGACTCATCACTCTCTCTCTCTCTCTCTCTCTCTCCTTTCCCCTTTTTCTCCCACTAATTTTATTTATTTTTTTCCCATTGTAAACCGCCTAAAATTTAGAAATTTAATCAATAACTCAAATCTAACTTCTAACGATCACCAACTTGGATTAGTTCCGTGTTATACTTTCAAATGGGTAGTTCTATGATCGATTCCAAATTGTAAGAGTCGACTGGAATTTTCTCAGAGATCACGGTCCAACCGGAGAATACTTCGTAATGCAAATTAAAAAAAAAATTTAAGAATCTAAGAAAACACATGTCAAATGACCTAAACTAACTGTGAAATCACATATTAAATATATGTTTTCTTTTTAAAAAAATTAGAAATTTCACGTGGAATGTGCTTTTTTTTTTTATAAAACTAAAGCGCATTCCGAGCATGCGATTTTTTAAAAAAATAATTTCAAAACTGAGGTTTTGTTTTTGTTAGACACGGCGGTGATTTTGCTTGATCCTCCGTTTTTTTTTTTGTCGCCAGCCACGGTATCCAAGCAGGCCCCACCAGCGGTGAGATGGCATCTTTCAGCCAACCATACTTGACTAATCCGTTGGTCGGCCCGGGTCGCACGCCTGGCAATGGCGGGTGAGGCTCCCAAGGGGAGTGTCTGCGTACGTGAGGTCTCGAACTTGAGACCTCCTTAAGCGGCACCGAGCTGCTTACCACTCGGCCCAACTCCCCTTGGTTTTGATCCTCCGTATTATTCCTTCCCATCTAACTCTCGCTCCAAATATTAACCAAAAAAAAAACATTTCAGATAATTACTTTTGACTGCAACCTGCATATCGGTACTTGCAATTAATCATAAAGCAAACGACCGGTAATAAGAGGAGAGCGGATGGTTGCTTCGGAGAAATTCTTAAATAATCTTATTTGATTATTTGATATAAAAAAATAATAATTAGATTATAACGAAAGAATAAATTTGTGTTAATTACTCGAACAGTTACTCTAATCATTATTGATTAGAGCAATCTTATTGATGTTTTCCTTGCGAGGTCCGATGATTTAGTGTTTTTTCAAGGTTTCAACGGGTTGTTACGGTTTTGAAGTTTGAATTTAAATGTCACTCAGAATGTCTCTTAAAAGTAACAAGCATAGCCCCACAAAATCATCGCCTGGCCCGCAAGGTCGATTAATGGAACGGGAGATGCTGCACTGCAACTCGTTCGTCTAAGTGCGGTCCTCGCATCCTCTCCGTTCCACATTTTCATCTGCTTTTAAGATTTTTAATTTTCACTAATTAAATTTCTCGTATTTATATTATTTCCTTATTTCTTCTACCGTCTAAACTCGTATATCTTACTTTTAACTAATAAATAGTTGAAAATGATTTACTTATAATCGCTTGAGTAATTTTCGAGAGACAAAATCTGTAATATTTTCACTCACTGCTGCGACCGTTGCTAACTCATCGGTGCGAGAAGAAAGCAGTTAACATCGTACAAGATCTTTGAAACAATCAGTATGGCTCAGTTCTATCGACCGAAGGGAGAAGATTCGGGAGTGAGAGGGAACGAGAGAGAGGACTTCAGACCTCGTCGGTGGTCTATGGTGATCGCCGGAGTTTCTGCAATCTTCGACAGCATCCGAACTAAGCCCCTGAAATGTAAAAACTCGATTATCAAGTTTAGGAGGAGTCTCATCGACGGCCAATATTACTCTTAGCTCTGATCTTTAGGTATCTTGCAATATTTAACTATATTAACTGATGACAAAAGTTACCCACATGACGAGGCAATTGAGACAAAATTTAACCATATTAGGGAAATAAAATTCGAAAAATGGGATTTTGTTGATGGTTTAGGTTAACCAGTATCATTACAATTTTATAATTTTTAGTTAATCGTTATCCCAACATTTTGCGATGGCATACTTTTTAGATTCCTTCTCTCGAACTTATAAATAAGTGAACTATCCGTTTACGTTTCGTTGTAATATTCTCTCGTTCCATCTTATTATTGCCATGTATTCCTAATATCTCCGATTATTCTCCCATTTTCCATATGGTTACCGGTAATCGGACGATCAATTAATTACCGACTTCTGAAGTCGAGAGACTCGAGTTAGCGCAAATCTTCGAAATCCTAAAGTTGTCAATGGTTACTGTGATGTGGTGAAATGAACCTGCGTTACACTCAAACTTGACCAGATGCTTAACAATCAAATGTACTTATACTACATTATTATTATTAACAGGTCTGGAAATAGAATGATTATTAAGTTCATCTAGTATATTCGTGGTTGAACACGGAAATCCGAATGAGATCATCAATGCTGTTGCGTGAGCAGCACGTTGAGATATATACTTTTATTATCACTATTGCAACTGGGGATGTAGCTCAAACGGTAGAGCGCTCGCTTTGCATGCGAGAGGTACGGGGTTCGATACCCCGCATCTCCATTTCTTAACGTTTACGAATTTTTATTTATTATTTAATTAATTTTTGTTTAACGGCGTCTTCTTTTCATAGCCAACGGGGTCCAAAACAACGAACGCATTAAAGAAAAATTACAAAGAAAAGAAATAGCGGTGAATGAAATCTTACAAGCACACTGCAAGGCTTTGAGTACCTAATAAAGAATTTATAACTTCTTTCGCGAGCCAATCTGCGCACGGATATGTTTCATAAATTTCCACTGCAATCTTCCATCTTCAGCTCCCGCCCATTTATTTCCAGCCCTTTTCCTCCACCTCCCTCCTCGCTTCTACACGAGTTCGGGGACCCTGGCAACTGCTTCCCCGGAGCAGCCTGGAGGCAGCGCACATTGCTCGGCTGCTGGACGATACTCTCAGTTTCGAGCCACAGTCATCCGCGCTGCAACCGAAGCTCTTGACGGCCACTCATCCCCACCCAAGCTTCCCCGATCACTCGCTCACCATCGCCGCGGGCAGTAGTCTCCGGTGATTTTATCGTCCGACACCCACTGCAATTGGTTGAAATGGCATTGCTGTCTGATTCGTTTCATCAACTGGATTTTCTGTTATTCTAACCATACACAATGCTCAGTTAGATTAATCTGTAATCTAACTCTGATGTTCACCGGGGTGGGGTTCTTAATGATTTTCAAGTTTCTCAGAAATAATAATGTCCATCATTATCCCGATGCTTGCTGACTGCAGTGTTCCAACTTTTTGGCACCGCATCTGGACACCAAATATCGATTAAGGTACCTGTTCTTCTGGGTTTCAGCAGTTGATTCCTGAGCAGTCAAAGGTTGTTACTCTGTCTGTCAATCGTCCCACGGCCACGACGACAAGGGAGGCTTTCTGGACGAATTGAGAATCATTTGAGACTCGGATTCTCCAATTCAAAAGGAAAAAGACAAAAAAAAAAAAAGAAATACTGGGCATCGAATTATATTATCTTGAGTGTTTAGAGGTACATTCGCAGGAAAACTGGAACACAGTTTTTCCGAAGCAAAGAATCTTCGCAAAAATGGGTGTATCTTTGACCAATTAGAAATTATTCAATTAAAGGTATACACATCATACCGAAATCATAGTCTCATTTAAATCAATTTCGGTTAGGTGTCATTTGTTTGAAGCAAACGTAGCTCTGCAAGTTTATACTCAGTTGTGCTGCTGAGCTTCGGAGCTCTTTTCCGTCTTCTGTTCTCTCTCTTTTTTTGACAGACGGAGTATTAATAGAATTAGAAATCACCGTGACAGTCTGCTCTAAAAAGTTAAATAATGGTAGAATTTATTATTTATTACTTAATATTTTCCTCACGCATAGACTGCATTAGTCTTCAAGACCTATTGGGCGGAATTAATTAAATAGGGACAAATGCTTGAGTGGTGACTCGAACCTGCGCTCTGATACTATGTTAAAATTTTCACTAATAGCGTACAAGAGTCTCAGACCCGTTTTCACCCAAAAGCTTAAGCCGGTAAGATGGTAGTACACGCTCTCTTATAAACCATATTTCAACATATTAATTATCCGATGTGAGATTCATTCTCAACACCCGTTCTCACGAGACAACATGCTTACACTTGACATATGTCTTAAAACAGCCGCTCTAAATAATTGACCTCAAGCAGAGTATTTTTCTTCTGTACTCGAATAGAGATAATTGACCATGAGTCGAACATTTTTTTTTCCGATCTCGAATTTTAAATAGGCCATGCGAGTTCTACACTTGGGTCCGACGTGGTGTAAGTTCACACAGTTAACTCTGATACTATATTAAATTATTCCTCAATTATTTATTTTATTGTATATTATTCATTTTAGTAATTTGTTGATATACCCTGCAAAAAAAAAAAAGAGGGTCATTTGTCGGTATACAGTATTTTATATCCTTAAAATATAATATTTTTTTGCGGTCATTATACAAATGGACATTTTCCCCTTCACCAAGAAAACCAGCGACAACCTAACAAAAGAAGGTTCCAGTCGCTCTGGCTTGAATCTTCAACTCCAACGGCTTCATCATTTTTCTCTCTTTTTTTTTTTTTACTTGATAACGATCTATCCGGGTATCTTCCACATCCAACTAACGGGGTTTACGATACATCTTCCTCGAGACACACACAACATAAATCAGACGAACTTGACAGGCTCGATAGCTTAACTCTCACTCACAAGAAAACACCCCTTTAACACACATCTTTTAAAATTCAAATTCGGGAGGTATGAGAGGACATCTCAACACGGACCAGCGGGGCTGCCCTCCTGGGTTCGTCATTTTTCTTTGGAAATGAATTTCTTATTTTTCCCCTTTTTCCTGGGTTGGAGTGACCCCTGAGGAGCCACGCAGTCACCACCTTCTTTTTATTCCGCGCGCCAATGGAATGCGGATAAAACAAGAAGATTCCCTGTTTACGTATTTACTTCTATGCATATATTTAATTAATTTTTCCTCACCATATATATATATATATATTGATAAGTCCTTCGGGTGAACCGGATGACGTATCGAGGTGGACTTCTGATCACCGGTGGCGGGTCGCTCCGACGAAGGCTTTTGGAGACCTGCACGAAGCCGAACCCGGGAGTGGCTCCCGGAACGGCCCTCTGATACCTAAGTCAAAGATGGGGCTAAGGATATAAGAACTGAGTGAGAGAGAGAGAGTATGTGTTTTTGTTGTTGTCTCGTACCTGGGTCTTTGGGTCAAGGCGTATATATAAACCTTACCTGTACGGAGGGCTGACGTAACACCATCCATCACGTGCCTAGAGTGTGTGTTGGAGTCTCGTGTCATGGGCGGGAGGGCTTGACTCAGGAGAGTCGGCCTTGGTAGCCCTCCTGGGCATGAAGGTTTGACTTTGAAGCCTTGGAGTCGATTGCCTTTATGGTCTCGAGAGTTAGACTTACTTGGGTCGACCTCGGGGAGTTAGACGTGTTTCGGGTATATTGGCTATCCGTATCATATATATATATATTATTTGATGGGGCTTATTTGTAAAAACGACAGCGGAATTCCATTGTTGTCTAGAAATAAAAAGGATTTTCTTAAGAGTGAGTTGGATAAGGTACGATTTAACGTCTCTTTTCTTTGAATGAAGGTATTGAGTTCGAGCTTTTATAAATTGAGAGAATTCAATCTCACTCGTATTTATCACTTTTTGAACTCTCATTGACTTAAGTATTGGATTATTGACGGGAGTTGCCACTGTCGAACTTGACTTCCTTTGATGTTCGCAGATGGTTGGAGATTCTGGGAATTGTCGGACATAGCTCCGCAGCTATATAGGAATCGGGCTCGATCAGCTTGGACCCATCAGTAGACATGATCCACGAGGTCATGAGCAAGTACTCATGATTTTCTCGACATCAAAGTATCAGTCCACGGGCAGAATACAATACCCAAAATAAAAGTCAGACCGAACAACATATCAGTCCAAGTCAGGGACGGATCTAGAAAATTTGTACAGGGGGGGCGAAACTCTATATGGAATTAAGATGAAGAATTCAGGGGGGGCGAACTATATATTATTCAATAAAAAGGGACAAAATCAAGTAAAATTTGCATAGAATTTCATGAAATTCCCGAGCTCAGGGGGGGCGATCGCCCCCCGCGCCCCCCCCTAAATCCATCCCTGGTCCAAGTCCTACTGAGGAACTCTGCTTTTGACACGCAGCTTGCATTTTACATTGCCCGGCTCCTCCCGGCACGACAAGTTCAACATATCGAAATCCTGATGCACACGTACAATTTTGAGTCGATGACCGCGCCGCTCACATCGCAAACTGCCGAGTGACAGTACAGTAAATTACGAACAGAACCTGTATGTGTTAGTTGCGGATCAACAGAGTCGACGATGACCAGAGTGAAAGGGAATAAAACCTCAGAGGTCTCCGTCAGCGGCAAAACTGAAGCTCCTCTTGAATACCAGGGGCATCCGTGGTATTTCACGGAACACGGCCCTCCAAAAACGGTGCGGATTAGCCGAGAGAATCCAATCATCTTCTTCGTGTCTCCCATTTGTTCTTAAAGACAGCGATTCCGCATCAATCGCGTCAATCCGCGTCAATCCGCAAGTAAGTTTACAACGTACAGTGGGTCAGGTACAGAGTTCGATTCTTCACGGATCCGGAATCTGGCAGATTTCAGACTAAATAATGCACTGTTGAGTGAATTAGTTGATTATTAAGATATTATATACTATTAAATTTTTTTTTTTTAAAAGACAGCGATCCAGGAAAAAAAAAACCTGTCGCCTTGCATCTCTCCCCCCAAAAGAAAAGGAACAAAGAAATAAACCAAACGCACAGACAGCAACTCTCTCCCTCGCCCCACACCCTTTCCTCCTCGCTCTCCCCTTGCCTCCCTCCGTGGGGTTCTCCTCTCTGTCATGGCTGTTCCCGAGGATTAGGGTTTTTTGGCGGGTAAATTCTATACAAAATGTTGCCAATATCCCTCGTTTCTCCCTTCAATCTCTCCATCTTTCTTCCCGCGGAATTCCCTGTGTCGCACATGGCATGATTCTGCTCCCTTCCTCCCTTCCGGTATGTTCTATCATTCGATTTCAACTGCTCTATTATGGTTTGGGACCTTGCTCGCCTTATTCTAGGTTTACTTGTTCTTTCTGTCGTTTGTCTGTATTTGCGCCATGTTCTATGGTGTTTTGCCCCCTTTCCAAGGGATTTAGGGCAGCGGAATGTCGGGGTGCTTTCTACGTGTGTATTTGTAGTCAATCCCCTTGTTGTGTCTGTGGATTTGTGAACTTTTTGCTGCTCTCGTTCTTTGTTTGTGAATATTCTTTGGTTAGTGTAAGAGTTGAAGGGGCTTCTGTTACAATTGTACTGCGTTGCATGGTTCCTATGGATTTTTCGTATACCTCAGCCAATCTGTCTGTGTGAGTGATGGTGTGGCGTCGATGAAATTGCAGCTTTCCTTAATTTGTTCAGCTTGCTTATTCAAGACTGCTGCTTTCATGGCTGTGTTATTCAGTTCCTTTCTTCATTTTTCAGATGGTACAGCTAAATTGTATTTGGCGTGCACTCTGGAACCGGTGAAAGATAGGTTTCTCTTCGTATTCCCTCTGAAGATATTCAAGTAGAATCAAACCATTGTGCTATATGGTATGAAGTTTCTTATATTTTAGAAATAGTATCGGCATTGTGGAGGCAGCTTGATTTGTAGAACTTGAGTATCTGTTTGACCTGATATATATATTTTTTTATCCAACTCTGCAGAGGTGGCAGTGGTGGTATGAAAATGTCTAATGCCAAAGAACATAGAAATGTACGACCTTACATGGGATCACTTGCTGACTTATACTCATTTCATGACTTTTGAAATACTGAACTAAGGGGTCTCTTCTTGTGATCCTTCTCTTTAAACGCTGCTTTCTTTAATGATTTTCAGTTTCAGCCTCTTCTCCTCATTCACAGATTCAAGGTGCTGAGTCAAGCCAGCTGATTGCGAATCCTCATTTTGAACAAGTCGGAAGCATGTATACTGAAGGAGCCCCTGAGTTTGTTGTTGATCAGGGTTTATACTATCCTACTGCAACTAACTATGGTTATTACTGTACAGGTAGTATTGCAACCCCTCTCCCTGCTTATGAGTGTCATCACGTGTTATAGTTTATTATCATGAACTGTGTTTACATTGTTTTCCAGGATTTGGAGCACCCACTGATTGGGAGGACCACCATAGAATTTTTGGTGTAGATGGTCCCGATGTCCAGTTCACGGTTACTCATCTATGTCTTTCTCTGTTTCTTCTCAACACCTGTGGTACTGTCCCATTCTTTCTGACTAATTATCTCTTGCATTGCTTTGCTGCAGGGTCTTCAAACTGAAAGTTTGCCTTGTGTGTATTATACCCCTAGCTATGGCTATGCCGAACCGCCATACAACCCTTACAATCCTTACGTTCCCGGTGTAATGATAGGAGTTGATAGCTCGTTTGTTGGGGCACAGCAGTATTATAACATTCCCCCATATCAGAATTCTGCCTCCTCCGGTTATGTTCCAGTTATTGTTCAATCAGATATGACTTCTCCCGAAGCCTTGTTAAATGCTGGAACTGCTAATATTAGATCTGAAGGAAGAAGTTCAAAAAACAATTTTGCTACTCCATCGGCTACCTTTAATAACAGGAGCTCATCCAAAATTTCGAACCATGCAAATTCCCTGAGTAGACTATCTGATGGGGCAAAAGATGCTGGATTGAGCAGGCCAACTGTCTCATATGGAGGCCTTTCCGGAGGGGGTGTTCCTTCTTCGACCTCATCTCATGCATTTCAGGTGTGTTAATCCTTTACCTGCTTATTTCTTCCATCAAACAGAGCATGGCAGATATTATTTCTTTTTTATTGTAAATCCATTAAAAGAATTAGAACGTATGATCTGTAATGACTCTATCCCTGGGTACCTTTAGGATGGATAAATGTCGAGACTCCGTCAGACCTGTCCCTTGTAATTATTGCTGAGGGTTTAGTTTGGTAGTACAATTCCGTTTAGTTTTTCATTGGCAATCAATTGTGTGGGATAATCTCCATATTGAAGGTTGCTGGATCAATTGCAGTTTCTTTCGTTTTCAGTTCTTCAACATGCCCTGTTCGTATATGTAGGGTAGAAGCGCTTCCAGCTCAATTCAGCCTGTAGATAATAACTTCATTGGGAAGGTTGCATCTCATCATAGCCAATTCAAAGTTGGTTTTCCTGATTTTGGATCAAGTCACGGATGGGTCTCTTCAGAGAAGTCTCGACCGAAGTTCATTCTTGGCCGACTGCAGGGCAATGTCAACGGGCCTGCTGATTCATTTGGAGAGCAGAACCGGGGCCCAAGAACCAACAGACCGAAAAGTCAGCTTGCTGTGAAAGCCTATACAACCAGGGCAGGGGATGCTAACCAACAAGGAATAATCATTATCGATACTGACCAGTATAACAAGGATGATTTGCCTCTCGACTACGAAGATGCCAAGTTCTTTGTGATAAAGTCGTACAGCGAAGATGATGTTCACAAGAGTATAAAATACAATGTCTGGTCGTCTACACCTCATGGAAACAAGAAGCTGCAGAATGCTTACGACAATGCTCAAAAATTGGCTCCTGGGAAGCCTAGGGGCTACCCTATTTTCTTGTTCTTCTCTGTATGTTATCGTGTTTCTCTATGTTACCAACCTATTTATCTTGGATATATTTAGTGATATTTTTGGTGATTTATTGTTGTTACCCCACTTTCGCAGGTTAATGCCAGCGGTCAGTTCTGTGGTGTTGCTGAGATGATTGGGCCTGTGGACTTCCACAAGGACATGGACTTTTGGCAGCAAGATAAATGGAGTGGAAGCTTCCCTGTGAAATGGCACTTTATTAAAGATGTGCAGAACACTGCTTTCAGACATATCATACTAGAGAACAATGAGAACAAGCCAGTCACTAATAGCAGGGACACACAAGAGGTAGTAATTCTGCTATGGATCTCAATAAAAAATTTTTAGGCTTATCAACTATTATTTCTTGGTTTAATTTCTTACTTCTAACTTGACGGAACATTTCATTGCTTGAAATTTCAGATACAATTCCTTGCGGACTGACTGTTAATTGGTCTTACTAAAAAACTGTTCTGCAGATATTTTACAGACACGGGATGGAGATGCTGAAAATATTTAAGAATCACACCATGAAGACCTCTATTCTCGATGACTTCATGTACTATGAGAATCGGCAAAAAATGATGCAGGAGGAGAGAGCTCGGTTATTGGTCAGAAGTTTCCAAAATCCATTCCCTGTCCCTGCTCTGGAACCATCTCGCACATTGTTGAACATCGTCGATCAACCGCTGCTTCAGGAGAGGATTGGGGACCCTAAATACTCAAATAGTATAAGAATGAACACCATGACTCTCAGCGAGGCTGTTCATACAAATTCAAATGAAAAGGCACCGGAGATTATTTCTGCTGAAGAAGGCAAAGATGATATGGCATCTGTGTTGGAGATTGGATCTCTGACAATCAATCCAAAGAATGAACATGAAATGACTCATGTAGGTTCCTTCATTGGCATTTCTAAGGTTGATACCGAACAGTTAGAAGTTTTGACTGGGGGATCTGTGCCTGTTAAGGTCAATGGGCTTAATGATACTTCCGGTTCTTTAACTGTGGGGACTATCCCGCTTGATCCTCAGTCCCTTCAGGCTGAAGCAGTAGAAGCTGCCCCTGGAGGTGACGCTGCGAAACCAACCACCGGGATGGGTTAATTGATTCGGCATTTTTTTCCCATGCCCTACTTTGTTCCCAGGGATAGAGACCATCATTGTCTCGGTGAATTGCGTCATATGTGAGCTTGGCTCTTTCTCTTGTTTACCATTTTACCTTTCTAATGGGAGTAACCATTTATAGTTGGATCATGTTCTCTGTGACACCCGCGCTCTTCATTACTTCAAATTTGCTGCAATTTGTATCTCATGGTTCACAGTTTGATGGTTCTGAGGGAGTCAGTGGGGGTTGTGTTCTTGTTCTTGTTGAAATCTTTTCTGTGGGAAAAAATGATCATACTAACGCCTTTCCGATTTGTGACAATGTTAAGAGATACGTGCTCAACTTCTATTTGGTAAGACTTTTCATTGTGATTATCGGATTGTGTTTGGAACTTTTTGGTCGTTGCCTTGGATGTTCCTGTGCGAGAAAACAAGCAAAATCTGTGGCAGTGCTGTGATTCCCCCATTTTCTCAGATGCACTTTTGGAAGCCCCTCCCTAATTGTTGACATTTATGATAGTGACATTAGTGTTATTGACAATTTTCTTTTAAATTAAATTTGTTTCTTAATTTTTTATAAAGGAAATTTGGATAGGCAAAAGAATTCTCCATATTCTCCGCTCCTAGTTTTTCCTTTTCTCTCTCTAAAATTTTGGGAAATTATTTTTTAATTATATGAACGTGAAATGAGTTTTTTTCTTAAACTAAATTACAAGAAAATGTGCAATGCAAAAAAGAAAATCATTTATCAATAAAAGTAATCTACGACGACAAATTGGAAAATTGATTGAAAATTTGTGAAAGATTAGAATATTTACGGGTACTAGGTTCTCCCAACGGTAAAGTTCCCCTCCCACACACTACAACTTGAGTAGTGAGATTAACTTGAGGTTGATTAAGTGGTTTCTTTACTAATCTCAATTAGGTGATCCAAAAACAGATCTTCCGGTTATGAGGGTCAACGAAAATATTTTTACAGATTCTAACCTAATCGTAAATTAGTCTTGAGATGCACCTTCATTGGTTTGGGATGTTGCGTGATACAAAAAAAATCGACTAACGAGAAGCTTGAGCTTCCTAGGGAAATACCGTATTTTTAAAAAATAATTCTTTAAAAACTGTCCAGGCTAAAATATTTACGTTTTTACCGTCAAGAGACCGCGTGTTGAACACGCGACCTCAATTCTATACTAAGACCGCATGTTCGAAATGTGATCTCGGCTCGATCCTAAACTAAAAACGGTGCGTTTTGAGCAAACAAAGATTGCATGCTCAACATGTGATCTCTCTTTGCCCAGAATGCACCATTTCATTTAAGGCAAAGGGTGAACATGCGATCTCTGGTTGTTAAAACTAGCCCCGAGGGCCAATCGCACCATCGATCTCATTTTCCCATTTCTCTTCTCCTCTCTTCCTCCATTGTGATCTCTGCCCCTAGTCCGTATTCATTGCGATCTCTCCCGATTCAGACACACTGTTGCAATCTCTGCTGCCTTCTCTACGGCACTTGAAACTTTATTTGAATTTGCGTTATTTTTTCTTCAAGTTTTTAGAGTTTATTAAAATTGTATTGATTAAGTGTAATTTTTAGCGAGTGAATGATTTATTTGCTCATAATAGTTTATGAGTTACGAATTGCCAGCTATAATTATTGTTAATTATGTGTTTTTTTATTGTATAGATTAGGGTTTGATTTAGGGTTTGGTAGAGTAAAGTGTTTGTGAAATTGGTAAAATATAATGAATTAGTTGTGAAATGGTGAAATGTAGTGAATTATTTGTGAAGTAGTGAAATGAAGGGAAGTTAGTTATAGAATTTATGAAGTGTTGTAAATTGGTTGTGAGATTGTGAAATAAAATGAAATGATTATGAAATTGGTGAAATGTAGTGAATTAGTTGTCAGATTATAAATGAAATGAAGTGATTATAAAATTGGTGAAATATAGTGAATTAATGGTGAAATGTAATGAATTGGTTGTGAGATTATGAAATGAAGTGAAATGATTATGAAATTGGCAAAATATAGTGAATGGTTTTGAGATTATGAAATGAAAAATCAAAGTGAGATGTGATACAAGATACGATGAATTATTGGACAAACCATGTAAAATTGTAAGAATTGATCGTGCTATGTATGGGGTAGAGGTGTTTCACGGATATACAACAGTTTTTCAGTTAACTTGTGTACATTGTAGTTTGATTCCTATAACTGATGATGAAAATGTGGAGAATCTTATGGATGCTGCTGAACTTGGCGGTGAATTGCAAATTCCAGAATTGTTTATTCAAGTACAAAGTACTACTAATATGAGATTGGAGTAAAGTGTTAGAAATACTACCTTAGTTATGCCTTCGACCTCGGAAAAACATCAGTGTGAAAATGATGTCAGCATGAGTAAATGAAATAATATTGAGGATAATGATGATGATGATGAAGGAGAGGTCGATGAAGCGTTACATGAGTTGTCTATTAATATCGATGAAGTACTATTAAATGAAGAGATTGAGACTGGTGGCACATCTGCTCATTTTGAGTTTGATACATCAATTGATCCTCTATCTCCACAGTCTATGGAAGTTGTCATAGTCGATAATGTGATAAATGAGAGCATGATACTTGACTATAATCACACTTTCATTGAGGATCCAATTCCTTTTTTTAACATAAGGGATGGTGGCAATAGATACATAATAATTGAAGAAGCAGATGAAGAATATTTTGATTATATAAACTTTGGTGATGAGATTAAAAAGGGCATGCGATTTAAAAAGAAAACTGGTTTAATTTATGCTATGAAGGTACATCACATCAAGAACCACTATAACTTTTATGCTGATGAATCTGATAAGAGGATATGATCTGTATTCTGCACTGAGAGGGACAAAGAATGTATATAGCAACTTCGTGCATGTCAAAAATGCCAAGATTTTACATTTGTTGTTACAATAGCTGAAAGACCTTATATATGTGTAAATTCTATTCTTAATCAAGACTATCAACAGTTAGATTGTAACTTCATGAGTTGGTATTTCTTAAATTAAGTTAAGACGTTATCTGATGTGAAAGTTTCTATATTACGGTAAAGTATAGCTGGCACATTCACGTACTTGGTAATAAGGAAGAGAGTATGGGATGGTAAGATGGGAGAGATTGAGATGGTATATGGTGATTGAGACTCTTTTTATGTATAATTGTCAAACCTTCTAAATGCTTTGCAAATTACTAATCTAGGATCCGAAGTGACTTGGCATGGTACTCCAACAAAGATTCACGGTCAAGTAATTTTTCGAAGAGTATTTTGAACATTTGGTCAATGTGTTCATGCTTCTCCATATTGTAGGTCGGTTGTTAGTATAGATGAGACATTCTTGTATGGAAAACATTTATATAAATTACTGATTGTATGCACTATGGATGGTGCGAACCATACTCTTCCTCTAGCTTTTGTAGTAGTTGATGAGGAATCGCATGACTCGTGGTCTTAGTTTTTTATGCACTTAAAGCAATACGTTATTGGTCGTCGTCCAGTGATTTTGTTTCTTATATCTGATCGTCATGCTGACATTAGTAGTGCAATTAGAGCTCAGAGGGTTGGATGGTTGCTACCTTTTGCTTAATAGCAACTTTGCATTAGACATGTGGCTTATAATTTAACAAGTTCCATAATAACCAGGCATTGAAGAGACTTTTTATTACAGCCGTGATGCAATACCAACATAAGAAATTTGCGGAGTATATGGATGAAGTGAAGAAAAGGAAAGAATCAGTACCTGATTACTTTCTGAACTTGGATGTGGAGAGATGGACACGAGCATACGATTGAGGACTACTGACGTGGTTTTATGACAATAAATCTTAGTGAGAGTTACAATGTCATTTTGAAAGATACAAGATCCTTACTGGTTGCAGCGCTTGTTAAGAAGATATTTTATAATTGTGTTCATTATTTTCAATCTCGTCTTGAGGAGGTGGCTGCCAGTATTAGTAAAGAAGAAATGTTTACTTCGTGGGTTTCTCAGAAATTGCAAAAAGGGCGGTGGACATCGAATGCTCGTCACTATAACAACTGGTACCATGGAGTCACCAGAAGATACATCAGACGTACAGGAGCAATGACTGACGCTCTGGTATGGTCTACTTCTTTTATGTTAGTATTATGTTTCTTTTTCTATAATTCAACTTCTTACGTAATGACAACTTCTTACGTAATGACACAATATTATCTTTTCCAGGTTGATTCTCTCCAACGTATCCGATTCAAGTCATTCACTTTACAGGATGCTTGGAATATTGCTAACATTGGATTACTTGTTGCTGGAGATCATAAAAGTGTCCAGATGTTTCCTCCAGGACAACAACAGTAGCTAGATATATCTCCGACAGCCAAATATATCTCCTGCAGCTCGAGGTAGAGGACGTAGAACTTGAGGTAGGGTACAACGCCAAGCTGCAAAGCGCTCCCCTTCTCCCATTCTCGAGCTAACACGCTCCCTTTCTCCTGTTCCCGAGCCAGCACGCTCCTCTTCGCCTGTTCCCGAGCTGGCATGCTCCGCTTCTCTGCATCAGCAGGACCTGCATGATATTATGTCATTCTACACACTTGATGCAATGGGTGCGATGGGTTCATCACAATCGATAATGCCGACTCTGCATACTCCTTAAAAATATCAGGAGCCATCGCAACACTCACCGTACGAGCCATCGCATTATTCGAACTACGAAGTGCAAGAAGCAACTTAGGTAGCAGGTCTGAGTAGGACAAAGCGACCACCAACACAGGAACCCAAGCTATATTTCCAGAGGAGGCGACTTAGGAGGAGAAGAAGTCCGTCATATACTGTTTTTTAAGCATGTCGTGTTTAGAACAATATATTGAAAACTTCAAATTGACTACTTATAGATAATTTAACACTTCTTTTCTTATGAATATTACTGTTTTTCAATATTTAATAATTGTTAATAAATGTTTGCTAGTTTGGTTAGGATATCTGTCGATCGCATGGGAGCATAGGAAGCCATGTCTGGCCAATAGAGATCGCATGTTCAATATGTGATCTTTCTTGAACTGTGATACATTGCATGTTAAACATGCGATCTCACTGAGAAATGAAATTGCAGATTCAACATGCGATTTTTTTACAGTATTCACATAAATTATTTAACTGAAATTACTTTTAAAGAATTGTTTTTTTTAATATCCGATATTTCCGTACATTCCTCCGAAAAGCTTTCCCCAGTTTTCCTTTTTTATTATCGTTATTATTGTTTTGTTCAAGACTGGTTCTCACTTCCAGCATCAGTGAAAAACCCTGAGGTCTCCGCCGAGCGTGTCTCGATGCACCATCCACGTCCCGCCGGCCGGCCTAGTCGAGCGTCTCTTGTGGTTGTTGGTCGGCCTGCACCCTGCCTCTCATTATGAGCAATTGCGGCCGGGGTAAGAGCTCTGAACTAACATTCATTGGCTGCTCTTTTTCGGTCTCCGATGACCGATTCTGTGGCCTTATCCGCCCCAGTTTGCCTATTGCTTTGGCTTTTCCGTCAATTCACACGCGATCCCCTTTTCTTCGGAGAAAATGGCTCTTGTAGCCTGCAAGTGCCTCTCTTCTTGGACGACCTTGTTATACATTGAGCTGTTTAATTATGCTAATCTGCGGCAAAAGGCAGCGTCTTGCTGCTTTTGATAGGAATATAAGAAAAAAAAAAGGATGGCAATTTGACGGCATCTGCGTTGTGCTTCCATGCGTTGAAAAAAGTGGGCCATGAGATTTTCGACTTCCGCTGATCTTTTCTTTTCTGTTTCAGCTATTCGAGTTCTTCATATGGATGTGTTTTAATTAAGTGCAATGGGTGGGAAAAGGTACAAACTTGATGTTCTTTGCGAACGCCAGAGGAAAGTGAAAAATTTGTTGGATTTTGGGTATAACGTGTAGGATTTATGCCAATGTAAAAAGGCTTCACATTTATATACTTAACAGTTGGGTGTGTTGAATTATGGCGATCATTGAGGCTTTCCCTTTGGTCAGTTCCCTACATTAGATTGTTGTTGCAGTCTCTGATGAGTTGTTGATTCTGTTTGAATCAGAAAATAAAAGTAAAAACTTTTAACAGATTCTTCTGATGTTGAGAACCAACAAAGCTTGGTAATAATCGTTTCTGCTGAGGGGATGGCAGATGGAGGGGGAATATCCCACCACAGTTTCCTGTCATTGGAAGCTTGTAGAAGAGAAAAGAATGACCCAACTTTGTTCTGTCTGATCATGAGTCAAACTAACATTATCTGTTCCATTCTGAGTGATTAAACATTCAATGCCATTTGTGATGATATCAGCACTGTACCTGAATACTTGCTTCTTGAGCATTAATCGATAATCACAAATTCTGGTAAACCTCTGCAACCCTTTTTACCAAATGTGTTTCCAATAGAAACGATAATTATAATTTGCAATTAGAATCAGGGAAAAGATCAATGTAATGGAGCTTTTTCAGGCATTTTTAGAATTTCATGATTCTTTTATCAGGAAATTGGCAATCTTTAAACTTAAATTGTGGGATCTATTCCATCTTTTTTTGACAAAGAAAAATAAATCCTCTCAAGTTGGGCATTGCCCTTTTGCTATGACTGCAGAGGGAGGGGTTGACCTCATGGTTTTGCTTCCAGTTGTACATGATAAATGGAGACACTTTTAGGTGGCTGCTGTTGTTCTGGCCTTCTTTCAGCTTTGAAATAGAGTGCTGCTCAAATGGTGAGTATATTTCTACTAGTTGCTGGTTAATTTTAACTTGGAACTATCTGGTATAATGAGCTTTACTTTGCAATCTTAGGGGGAACTGCCTAATTTCTCCCGAGGCGGTACCTTCTTAGGTCATGATATCAAGGAAGAAATAGTGCCCAAGGATGAGGATTTAGACTTCGAAGTACCGCCTGAGACCATATTCCCAAGGCAAAATCTGGTACTTTTTGAATCTGTAACTTCCAATTGTGTAGCTTTTGTAAGCTCAGATTCGGTTAATCACATTCCTTTTTTGTTTTCTTATGTTTATAGGATAATGGGGCAAGCTCGTCAGGAAGCAATCTGAGGTCACTCTTTATAGGAATGGGATTCTTGCCATCTCTCGTTGACAAAGTACTTGAAGCAAAGGGTACATGAGCGCACACATTTTTCTCTGTTTAGGTTGACTTTTTGTGATGAAGTCTGTGCAGTTATTGCTCTTGTATCTTATATTATGAAAATGACATTCTAAAATATTGACTCAACAACTTATACTTAAATTTGATTCTTCAAATTAATTTTCTCTCAAATGTAGGCGAAGAACTTGGTGAAGGCTCTGTTGACTTGCTATTGGAAGCTCTCATAGAATACTCCGTAAGTCAGGCAAAGGATTATTATATTTGACACTGTGCCATTTTTCTTGTGAGAAGACTATTGAAATTTTAGTTGAATTCTTTTGGCTGTTTCTGCGCTATTGAAGTTCTAGATTATCTGTGCCTTTGGGATGTTGTTGTTTTGAACATAACATTTTATGTGATTGGACAGGGAACACAAAGATCCAAGTCTGAATCTTCAGATTCTTTGGATAGATTGTTTGACGAAGATGACGTTACTGGTCATGAAGTTTTAAAAGCTCAAGCAAAGGAGGTAATATATTGGAGTACTATATTTGTCCAAATTTCCTAAAAATCTGGAACTTTCCAATCAGTCGATTAGTCTTCTTGTGACAGGACACTGCATTTTCTGAGTTAAACTCAGTGTGGCAAGACTGATTTTATTGTTTAACCTTATCGTAGGAGATTGATTTCTCTGATGGAGTCAGTAATCAGAAGAGAGCATCCTTACGAATGATGAACTTCTCAACAAATGAGATCGAATTTGCAATGAATAAGCTTGGTATGTTCTGGTTTCTGGGAATTCAAGACTGTCCTATATCATTCAGTATATTTAACTTTTTCGCTGTTTTAACACATGCAGGCGAAAATGCCGAAATCGATGAAATAGTGGACTGTATAGTTGCTGCCCAAATATCAGAAAGATTTAAGGACAAAAATGGTAGAAGTGATTCCAGTGTAGGAAAGAATGAGGTAAGAAAAGAGATGCAAATTTGTTCAGTTTGATTGGCAAAAGAAAAAGTGCACAGTTAAGGTCCAAGGACTGAAAGTGCAACTCACTTTTCAGTACCTTGTACTATTTTTCTTTTCTTGGTGAACTTACTAATGGTGCTTGGAGTTTTATGTTTTATCAGGATGCCAGTGATGAGGCCTTATTCAGGACCATGGAGAAGACACTTCATTTGCTTGAGATGGGTTTCACTGAGAATGAGATCTCAACTGCATTCGAGAGTTTTGGTAAGTTGTTTCATTTACATCTCATGTGCATACATTCTTTCTTGAACTGCAATAGGTGTTTTTCTATCCTTGGTTTAGCATTTGGGGAAATGAGGTGTTTGTGGGGCTTCATGTCAGGGCTTTATAGGTCTGGTGACTTGCATCTGTTTTGATAATTCTAATTACTGCATAATACCATGACTAAATTACATAAACATTTGCACCTTCCTTTGAAAAAGATTAGTCAAAGTTTTTAGCTTTAGTGGTGTAGGTGCTGATGTTTCGGTTGCTGAGCTTGCCGACTCAATTTTCGCCGTAAGATCTGGGGAAATATATAAGGTACGGTCACTTATGGTGCAGAAGTTTCTCTATGTAACAGTTCCCACCCTAATTACTTAACAGGGAATTTGCATATATTTGTATGACCAATGAATTCTCTTTTGCTACAAAGGGCCATCGATATTCATCTGCTGCAATGATAAAAGTAAAATCTGAGGATTTTATTGGGGATACCGCTTCTCAATCAAACTTGATTCGCTTGGAAGAGACTCTCAAAGGGAAGAGGCCAAAAGAAGAATATTCATGTGACTACAGGGGTTCGATCTCTCATTGCAGTCGTTCCGACTTAAGGGCAACTCATAAAGGGAAGAAGCCGAAACAGGAAATCTGTGAGCACTCCCCTTCTTGTGTTATGCCCTCATTGGCTGAAGAGGAGCTAGAAGACACTAAAAGCGCTGGAATCAGCAGGCAGATGTTCCAACCAGGCCCCTGCAATGGGATCAATCAAGCTGTTGCAAAACCTCCTTATTTCTTCTATGGGAGTGTTGTCAATTTATCCCAGGAGTGGTGGGGTAAAATCTCTCAGTTCTTATACACACGAGTACCTGAATTTGTGAACACCCAATTTTTCTCAGCAATTAGCAGGAAAGAGGGTTATGTTCATAATCTCCCAACTGAGAATCGGTTCCACATACTGCCAAAGCCTCCAATGACCATAGAAGAAGCCATTCCCCATATCAAGAAATGGTGGCCTTCTTGGGACACGAGGAAGCAGTTAAGCTGTATAAGCTCTGATACTGCTGGTTTGTCTCAGCTCTGTGAGCGTCTTGGGAGGGTTCTGAGTGACTCAAGGGGGCTGCCCTCATGGGAACAGCAGAGGGAGATCCTGCACCATTGTCGGACACTAAATCTTATCTGGGTTGGACCTTGCAAGTTGGGCCCACTAGATCCTGAATACTTGGAGACCATTCTCGGGTACCCTCTGAACCACACTCAGGCTGGTGAGAGCAGCTTAAGCGAGAGGGTTCAGATACTTAAACACTGCTTCCAGACAGACACCTTAGGTTATCATCTGTCTGTACTCAAGTCTATGTTTCCTGATGGGTTGACTATGCTGTCTCTCTTCACGGGAATTGGAGGGGCAGAGGTAACACTACACCGTCTCCAAATCCCACTCAAAGCTGTTGTCTCAGTAGAGAACTCTGAGACAGAGAGGAAGATTCTCAGGAGGTGGTGGGAGAAAAGTGGGCAAACAGGGGATTTGGTGCAGATTGAAGACATTCAGAAGCTCACAACTAACAGGCTTGAGAGCTTGATCAAGAAGTTTGGAGGTTTTGATCTCGTGATCTGTCAGAACCCTTGCGTCCTCTCCTCAAACTCTAGAATGGCTGCCGAAGGGGAGTTCCCAGGTTTTGACTTCTCCTTGTTTTACGAGTTTGTCCGTGTTCTGCAGCGAGTGAGAAGCATGATGGATAGAAAGAGGTGATAATCTTATTCTCTCCCCCTTATTAGTAATCAACTTTTGTTCTGAAAATTGTAGTTTGTAAACACAGTTGTACAAAGTTATTCTCGTTCAAAGGCTTCATTATCAACATGGGTTGAACTCACTCTGTGTAGCCTGTCAGATGTAGTCGTGTTGCTGTAAGCTTTGTATAATAACTGTGATGTACATTTTGGATTTCGGTTCGATTATTAGCCTATCACTGTGTTGGAATTTCAAATGATTTGCCACCACTCAGGTCCTTTTTCATAGATACCTAGTCGTGCGTTGATGCTTGAAGAAGGAAAAAGTTCTTTCTTCTATGGGGCTGTCTCCAGGTTGAGTGAAAGATGAATCTAAGCCAGTTTACCTTTACTGTGGTCCCTGCAAATTCCTGAAGAAAGCTCATTGAAAGTAACACGGTTTTGCATGATGAAACGGATCTGGGCTATTTTCCGACAAAATGTCTCTGTGGATACAAGGGATATGGAACATACACAATGGGCAGTTGACATACCAGTTAGGGCTAGTGTGCTTCGTATTTCAGATAGAGAAGAGCTGGCAGGGGCTTCTCATTGATTGAACAGATTTTGTCTTGCTGCCCCACATTTCGGTGACGTTCAAATGATTAGGATCAGAGCAGAGGTAAGAACTGAGTTTTGCGTGAAACAAAATGATTTTTTTGCAGCGGTCAACGGTTATGGATGATTTAAAGATGGGAGTCTCGAAAATCATCAGTTGGGTTCATGAGAACAATGAGGGTTTCCTGTAAGTCAATCCTCGGATCCCATCCCGGTGCTACCATATGAAAAACTACAGCTGAAAGAATCCGGGGTAAGAACTTAGGGGCCCTGGCGACATGAGACATGGTTTAATATTGATATTCCTCACGGTGGGGCGCCACCGAGCAATTGTAATAAGCCAATCAACTGTGTTGTTCTTTTGCAAATGTTCAGCATGTGTTCAACTGTATTTTAGGTTTTCTTTGTTAATTTCTCCATTTTCTTTTGTCAAGATCCGTCTCTCACCCTGTCGGGAGTCCCTCCCTTCTTGTCCATAAAACTTTTGCCGGACAAGAAAACTCATGAGACTGCCAAATGAGTTTTGTTTGGGTCAGTGCTTCACATACAAAACCCGTGCTCTGAATACAATCAAATTTAGACGCTGAAAAGTATGAAGAGGCACCAGCTTTACCATTTCACCTCACAACTGTAAAATTTGTCACTTGAGATTACTCGGGGGAGGGGTGGATCAGACGAATATGTAGTCCTAAGATCACGAGCTCAAGAAGCAACACCATCTCTAGACATCTAAGGCATCCAGGGTCAGAGCATTTCAGTCTCAGCTTATGTGTATAGCCCACGAATTGGCGGACTTTCAGGGATCAGAGTCCTCGAAACCAGAATTCAGCATTCGAGCCCCAACTTTCAGTTAATATTCAAGATCCATGCTCATTCAAAATTTTTCATTCCGCCGATGGAGAACACAACATGTGAGTCAAAAGGAAAAGGAGATCAAGATGGGAGAGATCGTTCAGTGAGATCTACCATTCACCGGGCAAGACGTTTTGTGGGATCAAAACAGAACAGCATTTATTCAAACTAAGCAACCAAAGCTGCTAAAGTTGCGAATCTGTCTTCTTAAATGCATTGTAATACAAATGTTAGATCAATAAGGCTTCAAAGCAGCCCACGTGATTTGCATTATCCACTGCTGATCAATCTCTGTTCAAACATCACAGTCAAATAACGAGGCAGCAGACCTACTACATGCAGTGGGAGGAGTTCCTCAGCGGCTGAAACTTGGAAAGTCCATCCCCAGCTGCAGACGATGTACTGCAAGTGCTTGATCATATCAGCACTCAGGAGCCCTGACTGAACTTACGACCAGACAATTTCTCTGCCTCATACAGGATGTGGTTTATAAGTCCCCTTGCAGCACTGTGAAAACATAGAAGAAGAAAGGTCAGTACTTTTTTGGCTACCCAAAGATGTAGCCAGAGAAGATCTCTAAGAGTAAGACTCACTCGTCCTTCATCTTTTGGATCTTCTCAGGATCTGTCTCGTGCATATTCCTTCTAAAGTTTTGCCTCACCAAATTAACAAGAAGCTCTGTATTATGTTGCTGCACAAAGCAAATGCATTATTGAATTCACTAATCTATCATGATAAACACAAGACAAGACCTGAGGACTAAATATCCAAAGGGTATAGCTCATCTACTGTGGATATGTAAGATCCAATTAGAATTGATTTAAGTGGAAAACTGGTTCTGTTGTGTCCCTACATATCCAACCTAAATCAATTTTGACTAGGATGAGTAAAGATTTACTGAAGATGATCTCCAAAATGAAAGCTTCTACCAAAATTGAACTCCGCTAATCTATCATGATCAGCATGAGGACAAAAATAGATTCAGAATAGAACTCGCTAATCTATCACCTTCTGCCACGATTTGAACAATGAACCCCATAAGCTCAGTACTTTCTTGGGGCCTTTCAAGCAGTGTGTACAACAGAATCAGAGAAACCCAAGAGAAAGTTCTTCAACCGGCCCACGTATACAAAGTTAGGATATACAGACAGGAGAATTATGACCCTGAAACATTACGGGTCCGAGAAAACTTCCATTCTGAATAAATTGACCAACTTTTATCATATCTTTCTCTCATGCAGAATGGACGCCATTATCAATGGTCTCATTCTCATAGCCCCGAAGTGTCAATTTCACACAACTCTTTCAAAATGGGAGCCACAAGTGCAGAAAGTAAACCAGCTGCTCAAATCTCTAGCATCTTCTCCTAAAAACCCAGAAAATATTCGAGAAAGCAGCCGCAAATGCCCAACAAAATCTATTTTTCCCCCTCTATATCTTAAACTACGACCAAAAGGAAATGTGGCTGCCTTCCCAATGAAAGACGAATAATTCCAAAAAATATCCCGATTCCCGATTGGCAGCGGAGGATTAGGTTTTGTACCTGATGACCAATATATTTAGCTCTTCGAAGACATTCGCGGTAAAGCTGCAAACGACAAGCACGGGTCAACAGTACTGGACAAGGAATTAACAGCCTGATCAGTAACAGGAGGAGCCCAAAATGGGCAGGACTGACCCTGATGACGTTGTCGGCGAGCTCCGGCGGCAGAGCGGTCTGCAGAGACGGCATCTTCTTCGCAGTCGGTTCCAATCTTAATACACGACTTATTATGTATTACAGAATGAACATTTACTCTGCATGCACCCGGTTCACGTACGGGAAGGAGGTCCGGGGAAGGGATTCCCAAATGGGCCTACAGTGTGCCCGTCAAGTTGTTCAAATTCGGCCCATAAGACTGAAATGGGCCGATGTTGCCGCAGGTGAGCCCCTCTTTTTCGCTCTTGCCATTTTATAAATTTCCTTTTTTTTTCTAATGTTATGAATGTTTTATTATTAAAAAAAAATGGATTTTTATGAGTAACTAATACAATAATGGGATGACCAGAATCGCACTTACGAAAGACCGTTGATGATGACCTTGTTTGAAATAGTTCTATATATCCTCTCCTTAAACGAGATTTTATATTTGAATACTGTGAATGAAAAAAATACATGATCGAGAAAATATTAGATTTTTAGATATCATATTATGGCCAAAGCATTAACGCAGAAATTATGAAGTGTAAAATTCATACTGCCCACCAATCAACCAGAGTTAGTCTAATAGTTCTCTCACTAAACCTCAAATGGGTGATCTCATTATCGATTTTTAGGTTGAGAGGGTTGACCAGAATTTTCTCAGGAATCATGGCCCAACTACAGATTAGTCTCGATGTGCGTTTCGACTGTTTCGGGATACTGCATAGTGAAAAAAAAAAACACACACACACGCCAACACCTCTATAAAAACATCGTACGTGAAACACCCAATTCGAAAGTGTTACAAACGGTCCCCAACTGGGCCCCAAACACTACCACGTATCTCATCACACATTAAGGGAGGATAAACCCCTGGCCCCTAGTAGGGATGATGATGAACAGCCACACCATACTGCTCTATACAGTATCTTAATTCGAAATCCCGAACAAGTTTTCTGGATCTGTTATCGTATCGGATCATGTTTCCTATACGAAAAGCAGCCTACCTATGCCATTTGTGTTCTATTCTATCGTCATCGACAATCTGCATTCAGGAGCACCAGTACTTGGAGCTCTCGGCGATCGTCTCGGGCAGGCCGTCCCGCAGGCAGTCGATCGGGGGGATCGTGACCGTCTCCTGGATCCCATACGCGTTCCAGCAGAAGGGGTCGTCCACGAGCTCGCCCTCGTGCGGCAGCAGCTCGACCTCCGACATGGTGATGTTGGTGCAGGCGACGGTGTCGCTGCAGGCGAAGTGGATCGGGGGGCTGATCACGTTGTACGTGCCCTTGATGTTGCGGAAGTCGAGGTCGTTGACGTACACCGCCGAGGTCTGGTTCAGGCACTCCTTGGACAGGCAGTAGTACTGGTCGACGATGATGCAGTTGCGGACGTTCTCCATCTGGATGTTCTC
This sequence comes from Lagerstroemia speciosa, assembly GCA_037672795.1. Classification (NCBI taxonomy): domain Eukaryota; kingdom Viridiplantae; phylum Streptophyta; class Magnoliopsida; order Myrtales; family Lythraceae; genus Lagerstroemia; species Lagerstroemia speciosa. The sequence continues at coordinate 4,173,541 of CM075296.1, forward strand.
GAACCGGATGGCGCTTACCGACCCCGTCCCGCCCTGCCAGGTCTTGATCCGGAGGCCGTTGTCGGACTCCCTTATGGCTGCGTTCCGGACCGTGATGTTCGACACGCAGGCCTGCGAGTTGTGCACCCCGAGGCTGCCGATGCTGCACCGCAGGTAGTGGAGACAACAATGAACAACAGAGAACTGCAGCATCTTAGGCAAAAAGAGAGAACTAGGGCCACTTGGACATATGAAGGGTCTTCCAACTTCCTACCAGCTAACTGTCTAAGTGAAAAATCAAAAATATATATCGAGAAAGACCAGAAAAAATCGAACTTTAAGAATTCTATATAAAATTCAGTTGGTGTTTAAGTAAAGAAAAACCGACACGAAAAAGTCGGGCTGGACCCAAAAAATTGGGCAGGTCCAAGATAGGTAAATTAAGCAAAAAGGAGGACGATTTTACCTGATCCCGTGGCTCGGTCCACAAGTGACACCCTCGATGTCGACGTCGGAACACCCAGGTCCGATCGAGATGCAATCGTCCCCTACACAAATCACCAGTCATAAATAAAAAGATAGCCACCCTTTTCCTGATTCACCGCAGTAAACAATGAATTTTAACTGTTTATTTCCATGGCCGATCGATGTGTTTCCTACCGTTTGCCACCATGGTGCTGTATATCCCGACCGACTTCGTGTTCTCGATGTGGATCCCGTCAGTGTTGGGGCTCAGCTTCGGTGAGGATATGGAGAGCTTCTCGATCAGCACTCCTTCGCAGCCGTCGAACTTGATGTGGAACTGCGGGCTGTTTTGGATCCGTAGCCCTGTCACGGCCAGGTTCGTGCTCATGAAGAATCGAATCATCTGAAACACACCGTGGACCGAGAGATCATCAGAACCAGAAATTTCGGGTTCCGGGTTAGGAATTTTTCGTGGTCTAGATTGCACTTACAGCTGGGCTGTCACATGGTCCCGAGACGGTCTTCCCATTGGGTCCCTGAATTGAAATGTCCATTTCGCTAGTGAGTTAGGAGTCAACGAAAAAGAGAATGAATGGAAAGTGTTTGAGAATACAGAGGAGGAAGAAGCTTTTCGTAGTACCCTGTGGGGTTTGCAGGGGAGATCCCACCATGGCTCGCCATTTCCGTCAATGGTGCCGGATCCGGTGAGAGTCATGGCATCGAGCCGGTAGAAAACGAGCCATTGCTTCCGGCTATCTGCCTCAGGCCAGCTCTCCGGCCCATTCGGTGGCATTAGGACTCCATCCACCTATGCAAAAAAAAAGTTGGAATCGACAGCTCCACGGTAAGTCACTTTCAAATTCATTTGAGTGGTTGCAAGAAAGCTATGGGTTGTCACGTTGTATGGTTGTACAGTGACAAGGATAAAACCAGAAACGGTAGGGTAAATTTTGCATATATCCAATGAAATTAGGACATTCTAGGTAAGAAATTAAGGATTCAAATCCAGTTCTGTTTTCGTCTCACATGGTATCAGATCCAGCTATATAACAAATTGGTTCGTATAATTACCTTCAAGTATCTATAAATTCTTTGATCAATTTTACAATTATATTTTTAACTCAGTACACTTTTATTTGATATAATAATTGCATATATTTTTAACCCAGTGCACCTTTATCATTTTGGGTTAGTACAGGCAAGAAGGTACCAGGAGCTCATGTGACAACACCAGTTCCCAGTACGGTCCACTATCTCGATTCAATGGTGTAAGATTCAAATCCAAAATTTAGGAATCTGTCCTGTACAATGTTGGGTTTGATTATTATTAAAAATGTAGGATATTGGCCCGATTACTGCTAGAGAACTGGAATATCATAATCATTGATTGATGAGTGAGCCACTCACGATCAATTGTTGTGACCGGCCGAGAGTAAGGGAACCGGCCGGTTCAGGAAAACTGGTCTATGGTCCGAGCCGACAGCAGCCCGTCACGGTGACACCAATGAATCTTAAAGTCGCCATTCATCAATGTGGAGTTTCTAGTGATAAATGTCGAGGCTCTGTTGACGTGAAGAGTTATCGATTCTTACTCGGAACACAAGGCCGGGTTTGCACGGACCCGAGAAGATCGTCGAGGTGATCATGAAGGAGTAGCCCGAGGGAGCCAGGACTGTCCCCGACTCGACTGCGCAGACAGCGTTCCAGGCCGCCCGGAACGCTGCCGTATCGTCGGTCGAGCCATCACCGACCGCCCCGAAGGAGGTCACGTCGAAAATGCAGTCCTTGCCACAGCTCCCTGGGTCAGGACCCGGGTCTGAGGGAACGCTCGGAGGACCGGTCGGCGGCGGAGAGGATGGAACTTGGGACTTCGGAGGAGGGGCTGGGGCCTTCGACCTTCCGCCGCCGCCTTTCTTCGGCTTCTTGTGGTAATGGGACCTTCCCTCCACCACATTGCCCGCGGAGAAGAGAGAGGCGATGATGCAAATGACTAATAAGCCCTTCACAAGCTCCATGGATGGAGTCTGAAGCTGTGATGATGGAGAGAGATGGGTTGAGTTGGAAAGGGCTCTCCAAGGTGGCCAAATAATTTATACTCGTGGCAGTTGTTCGTTACAAAAGTGGCTCTTTATTCATATATATATATATATATAATTTTAAGGCAGAAATGAATTTTGGTGCGATGATATTGTCTCGATTTATAGTTAAAAGGTTTTTCGATTCTTATTACTGGAAATTTCATGTACTCCTTCGTTCTTATCTTCCTTTTATCATCTTGAATTTGAGCATCGCCGGTCGCCAATCGGTATTCATTTATTCTCATTTTCTTCGTATTCTCTTTTAGTCTCATAAACATCTTATAAATGAAAAAAGTATTAAAAATTCCGTACACATTATTGGTAGAAGTCGATGGAGCACGAGAGGTGCGGTAACACATCTTGTAATCAATTTTGGCGTATCGTCTCTTCACGATACCTAACTTATTTCACGGCCTTATAACCAGAATAGAACGCTGCCTCCCTCATAATCGAAAAAACAAAAAACAAAAAACAAAAAAGATGATGTACGTGCGAGTCATTGTTACGATTTCTCTTTTTCGGGGAAGAAAATTATACCCGTGAACGAGGAGGACGTGTGTCTAATAGCAATTCATCGGGGAGTCACTTTCCCTTGGAAAAACGGTTTGGAGCCTTTTGGATTTCACCAAGTGAGGTTGGTTTTTTCCGTGGGAATCCTTGATCTCAAGTGGCATCCATCTTCAATATTATGCTATTTTTTTAATGTTTTTTCCATTGCATTTTTCTTTGTACACACAGGCCTGAGGCAACAGCTTCATATTGATAAGTTTAACCGGTCGTTTAACCGGTCGTGATTAATTGAATTTGAACTTGTCCGGTTCGATAGAACTTCCAAAATCGTGGATTTTCTCTTTTATATTTTCACTCATAAGACTCAAAACTGAAACCTTTTTAAGGAGAATGAATATCCAGTCATTCAGACCAACTTCATGTTGATTTTCCTTTTTGCTTGGATGTCGGATTTATATGATCAGTTTGAAACTTTTTCAGCTCAGTTCATAAACGGTTAAAATAACTTAATTAAATATTTTATAATAAATGATATAAATTAAAACAGAATGCAAAGATTCATAGTTATTTTTCTATTTACTATACAATCCAATAACTGTTTTGTAAAATTGCCGAGGCTCAGTGGATGATTAGCTAGGGTTTCGACGACGTCTCGAGTTCCCGGCACCTGGTGGTTGAAGAGAGGGTGATCGCTCGCTTTACTGTGCGCTTGTGACCTTAAAGCTTGAGGCTCTAATTCTCTCGATATTCGAGCTGAGACCCGAATCTCTCCACTTCGAATCGTGGTTCTTTGACTTACCCAGCAGGTAAAAAAAAAAAAAAAACAACTCATGGTTCTTTATGCACCCAAGACCTCGTGCATGTAGGAGAGAAATCTAAGTTTTCGACAACATCGACGAACGGCCTATTACTTGTCTGCATGCCGAAAGATCGGGATGCTTCGGTGTATTTGCTAATCTTCATCGAGGATGCACAACTTGTGGTTTCAAGGCACAGTTAAGGAATATAACGTTAAATACCGAATGTCATGTAATTAATAAGATAATTTGATAAAAATATATAAAATTAATAAAAACTATATAATACTTTTACGGTTTATCCCGAGTTCAAGGAGGAGAAAAGTCCGAGCCTGCAACCGGAGATCATGAAGGGATTAATTGAATAAAGGGTGACGGCAAAGTGTGAATGAGGGCTTTTGATGTGTTCTCCAAAAACAGGAACAAGCAGAAATGGATCCCGTGACACTCTGTTGTTGTCTTCTGGGTGTGGGGGATTCCTTGGCCTTTCACGACAAGAGAATTAAACTTATTCACGGGGTCCATGCCCCTCTCGATCGATGCACAAACCAACACAAATCGTACAATCTCCCCGCAGCTACGGAATGAATGCTCAGGAAACTCTTCGATGACCGTACCTTCAGTCAGATCGTGTCCGACGAGCAAATGGTGTTGTTCATTTGAATACTTGCCATAACTACTATTCAATAAAGATAATTTTATTGATTTGTCCTCACGATATCACTGTAAGATACGAACGTTAGTCCATTCTTATTTCGGGGAAGTTCAAATCTCCCTACCTCCCACGAAATGGTCGATGCCAAGTAAGGATACCTCCGAAAGCAACTTTCCCTCCTCAGGTGGAGAAAGTCTTTTATGTAATATATCACATAATAATATTTACATGGTGTCACAAATCAATAAAATTTAGTTTTTTTTATTAATTTTTAGGATTTTATAAAAAAAATCTTAAAATGAGTGATTTTTATTTATTTATAATATCGTGTAAGTACTGACACGTGATATACTCGTTATACGGAAGATATCCAAGTGTTTATGAATCTTATTTGCTCGTGAATGCAAAGCCAATGCGCTCTTATGAAGGTATATCTACGTACGCTTAGGGGCTGTTTGTTTCATTTCAAAAGAAAACTGTAATCTTACATTATAATTCACTGTACTTAATAAATTATAATATTTATTTATAAATTTATCATACTATGATATTATATAGGTTAAAATTTTACGGTGCAATTGGTAAAGTTTTTATATTCAAAACACCTGACATTTTAACTTTACAACCATTTTATCCGTACGTACTAAACTTTGTAACTAACTTTACATTATTTCGAACACCACAATTTCGCATTTTGACCCGTTTCTCAAGAAAATTTAGCAACAGTTTAAACTTTTTTTAAAAATAATTTTAACATTTTTCGTAATCTAACGTAGGTTAGTGTTAGATAAGGAATGTTTAGGTGTGGATTGTGCTGTATGCATGCATGGGGGTTTACCTCAGCGGTTCACGTGGATGCTATAATGGGTTGTGTTTTTTTTTTCTTTTTCGATTTAATCACTTATATTCAGAAATTTAATAAACTATAATTTAATTCGAGTTAAGAGAAACCAACGGGTAACGTTCTTACAATATTAATTCTCTCTGCCATGGGCTGTGTTTACATCACTAAAAAAGAGACAAGAATAAATATTTTCTTAAATTTTATATTCGAATTTTATAAATAAAAAATTTTAGAATTAGATCACTAAGAAGATTATAAACCCTTTAACAGTTGGCCCGGATCGTATAATATAACATCTGTAAATCAATTAATTATTACAGTACCGAAGATTATCGGTATTAAAAAAAACCTTTGACAGTCCAACTCAATCGAGATATGAATTAATCCAAATTAAATTAATTTCTCCATATAAAATGATGCATGGCAGGAAAAAAAATTAAGAAATCTATTGAACGGTTGAAAATTTGTGTGCACTTTGGGGCGGGTGCGGGGTTTGTGGTTCTGGGAGGTGCCACGTGGGATTTTACCATCTTCGCGTGGAAGCACACGCCGCTCACCTACTGGACGGTAAAATCCTTGGTCCTCCTGCCCTTGTGGGCCGACCAATATCTCTGGCCTCGTGCCTCGTGGGACCATCAGCATCTTGCAAGTACTCCTATCAATGGCCACGATGAGTGGCTGATTATTAAAATGGCACTTAGTAAAGAATCATGATGCCCCAATTTTTACCCACACGGCCCTTCTGGTTCACCTAAGTTAGCACGTGCCACATTCTATATGCCCTAATGCTTGTAGTCCACGAGTAGAAGGCAAATGGCAATGCTAGATTACCGTAGATTTCAATCTGACACACGGAAGGTTGGACTCATACCTAGCTCAAAAACGTAAACTATCATGTGGTGATACTCAACTATCTTATAAACTCGGGATTATGTTCTTATTACCAGTAGAGTCAGCTTAAATGACTCGATATCACTTCTACTTAAGTAAGCTTTTGAGTTTAAGTGTTGACGATAGAAAAAAATCTGTATTAGAAGAGTTTTACATCCTTTATAAGTCAGCCCGACTCGAATCTAAATTAGTTAAGAATGACCTGAAGTATGAATATAATCTCGTATGTACTTGGGGGAAGGTCCTGCATGATTTATTTTTATTATTTAATCGATGTGAGATTAGTTATAAACCACGGTTCTGACGTGAATGTGACTTATGCTTGTCCGTTCCAGCCACAGGAGAAACCGAAAGTGTACATTTCCCACATGCGACCGCAACCCACTTAATGCTTGGAGGTCGAAAGGAACTTTCACCATCGAAAAAAAGGGAAAAAAGTATTTTCTTGCGTTAAAATGGATGAGAAAAAAAAAAATAAACTTTTTGTGATTATGCAAGACAATGACTCAAGTCCATGATATTCAATGGACCGTATCTTCTCTCTTTTTTTCTTTTTTTGCCCTTTCGGCAAGAGACTTACTATCTAAACGGCGATCGGAGAAGAGAGGAGCAAAGAGGTTGACGAGAAATTACTAATTAAGGGCCACTCAATACTAGATTGAGGGTGATATTAAGTGTATTAATAAATACCTCTTTGCATTAAGATGTTCAAGTGATCCAAATCTCACTCTTATGCGGCTTAAAAGTCGAGATCTCGGGTTTGGGTCCTGCCTATGCAATATTTCTGGGGGGACTATCTGACGGACACCGGTTTCTTCGACCGTAATTAATAGGTCTCAGGTGGTGTACTACGTTGACGGGTCCAGTACTGGTGCCAGTTATTCAGTTCATCCGATATGTTCGTAATGGAACGTTGCGTAACGGACGGTGACCGGGTCATCATATTGTCACTTATCGGAAAATCATGTTCTCTTTTACTGTGACCTGATTAATGCTTTGATCCGCCGGCCTGAAATGACAGGTGGAGGAAGAATTGCTCTCCGCTCCGGGACAGAGTCCCGATAGCAAAAGATTCACATGGGAAGGCCCTTTCGGTTTTTGATCGAGACTGCTTTTAATACAAAGAGCCCGACCAATCGAACCCGTCAAGTCTTCAAATGTACACATCATTCTTAAAAGATGCGTGGCTACGGTGGCACGTGTCCGAGCTAGGGATTCACGGGGTTGTGCTCTCAGCGTGTCACGGGTGACAATTAAATTAGCCGGTAATTTGACCAATAATTAATTAACAAAATTGAGAAACGATACCTTGTGAACGGAAGTTAATTAGTTGAAATAATTCGATATCTCTTTTTAATTAAGTAAATATTTCAAATTTTAAAATTTTTATAAATAAAAAAAATTCACTTTTACTAGGCCTCTCGACCATGTCTGCTTTATATTATCTTTTTCGAGCCACCCGCTCGGTTTTTTAATCGAAAAAGTTGTGAAGTTAGACGGCCGAGTTGATATGACGGGGCTCCCAACTCTCCATTATCAGATGACGGCAGGTGAGACGGAGCGTGCAACGGGTTAGATAATGCCATGTAATGGCTTAATTAGGGCTTAATCATTGTACCTAATTAAGGTTGTTTTGTCTGGGTATTGACGTCTTCAATCTGCGTTTTATTGCGGAAAATTAATTTAAGCAAACTGATTTGACGTCAGATTGTTAACTAGATTCCCTCTTTGCCCCTCATCTACTCGTCAAAATTAAATCCAACGCAAGGATCATACCGTACAGTCTCCCGGTTTAAGGAAAAAAACATAGAGCCATTTAAGAATTTATTAAATATTTCATATTTTATAATGCGATACATTTTTGTGTAGTTTATATGTTATAGGTTGCTTGCCCATCAAATTTGTCAAGGGTTCGTATTTGCCCGTGCACTGATTACGCACCGGCTTTCGTCTAGTTTACATAATACTGAGTGAGGTGGGTCAGTTCCGGTTGTTCATCGCTGAACGGACTAAATTCACGACTAAATGAGTTTTATCTCTTGAACAATCAAACGGACTTGAATTTGAACGGCTCGGAATCTTACTACGAGGGATTTAGATGCCGGGCGGTTGTGAGAAGGAAGAAAAATGTACGTCACTTTCGTGACAGTAAGGGAGGACAGATGGCACTTAAAGAATCGATTCTGCCGCAACAATATTTGGAACTTTCATTTTGTTGCGATCGTGAGTGAGACGGCATTGAATCGCACGGTTGCTTTTGATTTTGAAGGTCATCAAGAAAATGATTAGGTAACTAAAATCCACGAGATGGATTATATGTAAATCGATTTGCATGGCATGATCGGATCTTACATCCCCCGCGAATACCCACGCAACACCTTCCACGAGCAGGAGGCCCGATGGAGAAGACAAGACCATCCACATGTTTACGGACGCTGCCTGGAACAACAGAAGATCAGGATTAGGGGTGTCGCCCTCAAAGGGAACAAGGAATTCATTTGCTGCTGGCACGAGGAGGCGTCGACCAACAGCCCCTTGCAGGGCCGAAGCCTTAGCTCTCCTAAAGGGCATCAAGCAAGGCTAGAAAAGAGTAAAGCTCCATTCCAATGCGCAGATCCTAATCAAATCCCTCAAGAAAATTACAAGAATACCTTGGGAGATGAGATGCCAGATCGAGGATGACCGATGTCTTCTTGATAATTTTGATACCTGGGAGTGCGATTGGATCCCTTGAAACATGAATGTTGTAGGCGATTATTTTACTAGTATTAGAGAGAACTCTGAAGCTCGGAGCTCTCGAACCCTAGAAGAAGAAGGGGATAGTCTCTGCCTTTTGTCCGTCGCGGAAGCCCCAAATGATGTCTATTTTACTAATTAATGATATAATAAAATCAACTTATTAAGAAAAGTTGTTTTGATATCACGGGTACTAATTCTCCCACGATATAGTTTTAATGTCTGCAAGTGTACATGATAAGATGAACTCAGAGATGTGAGGATGCAAGCGAGATCGAAAAGAACAAGAGGAATGAGTTAATAAAAGGATATCATAAGTCTAATTGATAAAAATCAAAATTATAACGTTTTAGTTCAAGTCGAGGACGGTGCACTGATTTGTATTTATTGGTTAAAAAGGAAGCTAACATGGATGGATCTAGGGTGTGCAGGGGTGAAGATCCTTCGAACATTGGAAAATCAATGAACCACAAATGTTATATCGATACGCCATGTCTGCAATTATAACGTGCGGCGTCCATGTTCACTACCATATCAGCAAAAACTAATAACGTTAGTTTCGTGGTTGAATTTAATAAAAAAGAGTTTATATATCAAAGTGAAATATTTAAAAAATATTTTATACCAACTTGTAAAAATTATATTTTACCAGGCGCATTAAATTCAATATTATTTAAAATCAATCCCGAAAGATGCGAGTAGCCTAACGAGAGCGTGCTGACCCATTACACTGTTTCTTTTCTGACTCTGGGCCCGTTATCAATTTTACGACTAAATGAGATGATTTGGGCCGCCATATAAGCCCAATTAGGGCCCATATCATTTTCTTTCACATTTGGTGAGCCCAGGCCCATTAAACGGGAGCGCAATTGTGAATAATTTCAACAGTGTCAAAACATTTTTGAGTGGTGGGACAAGATGTGAAATGTACGGTCATGTGTTCGGTCTGATTTTGTAAGATCTAATTTTGTTCCCGTAATAGAAGATTCTGGCCAAGTGATTCGGAGATCATTTTGACTCAGTTGGCAACGAGGATTTGGAATATCTCACATTGGTCGATTAAATAGGTACTCGACAACTAAAAGAAAAAGAACGATTCTTTTAAATCCTTCACTTCTTCGGATAGGATCGAGCAAGGATAGAATCATACCAATTTTTCAAATATCTTTCTTGGTATTCCTCGATATCTACGTGCTACAACTGAGCCTGACTATACATGTCGTATTGTGTTTAAGCGTGTGATATCCAAATGGGTTGGTGTTAAAAGTACTTTAATTAATATACGGCTCGTTTAATAAACGAGTAAGAAACTGCAAACACGAACATGACCCATTTAAAATGGGGTTGACATGACACGTTATGTTTAACCATATAACTAAATTTGTGTGACATAACTGTAATTTTAATATTTCTAAATGTGTCAATACATTTGATACAAGAATACATAATTAAACTGGTTTAATTGTGTCATGTTGCGTTAAATGGATTCAATCCGATTTAACTCAACGTAAATGAGTTACATGAGTCAATCTGTTTAGACGTAAAACTCATTTAGAATCAAACCGAACCCATATAACTCCATACCATGTCGTGTCAAAAATTTCAATGACTAGCTATAACAGAGGCAACTTCGCGCGTCTGTTTTATACTGCCCAGAGTAAGAGAGATGAGCTAAAATACTGTATTCATGTAAAAATTTCTTTAAATTACCATAAATCTATAACTTTCTACTAAAATACTATTGTAAAATCGTAGGATAAATATACGTTTTAAAAAAAATGTCTTTTTTTAAAAATTTTTTGTCGAGATCGCATTTTTTTTTACAAATATAGGCGACTTATATTTGTAAAAAATCGTATATTGAATAATGTAATTTTAGGTAAAATAATATTTTCATTTAAACCTTCACCTTCCTTTTTTCTCAAACAAAAAATTTCCATATGAGATCTACCAATAATATAATTGGAAATAATTATAAAAACAGTATTTAAGAAACTTTTTTTTGAATGTACCGAGAGAGAATTGAGGGGAATGCCTTGGAGCCAATCCAAGATTGAATAGAAATTATTCGAACCAATACCAAAACTTATAAAATTACTGAAAATGTTCGTCTGTTGATAACTTGGTACGAACTGTACCGACCGTTGCGAAGCCCGTCATTGGATCGGTTCGCACGGAGCATCGCTACCGGCAACCAGTCGTTTTCCCTCGGGGGAGTCCACAAAGCTTGCCATTGACGCTATACGCTACTGCTTTTGCAGGCTACTCCTCTCTGTACAACCGGAGCGGAGCCAGCGAAACGAACTGTTCTCGAGCTTCCAGAAAGCGATTCGGAAAGTTCAGCTGAGTTCCTTCCTCAACTCCATTTGAAGCTTATTTGTCTGAGAGCCTCGATCCATAGTCTTAGTAGAAGCTAAGCGCACCGGTTGAGATTCCGGTTTGTCGAATCAGGTGAGCAAAAGGGATTCCCTTTGGTTGCTTTACGTTGTTTCTGAGCACCCAAAGAATGGTGGTGATGTAGTTTCCTGAAGTTATTTACGTGCTTCCCTCGGTTAGAGGCGACTGAAATGGGAGCTCAGGCTCGCAGCTCGACCCCTGGACGGTGGATGTCCCTCCGGTTTTGGGGGCTTAGATAGCAAAGTTTAGGGTTTGGTTCATTGGGCTTGGCTTAGTCGGTGTTACTACTATTGGAAATGAAGAAATGGTCCGGGGGCATGATGATTGTAGCCCTCGCTACCATTCTGGTCCTTCGATACAGCTTCGTGGGGACAAAGGTGACCAAGCACCAGAAGCAGTCTGCCTATGATTTCTTCCACAGCCACCCGCCTCTTGATAGTCGTCCGGTGAGAACAAACACCCCTGCCGAGTCCTCTGTGAGAAAGGTCAGCAAACCATTGAAAAGGCTTAACCTTGTCAATCGTGAAGGACTCGATCTCCTGTATGGTCTGAAGAATGTCTCCGCAGACGACTACCGGTCCTTGCTTGTGTGGGCCCAGATGCGTGTGCTGCTCTCCAGGTTGGATTCTCTGCCTGAGACAGCAAAAGGGATCAAGGAGGCCTCAGTGGCCTGGAGCGATCTACACTCTGAAGTGAACAAGGAGCCTTCTGTTATCAAGATGGTCGACCAGGAGGAAGACAGAAACTGCCCACCATTTGTTAGCAGATTTTCTGGGCTGAATTCAAGCGGTGGAGTAGTTCTTGAAATCCCTTGTGGACTTATTGAGGATTCCTCGATCACATTGGTTGGGATTCCTGAGGGCGGCCGTGGAAGCTTCCAGATTAACTTTGTAGGATCAAAGATCACCGGGGAGATTGAACCTCCAATCGTTTTACATTACAATGTGAGCTTGCCTGGAGAAAATATGACTGAGGAACCTTTCATTCTCCAGAATACATGGTCAAATGAATCTGGGTGGGGTAAGGAGGAAAAATGTCCGGCTCATGGGTCCGTTAACAGCTTAAAAGGTCTGTCTTTGCACTTCATTCCCCCCTTTCCCTCTTCTGCTTTTGCACTTCTGTGGTTGTGCTCAATTATCTTTTCATTTTCAGTGAAAGGAGAAGGCATTTTGGTTCTTGATTAACCGCTATGTGCTTTTGCATCTAAATATAAACTACAAAATTATCTAATGTTATGTAATTTGGTTTGTGATTAACATGTGTAAGCATCCAATAACAATATTAAGTACCAAAACTTTTTGTTTCTGTGAACTTCCTCCATAGAATGTTGTAGTTTGTATTCTGAATTGATATTTGTGGTCTTGTCCTGACTTCTTGTGATATGTTTTGTGCAGTCGATGGACTTGCTTTGTGCAATGAAGAGGTCATTAGAGGCTCAATGGAAGACAACGTGAATGTAAGCCATTCGAATGGTGAGGTTTCGTCAAATGTTTCCAGAGGAAGTGCCCATTCGAGTGAGAATTTCCCATTTCCAGAAGGGAGTTTGTTCACAGCAACTATATGGGCTGGTCTGGAGGGATTCCATTTGACTGTAAATGGACGGCAGGAAACATCATTAGCATATAGAGAGGTATGGGAAAATGCAATAAAGGCTCTTTGATATTGCAACTGCATATTTTAATTTCTTTAACACCGAGAGCACTTCTTAAAATGCAGAAGCTCGAGCCTTGGTCAGTTGGCGAAGTCAGAGTCGGTGGTAATCTAAATTTACTATCTGCAATAGCTAAGGGGTTACCCGTTTCTGAAGATCATGATTTGGTTGTTGATCTTGATCGTCTCAAAGCTCCTGTAATTTCCAGGAAAAGACTTTTGATGTTAATTGGAGTCTTCTCTACTGGAAATAATTTTGAACGGAGAATGGCTTTAAGGAGGTCTTGGATGCAATATGAGGCCGTCCGCTCTGGGGATGTTGCTGTTAGATTTTTCATCGGTCTTGTAAGTCACAGCTTGCAGATTTTTCGGAGAGAGTGTCTTTATTCTTTTTGTTATTCAGCTAAAAGTTTTTTATTTTTAGATTCTTATTGATAGCTCTTGAAATAGATGCAGTTTTTTCAAAACAAAAAAGGGTTGTTCATCAACACTTTCAATAGCTTATGCTCGCAAATTCTGATGCACTTGATCTATCATTTTGAGGATGGTGGTACTTCATTGTAAGATCAGTTGTTGATGCTTCAGTATGTTTCAAGTGCAGCACAATAACATGCAAGTCAATCTTGAGCTCTGGAAAGAAGCTCGAGCATATGGAGACATACAGTTGATGCCTTTTGTGGACTACTATAGCCTGATCAGTTATAAAACCGTTGCAATTTGTATTATGGGGGTAGGTTGACTAGTACTAATCTGCGGGGCTACACACTACATTTTCTCATGTAATATCTACCTTGATTTGTAACTTGGAAACTCTACAATCACATTATGCAGACCAAAATTCTCCCTGCAAAGTATATAATGAAGATGGATGATGATGCTTTTGTTCGAATCGATGAAGTGATCTCAAGCCTGAAAAATAAGCCATCTAATAATCTCTTGTATGGTCTGATATCGTTCGAGTCATCCCCTGATAGGGATAAGGATAGCAAATGGTATATCAGTAATGAGGTATATGTCTCCTGTCTGGACTCTGTAGGCTTCTCAAAAGGATCACTCAGTAAATTGTATGTGTTTCTGATTTACTTGCTTTCTTCTCATGCAGGAATGGTCAAAAAATTCATATCCTCCATGGGCTCACGGCCCAGGTTATATCATCTCTCGAGACATTGCCAAGTTTATTGTTAAGGGCCATCAAGAAGGAGATCTTCAGGTAAATTTGTTTACATGTTCTGGCAAGCTGAGATATATGTTTTGCTTTACTGCTAATAGAACCATATGAATCGAAATTTTCAGTCTTAAGCAGGAGATCCTTAAGCTGTGCATAAGTGCATCTGCAGAAGCTCAGAAGCTTTACTACTTTGTTATTTAAAAGAAGAGAATGAGAATCTTTTGGTTTTTGTTGCTATTATACCATTGTGAGTGAATTGTAGATTCTCATCGTGAAATTTTCCACCAAATGATATATGCTTGTAGTTATTTAAACTGGAAGATGTTGCGATGGGCATATGGATTGAGCAATACAAACAAAGAGGTCAAGAAGTTCACTACATAACTGATGAGAGGTTCTACAACGTGGGATGTGAATCCAACTACATTCTTGCCCATTATCAAGGCCCAAGAAAGGTCCTCTGCCTTTGGGAGAAGCTGCAAAAAGAGCATGAGCCCAACTGTTGTGAGTGAATGTCATACGATACAAACGCGTCCACAATTAAGTCAGTGGATGTGGGCCACATTGTGTCTCGTATCTCCTCTGAGAAAACCACGAAGAACTGCAGCCTGTTTTGCAGATAGTTTTCTTCTCTGAACTGGGAATTGTAAGTCAGATTTTCGAGTTCAAGCATCTCATTCTCTTTGTTCTTTGATTCTGTTACAGAAACGAAATTCTCATCGTGCTTCTTGTAATCTGCTGAGTGCACATCTGTAGCGTGTTGGCCAGGAACCAAGAGGGTATCCGTGTTTTGACATATGTACAAGCTTTGGTTGTGTGCTTTGAGTCCCACTCTATGTTAATCCTTCATGACTGACAGTGACAAAAAGCTTTTCTCATTCCTGTGTTTGTTATGATGACATATTCACTCTTTCCTCTGTTGAGAAGATGCTTATCATTTCTGACTGCTGAGATAAGAGACCGGTAAGTGGTGTAAGTTGGAACCCCATGTAGCATACTTGTCTGTGAAGAACGTAATGGTTTTGTTTATTTGCTCACTGAGGTGAACTTGAGTGCTTCATATTAGTTGTTGGCAGATTGGAGCAGGGAACTCCAAGGAGTGGGCATAAGGCTGACAAGGAAAGGGGGAATGAGCGGGAGGAGAGATCAGATAGCCTGGAAGGTAAGCCTTAAGCCCTAGAAAGTCACAGAATCAGATGTTATACCTGATCAAGCTATGGAAACTTCTATAGTTGGAGAGCTAGGGACCTCGATCCTTTTGAGGTTATTAGTACTCTTTCTTATGATAATCATCTCAACAACTCAAACTCTACCCAATAATAACCGAGTCCGACATTGGTCAGAGCACAGTACCTGCAAGCTGCAAGGAGGGTGAGCAGCCTACAGGAATGAGACCTTCTAGGGGATAACTGTTCGGGCCGAGTTCTTCAGTTTGAATTAACCAGTGCTTCGAATTTTAAGTCCTGTGAATGAAGAGAATTCATGATTATTAAAAGAGTTTTTATCCCTACTGAATCAACTCGGTTTGAACTTGGATTAATCATCTATTGAATTTCTTGATGTTGGATTTTGAAAGAGGATAGGACCCAAGTAAAACACATTTTGCAAAAAATTAAGAGAGTATGTAGACTAATAAAAAAATGCCATTAGATTCTTCTATTTAGATATTAATTGTCATTTTATATATCAATTTCATTTTTCTCAATATCAATTAGTATCCTAGATTTAGCTAAAACAATGATATAATTAGGAAAGGAATCAAACGGCGCAAAATTCTATACGTCACGGGCGGTGTGTATATATATATATATATATATATATTCTCAAAAGAAACGGTGAAGCAAAATACATACGTGAAAGCTTTTTCTGTCCAAGTCACTTGATCATTCGATAATTTAATATAACGGTTCACAGACAATTATCTAAATTGAAAAAAAAAGCCTACAATAAATTTTTATTCATCAACCTATCAGTCCAAAAACTGAACTGTAAAATTTTCTGGAATATATTATAAGGAGAGAGAGAGAGATGCCCATTATTGAGTGACATGGCCGCCACTTTTCGCCTATTCGTTCCTTCCGCGTTTTTCATTCTCCATTAAGAATGTAATTATATATATATCGTAAACATGACCCACCTCTAAAGTTATTCTTTGGAAAAAATTTTAAATATATATATATTTTGTGTGAGAGAGGAGAAGGAAGATCGGGTAGGTAGAGTCCAAGAAGTTTCACAGATGAGATCGACTTAGAACCTCCAGGTCATAGAACTAGATGAGAGCTGTACCAATTATATCAAGTTATCTTGATCAAAATTCGAATAATTTAATCCATTTCTTATGAACTGATTTTGAGATCACTCTTTCAATGATGCCGACTTAGCCATCAATTTATCGTAATTTTTTTTATAAGCTTCCTACCTCCTCCACGCAATAGTCCACAAACTACGTGTGCCAGATAAGTTATGATAAATCTTGATATGCTCAAGAGGACTGAAAAGCCCTCCACCCTCCCGCACGCACTCGCTAGATTTCGAACCTGGGAAGTCAAAGCTCCCTACTATCGAGACTGCCCGCTGGAAGGCTTATCCTAATTTTCCTTTATTTAAGATACTGACTCATCAAGCTGAAAAATAATGGAAAAAGAAATTAATCTAATGGCAAATCACACCAATAATTTAAAATTAAAAAAAAAAGGGAGGAAATGAGAGGCTACCAACTTCGGTTGGTAGAATGCCCGTTCGGAGTCTCTCATCACCTTGATAAGTGCATCCCGTTCCCTTGGTCAGACTATTTTTTTCGATCTGTACCACTGATATACAGAAATATAACGATTTATGATTAATTCAGTTCGAGCTGAATTGTCTCACTAAGGATAGAGTTTTCCCGGTGCGAATTTCCTCAATTTGTTTCCAGGATTCGAATACGAGAACTTATTTAAAGGAAAGACGAAACGTACATCGAACGATTCCGAATCCTCCCATCCAAACACGCTGTGACTGATTATCGATTCCGAAAATCTACCAGAACAGCGATTGATTCATAAAAATTAAAAATAATAATTAATTAAGTGCGAAAGCGAGAGTGAAATGATTGCTTGCATCCCCGACACTAGAATCTAGAAGAACACGTCGGTCCCCTTCTCCGTAACAAAAATATTAGCGATTCCTGATTTTTCAATTAAAAATAAAAAAATAAAAAAATAGTGACCTAACATAATTCTTCCACGGACCCGGACCACGACAAATTGAGAAAAAAACCCGCCCCGACATTGGCATTGCAAGAGATTTTGGATCAACTCAGCTTAGAATATTACTTATGAATTTTGTTAATAAATATTTAATATATTATTATTAACTGTTATATTATCATTTTTTATTAAAAATATTTATTTTTTAACCATGTTTAGTTATATTTACCTGCCGCGGCATCTGCAGCCCTGTTCACCTAGGAATTCTCCTGAGCACTACTAATACGAACCTTAACAACCTTAAATTTACAAGACCCCCTCCTCCTGCTCCGCCTCCCCACCACCACGACCACCACCGCCGGCACCGGCGCCATGATGAAGACAACATCCTTCTCTTCTCTTGTTCTCCTCATCCTCATTTCCGAGCTTACGATCCATCCCTCTATCTCTGTAAACGACACCGAACTGAACTCCATCTGTTCCAAGACCACCAACCCTTCCTTCTGCATGCGCGTCCTCAAATCCGACCACCGCACCACATCCTCGGACCTCCGGGGGCTCGGCCACGTCTCCGTCGACCTCGCACGGTCCGAGGCCGCCGCCGCCCTCTCCCTGGTCCACTCCCTCGGCCGGAGAGCCTCCCAGCCGGAGCTTAAGCAGCGGCTCCGGAGCTGCTCCGAGTACTACGCCTCTGCCGTCTCCCTCCTCGACGAGGCCAAGCGGGGACTCGGGCTGGAGGACTACGCCACGGTCGCCGACAGGGCGGCCACCGCCATGGAGAAGTCCGAGGACTGCGAGGACGAGTTCGAGGCCGGGCCGCCCACCGTGCCGGAGCTCAGGCGGATGAACGATGACATGGAGAACCTCTGCAGCATCGTGTTCGCCGTCGCCGGAAGCATGGGCTAAAGGGGGCGGACCATATCGTGGGTCGTGGTCGTGGAGATGAAAAATATCAAGAGTCCGAAGTAAATATAAATAAAAAATATATATGAGATGTAATTATCCAAAATCAATATCCATGTTTGTCTTCTAATATCCCACAATCCAGAAGTCTTGTAAAATTTTAATTAATTTAAATTCAAATTAAATCGATCAACTGGAGATGGGTCATGGTATATCAAGTGATTCATATTAGAAATATTAATATTTTTCAAAAATTATGAAATGAAAAAGGGGAAGAGGCTATTTTATTGTGTCAAGTAAGGTACACTCCATTATGCTATTCAAGTATCGAAGAAAAGAGACAGACTGTGGGTGCGTTCCTTGCTTTTGTTTTCTGGTAAGTCCGTCGTCCTTTCAGGAAAACAATTCTGAATGATTTTATCTTACAACGATGTGAAATGAAAGAATCAGTTCAATCGTTCCGATCAATAATAATTAAGATAACTGGTTTGTATGTAATTCTCATTTTCTCATGTCTCACGTGATGAAACAGTATCACTTATAAATTTCGGTGTTTTTATGGTGCTGTCTTGTCTTTCTGGGGGTGCTGAGTATTTTAACACGTGGCATAATTCATCATGCTCATCTCGTTGGAAGGAGATGGTGATTGACATGGCCACCCACAGCAACTGGGATGATCGCTTATCTCTTCCTTTCCCCTTGTTTTTTTGTTAATCAAGTGGCCATTAAAAAAAACTTTTTTCAAATCTACTCAATAGACTGCCTCTCTCCATGTTTTACATTCTATTTAACATTTAAACGTTCAATTAATTTTTAACTAATTCAAATTTAAACTAAATTATTTGAAAAATAAAATTTTATTAATTATCAATTCTCTTAATTAGATGTAAATATGAGATTTTAGGGGGAAAAAAAATCGAATCATGCTGGAAATGAAATCAGCCGACTGTTTGATCGACATGATTGATATTGATTGGTCCAATCTTACATGACCTAAATAATTGAAGTCACACCAAGAGGGGTTGGGCCGAGTGGTAAGCAGCTCGGTGCCGCTTAAGGAGGTCTCAGGTTCGAGACCTCACGTACGCAGACACCCCTCTTGGGAGCCTCACCCGCCATTGCCAGGCGTGCGACCCGGGGCGACCAACGGATTAGTCAAGTATGGTTGGCTGAAAGATGCCATCTCACCGCTGGTGGGGCCTGCTTGGATACCGTGGCTGGCGACCAAAAAAAAAAAATAATTGAAGTCACAATCCAATTAATAAACATCAGTTAGGAATCTCTCTCAGTCGTCTCGAGGGCGATGCAGTTTCTCGGACTTTCCCATTGCCACAGGGGGCAAATGGACACGTGTTCACTACCCAGTCCTCTTCTTTCACGAATGTCTTTGTGTTGGGGGAACGTGGCACAGGTTTCAGTACGTTAACCTGAGTACGGAAGAGAATGCTCACATCGTGACAGTTCTCCTTGTGATACCCCAACTCCACATCGATTGGTGTTCTCAGGAGTACTAACAGCTAGTGCTTTTGGGTAGTGGTGTACCCCTTTTCGCTTGAGAGCAAAAGTAAAATGTCTTACTCAAGAGTAGTTGTTGAGGGCGGGTGTCTAACGGTACGTAATTGAATTCCACGTCGGGGAGTCAGAGATTGAAACCTATATTTGTTCTAAGACCATAACCTTCCCTTCTAATTTTAAAAAAGAAAAAGAAAAAGAAAAAGACGACTTTTTTTTGCATGGTATGACTCGAATCATCTCAAGCCAAAATCGAAAGGCAAAAGCCCAACATAAGTGCGATGGAGAGGAAGGAGGCTGGATTGAGCAAAATGGATTTGGTACGGTTCGTTCGTGTCACACTCTCAATTTACGATTAATATTTAATTCTCGTCAGTATGACCGTAATCCTTTATTCTCCCATTCCCCTTGTCTCATCCCAGATATTTTAAGAGAGAAAAGACAGTTCTGATCGCTTTTTCTGTTTCCCGAACTGTCATTCATCTTAATTTAATTTATATGACGGTCTTAAATCTTTCTATTATGATTTCAGTTATTTCAGAATAATTAATTTCAAAGGGGAACCTACTGATATGCTAATAATTAATTTTTTTTACCAAATTTAAGAAGTTAATTTGGTAAACTCCATATGAATATTGAATATTAATTATCTCTGCTTGCATATATTCTGTCATCGCCTCAGTTTGGGAACGAATTATATTTGCTGCCACATTGTTTTTTGTTTGCCAAATTTCACGAATATTATGATATCAGGAACATTTTAACGGCAGAGAAATTCTTAGATGATTCCACCTTACCACGTGGCGCGGGAAAAATACCAAATCAAAAAGTGACAAATAAATAAATTATTATTAATCACGTGATAAGTTACCATGATTGTTACTAATTAAATTAATTTTTTTCCTTAATTGTCGGTCATACGATAGGCAGATCAAGATACAGTAATTTCTCTCTTCATCCCGATTGTAGGAATCACCGATCACATCGTGACAAATAAGTAAATAAATGTTAATTGGATAAGGAGCAGCTGTCTTAAATATATGACATGATCGTTCAAGATTTTCTCCAAGATACATTCAACTGGCACCAAAATTCTCTACATTTGATGAAAAGGGTGAATATGCAATAAATGATTAAATAAAATTTTAATTCAATAAATTAAATATAAAGAAAGAATAATGGATTTAGGGAGAAAAAAATTAAGTGTCAATTAAAAATTGAGTTATAATGAAACGGTAGAGAGAAAGTGAGAGCAACATTAGGCTAGTAAATTCCCCGTCCCGTCTTTAATTTTTCTTGATCTGATAGTTATTAAAAATTAAATTTTATTTGTCAGTGAGTATTTTTGGAAGGTGAAAAAAAATATTAAAGGGATATTCTGTCGTATATTATATAGATATAGATGTATGTTTCCATAACAAGACAGTCCTTCTAGGGATGAAATTTTCTCCTATTTAAATGTCTTCTTCGAAGGGGGAAAAAAAGTGGCGCATTGCGAAAAGAAAATCAGGAAAAAAATTAATAGGGAAAAGCGCGTAGTGGTTTGAGATTTTAATGGCTTGCTCGGTGAGAACTGCTTCCCCTTTGCCAATTGCACTGCTCGTGCTTCTTGTCACCAGCCTATCATCGGCCAGGGTCATCGACCGTGCCGAGGAGACCACCGACGACTTGTCGGACGACATATGCTCCGGGACATTGGACCCGCCCTTGTGCCTCGAGGTCATGAAGTCGATCCCGGGGGCAGCCCAGTCCCCGAGCCTCGAGTCCTTGGGAGAGACCACCATCGCATTCGCCCTCGCTGAGGGCGCGTCGACGCAGGACTATGCCAAGTCCCTCGCAGCCTCGGCCGGGAACCCGAGGCTGAAGGAGAACTACAGCTCGTGCGCCGAGAACTACGGCAATGCCATCGGGAACCTCGAGGATGCCCGGGGTATGCTCAAGGAGGGGGACTACCTCGGCGTCTCGACCATGGCGAGCGGCGGCATGTCGGAGGTGGACGACTGCGCAGGCAACTTCGAGCCGCCGGCGACCGATCCGTCCCAGCTTCCTCAGAAGAACAAGAATTTCAATATGCTCTGCGTTATCATCCTGAGGGTAGCTAACAAACTGCGCGGGGCAGCATGAGAGCCGTTAGTTTCAAGTACACCATGGAATTCCTTTAGTAGCTGATGTCCAAGCTTGCAACGATCGAAACTCCCTTCTACCTAAAAATAAATGATTTTTTAAATATATTTATAGCATTGAAATTTAGTATACGTGCATAAGCACCAACATGGATTGGTCTGGTTGATATGGTCCGGTACAGTTTTACGATTGAAAAAAATTTACGGTTCCAAGAGTTTTTACCGATTAATGTACTGACGTGACTCGAACCAAGATTGTACGTGGTCAACGCGAATCAAACATTAGTCTGAAGTTACTGCACTTGGACCTAGGAGTAATTAATAAATTCAACAACCTTTTAATTTCATTAATTACGCTGACATCATTTGCACTAATTATCCTCGGGCGGATCATAAGTCATTTCCTTAAAAGCACCGTCAATCTGGTTAAAATTGGGTTGGCCAATAGAAGGATCAAACTTTTCTGACCGTGAAAATTTTAGCATTTATAAGATGGAGATTTTATTTAAAAAAATATATTAAATTATCTTAATTATGAAAAAAAATAAATTATCTCGACCAACCCATATCGGTGTTTCATGAGTCTAGTTAAACTATCTCTATTTCATGAGGAAGTCTTCGGTCATATCACTTGTTAATGATGACGTGGTATATCTATCCAATTAAAACCGAACGTGTAATCAATAATGTACAAATATCATTACTACATATTAAAATTTCTTAAAAAATATAAAAAATCTTAATAAATAGTGAACCATAATTAGACAAATATATAAATAATAAATTTTAATTGGACAGATATATTATATCAGCATCGCTTATTCACCAAGAAGAGTACAACTAGATGGGAAAGAGGATCAAATCAAATCTGTTTACCTCAACATGAATTAAGTCCTGGTTTTATTCAGATTCGTGTCAATCCAATCCGCGCCCCCTGCATTCCCCTCTTCTTTCTATCCTGTTATTTATGTTCAGCCAAACAATTACGAGTATCTGACAGAGCCAACCACAAGATTGTCCCACTTTTTCTTTCGCCGGCCCTCCCTTTCCTTTTCAAGCTTTGAGACATGAGTGTCATATGAGAGGATGACTGTAAAAATCCCAGCGGTCACGGGTTTTATAAGATTTTTCCACTTTTTCTTTCACCGGCCCTCCCCTTTTTAAGCTTCGACACGATTCATATCATGTGAAGAAGATGTGTGTAAAAATCCAGAAATTTGGGATTCAATAACAATGTGAAAAGGGATCAAGTTTCAAAAGGAGTGAAGGGTGGGGACTGAATTTGTAAATAAAGGGAAATTTCTCTCTCCATTTCCAAATCTGTTGAGCAAAGAATGGGCAAAGAAAGGCATTCTTAATGGAAAGATCACAGCAAACCTGTTAGGAAAGTTTGGGCCGAAAATCTTGAGGAATTAACCACTAATGTCGGTTACTCTGTCCCGTTTGTTTCCAAAACAAAACATAGTTCGTTATGTAAAGTCTCCCAAGTACACCAAGAGCACTCAACAGAGCTTCGAGGTTTGTGAATCGAGAGCGGACTTTGCAAAGTCCGGTCTCACAAATTGTCTAGAATTACCCGAATGTTGAACTGCCAACTTTGAACATAATTTTTGAGGAAGAAATGCATTTCAGATCAATTATCAAAAAGCTATTAACGAATAATATTATCAAACTTGTTCGACCAAAGAATTGTTGATTTTATAATTTTGAAATTCTTTAAATTTACGCAAATTGATTTGGAATAATGCCATGATCACTTGAATACACTCTCACCACAAAAGAGTGAAAGGCTTTCCAACTCGGGTCCTTATAGAGACAACTACATACCAAAAAATGAAGGCTAAACTTTCTATCTATGTTTTAGAGAAGCTCTATCTGGAATATGTATAGTACTAACTGGAAAGTAAACTGACCTTACAGCTAGTGATCCTCTCTCCCACCCTTCTTCGGCTTCTTCTGCTTCTGCTTCAGCTGAGTGAGCCCGGCAGCGCTGATCTTCACGTTACCGATGATCGCAGCGACGAGCTCAGGATCCGTGCAAGCTTTCATCAGCTCCTTCTCTCTGCTTGTCGCCTCAGGCATGTGGCTGAACAAATTCATGGCCGTCTTCGCAGCTGTCCAATGGAAGAACGTGGAATTAGAAAAAACTTCATCACAAATCAATATTTAAGAAAAAGCCTGACCATCCATCTAACTGTAGGAAGTGTCCCGTAGGATAGTCCACTCTTTCAAAATAGTCAGACAGTCAATGTACCGTGATTTACAGATTCAAGAATTGCTGATATTCTTCACAAAAGTGCTCAACAACCTAAAGTTTAGAGTGCAGAAGAGATTGGATTGCCCATGCGCAACTATAATTTCTAATAAACCCACTGGTCTGACAGGTTAGACCAGTTTCATGACCACAATAGATCAAATCACAGAACAATGTCTTCGTGTAATACCAGACAGTAAGAATCACGGTATATTGTTTTTCACGCATAATATCCAAACTACTCCAACTTTTTAAATAGAGGGCATAAACCCTAGTTAGCATAGTTCACATGCACCCTAAGCAACGGTAGCAGGATGAGTGAAGCTGGTGTTGGATGCTTTGCCACTATTTCCTCATGTGAACTTCTCTAATTTCTTAACAGGAAGGTCTACATTCAATGTTTTGGGCAGTTGGTCGGATAGGACAGGTCCAGTTTAGTTCAGCATACTAACTGCTAGACCAATCCTGAAGTGCCGTGGCTCACATATGGAAAGCAAAAATAGAAGAGTGAATACCTTTTCCCTTTTTTGCAGTGCCAGGAGTAATCTTTACACGGTATTTATACGATTGTAGAGCATTATAGGGTCCGCAGACTGGAACTGCATATAAAAGGATATCGCTAGGTAGGGGATTCCCTGTCAAGTAGTCCACATCGTTTAATTTCTCTCTCTCATCCTCTTCTATTTCGTGGATATCATCCTCCTCCATAATCACCTTATCCATCTCCACAGCACCTTTCGAACTCAAATGTGCCTTATCCTCAACTCGACCATTTGAGTGTCTACTTGATGTCTCCTCTGGAAGTTCTGGACAATCTCGAGAGAGATGGCCCACCTTTTTGCACTTGTAACAGACTTTCGGGGCATCTTCTGGACCTGAAAATTATGATTAGATACAAAAGGGACTGAGTTTCTTTTTCCACCCATAATCCCTCCTGACTTTGTTTTGTTTGCACTACAGTATCCTATTACTTTCACTAAGTCAATCAAGAGATTGTATTCAAAATTTCAAATACTAGACGTTCAAAAGCGTACCACTAGGGAGCTGCTTCTCCTCATTCGATACTGAATTTTCCTTATTCGACTCTGCATTATCTCTTTGCACCTTTCCAGCAGGCTTAAAAAGCAACAAGATTGAAGGTGTCAGTAAACAGTGTGAAGAGATATTTGACCAAGATGGCCTTAAAAATTACTTCCTAAACATATTACAAGTTTTTTGCATCTTTACTGGAACACATATAGTGCAGTGATAAGACTTACAGCCAGCAATGCCATGCGTGAGCTTCTCTCTTCCTCGTCCTGATCAGCATATTTCTCCTTTATCTTTTTGAGTTTGCTCCTCTGTCCACGGCTTACTTTTCCTGCTCCCTGTTTCACCTTTTGAACATTCTTCTCAGATTCACCGACAGAGATATCACTTTCTCTTACTTTCTCGCCTCCCTCCTCAACAATTGTCTCAGCAGCATTACTTTTCTGTCCTTTCTTGAGCTTCTTTCTCTCTGCTTTTGATAAATAAGGTTTATCTCTGCCGGAAGCTTTCTCTCCTTCATGCGTAGTTTCCTCCACCAAATCTTTCTGAATATTCTCATGGTTATAGCTCTTAGACGAATAGGCAATAGATCCAAGTCCAAGTGCTCTATCAAGCAGATCCTCAAGTTGAGGGCTGACTAACTCAGTATCAACAGGAGAAATTACATCTAATTTCTTGGTATCTAACCCATCTGAAGTACTTTCTACTTCAATTGTTAAATTATGCTCATTACGGTCCTTAAACTCTGATGCAGCCGTATTTTGTAATTCAGGTTTAGAAAGATCTTTGGACGACTCCATAGCACTTTCAGATTCAACTGAGAGCATTTTCTCTGCTTCACCCTCCTCTGAGTCGGAATCAGGTCCCTCCATCAGTGGCCCACTTACTTCAACATCATCTATTCTCTCCTCCTCCCCTCTTACTCTCCTTTCATTTAAGTGTGAACCCAAGGAGCTCTCATCCAAGCGGAATAACAGCCCAAAACCCATAACAAGAGGCTGCGGAGGAAGAAAGTTTTTTTTCCCACGAATCATAAAACTTCCAGCTGTAAGATATTCACCTGTTGGGGCCGTTTTACTGACTTGATGAGGATAAACCCACCAAGCACTTGTGACTATCTTTGAATCCCATGCCTGGCTGTGGCAAACCTGAAATAAAGAATCAAAATTCACTCAGCATCTACAAAGAGTTTACTAAACTCGATAAGAATCAGCATTACAACATATTATAACATCAAAGTGATTAGAGAATTACCGTGAAGCATCCTGCTTGGTTTAAAGTAAGAGGAGGCACTGGCTGATCAGGTTTGTGATTCTTGATCACAGTGCTGGACGCTCCATGCAACTCTGCATGGACATACCTACTCAAGAATTATATCAAAGCTGTTACATCACTCGAGTTATACAATTCTTCTGTAAATCAAATGGAAGAGATTTTCTGTAGTAGCAATAATATATTAGAGATTACTCACAGATCTCCTTTTTCCATATAACGCTTCACTATCATCTCGTTTTGTTGTACGTCACGGCCACTGATTATCAGATAATTCTCACTGCTGATAAACCAATTGAACTTTTCAAACCAGTGAACTTTGCGCATGTGTGAAATCATAGCAACCTTCTTTTCCTGCATATATAACAATAGATGAGAGGATTACAGTGTGACAAACTGAGGAAATGATGGATCTCTTACTGAATAGTATGTATAAGGGGGAAAAACTCCATATAAAATGCTCTAAACATCAGAGACTAATCTTCCTTGCAACTCACGTTAAGTTGTAAAGGCTGATAATTTATGGTAACTATATCCTCTGCAAGGAAAATAAAAATGGCAAAGATTGTGCAAGAGATATCCCATATATATATATTTGCTCATCTCTAGATATTATTCAACACTTAAATGTTTGAATACTAGATAAGACCATAATCTTCCTGTCAACTATTTCAGTACATTTACTGTTATAGATATTCATGCCCTTAATAGTTATTTTGTATATGTTGATTGGTGCCCTGGAATGCTTAGCACGAGGAGTTATGGCACGTGTTTAAGATTCTGCAAAATACGACACTGGTGACCAACTCCATCGTTGCCAGATTACTTATGGCATGAACACTGACTGAGAGACATTAATATTGCCAATAAAAGAAATGACATCACAAGTGAAAAGATGTAAACAAATAGGTGAAAGATACATGATATTTCTGCAATAGAAAAACTAATGGCTTCAGTGTATAAATCAAAGGAAGCATCATTAACAACCTGAGAAAGCTGGAGACGAGTCTTTCTCTCTGCAGCTTTAAATGCCTTTTCATGTGCTGTCACGGTCTTCTCCTGCTTGCTTTCCTGTTTCTTCTTCATTTCATACCACCGACAAGCATTGCCATGTGCAGAAAGTGCCAGATCAACTTCCACCTAAAGCAAGAGATCAGTACCAAATGGATTACGCACTCAGGTGACTCTTGGAATGCTGTACAATATATGTCAATTAGACATGTCCAAGACCAGATAAAGGAATCAACTCTCGAATATAAAGATGAGTTAACATGAATATGTCAACACTATTAGCACCCCCTTCAATCTATTGTAGATCAAAACAAGGGTTAGAGGTTAAAGATCTGGCAGAAGGGAAAAGGAAAGAAATTAAACTGTGTGGAAACTGACAAGGCTTTTCAGCTTCTACACTATAATTGCCAGAATACACATATTTCCACCTTAGTCTTGCTGGGAAAAGTATAAAGTCAAGGAAAAACAATGATAAAGAGTGGAAGTTAGAGTGAATGAAGAAAGTGGAACAGGCAGATCAAACATGAAGCCCTGTACCTTATCAACCGGGAGCGTCTTTTCATCATCATCCATTTCATCAAGATTGTTGCTTAGCAGCAAAGTCATGCAATTTCTTTCAAGGTAGAGCTTGTCAATAAGGCCAGCAACAGGATTTCCAGCTTTTTTCTCTTCCTTCACCATTCGTGCAAGGTCCTCCCAACTCATACCCTTTGCAAGAGCCACACGAACAGCTATTATGGCAGCATCCACATCTTCTGTGTTATATTCTACTAATTCTGCCATTTTCACACAGCGGTCAACTTCCTTTCTAAGAGTATGAGCACGATTTTCCTACAAAATAGAAGTCAAATATAAGTTAATACAGGGACAGATTTCACGAAATATTCCAGAAACATCCAAATTACTGCATGTTGAAAAATTGAAATTCAACAAAATGAAAATAGTTGACAACTTGGAAATCAGGTTATTCCATAGCTAGAAATTATGAGAACCTGATCCAAGCGAATCTTATTTAGTTTTTGAGTGGCGGTCTCCTCTTTTGCCTTCTGTTGTTGTTCTGCCCTTTGACTCTCAATCTTGCTGTAGAATTCATCAAGGGCTAAATCAAGTGTTTCAAAAGTGATGTGCTCTCTTGATTTAAACTGGTTAAGAAGAATGGGGCAGAACTCATCATAGATCTGCAATTTAAAAATCAGAAAGTAATCATAAACTAGAAATGTGATAAGAGAAGATACATTTTATGCTGTTGTGCATGCAGTGATGATTATGTAGGTGAAAGAACATATGAACGGAGATGCACAAATAACTGGAGAAACCTGACTTCCAGAATCTGAATGGGGCACCTTCCCAGAACTTTGCTTTTGCAATAAAATATATCCTTCAGGAATCCTATCACCCGAGATTATATCCTGTAGCCAATCCTCAAATTTCCCAATACCTTGAGCCAATATTTGGATTGTGGCATCATCTAACTTGCTACCTTTTGGAAGTTTCATATTGGGAACCAGACCAGCATCTAATATCATATGCTCAGAAAGTGCAGGTCCATATCCAAGTGCCTCTCCAAGAACGGACTTCAGTGTCGCTGTTTGACGCGAGCACCCTCACTAATCTTCTGGGCTGATTCAGAAGACTTTGTGCCCTTTTGACCAACTGGGTTTTCTGTTTTTACTTCAGAGACATCCTTTCCACCTTCAATTATATCACCAGGTTCTCCATCCTCAGGTTCTTTAGGGGATGTAAGCGCCTCGTGTAGCTTTGCAGTGGTAGTTCGCTCAAATTTTCGACATAATTCAGTAGGATATAGATGCCGTGACATAATTGCAAAGCCTTTATCATCATCTCTGCATCATTAAATGGCTTAGCTGACAATTCAACGAAAGACCAGAAACACAAACATGATCATAACTTATGAAGCAATCAAAATGTCTTACAAGTAGGTCATAATGTAAAAGTTGGAATCACCCATTATTCTTATGGAATAGAAAATTAGCACTGATATACAATGAGCTGGAACCATAGCTCCTCAACCGAATCAACTTCTAATTTTCCGGAGAACCCAATAAAGCTCACTTTAAATGTTACTCCGGGTAAAAACAAAAAGAAGGAAGATGAAGAAATGACACATATCGATTGAGTAGCATACCGGTGTGACCGCAGAAGAGTCATAACCATGAACTCAGAATCTGTCAGGATAATATTTCCTTGGGCATAGAGCTCCAATATGACATAGTGCACATTAGCACCCAATCCAAATTGGAAGAGAACAATCTGAAAACAAGGAAAAAAATACTACAGCTACAATCTAGAAACAAAATTTACTCATAACATTGTAAGTATAAAATCTCCCCAAGTTCGTACCCGGTCATAGCCAAGCTGTCGCACATCCTCTAGCCGCCTGGTGCGGATGTGCTTCCTTAATTTTAGGGTAAATCCAGAAGGTGTATTGCTCTTGTCCCTACAGGAAATGAACAAACATCTGAGATGAATACCTAGAAATCTGAATTTTATCTTTTTGAGGGCCAAAGAAGCTGTTCCATGCTTGCTGTCATTACCGTAATTGGTATCAGTTCCATGGTGCTGCAGCAGCTAGTTTGTGAGTAAAAAGGTATAACAGCACCAAAGGTACTTGTCCATAAAAATTGCTACAGATTTGAAAGAGATTACAAGCATTGCAACTAAGCATACAATGGCAACAATGAACGCATATTGCATTGGAAATAATTCTACATAAAGGGATGAATTACAAGAAATTTCTCAATTAGGCAATATAACTTCAGCTCACCTGACATATGCAGTGGTATGCAAACGGACGCCACTTTCCATCAATAACAAGACTTTCTCGCTCTCCCCTGATTCTGTGACTCCACTGCTATTCATGAGCTTGAAAACATACGTCTGTAAACAATTTACAAGAACCATTCCCACACTTAGGCAAAAAGAACAACTGGAAAGAGAATAAAATCCATCACAAAATCATCCTATACTCGGATGGCCGATCGCACAGTCCATAGCCAAGTAATCACTACATGTTACTGAACGTGGAAACTAAACAGAGCTGCAAAGGTGAAACAATTGAAACAATATTTTGCAGTTAACTCATTTTCGGCGAGTATTGGAGATGAGAGGATTTTCGCCAGCATAATCATCAAATGGTAACGAAAAGACAGCAGGTCAGGCCGAAAGAAGCCCGTACCTTGGGATTGAGATCGTAGACATTGGAGCATCGCATGCCGATCAGGCGCCGGAGGCATTTGACCTCCGCCGCCACATCGGCCGTGTTCATGCGCACCTTCACCATGTCTCTTCACTGCGAAGCGGATTCTGCTCCAACAGCAGCAGTACCACCTGACGCTGTAGAGACACGAGGAGAAGAAGAAGAAGAAGAAGCGAAGAACGAAGAGGAAATTCGAACGAAATGCACAGCTGATGCAGTGGTCCTTCCCGGAGAATTGCCTTTGCAGACTCCGACGACTCGGGGCGCAGAGGAATAAGGTGGATCGCACCTTTTCGTGAGCCCAAAGGTAAAGTCTATTGGGCCTATGGGGCAGCTGGTATTATTGCCAGGCCCGACCTTTCTAGGCCCAATATGGCCCAGCTCACGGCCCATCTACTGCTGGACTAGACCGGAGAAGGCCCGGTTCGACTTGTACACTGACAGTAGACTCAAATAGGAAGGAGAGGCCTAAAGTTCAATGTGGACCGTGTGATCTGGTAGAGGAAGAGTTTGACTGAGGCAACGTCGGATGATTCTGCTTTTAAAGGCTTGGTTTAAATATAGGTTGAATTTAACGGTACAGATGAATTTTTTTTGTGATGAATAGAGGAAGCACATATGTTTAGAAAGGGTAGGAGGACGAGCAGATAAATGAGATACGAGAAGTTCCACGGATGATAACCTCTGGGTATAGACAATTTTTAGATTGATGGTATAGTTGTTCGGTGTACATCACCTAGCATTCAAAAACTCGATGAGTTCTAATGTATTCAAATTATGCATGAAATTTAATTTGTTCTCAATACTCGAACCAAGATCTCAGGCACTCGATCACTCCAACCACTCAATTCCATCTCCATTATGTTGGGGATTGTTAGTGTCGTGGCACTTGCTTACAACTGAACTTGAGATAGAGGACTAACAGAGGAAAAAATAAACACAGGGATTTACGTGGAAAAGCCTCCAAACGAATCGGAGTAAATCCACCAGCAAAGATAGAGAGAATTTACTTTAACAAAGGTTTACAACACGTCCTCTCTATTAATAAGGGGTGAACAATAGCAACAAGTACTCTTTTATAACAAGAGAAACTATCATCAATTTAAGAAAAGAAAGACCGAACAACTTAGGAAATTCACAAGTAATTTTTTCTCTATCTAAAGATTATCTTGATGGGTTAGTTGTTAATGGCCTAAAGTACTATTTAGTCAAAACAATGGTACGACCTTGGACATCCAACGTCAATCCAAAATTAGGTGCTCTAGCAAAATGCATTCATTGCACTTTGCATGTTTACAAGTATTTGAATTTGGCACATGCCAGGTTGACCGATGTCCTAGGAGAGGGCTCTAGCTCGAATTCTCCGATGTTAACGATCGAGGCCAAGGCGAATGAGAGCCACACGCCTAAAAGATAAAAGAATAACACGACCGATCTGCTCGTTTTTTTGTATGTCATGTTAAGTCCGGTATCGTATCCATGATAGAGACATGGTATTCCTGAGCACAACGTTGAAATTTCTCCATATTGTGTGTGTGCTGGTCTATAACTAAACCCTGTAATGCTTATCCATTTCGTAATCCATTGGAACAGCCATACACTTAGCCCCTTTTAAGGTTTCAAACCCGAGCGAAAAAAAATATAAATAAAATTTAAAATGGAAAAAAAAATCATGTTCCGTGATTCATCATTTTGCAGCAAAAACGATATTAAACCTGCGTAGTTATTAATTAAGCAGCTTCCTTTGTTGACATTATACGAGAAATGCACGAACGTTTTCGCGCTGCTTTTGAACTTTTTATTTTTATTTTTGTTACGTGCGAGATTAATTAATCTTTTTAAAATACTTTCTAATACGTAACGTGAATAATAATAGATCGGATGAGAATTTGGAACTCTTGACACGAAACCGAGCTATGCACCGGTCGAGATGACTCTCTTATCATGCTTCCCTGAGGCTGTAGAGACGTTCCTGTCGTTCGAGTGTCGAGAGAACAGCTCCGATCGAGAGCAGCTCGAAAACTAGTTAGGCCCGGCCCGTAAAATAGATAAAATCCGACCGGACACGACCGTTCTAAAATATTGAAAAGAAGCGTTCATTCTGTTAAGCTTTAGACCAACAACATGTTCCCTAAAGAACACAAAAAGGGAGGAACGAAAGCAAGGGAGACGAGAGGCCTGTCCCAAACACTACTTAAAATATATGGGAGGCTGCTCGCTCTTGAGTTCAGACCACAGACATGTTCTCGGCCTTGTCTCCAACCAGTAGCAATATTCAATAACCTTGCTGTCCCATGCCGTCCTTCCGAGTCCATCCAACAATAAGAACAATTATAAGTGTCTGACAGATCATAAATAAATATCAATACATGTGTTTATGATGTATCTATGCATCGTTCAGAAGTCGACGTACTCCACTGTCTAACGCCCGATTATTCTCCTTTCCTAGGAAAATTCACGACTAGGCTTCGAACGCTCTCGATAACATGTTGGTCGACCGACCGTCTGTGGAGCACGTAGAACTTGAAATTCTCCGAAATTTTCTGGTCTTTTATACGAACTGGCATGTTTGCAAGATCTCTGTTATTTTACAACTGGAAAATTGTAGAGTTAAGAGTCACGTGGTTATTTCCGTACAATAAATAAATCGGTGTTCTAGAAAATGACTCCACAAATTCTCTGTCGTGCAATATAAAAACTAAAATATTTAAAATATCATGTCATTGTTAAATGAGATTATTTATTTATTTGTTTGTTTATTTTTCTGTAGATGCTGATTGTTGACTGGCGGATGTCCTCTAGGACAGTTCAGCTTGGGTTAAACCTTAAACTATTGACTATATTAGACTCGGACAGCAGCGGTCCACATTAATCAAACAGATCAAGGAATTTGATCCTTTAGACCGTGCGACAATTTTCTAATCCCAATTAAAAATTCAGTTAAAGTGGCTTTGTGGGTCGTGAGGAAACATTATTAATATGGATAACAAACCAGTTTAAAACAAGTTTAATATTACTTTTTTTTTCTTATGACAGAAGACATGCTTTGAACATAGCATCTCAACCCGACCCGATACGATATGGAGTTAAGCGGATTCGGGTTGTGTTTAAATGGGTTTCGTGTCTAAACGAATTGATATATGTAATCCGTTTACATGAATAGGTTAAATCGGGTTGAACCCACGTAACCCCACACGGCACGATTAAATCCGTTTAATTATATATTTATTTGTCAAACCTATTAATTCATTTGAATATATTAAGTTCAATGAGTCGTATTCACGCTTGAAGTTTCTAACTCGTTTATTGAACGGGTCATATATGAGTTGAGGAACTTTTGACACGAATTCCTTTAGACACGACATGTATTATCGGGCTTACAGGAGAGTCTATACATAATAATACTTATGTGATAATATCAGTTATAAGTTATTTTTAGAATTTTATAGAAAATAAAAATACCTGAATTTCATCAGTTGATGATATTACGTAAGTAATATCACGTGATCACATCATTGTTAAGAAGAATTTGTACTAATGTAGAGGTTTAAGGTCTCCTTCGTTAGGTAACTAACATTATGAGATATTTAAAACTAAGATCGTATTAATCAGCTTAAAAAATATTTGTAGAATTTTCTTATATTTATTCAATATTACTTTAATATTTCCTGTGCATTTATTTACTTAGATTAAGCAGGTCTCTGAGTTTATAAATACACTGTTGCTCTATATAATTAATTAGATAAGTCATTCTTTAAAGTTGCATTTCGGTAGTTTTGAGATATGACCCATCGTATTTATCTTTTTCGATATCTATATTTTTATCATCTTATTTTATTTTTAAATTTCTGCAAGGTTTAGAGCCATGAAAATTAAGACTATCTTTATTTAAAAGAGTTAATTTATTCCTTAATTGACGGTCACACCTTAAACTTGGTCTAGTTACGACATTTTGGACCAGATAACAAGTGTTACGCAGCAACAAAAGGAAAAAACAGATGGTAATATCAGACACTGTAAAATTGAGATAGAATGACAGAAATTGTAGAAGGTGATATTTTACTGGGTGGTGTCAAAAAGTCCCGATATGTGACAAGAAAATCGTACATGATTTTACCTAACAGTACTATGGTGAGAAAGAACAGATTAAATTGTTCTGATTAATTAGTAATAGTTAAGGCAACCGCTCGAGCGACTTACACTAATTTGCTCGTCTGTCATAATCCGATTGGTATTTTTTATATCACGTAATGATATAGCAGTATCTAATAATTTCTCATATGTATGACACTGTTTAAAGTTTTGCGAAAACGACAAGACAATTTTGAAACTGTTTACTTCGACTTTAAGCATGGTCGTAATTTTGGTGACTTGGAACTGCTGAGTATACAAGAGGTGGCAATCACGGCACAATGAAGGGGACGACGAACAACTGTTTATAGGTAATAAACAATAGGAGAAAAAAAAGGATTGAGCTGTAAGAATAAGATGTGTGCATGGCAGGTCCCTTTAGGACGTGAAGGTACCGTTGAATCGAGGCCGGCGTGGACTACGCGTGTCGTCTTATTATCGCGCAACTCCATCACGTTGTTCGTTTTTCACGCTCGTGCCCGGGCCAATTGTTTTCGCACATCGGAATTTTGCCATGTTCATGCATATTTCGCGATCCAGTTTATCGTGAGAATGACCCGATGGTTTGTCACGGTCCAGTGAAGGCGAGCAGCGACGACTAATCTACCATACATGCCGATCAGGTTGCAGGTACGTGGTTTGATTAGTGGATATCTAATGCTGCGTGATTTTCATTTCGATCAAGTGCCTACCTACGTAGATGTCCACATAATCTGCACATTCCAGGGACGTATCAGTTGAATCTTCCACGTTTGTATTTGTGTATGAGAATGATGTGATGAGGGACCGTTCGACGTGGTCCACAGAGGCTCCATCGAATGATCCGTCAAGTCAAATCACTGATCCCGTAACATAATCATGAGAATGTGCATGTAGCTGAGCAAATTGTTAGGTGAATTTAATTTATCATGGATCGTTCGAAGAGAATACTGGTACTTTACTTTTATTTGGATACGAGAATAATAAAATACTGGTACTTTCACCCAATAGTTTAAGGTGTACTGATTTTACTTAAGAATCATTCGTATAATTGAAGATATAACAATATTTTTCAATGTACAAAAAGACTGGTTACGATTTAACCCTTAAGATTAACTCAAATTACTGGGACGTGTATATTTCATGATTAGTTTATGAGACTGTAGCTCTAATTTTCCATTTTGCATGTGTAAACCTTAATGAGGTCATCTATTCATGTGTTTTACATGTGAATTTAACTGAACTTACGAGCTTGTAAGGGTGTTTACGGACTCAAGGAATCTTTCCGTAAAAAAAAAAAGTTGTACTTACCACACCATTTGGGTTCACCTGGTCGTCGAAAAGCACGACTTCCCTTGGTAAAATTCCAAGTTAGAGTCACCATAACTTAGGGGGTGTAAACCGAACTCGGGCGAATCTCGAATTTATTTCGCTCAAGCTCAACTCGTTTAGCAATTTATAAGCTCGAACCTAGGTTGAATTTAGACGGGCCCAGTATTCTAAACTTGCTGTATTGAACCAAAACTCGGTGAGCTTATACAAGTCAAGCTGAGCCAAGGTAGAGGATGTAGTGCAAGCACTGAGTAGGTGTATTGATCGCTGAGAGCGAGGAAGACTGAGGAGGAGAAGGAGGAGAATTGATCAGGAATACTGTTTCACAAGCAAGAAAGTAAGGTGAAAAAGAAGGCTTCAAAGTGAGGAAAAAAAGTGTCACACATGAGTCTATTGATTTTTATTTTTTTAAAAAATAAATTATTATTATTATTATTATTTATATAAAACAACAGCTTGTTCAACCTTGCAAGTCTGTCAAACAAAATATTATTGAGTTCTACTCGCGTGACTCATTTAATTTAACTTATGAGTTCGAACTCAGTTTAACTTGAACTCTTTAAGAGAAAGTTGAGTTTGAATATTTATAAATTATCCCATCTCGTTTACACTCCTACCACAAACACGGCGCAGCTACTCGACCTTAATTCTCTTGGGATTCGTACCCTCGAAACTCCACTTTGGAATCAGGAAAATATGTCGATAGAAAAAAAAAATCAAAAGGGGCCAAAGAAGAATATGCACAGAAACCGCGTTTTGCTTTTCTCGTTAGTAATGTAAATTGAAGTCAGGCATGCGTGTAGAATTTGAGCAAGTATCGTATCCGACGGAAGTATATCGCAATAAAGCTCGACGAGTGTCACAAATTAATAAGATTCAATTATTTTTAACGTTACATTATTTTATTTTTAGGGGCTTTATAAAATAAAATTTAAAATGATTAATTCTTGTTAATTAATAATTTCACGCAAGTATTATCACGTGATGTGTCCGCGATACCGAGCGCTCTCTCGTGGAAACTGAGGCATGAGATAAGGTTGTCGTCACTTTCTGCACAGCACAGCTCCGGTGGCATTATTCAACCTTAGCTGCTTAGCACATTTTTAAAGCTATTATTTATACATAATCTTATTAAAATCAGCTCCTGTCCCTAATCACGATTTTCCCTTCCCTTTGCACTTCAACATAGGAGACCTTCACTCTCTTTGTCCGACATTTTTTTCGGTGTATATCACTTAGTATGTAAAAAAAAAACACAATTATTCTACTAATCTCGGTTCAATTCATGTAAATTTGTTAAACGTAAAACTCTTCATTCCGTTCTTTCTTCACACCATTCCTAGCCTTATAGATCTTTTTCGGTAACCGGAAGTCAGTGGAAGGATAGAGTCTGCTATATAATGGGAATATCGAGTGACATATATATGTCACGGGTGAACAAGTGTTAAACACGTCGGCATGACATGTAAAATCTATCAAATACTCCTAATCATTTTTACTGATATGCTAAACAATCGTTTGCTTTATATATATATATATATATTTGTATATATGTATCATGTAATGTATCGGTTACGACGTGTATGAGAAATTTTTTTTTTTTTCCCGGTGGAAGAGTCAAATAACTTTTCAAAGGAATTCTTAAGGGTAGGGTGTAGAAATACGGTATCCCTACCTATGTAGCATGTGAAGAGAGTCAAAGAAAGGGGGTCAAGGAAATGAAATATATTGGCTCCACTACGTATGGTACAGCCATTAAAATGCAATGTTTCAGTCAAAGACGCTTCGGACCGGGGGAAGAAAATTGTGAATCAGGATAATGTAATCAATTTGTCAGTACATGGACGATCGATCCATTACATGCCCCCCTGGCGCGGCAAGCTCATATGCAAAATTGGGCAGATTTTATTGCAGCACACAGATTTGAAACTCACTGAAAGTATCTCGTGGGTCAGTTCTAAACAGACGCCGACTAATTTGCCGATGACTCCTTTCGTATAATGAAATAGAATACACATATATGTGTGTATATATAGGTACGTACATAAGCTATTTTTAGGTTTTTTTTTAAAAAAAAAAGAAAGACGGGTAGGTTCAAAAGGGATATAAGAGAACACATTTAATCTCATCGATAAGAATAGAATCAAAATCCTTTTTATCCCAGATCAAGGATGATCTTACTGCACTAAATCTCGGTTCTTGACATAGGTACTTTTTTTTTTCCTGTGCACACTAGCTACATGATATCCCGACGCTTTAGTGGACCTTAACTAATTTAGATTTAAGTCGGGTTGACCCGCTAATAAGGAATAAGCTCTCCTAACACGAATTGTGTTTTCATTCAACAAATCCATGGTAAACATAGGTCTGTTTTAGAGTAATAATAATATAAACAAACAGCTATACACAAATATTCGGTTAGGTTCAATCTGTCCGGCGAATGTCTTGATTGATTATATTTTCAAATGAGACTTTGTTTTGTAGACTAAGATTACATACAGTACATATAAGTATGTATACTATTCAATCATCTTCTTCAGTGACTAGACAGAGAGAGAGAGAGAGAGAGAGATGTTGACCATTCCGGTGGAACTGTCAACTCTAAACTCCATTAACCCTCAAAACTCGGCTTTTTTTTGCACCTGCTTTTGGCTAATATTAGACCAGACACATCAAAAGGAACGCTTTATTTCATTTGCGTGTGCTGCGTCACTGTGTTCTTCACGATTCCCATTAGCGCTGATACTGCACACCGATTCCGAAACAGACCCGAGCCGGGTCTCGATAATCCGGAGCAGGGAGATTAGCTTGATCGCTGGAGAGAATAACTCGAATCCGAGATTTGAGCACAGATCGGCCAACTATGGATGATTAGTAAGAGAATGGTGCAACTCAATCGACATTTCAAATCTAAATAAATGAAAAATTCTTAGGTGAGCCGAACTCATGGATGATATTGAAAACTTAGCCAATGAATGTTTCACATGTAAACAGATATTTTAAATCATGATTAAAAATAAATATCGTTAGTGACTAGAGAAGACGTGATGTGAAAAATATTTATTAGTAGAATTTACAGATAATATTGTGAGATGAACTTATGCAAAAATGTCTTAATAAAAAGCAGTTACTATGTCCCTTTCTTTTTGAGTTTTTGAAACGCGCTAATCAAGCATATAACAGATGGATTAGGAGGACATACTACATATACACACACACATATATACTTACTAATATCAAGAATCCAGAATCGCCAGATGTCCATTAGGGTCCATTAGGAGGTAAAACTCTCTCAAAATGAATTCTTTTTATTCATAAAACTTGAATATGATACTTTATTTTATATATAAACAAAAAAGGTTCTACTACTACACCCAATCCACTTTGATTTCTTCATCTCATGTTATAAAACCCATGCCCATTTATACGAACAATTTCGTGTGCGTAACTGCTCTGAGAGCGAATCGATCGAAACTCATATAACCGTATACTAAAACTCTTCGAATGAAAAAAGAATTACTGTAGTGGGAGAGAGGGAAGAAATCCAATAAACATATGTGAAAGCTGTAGAAGAAACCTGTCAAAAATAGTGAGGTCGTCAGAAGTTACTGGATGACTTAATGAGAGCGTGATGGTGGTTTGTAAAAAGACAAAATAGTCCCTTAAATTTTTTACTAATCAAATTGGATGCGGGAAATTTTCAGAGGGATTAAAATTCTTCAACAAATAAAGATAAATACCAAGAGAGTGGCAGTTTTGGAATATGAAAGTGATATCAAAACTATCACCTTGTCTAATATGATAATGGATACAAGGGGTTATGTATGAATAGTAAAAGGCTATTGCTTACACTTTAACAGATTTGAATGTGAAATTCACAGTCAGTAAAAATCCAAGTAGAGAAGGAAAATATCCGGCTGGTTCGCGAACCCTTTCATGGAATATTCAGGTGGCAAATTTTCAACACGAAGATGAATATTTTGGGACATGGAAGAATTGCGGATGCCATCTCTTGGCTCTTACGATTTTTGAAATAATGAGGTAAATAAACATGGATCAACTGGAATATTTACTTTTGAATATCGGACGGTGTGCATTAAAAAATAAATTAATCCTACGACCTGCGTAATTAGTACTGGCACTAGCTAGCCAGCTAAACATTTTTATGCCCATTGCTCACATTTGGTGGCAATCGCATCTACTAATATGCTGCATGTGACTTCCTCGAGGATATCTAACGTAAGATATGCATAAATCCCCTCGATGTTGACCCTTCGCACATTGCTCTCTCACGAGAACGGATTTAAAAAACTTGTTCAATGGCAAAACTCCGCGTCAGAGTAATTAATATGACAAATTCTTGGGTATAAAATATGGTAATTTAATAAAAATTGAATAAAATTAAGTGAAATATATATTAATTTTAAGAAATTTTCTGAGTTCGGGAATAGATTCTACGCCTTGAATCGGTCTCTGCTCTCCTGTCGCCCATAATTCCCATGCACGAATTGTCCCTTAAGTCCGGCCGAGAAAACAAAAATATTATCCATTAAGATTCTGATTCTTTGCCATGGAAAATTCATGCACCCACCTTCGAATATGTTGCCCCAGTAATCAGTCCACATCCAGTTGATTCCTGAGCTGAATTCTGGTTGCCATTGAGAGATGAGAAGGAAGCCAAATTAGATGAGAATGCGGCGGTGGAGAAATGTCGATCAGATTGTGGCAGAAGAGTAAATCGGTGTTAAGAACCGTAACAGTTGCCTTAGTTATTATTAATCAGAGCAATTTAATTAGTTTTTACTTTTAAAATTGGGCATTCTTAATTAATATGATCAATTTCTTAGTGTATGCCCCAAATTATTAATAACAAGCCGCGGGCACTAATACGATCGATCATTTCAGGGTCGGGGTAGGAATTTCTTGAAATTAATGGCTATTCTGATATGAATGTTTCTTTTCCAATGTACAAAAGAGACACATTGACTTAAAAGGAAATAAAAGAAAAGGGAATAAAAGGGAATAAAAGGGGTACAAATAATACCATCGATTAAAACTGAATTTGAAATCTCTCAGTTTCAAGTCGAGACTCGAAAGCGATATTACTGCACCAGACCTCGTCCCTCTAACTAATCGACGTTCACTTAAAGGGGTATTTATTTGCTTATTTTTTTTTATTTAAAATGTCAGCATGAGAATCACACGCACGATATTTTCTCTTTCGACATGAAAGATAACCCTTAGTCTGGAAGAGTTGTGAGAAAAGTGGATTTAATAGACACGAGAACTTTATACTAAAGATGACAATACCGCATCAAAGCGGCAGGCAAACCAGTTTCGAGGAGGATGGAAAACGGTTTCCACGAGGCTGTATCGCTAGAAAACAAATCGAAATCCCACGGTACCGTCTCACCTCACTCCCGGGCACGCATGCCCACGTAAAATTGACAGCGAAAGTCAAAGTGTCAAACTTGTCGGAGGCCACCCGAGCCTCCCACACTCGCTTGCCTAGCCTCCCCCAATAATAATTAATTATAATTAATAATTAATCTATACCCAACCCTTTAATTATTAATAAATAAATATTCATCCTAATCTAATCTAGACCTCTCCCGAAGTGCTCTAATTAAACACTCGTGGTTTGTTGACTATCCATCTCATACAATCGGACTCTGGAGTTTTGCTACATTGCGGCTGTCTCATTCTTTTGGATTTTTCCTTTTCCAGATATTAAAATGACTCGTTCTACAGCAATAATTAAAAAAAAAAAGATTATGCGAATATAATTAATGTTGCCTATTATCATCTCTGCCCATTGATCGGATACGTAAAATATCTACCTGTCCTACAAGAGGTCGGACATGTCAAGCTTATAAATTTGTAGTATCCACTCTCTTATAAACCGGTATCGTTTTTATTTATTGTTCGATGTGATATTTATTCTCAACATCTGTCCTCACGTAACAACGTGTTCACACTTAACACGTGCATTTAAATACTTGACCTCAACAATTGACCTCGAACCAAGTATTTTTGTTCTGTGTTCGGGTGAGGGGGCACGAGTCGAATATTTTTCTTCTAATGTTGGGATTTACAGGTCACGAATTCCATACTCGGGGTCTGTTTACACAACTGGCTCTGATGCCATGTAAAATATCCACCGGATTCACGAGAGTTTCGGCACATGTCCAACTCAAAAGCTTAAATTTATGAGCTGGTGATACCCACTCTCTTATAAACCGGGGTCGTTTCTATTTATTATCTGATGTGAGATTCATTCTTAACAGATCTAATCTCTTGTATCTGCCTCACCACAAAATCTATTGCCCGTGTGAGACCAACAAGTATACTCGAGCTATATATCGAGCATCCTCGGGCTATATATCGAGCATCGTCTCGGTCCTATACGTGAGGCGCTTCTAATAGGTTTCGAACTCTTGCAAATTACTAGTGTTAGAGATACTATTATAATTATCCGGAGAATAAAATAATTGATTATAAGATCGTATCAATCAATTAGATTAATTATGACTGTTTATGACCGATCGCATTTATCATTTATCATCACAAGTTCACTTCTCTTGTTTTGTATAAAGTTTTAATAACATGTAACAACAATCCTCCATGTTCAGAACGGTTTAACAATTATGTTCTATACGTCGAAAAAGAAAATTTGGTACTTTTTTTTTGTTTGCACCACGCAGTATCCCCGGGTTAGCTGAATCGCACATCGAGAGTAATCTGCGATCGGGTCAGGATCCTTGAGAAAATTCCCGTCGACCAACCTGGGATTCGATCCTGAGATCACTCATTTGAAGGTCTAGTGGGAGAATCACTAGACCAACCCCAAGTTGGTAATTTGGCACATTTAATATCTAATAGAGATTCCTCCCTTGTTAAGAGAACAA
Organism: Lagerstroemia speciosa; assembly: GCA_037672795.1. Lineage (NCBI taxonomy): Eukaryota > Viridiplantae > Streptophyta > Magnoliopsida > Myrtales > Lythraceae > Lagerstroemia > Lagerstroemia speciosa. Next base: position 4,216,570 of record CM075296.1, read on the forward strand.
TTCTCCCACATGTTGCAATTTGAAAAGAAAAATTCTTTTTGGTCATCTCTTTAATTTGCTATATATAAGAGCCCCGATCTCCTCCTCCCTTCTCTATCCCTCTGTGTGGAAACAAATCTCTCTCTCTCTCTGAACTCTCTGAACTTTCCTGTCAAAGACTTTTGCTCGCAAGTTCAAGTTCAATCTCTCTCTCTCTCTCTCGCTCTCACAGTTCCTCTCTCCCCCTTCATCTCTCTCTCTCTCTCTCTGCGTTTGATAAGGGGAGCAAAAGAAATGGACATCAGCAAGAGGGGCCGCCTCCAGAGCGACGACCGGCAGGAAGAAGAAATGGGGACGGAGGAGCTGAGGAGGGGGCCGTGGACGGTGGAGGAAGACCTCACCCTCATCAACTACATCGCCCTCCACGGCGAAGGCCGCTGGAACTCCCTCGCCCGCTCGGCCGGTAATAATCACTAATTACACCCATACACACACACACACATACCAAACATAGTATCCTTCTCGATATATAACTATTCGTACACATATACATATACTAATGTATATGCGATGGGATGATCTAAATATTATGTTGTACATGTGTACAAGATTGTTCGTCCGTACAGTTATGGGATAAGATTGGACTGCGCGTGCACAATGGGGAGCTTTAATTCATAAAGAACACGCAAGTAGAGAAGATAGGGCCGGCCCTTTTTGGACGGAGGAAAGAGAATTCCTCTATATATTTGTGATAGATACATCACATAATAATATTAATTTAATATCACGAGTTAATAAAATTTAATTATTTTAAAAATTTTTTTATAAAATCTAAAAATAACTTAAATTTAACGAATTCATAATATCACGTCAGCACTGTTATAAGATATAAAATGGAATGGCTGTAAATTAGTCTGACAGAGCAATAAATGATGGAACAGGGCTGAAGAGGAATGGGAAGAGCTGCAGACTGAGGTGGCTCAACTACCTCCGCCCCGACGTCCGCCGCGGCAACATAACCCTCGAAGAACAGCTTCTGATCCTCGAACTCCATTCTCGATGGGGCAACCGGTACGTACTCCACGAGATCCGATGACGAGTTCTATATGTGCGTGGACCGGTGTTCTTCGACCGAGTTGACGACGATTCTCGAGAGTTCTTGACGTGGCTAATTTTCGATTCCGGGCTCGTTGCAGGTGGTCCAAGATTGCACAGTACTTGCCCGGACGGACCGACAACGAGATCAAGAACTACTGGAGGACCCGAGTTCAGAAGCATGCGAAGCAGCTCAGGTGCGACGTGAACAGCAAGCAGTTCAAGGACACGATGCGGCATCTCTGGATGCCGAGACTGGTCGAGCGGATCCGGGCTGCCTCCGGCCCGGCAGCGGCCATCTCTGCAGCCATCGCATCTCCCAGCAGCTCCACTGTCACCACCATGACCGGAAGCGGAAGCCACCACTTCGAGAACAACCTCAGATCGGCGGGGACGCACCACACGAGCGCATCACCATCAGATTCTTTCGGGGAGCAGCACGTTTCTCCGATTTCCGAACCGGCGGATTGCTACTACCCCCCGGTTGTCCAAAACCCGGATCCGGATTACTTCTATGCCGGCCAAGGAAACGGGTTCCAATTCGACGAGTCCCTAACCGGTCCTTATCCTGAAACGTACAATTATAACCACGGATGGCAAGATCTTCAACTCATGGAGGAGAACAACAATTATCAATACTTGGACGGCGGCGACACGTCGGGCAGCTTGTGGAATGTTGAGGATGTTTGGTACTCGAATTACAGTATCTAATTATAGAAATTAAAAGAAAATTAGAAAAGCGAGGGATTTTTATTTTTATATGTGTAAACAAATCGAAATTTGTGAATGTTAATTAGAATTAGAGAACGTTCGACAAATAGAATACTACATGTGTTCCGAATTAACGTGGGTGTCTGTCTATTACATTTGGATTCTTCTGTTTGGGGGTTTAGTTGCTTCTTTTTTTTTTTAAAGTTCTTTCCTTTTTTTAATTTGCTATTTTATTGTCGAAAATTTGTAATTTGGAGCTATTACTTCTTCGTGGTGTTTGATCTAATTCTTGTCGATGAATGTACAGTTCGTGAAAACATTAGAAACCCGATGCACAAATTAATTAGATGTGTTCTTTTCGGAAATGTTACGTTTCATCGAACTGCAAATTCAATTCCACGAGAAAATTGTCGCTTTCGTTCTAATTATTAACTTTGTCTCCGATCTTTTTCTCCGTCAAATTTCGTGCCAAAAGTCTGAAAAATCAGGGGTTTAGTCCAACATTCAATCCGCCGTGATAGAGGCCTTGATCGCGTCGGCAAAAATCAGCGTGGCACCGTGCGACTGTTTAAAAATTGAAAAAAAATAATTAAATTAACAGATCATAAAATTAAAAAAATTGAAAATTTGAAAGGCCGGCTGAAAATTTCGTCAGCGATTGGATAGAAATAGAAAAGCCGATGAAACAATTGGAGAAGAAATCAAGAGCTGAGGATTGGCATATACCGGTGGCCTAACAGCAATTAATCTAGAAAATTAATTTAAAGGGAATAAATTTCAATACGACTTCAAATATCAAATTATAAGAAGGTAAAATAATATAATTTAATAAAAATGTAAATAAAATTAATATAATTTATAATATTATTGAGTTCAAGGACTCGATTGCATTTATGTGCTTTCCTTAAATCCATCCCTGGAGACAAAAGGCTAGCGCGTGCACGTGATGGAATAGTGAAGGGAGGTGAGAGAGAGAGAGAGTTGTGTGGCGGCGGGGGAATCTTTGTTAAGGGACACGTGCATTTTTAACGAGGGAAAACCATCGAGGCGGTCCCCGCGGCAGCGAGCTGTTGGGAATGCGCCACGTGGCAAGGCCTACAGCATCGTGCCTATGAGTTTGGGTTAGGCTTCCTGGACTGAAACACTTGACAGCCGGAAAGGAACCTTTGAAACAGCACCCGATCTATGACTTGCCGATTATTCCTCGCTCCACACGAAACCGATGCTCTCTCCTTCGAGATCCCGTGTTCATACTTGTTACATTGCTGGAATGTAACATGGATCTCGCCCCGGTTCTTGAAAACGAATCAGGTCGGCCATCTTCCAGTAAAAAGTTTTCTGTGTAACATCGCGTGCTTGGCACAATTGGCTAAATTTAAAGTGCATTTGACAACCGTTTTGGAGAGGAATATCAACATTGGTAGGTTCAAATGATTCGAGAATTCAGTGTTAGAAGATCTTTACTTCATGTATGGGTTGATTCTGTTCAAACAAGAATTAATATGAACTCGTTGAACTTTTGAATATCACGTGATATATACCGAGAAAATGCAATAATTATCCCTTTTTCTAGATTGTAAATGAGCTACATGGCCTGGAAGGATAGGGAAGTTTCTGATTTTCTATTTTGGAAGATTTTCAAGTTCCATCTCATCTCAAACATAGCACGTGAAGGTAATTTTCGAGCTGATGAGCACCAGCTTCTTCGAGAAATTCTTAGGTATTCCCACGTCACTATTTGGTATGTGGAAGCACAAGTTAAAATGTAATAAACGAGTGAATTAGTGTTAATTACCAGAACAGTCACTGTAATTAATATTACTCAAAGTAATTTGTTTAATTATTTCTTACCACGTCATCGTGAAGTAAGCAACCATTTAAGATTCTTCTTTTTCTTCCCTTTGCTTTGTTGATGGTGAGCACAAATCACCCCCGAATCACGGATCCAGCTCTCTTTTGTGGGGCCGGCCTTCTATAGTTACACGTAGTTTCTCAAAACTATACATTAACAGCAAGAGATTGATGTGCCTCATTGGCAGCACGAACAGATTCAGATCCATTCACGGAATGAAACTTCATAAAAGAGTAACATTAAGAACTTAAGGGGATGAAACATTATAATTCAACAAAATCAAGCGAAACACGTATAGTATCGCTCTCTCTCGCCTTAGCCTTCGTCGGCCGATTCTCATTTTCCGCTAGTAGGCTGTTGAGAATGTTTTCGAGTTCCCGCTGAATCCATCCATGGCCGGCGATCTGTGAGCTACAGATACCACGGGGAGAGACTGTGTATAATTAGAAAGTCACATGCTCGGAGCTTCGTCCTCGACATGGAAACTCGATCGGTGGAGTCATTCGTCACTCAACAGTGATCGGTCGGTGCCCGGAGGAAAGGTGCCCTGATCTTTAAATTTAAAGTGGGGGACCTACCCACACCCTCTACATTGAACCTGGAATGATTCCCAATGACTACGCTCCTTCTATCTCCAATTTCACTTTCATTTGCTGTCACCGTCTTCCTTTTTTCGAATTGAATCGGGGATCAAGGGGTCCGGGATTCAATTATCAACACACGCCCTTTAACTCTAGAATACTTTAAATAGTTATATCTCACTACGTTGCGTGAGGAAATATTAATTAGATTGCGAGAAATGAGCAAATTGGTGCAAATCACCCGAGTGACTGCCCTAACTATTGTTAATTAAAGTAATTTAATAGGTTTTTTCTCGTATCCCATTTTCCCTTTCAAGTTCGTCGGTCTTAAAAAAGGGGAAGAAGAGGATTAATACTTCGCGAGGAGACACGATATTTGGAGTAATCGACATCGCTACTGATTTAATATAATAAAGATTTTAGATCCTGGCCTCATATATGATATTTATTATATTTCTTTATTATCTTATTTCTTCCTTATATTTGAAAAAAAAATTACTTAATTGGAACTTCCTAATGAATCATCCGCTATGTTATCCTATAAGGCTGCCATGCAATGTACTTGGAATGTTCAGGCCGTCACGCATTAGAATGATAGAGAGAAAATCAACAAGCATATATTTTTTTTATCTGAACCACTGGTATTCAAAAATCCAACTGACTCTGATTTATATAATTCGAGTCAGAGGGCCCACTAGGGAGTAAAACTCTTCTGAGGTGATCCTTTCCATCTCAATACTCGAATTCGAGACCTTACTTACGATGAAGGTATATCATACTACTTCAACTAATTTAAACGGATGATGAGCATGTTGCTTTAAATTAAGGGAAAGCTCCACAATTTTCTTTTAGGATGTGGCATGTTTATCCTAGCAATTCGAGACGATCCACCCTCATGCACAGTGCGGAAAAATCCAACACCTTCCAAGTTTTGGCCTTTATCGATTCAAAAGTGACCCGTCTCCATTACAATCGAAATTAATCAGACACGTGTTCGTTCTATTATTATAATATCGATAAACACAATCGATCGTAAATGAAGGTTGAAAAAGGAAAGGAACTAACAAGGTGAGCTACAAGCTGTAGATCTTGGTCAATATCTGTGAACCGAGGACGAGTGTCCTCGCACTGTGTCCGTTTAAACATGCACAGTTCGGATTTGCGAGACGTGCCCTAACATCTGTCCCATAGCTTTATCCTGTCAATCATTGATCTTCGAAGCTCTTGAAAAAATTTTAAAAAATATACTTTGAATGAATGAATTACTCTGATTGATTGATTTGACTGAATGATGTTTAATGATTTGATGCATGATTTGACTGTTTTCCCGTTTGGAAAAGAAGTCTCATAAAACAGGAGGGACGAACAGGAGTGTGCAGGTGGCAATTAATCTCTCGGACTCTGAAATATAGATAAGTCTATATATATATATATATATATATACACATATGCGTATTAGAGAGTGATCCGTACTATACACAGAATTATTAATAATACCTTATATAAAAATGTAAGATAACTGGAGAAATAATATAATGATCAAAGTAATAAAATTTAACGTTAGAGTATATGAAAAATCAATTGTTCAAATCAAATAAAAATAAAGTAGAACGGATAATTATGAGAACTTCTGGTGAATAAAGTATATTTTTTTTATAGAAATTGTGAACGTCGCAAGAATTCAGAGGATTTTAAAAATGTGAACATGGATTGTGTAGTTAAGAAAATAGTTTGAAACAGTTGATAAAATTACTGAAATAGTTCAAAAAAGTGATAAATTTTTTCTGTTAAAATTATAAATATCGAGTGATATGGAGTGAGAATGGAGAATATGAGCAGTTAACAAAAATTTTTTACTGTTAAAATTGTAAATATTGAGTGAGAAGAAATAACTGAAATTACTATTTTACTCATAATTTGAAGAATTTTATAAAATATATACATATTATAAATTCTAATATTTAAATTAAATTAAGGATAAATATGAAAAAAAAAATACCAAACTTCTCATATGTTTACATATGATAGTATAGGTATATATTACTAAATTTATATTTATTAGATGTGGGATTTATGCAGATTTTGCTATTAGGTCAAAACACTACAAAAATAATATGTAAATGATTGAATAAAATTTTAATCATAACTGACCCGTCAAATGTGTGATTTTTTAGTAAATTAAAAATAATTTATTTAATAAATTTAGAAAATATGGAATGATTTTATATATAAAAACCTAGTAAATCGTCCGCTAGCAGAAAATCCGTGTGAAATAAGAGAGAAAGATAGTTGAGAAAGAAATTTTTTTTGGTGATTTAGTAGAGTGAATTAATAATTATGTGTTAGTGAATATACAATCGCACTGCTATTTTTTTCGATCTAATTAATTAAAAAATAAATCTTATACATTAATGGATAGTTTTGACGCTGAAAAGACACCAAAATTCTCAAATTTTTCATATGTTAACATAGATTTTTATTATGTTCCCCTTAATATCCTCCAATTACTAGTTCTTTGAATTATCTTTGGTTTCATCGTCTCAAATAGATTATCCACATCGTTTTCTTCCTTGCCCGTGGAGCCAAAAAATGATAGAATAAGGATGAAATAAAAAGATGCATGGATTTTATGTCGAGAAAATTTAACATAGGACTCCTTGATGTTGCTACCTCAGTTGTCCTTTTCTACGTATATGATTTGACTTAACTATTGAACGTGTACTGTTAGAAAGAATGGACTACGTTCCCTGTACCCGTCTAATCATAGATGGAGAAGGTAACATGTGTTAAAAGGAGGGACCTTTCTATCTACCGAATTTATTACGTGATAATATTTATGCGGTATCGTGAACAAGTAATATTTCACTATTTCGAGATTTTTTTTTATGAAATCTTAAAAATAGAAAAACCTAAAAGTAATATAATCTTATTAATTTGTGATATCATATGAGTACTGTCACGTGATATAACCGTGACTTACGAGACGTGACAGGGCTTTATACCCTATCTAGTTAATGGTAGGTAGGTGAAGGATGTGGAGCCGTGACACTTTCTATTTGATTTGGAAATTCCAAGTGAACCATCTTTTCAGATGTCAGTCTCAGTCTAACTGTTAACATGTGCTTGGCTTGGCTTAGCCTAGCCTAGCTTCATCTTAGGATGAGTGTGGCAACGGAGGACATTCAGGAGCCACATAGAATGCCCATTTCCGGATAAGAAAGAAAGAAAGAAAGAGGAATAAGATCTAATTTGGATCCTGTCGTTGGCACTACGTAGACTAATATCTACCCATATACATAAATATGTTATGTATATATAACTCTATATATCCACGTCACGAGACACGTATAATGGCTCGTGTTTGGCGTTGTCATTATCAATAACAAGATAATGCGAATCGGAAAAAATTATGGAATTGTTATATTTATTTTAACAGTTTTACCTATTTTTTTAGTTAAATTACCAAATTTCACCCATTACACTCTCCCTTTTATTTTTCTGTTGCTTCACCTAAGTTTTAGGAGTGTGCATGGGTACTGGATAGAACCGAAACCGGTCATGACATTCGGGTAGGGTACAGGTAACGACTTAAGGAACTGATTACAATAGGTTCCAATTCCGGTCCCAACCATAAATTACCCGAAGCTGGAGCCGGAATCGATTATATATTTAATCGGTGACAATTTCCCTATTCCTTATTTAACTGTCGTGTTGTTCATACTCTTAAATTCCTGCCTTGAAAATTTTTTATTTTATATAACGAGATTCCATTTATTTATTCAAAATCTCAATAGAATTTACATAAGAATAATAATAATAATGAAACATATTAGAATTTATATAAATTCAGTAAATATTTACTAAATACTGTACCATTATGTTAAACTAATAATAACTAAATTAGAATTATAAAAATTTACCATAAATTAGATCACTTAATCATGAAACACATGGATAATAGATATATATTTGCAAAGTTATCGTAACGGGTAGAGTCCGGATTCCTAATTCCATGTGATAGGGTCCATATTCAAAAGTTAGGAACCGATCTGATATAAGGTACTCGGATCTGATCACCCATATTAAGTTTTACCTCCATATATGATCTTTTGGATTCGTCCTGAGCAGGATCACTATCGAGAGCTAGCACCCTGACACGGCAGGAGCACCCCGAAGCTTCCACAATTCTGATTTCCACGGTCCACGAGCACGTTTGCTCGATCAGTGCATGTAATTAAGACTGCATACATCCATCAGTTCAAGTACGTGCCGCTCAATTTTGGAGATTGGTTGGCTAGCTAAAACCGGATGCAGGATGGACCAAATTGACTATTGACGGGGCATCCAAAGCCAATGGATTACTATCAGGCCGAAGCCCCGTACCTCACCAGGAAAAAAAAAAAAGAAAGTAAAACAGTTCGTATTGCTCTCAGTTCTCCGCGTGCCTGGTGAAAGCGAGGGATTGGCTCCGACTTATCTCTCTCTCTCTCTCTCAGGAGATTTCCAAGTCCGAGAGTCGTGGGGGGATCCGTCTTGTCACTTCCTGATTTAGGTTAATGTCTAGGGTTTGTTCTTTCGAAGACTTTTCCAAACTGGTGATGTAGATATTCACTGTTCATTTCTGGGTCGTCTTCCACAAATGTACATGCTCGATGGCTATCCTTTCATGGAGAACCTATCCAAACCGAGGGATTATCACACAGACCGAGCTCACCATATTATCCACAAACCCGATCTATGTGATTGCTTGACACGTCAGCTGAAAGTGTTACGCCGTCTTTTCAAAGAAATTAAAATATTATTTCTTTAAAAAAATGATGTGACACATTTCCTGTGACAATCGGTCGAGTTAACAATGAGTTTCGCTCTCTTGAGGATCTCTCTTTCCAACAATTACACCCAAAGTTTCTCGATGCTCCAAGTTGGATTAATTTGGGCTATACTGTCGGACGCAAGTGATAAGCAAACTGCATCCATCAAACTGTGGTCTTCTTCTCTTTGAGATTAAAAGATTCTGAGAAATTGTGCAATTCGACAACTGTTTGACGATTTAGAGTACCAAAGATGGTTTTTTTTTTTTCCTTTTTCGATGAATATCGGAGGACGGAGTTTTAGATTAACATCGACATGATCCGATCGATGATGGGTATTTCGTAAAAAATTTTCCTAGGTGGGGAAATTTAGAGCGTTAACGCCCCCCCTCCTCACGTAAGTGTAGAGTCGAGATGGAACCAGCATCAAAGTATCGAAACCAATCACTGGCGGTGATCAGTCCCATTTAAGTTTAACAGTCTTTAGGAGAAATTTTTAAACGATCTCGAGAATCAATGTTATTGTTTTAGGGAATAAGAAACGCAACGATTGTTCGAAGTATTCTAATCAATTTCTAGATGTCACATTACAAGGTACAATCGTCCAAGAATCTTCCATCTTTTAGTGATAAGTTATCGATGACTAGGCATGCGGCTCTGGCCCATAGATTCAAGCAGGAAACCAGCGACCTACCGTTACCGGCTTGATCTATTAGTTTGGCTTTCAAGTGATCTTTTCTCAAGGTAAAAAGAAAAAAAAATGGTAGGAGGAATCTACCACGAAAAGAAAATTAGGAGGAAGGATAAATGAAATAGTACGAGAAGTATCGGCCGTGAGAGGTCATGATCCTCTTATTGCGGGCCGAGAGTGATTACTGTAACAAATCCCTTTTGAAGGTCACTTCATTTCAGTTCTAAGTCTTGAAGACAGTTTTTTTGCGGGGTGGACCTGTTGGTAAGAAATGGTCGACTTGTAGGGTAAGTCCAAGGTTCAATTTTCACAGAGATTGGTATGGAAGATTTACCCGGCACATCCCCTTTATAAATAGTCCTGAGGAGGATGCAACCCCCCTTGCGAAGGCGCTCGGATACCTTGGTTATTAAAAAAAGAAAGTTGTTAGACATTAACCTACTTCTTAATTACTAAGTTTAGAAATAAACGCACGTGACATAACGGGAAAGCGGCAGCCTCGTGCACTAAATAATCAGTCCCAATATGACAATTAATTAATTAATTAGCTGTGGCGCTGCCACGCAAAACATGACTCAGACATAATCTTAATTAATTCAGTATATGATTTTTTTTTGGCCGCAATTCAGTATATGATATGATCAAGGATGAGTTTGCATGAAGTCTTTTCCAACCGGAAAACGTTCTGCATGGCCGACAAGGACATGGCACTGTCCCCGCAGCTCACGGCGGTGTTCAAAGGTCAGCAGCACTTCCCCAGAATTCGAGTTTTCTTCTACAATTAAATAAATCTTGACACAGAAATGGAATCGGTACACAAACACCGTCGTTAGCTCGTACATAATATAACTTTACAGATAAAAAAAAAAAAACCTTAAACTTGGACATAATATAGACCCAAGTTCGATCGAGCCTCATAATTAGACTCTCCGTCCATGTTTTTCTCCTCCATTTCTTATCGTTTTTTAGGTCATAAGGTGGTTGAGAGGAATATATCATAACCCAATAAACATAAGAGAGCATCGGGGAAGATATGTGTCACCTCGTCGTACATGTTGTGTCTGGAAGTCGGCAGCCACCAGACATTTTCTGTATCCCACAGAAAAGTCTTGCATGTAATAATGTCATCATGTAATAATACTTATACTGTTTCACCACAATCAGCCAAATTCAATCATTCCTTTTTTTTGGATTTTATAAAAGAAGAAATCTTTAAAATAGTTAAAATTTTATTGGTTGGTTGCATTATGTAGGTACTGTTACATGATAACACTTACGTAAAAGACTCATCTCTGTTCAGGGATAGTCCACGGGCCGGCAATCAAAAGAGGGCGCGCGATGGGCGGACTTTGAAATGGGCTAGCCATTTACAGTTGGCCCATCAACCTCAGGCCAGCCCTGGCCCAATGCAACCTCAGGCACTTGATCAGCAAGGCCCATTACATTTCCTATTAAAAAGTGGAAGCGGAGGCACCGGAAGATTGTCCGTGGCAGCGTGGAAAGACCACGACCACACTAAAAGCAGTGGTCTGGTGGTTCGAATTTTTCAACTGCTGAATCGTGTCAAAAGAGATGCCAGAAGTGTGATTCTCGGGCCCGAGCTTAACGGAAACCAGCTTCTCGAGCCGTCTTAGGAACTTGGAATGGTGCTACGTCGACGAATCCAACACTAAGCATTGATTATCTAGTACATCCGATAGGTAAAAGAACAAGAAAAAGAAGAGGACGACAACAGTGATGACTCAGCCACCTCTGTACGTATTTGTTATCTGGGCTCTCGCGTTTAACCACGAATATATAAGACGAACTAAATAACTAGTGCGATAGCAACACCGGCTCCTCAACGTAGCGCAGACGTACCAAAGTCTGGTGTAGTCAAAGAAGTCGGTATCTATCAAGACCAAACTCGAAAGTCCTCTTCTAGCAATTTAGTTTAGATGTGGACTCTCGAACCTGAGTTCGATCTCTACCATACTAGATCGTATATGAATGAGTTTTGAACCGCTAAACCACCGTAATTGAAAAACAAAACTGAACTTGTACTCCAAAAGTTAGATGGCGTATCGCTGTCGACATCCCTGAAGGTCACGGCTTGATTGAAGGCAGCAAAGCGTGGAGGTGGAATGGACATTGCTAGCCAGTCAATAATGTAATCTCCGGGGAAATGATTACGAATGATTATATGAGATTAGTGTGCTGGTGTTTCACCACACACATCAATTATTGTTGGGAGAGGCCATGTGTATGTATGTGCGTGTATGTATAGCTCTGTTAGGGTTTTCGAGAAGTTCCATTTTTTCCACAGCTAACTTTTCGCAGAGTCATGAGGGGTAATGATTCGGGGCAAAAGTGAAAAGGAGGAAAAGATAGAAAGGTAAGGGAATTAAAAGTCCGATCTGGAAGAGCCATGTTAGGATGTTTCCGAAAGAAGGAAAGGTGATTGAAAGGAGATGGGGACATGTGTTGGAGATGATAAACTTCTTAAATGATCCTATCTCGTCATGTGGCGCGGAGAAATATCAATCCAATTATGATAAACGAGTAAATCGGTATTAATCTCCGGAGCACTGACCTTAATTATTACTGATCGGATTAATTTAATTGATTTTTTCTTATCAAATCATGTAAGAATAGGACCGTCTAAAATTTTTTCCTTCGACATGCATTTGTACATATATAAAACCATGCATGCATACGTATTTTTGTTTGTATATATGTGTGTATACTCTCAAAGGAGTGAGCTAACGATTTCTAACACGAAGCGATAATAATCACACAGATTTGATTTGAACCTCAACTTATACGTGTCTAGACTATCAAGTCCATTTAGATAGGGTTGAGTGAAGGTCTACCCACGCCAAGTATGAATTTTAATATTTAATTAAATTGGTCAAGAAAATAAAAATTTAAATAAATGACTGAAAAAAAATCTTAATTACATTTAATGTGTCATGTATGTGATTATTTTTGTAAATTAATTATGAAAGTTAAGCAACAAATTCAGGAAAAATACGGAGAGGAAGTAGGAGAAAAATACAAGCGAAATAAGAGATGACACAAGAGAGGAAAAATCATACTGTTAATTTCTTAATCTAATAGTGATTAAACACTGTTATGAATTAATAAGTAATTTATGAAAGTAAATAATAATAATAAAAGAGGAAGGTTCTTCCAATATATGATTCTTGAACTATATGTGTCAATCGTGTTATTCATGCATCGTTTAGATCTACAGATTTAGACATAGTAATTATGCGAATTAAACATGTCATGGTAACGATCCAGATATTATCTGAGCGGTGTTCGTCTTTGATGATTATAAACGTACCGATCAGAATAAATGATTTACGCAAGTTTTTAAGTTCTTGACACAAATCCGTTTATACACGAACTATTTATTCATGAATACAGAATAAAAGACAAGGTGAAGTTCCTTTTTGTTGGATAACAACGTTGTAGTATGAGCAAAATGAACTATGTATCATGCTGCTTCATGGGTGTATTTGTTTCGGTGTAAAGTTTGCTGTAATTAACAAATGATCCAATCAACCGCGTATTGTATATTGAGCTGTAAAACTTAATGTAATATGAGATTACAGTGATTAAAATTTTACGGTATTGTTGATAAATTACTAATGTCTAAAATACACGAAAATTTCAACTGTAAGTTGACTTTATAATTATCTTATATACACTTAACAAATTTCACGATTGAAACAGATTGTCACATTTTGACTCAAAATTCTAGAAAACTTCACTGTATTGAAACTTTTCGTATAATCTTAAAATACTTGAACCAAAAGCTCTTAAGTGTAATTAGCAGTACATTACATCATGTCAAAATTACCCCTCTCTCTGTTGCGGCTCAAAAGTCGTAACATATTAGCGACTTGCGACATATACCTCGTCGGTAGTCGGTATGAAACTAAATATCTACCTATCTATTTAACCCAATCACATGTAAGTCCCATAAGTGAATTGGAAGAGACCGATATACGATACATATGAAGTGAAAAGAAGAATTGGAAAATGGAGAAGTTAGCGATGTGGATTGATTAAATTAATTCGACATCTCTTCTTATTACGTAAAATTTTTCATTCGCGTGTCATAAATAAATAAAAAAAATATTAGTAAAATAATAGAGTGAATTAACTTATTTCATTTCGAGCATGAATGAATCAATTAGCATCCATTTTTAAAAACAAATGGAGTGAGAAGGACAAGCAGGTAAAAAAAAGACATCTCTCTCTCTCTCCCTTTTTCCATGCCAACTTGCAGACATCATAATGTTGTTCGAGAAATTACATTTCTCCATGGACCCCCTATCCCCCCTTTTTCGTACTTATAGGACTCCTTCTCAAGTCTTAACTTACATGTATGTATACCAAGAGGGGTTGGGCCGAGTGGTAAGCAGCTCGGTGCCGCTTAAGGAGGTCTCAGGTTCGAGACCTCACGTACGCAGACACCCCTCTTGGGAGCCTCACCCGCCATTGCCAGGCGTGCGACCCGGGGCGACCAACGGATTAGTCAAGTATGGTTGGCTGAAAGATGCCATCTCACCGCTGGTGGGGCCTGCTTGGATACCGTGGCTGGCGACCAAAAAAAAACTTACATGTATGTATATGTATATATGTGTGTATGCATGCATAGTCAGCCCCTCCGCCTCAGCTGGTAATAATGAGTGAGGACATGGCCCTCACTTTTCCTCAATATCCACAACAAGTGAGGGCTAAAGAATTGACCCAAACATGTGATTTGATGGAGAATGCACAGTGAGAGACTGTTAAGTGCGCCGAGTTCACAGATAATATGATAAACTCGACAAACTTGACAAATGACTATTTGCATACATCAGTAAAAGTGTGCATTCAATGAATAGTACTAAAGGATTGAAAATATGATGTGATACTTTTTTTAGTGTCTGCCAAGCAGCTTAAACGAGTCCACAAGGATGACGCGTCGAGTTGGACTCTGATGTGTTGTGCATTTCACTGTCCGCACCCATCCCTAACTTCGAATTAAAAAGGTCTTGAATCTGGGTTCTGATGTTAATTGAAATTCTTCACGGAATTTTTTTATTTTCTTTTTCTTTATTCCCTACTAGAATCACGAGAAATATTTCTCGTGGCCGAAAAACTGATACTAAGAAACGGGGTTCGGTACAGTTGGTACGACGTTCAATCTGGGACAAAGAAATTCTGAGTTCAATTTTTAGCAATAGAATTTCCTGATACTTGATAACACTATTGGAAAGCACAGTAGTATCCTTCTGATTACAGTCTCAACCTACACACTAAACCATTCCCTAGTCCGATTGTTACCTACGCACTATGCAAGGACTGTTGCAGTTTTCCTGTTCAGTTCAACTGTGACATACGATTACCAAATTACTTATTCATCGGAATTGGTAAGTAATTTGGCGTATGGTCGGGATATTAGTCGAGTGTCTTTCAAGAATTTCTCAATTATTATCGTCCGGCCTATATAGGATTGACGGTGCATGGTCGCGTAGCACATGGTGCATGATCTTCATGTCCCTATGAATGAGCCTATAGGTCTTTAATCTTCCAAATTGCCTCTGCCTTAGGCACCTAAATTTAGCCTTTCACATTTCCAATTCACAATCATAGGAATTCCATCGCCCCATGTTTGTTAGAGTCAAATTTATGTTCATACACATAAACATTGAAATTAATTTTTTTAAAAAATTTAATGCTTTCCCTGTACTGAGTGGAAATGTAACCACTGACTGGGAAAAAAAAGAAATAACCATTGACAGGGGATCTTTAACCAGTCCTTCATATTATGGTGAAAATCGTCAATGTTTAACTTAAATTATTTGCAACTTTGCCTTTATATCCCAATTGTCTTGTGTAAAAGAAGAAATAATACAATTTGATAAAAATCATTTTGTGCAGTCGCATTACACTTGACTTGAAATTCACTGATCTTAAATTCAAATCTACGGTTGGACTTTTCGCATCCCTTACTCTATCCTCCTTCCTATCCCCTTCTGCAACGAAGCTGATAAACTGTATTCTATTAATGCAAATTTTACGCGGTATAGATTAGGAAATCACTAGAAACACCTCACGGCCAGGGTTAAGTCGGTAATCTTGTGACTCTAAACAAAAGACACTGCATAGTTAATCACATTTGAAAAGTCTCCATGTTAATAAACCTCACCGATGAGCCTAAGGTTTATGAGATACGTATTCGATCATATCATGTATCTAATGTTAACGAACAAAACCTCGATAGCGGATATAGCTCGGCCGCTCAAATTCAGATATCAAATGGATCCGATACATAACATGGAATAATGTGGGACATTTTTTCTAAGAATTTCCTTCAAATAAGGCCATGCGGTACGAAGGAGCATTCACGAGGAGATCCCAGCAGCTCTGAGAGAATATTTAATTCCTTTCTCACCTCCCAACACATAAAAACAATGGAAACTTGTTGGCATTTGTATTTTCCTTTTTCTCTGCCCATAAATTCCAATTTGCAATCGATTGCCCTAACGGGACCACGACGGCGACAGTGTTTATGAATCTGCCTTTGAATTACAGCAATGGCCTCTCACTACGTACGAAAACACTATTCTTTACATGATCTCTGCCTCTCGACCGTTTCATTCCGTGGCTGGGTCGCAGGCGAGGTAATTAACATGCTCGGTTCCAAGTGCTCGAGTGAGGAAGAGAATCATATAAATGACAAGTATATCACATGACCAATATAAGAAGTCAATGAGTGTTGAAGCAGCAATTGGCTCGTGACATAGGTCACGTAGTATATCCATTACATATAAGACTCAGTTCGGGGGGTTCGGTTTCGTTTGATGAGAGTTCAGTTGGGTCGGGTTATTCGATGTTATATGACCCGACTCTGGATAGCTCAGGAGGGATAGACAAGGAAGGAGAAGATGAGTTGGGCGGGAACGGGAAAGTGGGGTTTCCGGACCGTGTACCCGACCGTGGCGGTTCAAGGCCCTGGTCCGAGGGAAGAAGAAAGAAGGCGAGGGAGGGACGGGGTCTTACAAGGTCAAGAAAAGGTCTTACAAGGTCAAGAAGAAAGAAAAAACGGGACGGAGCAGATGGAGGAGTCGCAGAAAAAAGCTCAGGTAGGATAGCGCCCGATCAGCGTGAGCGAGCAGCCATATCCGTGGCAACCCTGGATCCCGTTAGGGTTCCATCACTGGAGGCTTCTTCCTCGTCGCCTTTTTTGTCCTTCGACGAATGGCCTTGGTCGCATGGCCTGTTGTTCGTCCCGGATCCATGCCCAGCTCTGACTTGCGCACGACCTACATGGGTTGAGAAGCATCTTATATCTCAATTATCACTAGTATGGCAAAGTAACAAAACGTGAGCACACTCATCCCGAAAACTACGAATGACTACTATCGAACTATCATCAAGGATACGGTGCAGAGACAACTTATTGGTCGGAGATATCAAAACAGAGAATTAGGATTCGATTTAGGGTGGGAAGTAGAATGACAGGAAAGCAGCGTAAGATCAGAGATATTGGATGTTGCAATGTAAGCTGAGCTTACTGAGAACGAGACCGGGTCGTGACATCGGTTTGTGTCTCATCTTCGAAAGCTTGCTTCTATCCCCAGTGGAGGAGTAGGAGGAGTAGGAGGAGGATGGGGGAGGAAGGGAGATGGTAAGGGCTTAAAAAGGAGTCGGAGGAGGATGGTGGAGGAGGCGGCTAGTTGGGCCTTTTCTATGAGAAATTGGACCCCTGACAACCACCGGTTTAGGCCCAGAAAATAAGAGGGGTTTGTACGTGGACGCTGAATCGGAATTTCTGACGTCAGCAGACCGTTGAACCGGCTCGGTTGTTTTTGGTAATTACAAAAACTGTATACATAAATATGAGATGAATATCAGATTTTTTTTTAAACGTAGCTTATAGGGAGACTCAATTTCCTCGAAAGCATTTCTTCAATCTTCTCGCATCTCTGACATGTTCTACGTGCGGTCCGGAAATACAATACCCTTTTGCATTTCTTGAATTTGGTTGGTTCAAATTATTCGATATCGATTCACTTAAAAAATTTTCATTTCCTATACATTAAAGGAAAATCATGCTTGATGGAACTTACTCCATGACCGGCCGGGTTTTATGGAATCTAAATTTATAAGGACCTATTGACTTTTTCGGTGTCAAGTGACTCAAAAGAAAAGGACCTAAGGCACCAATTACTTCATCAGAGGATCTTATGATTAATTAAATACCAATTTTTTTTTACCATGAATTGAATCGGTCATCTTTCCGTTTTCTTCCGTATGATTTGACAAGGTTGTTTATTTTCAATGTACACCATCCAAAATTTCAACGAGAATCTATTAATTCAAATTTAAACGAGCCATTATTTTAAAAAGTAAAATCTCGAGATTACAAGTTTCTTTATTTTTAATATTTAAAATCGTAAATCTTTATTAAAAAAAAGATCGGATCACTTAAACTAACCCGTAAAAGCTGATGAAGTTTATCTTAAGATGTCCAAATCTTTGGTAGCTTGTAAATACAAGAGAACAGAACAATGGAAATCGTTTTTGAGGGTTTATTTATCGATTATAATATATGACGATCAGCCCTAGAATTTTTCACCACGAAGATCCACGTGGCAGCCTCTCGGCCTTCAGCGGAACGGGTCAGTGAGCCCCGTGTGGCCATTTGATAACTCTCACACGAGATAGTTTGTACACGGTGCCATCAGGTATTCAGCTCATTAAATTAAATTATTTTTTTATAATTTTTATAAAATCTAAAACCATAAAATAAAATCTTCAAAATAATTTTACTTGATCAATTAATATCACTATATAAATATTATCATATAATAATACTGTTATATAACAAAGAACCTCTCACACTCCTTCACCTTGTCCCGAAGGAAAAAAAAAAAGAAAAAAATATACCAAAGGTTCCCTATGTTTTATTGGGCCCAACAATATATATATATATATATAAAGAAAATACATAATCCTGCCCTTCAATATGAAATGAATAAATTTGTTTTATTATATGTGTGTGTGTGTGAAAAATGACCAAACAAATAAAAACAAGATTAGGGTTTCCCACCAAATGGAGCTGTAATATTATCGCAGTATTTCTTGATAAATAAAAAATAACAATCTCCAATTATCCTAAAATATAGAAATCTTTTATTTATGCACAGTGTTTTTCTTGTGCCTAACAACAATTTTTTCAATTTTTCAGATGTTCATATGTATATTTTCTCAAATATTTTTTTTTCAAAATTGAAAATTTATGTAAAATAATCTAAGCACGGTCATACAAAGAAAAACACAACTTTTTAAGCATCCGTATTAATTCCTTTAAACAAGACCAAATGCTGAAAATAAATTAAAATTCGACATAATAAGGTATGGAGAATTGAGATTGTGGATAGCTAATGAAAGCTTCACGAACTTCTAATCGCGCGGTCGGCACAGGAACTGTGCCACTCGGACAAAAGCCATCGAACCGACCCCCACCGCATATGCATTGCAGTACATCTTGATTTGCATGAGATAGATCATAATTTACTCCTTAAATTTTTTTTATATTGGCTTGAAAGTTACAGGTAAATTTAATTTTATCAAAAATATATTATAATGAACAATATAATATGTTAGATAGTGGGAAAGGAACTTGAAGAGCGGACATTTGGGTAAAGAAACACTAGGAACACGGTCTCCTAAGACATGGTCAAAGTATAATTGAGCTCACCCTTCCCCAATTCCAATTCCTCGGCCTCTGTTCTTTTTCTACTATGCAGTATATCCACCAGGAGGCATGATATATGATGCAACATGTTCAATATGTCCCGAGACATGTTTTCGATACATATATGCCCCTATAATGCATGTGTCACGGTCTCAAACTTTGGCGATCGGGAGGCCGTATTTCAGAACTCCCCGAACAAGCTCTCCCCCAAAGGCTGACAAGTTGAACATGTACATGGTGAGATTCGGGAGACAAACTCGATGGAAGTTTATATTTAGAGAATCAATATATAAGTTAGACACTAAAAAAATCTCGTGTCGTATTCTATAATGCTCGACATCCTTTGTTTCCCTTTCCGCTAATTGATATCGGTTGTTTTTAGGGTTTCTTGGAATTTTATTCAGTTTTTAGGGTTTTTAGGAATGTTCATATTTCTATTTCGCCACGTAAATTCTATCTTATAAGTATGCTCGTGTGACTAATTTCTGTCGACGTGCAACACCGTCGAGTAGTGCTAACATGGTATTCCGGTGAGACGTAAAATACAAGTATACAGCATTCATCCATATAGGCAATGAAGACAAAATACACTGTAAAACCGTATTCTCTTTTCCTCGTATATAAACTGATATCCGTGCCTTGTCTTCTGTTCTTATGCTTCATCCATATGATCAATGATGAATTACATATATATATATATATATATATATATGCATGCATGCGTACGCAAAACATCCATGTGCCTGTCCGGTACGATAACTTGTCCGATGAAGGCGACTTCTCAAATAATGTAATTGCAATTATTGAATGACATGTCTAACGCATATACCCGAATCCGGAAATCGTGTTGGGTTAAAAAGCCTTTCCAGGGGCATGGCATGGCATGGCATGAAGGGTAGGAATTTGAAAGATGGGTGCCTAAACCTTAACCCTTGTCTCCATTATTCATTTTGTTGCCAATGTCCAAAAACGATGGCAGTGAGCTGCTCTTCCGGGTAAGTGTTTGGGTGGTGGGATCGCCTTTTTCTCGTTTGGGAGAAGGGATGGGAACAAATTCCTGCAGAGATTCTCTCTTGCTGAAAATAGGGTGGATTATTTGGAAAAGGCGACTTACGAAAAAATAGAAAATTTAAAGCTTTTCCAGCCAACCAGTGGTCCAAACTAAAGCTGCAAGGAAATTAGAAAGATGGTTTGATAAAATTGGTACCATTCTCGATTTCATTAGGATTAAGAGGTTCTGAGTTCAGTTTTTATTACTGAGACTCTCCCGCACCCCTTTATCCCTCTTCTTTCTATCTCATTCTAGGCATATGCTTTTTTCTTGTACAAATAATTGAAATGAGCTTATTGAAATGCAAGAAAATACGATCCGTCCGTGTGGACCCGATCAACTTAATCCGAACCTGACTCAGTTGGAAAATACTCTCTCTAAATTCAAATGGTTATATTGTTTCACCGAGGAGCCATGTCTATTGTGTGAAAGGTTAAGACTCCTCCTTATCTTCAACTACCAATAACTAAAACAGTAGACAGCAATGCAATTAATTTTGGGTGTGTAAAAAGAGCAACTTTTAGAGAGAAAAACTAAGTGAGTTCGGATTACCTGTTACTCAAATTAGAGATCGAGTTAGAGAGTTCTTGTGCTATGAATCGCGTTTGGTTCTCTCTCGATTACTTAGTGAGAATCCACTACCGGTGTGTTCGTGTTCTTGAAGGTACTTGATACGTAATTCCATCCCGCACAAGGATCTTAATTGGTTAAAGGTATACCGACAACCTATTTAGGTATTTTAATATGTGTAAATATGAATTTTTTCTATGTGATATATGTATGTGTTTGAAATCTTACATCAATTTTAAAAATTCCAACATGAAATGATTATCACTTTTCTTGGTTAGATTTGTGGTTCGATTGTTATGAATAAAGTAAGTGAATGATTGGAAGAACTTTATCATTTAGTAGATGCATCATATTCAAATATGGACTAATAAAAGTTAATTGAGATTTTGGATATCGGGTGGTGTTTGCTGACTAAAACTCTTAAGATATCGAGTTTCAATCATGTAGATGGAGAAAATCAACGGTTGAATGAGTTTTATTTCTTGGTGGATTAATGTGAACTCGAGCTTGAATTATTTAAAATTTATTAAACTTTAAATATAAAGTAGTATATACAAATATATATATTTATTAGCTTGCTTACATATTATATTATGATGCCGCATTTTATGCTTACTTATTATTTATTATTACGACTATTAATTTAAAAGAATTATTGATCAGCCGAGAAATTTCAAGAACATATAAATATACAAATATGTGGGGTTAGCCCTAGTTGTGCGGGGCCTCGCAATTTGAGGAGCATTGGAATGAGCTTTTCTTCGTGCTCCCAATTTTTCACCATTAATTGTCTCGTAATATTAATTATCTTCCCACTGACAATACTCTCGGGGAATTCACAGTACGTGAAAAAAAAAATTAGAAAAACATTAGTGGACCAAATCCGACAGAGAAATAAAAAAAAAAAAAAACGATGTCTCAGTAGATATGGATTAATTGAGACAAGTCAACATCACTTTTCCTTTAATTAGATCTTACATTCAAGGCTCGCAATTGGAGAAAACTTTTATTTTAAAGAAAATTTATATCTTAGTAGGCCGACTTAACTCAAACATGATTATTTTTGACAAGTTAGATTTTTGAATATCAGATGATATAATAAATCGTATGTATAAGATATCCATGGGTACGTTTTTGTATCGAATGATGTGATATGGTATACATATACCCTATTGATATCAAATTGATGCCGAAGTGTTGTTTTGGATTCTATCTTTATTGTCAAATAAAAAAGAAGTTGATCCGAGTGAGGAGAGAATGGCCATATGTTAGATGAAATATGAACGGTGAAACCAAGGAGAGACTCTACTGTATAACTGGTATATCACGTGACAGTACTTGTGTGCTGTTTGCTTTCATGGTATCATAAATAAATAAAAATCAATCATTTCAATATTTTTTATAAAACTCTAAAGACAAAAGAAAACCCTGTGAAATAACTTAATCTTATTAGTCTTTGACACCACATAAGTATTATCATAAGTATTGTTACGTGATATGTAGGTAGACATTTGTTGTTTGAATTGAATGCACGGTCGATTTTTGAGATCATTTTGAACTATGTACGTGAGCAAGAAGAATTAAATTAAAAATTGGTTCCACATTAAACTAAACGTAAATGGATATTTGTGCTCATTTGGGGTTCCGATTACTTTTCCGGGGACCATAAACCAAACGGGTCCACGATGGGCGGGCCACTGCTAGGCCCAAGTTCCCGGGATCAGCCTAGGCCCGACTCGATACTTAAAATAGTTGGGCCCTTCGTTTTCGGCACATCCCTTCGAATGGCGTCAGGAAAAATTGGAGCAGGCCTTCTATCATTGATCAGAGGTTTCTAAAAAATATATATATACATAAATTTAGAAAGGATTAAATGAAAGATTGAATAAAATGACAGTTCCACCGATAAGAATTGAACTCAAGACCTTTTCACAATCGACAATAATATCGCTGCGCCAAACTCTTGTTCACCGGATCTGTCGGTAATTTTATTCTTCTGGAAAAAGGTGCTCGCTATGACATCTTAAACATCTTTTTTTTTTTTTGTTTAAAGGGGGAATATATATTGGTTACTTAGGTTTCAGATACAAAAATAGAGGGCCTACCCTCTTCCATCGTAGTCATTCTCGTTGCATACGTTCCTATATAATCCGCATACAATAGGTCCAAGACCTCCTCAGGGGGGTGGTCCAAAACAAGTAATCCAGCTGCCCTAGTCCTTGCCAGCTTCGCTAATGCATCTGCTACGCCGTTTCCTTCACGGTAGATAAACCTCCTCCGGCTCCGCTGGAATCCCCGGAATAGAGTCCTGCATTCAATAATGATGGGCATTAGTGTTATGTTCTGTTCTTCCGATCCCCAGATTAGGTCGAGGGCTATCTTGGCGTCCATTTCCACCTCTAGGAATTGGACGCCCATCTCGGTAGCAAACCTCAACCCATCTCGGATCGCCCATAGCTCAACTGTAACACTATCAGTTATGCCTAAGAATCTCATGAATCCCCAGACCCAGTTGCCGTTAGAGTCCCTTAGGACACCTCCAGCCCCTGCACGGCCTGGGTTACCTGCTACTGAACCATCGGAGTTCAGTCTGGTCCAGTTCTCCTCCGGTGGATACCACCTGATCATGGACGGGACGCGCCTACCTGCTCGTGACGCTGCATTCTGGGCTGCCTGGACTTCAGTTGCCCAACCCAGACAGAGCTGGGTTAAGTTGCTGTCACTGTTCTTTCCTTCAAAGATTCGGCGATTTCTCTGTTTCCATAAGCTCCATATAGCTTGAGCAAAGACAAAGGTCCATTTGATCCCATTGTCTAGGAGCTCATAGCTACATAGCTTGGACCGAATCCAATCAGACATCGACAGAGAACATCTTAAACATCTATTGTGGCGCAGCAATGACTTATTCAGTAATTAGAAAAGAAAAAAAGGAATAAATTACTCATTCTGATAAGTTCTAATCGGTGTCATGGGTCTAATGTCTATGACATGGAATGACCTGCCCAAGAAGTGCTGGCTAATTAGTGTGGAATCTACATGAATTTTAGGTGTATACTTATTATATCCATTAATTCAGTAGGACTTGACTAATCTACGTTTATGTTGGATCGGTCAACAAGGGAATAAAACTGTCATAATATAAATTTTCTTCATTCATAAAATTCGAAACTCAAAACTTTACTTGAGAAGAAGAGATATCTTACCATGTCAATTAAATTACGTTGGTCAATCTAGACGGTTCTGTTATCTACTAAAGGTTAGCAGTTGCTCTTACCCTTTTCATGTAAGGGCCTAAATCCATACCGTACAGTCTGCTCCCGTACGGTTTTGCATGGTCTGCATTTGAGTGTACAGACCCACAAACGCACACATAATTAATTAATTAATGCATGCAAAATACCTTAACTCTAAACTATTTTATTAATTTTTTACATGAGATTACAAGAATCTCGAGTATGTATTCATCTAAAAATCTATGCCATGTGTTCACACTTGACACGTGCCATTAAATATCCGTCTTCAACAACTAACCTCGAGTCAGGTATTTTTCTTCCGGTCTTAGGTAAGTGGGGAGAAACTATCACGAGACAGACATTCTTCCATTCTTGGGCTAACATGCGAGTCGAACTTTTTCCGTACTCGATAAACTAACCACGAACCGAGCATTTTTCTTATGGTCTTATGCCTGACATGGTATGTGTTCAAGATCGAACTATTCTGATACCATATTAAAATTTTCACCTCGATTACAAGAATCTTACAAGAATCTCAAACTCATATCCACCTAAAAGCCTAACCTGATAAGTGGTGGTGTCCAATTCTGTTATAAATTTAAATTTATTCTTTAATCTAGTCGATATGAGATTTAATTATCAATATATTTGGTCAGGTTTCTGTTTCTCTTTAGTGTCCTCATCTTTCATGTCATTTTTGACAAAAAATGGTCTTTTTTATTTGTTTGTTTAATATTATAAACTTTGGACGACCAAGAAGCTCTCTTATGCAGGAAGACTCCAATTAGTTCAATCTGTGATATACTCCCTTGTGAATTTTTGGTGCGGTGCCTTTATCCTCCCTAAGAAAGTAATCGCTGCAGTGGAGCAAAGATGCAAATCTTTCCTATGGAAATCAAAAGCAAATGACGCAAGAGGTGCAAAGATAAAATGGGATACTGTTTGTTTACCTAAAGCTGAAGGGGGATTGGGATTTAAAGGATGTGGAATCTTGGAATGCTGGCTGTGGGATAAATTTCATATGGTTACTTTTTAAGAGAGCTGGTTCGTTATGGATAGTTTGAGTTAAAGCCTATCTACTAAAAGGAAAGAGTTTTTGGGCTCTTAAAATCCCTTCAGTCTGTGCCTAAATTTTATCCCTTTTGAAATATTACTATTGGAGACGGTAGAACCGCCTAATTTTGGTACGACAACTGGTGTGATAGACTCCCTCTATTTTATGAGGGTCAGTGCACCTACGATCTTTCGATATCAGCCACTATTGCTGAAGTTTGCTGCAATACAAGCTGGATGGCTCGTAGTTACCGAGATGAATACAGACAAATCATCCAAAGGCTGATCCTAAATACCCAATTATGCCCAGACAATCAAGACAGACTTTGGTAGTTGCCCAGCAGCAATGAGATCTTTAGGTTAGAAATACCTGGGATGCAATAAGACAACAAAGAGGTAAAGTCTTTTGAAGCAAGTTAGTGCGGTTCTCCCCAGCATTCCCAAACATTAGTTCATCAATTGGCTTGCTGCGAACAATAGATTGGCCATGCTTGACCGTATCAAGAAGTGGAATGTAAATGTTGACTCAATTTACAAGTTGTGCTTATGTGAGAATGAAAGTAGAGAGTATATTTTCTTCTCCTGCTCATTTAGTAAGTCTATATGGGAGAGAATCTTGCAAAAGATGGGATTAGCTCGTCCTGTTTGGAATTGGAACTCAGAGCTAGCATGGGCCACTAACCACCTCCGACGAAAGGCAATCGAGAAAAATCTTACTAAAATTACTGTGGCATGCACATATATTTTGTCTGGAATGAGAGGAGTAAAGTGATATTCTGTCAAGAGCGCCCTTCTTTTAAAAGAGTCTGGGGAGCAATTGAAAGTTCTGCTCGAGAAAGGTTGCTGGGACTTGAAATCCTTAGGATGAAAGTCATAAAAGATTACCAAATCCAAATTCAAGCAGGGGATCTCGCAAATATGTAATCTTGTTTCTTTCTTTCTTGGGCCTTTTGTTTTAGCCCTGTCTGTGGGCTAGATTTATTTGTATGTACCCTTTCCTCTATGTAAAAAAAAGATGAGAGGATAATTCTAGGCTGTGAAGTATTTTTCATTGATAGCGTAGGAGTCAATATATACAAACTGGTTGCTGAATAAATCAAGCAACAAATCAAAAGGATTTCCACGAGAATCGTGGAAAATAAATCTTGAAGATTACATGAATATACAACTATTCTAATAATATAATATATTTCCTAATACTCCCCCTCAAGTTGGAGAGAGAGGATTTCGAACTCCCAACTTGTGAAGAAGAAATTGGAAGCGATCGCGTCCTAGTGCCTTGGTGAAAATGTCAGCCAACTGGAGACGACTGGTGACATGGGTAGTAGAGATAGCGCCGGACTTGATGTGCTCACGTACGAAATGGCAGTCGATCTCAATATGTTTTGTCCTTTCATGAAAGACTGGATTAGCAGCGATATGTAAAGCTGCCTGGTTATCACAATATAACTGCATTGGTCGACCCTGTGGAACATGTAAAGCTGAAAGTAAGTTCCGTAACCACAATAACTCACTAACAGCAGCTGCCATAGCTCGATATTCAGCTTCAGCAGAGGAACGAGAGACGGTAGTCTGTTTCTTTGTTTTCCATGAGATAGGGCTGCCACCGAGTGTAATAAAATAGCCTGATGTGGATCGTCGAGTCATTGGACAAGAGGCCCAATCAGAATCACGATGCGCCACTAGGCTCATAGAGGAAGGATTAAGAAAGATCCCTTGAGCAGGAGATTGTTTTAAATACCGAAGTACTCTGAGAGCTGCATTCCAGTGCCCTTCACGTGGTTGGTGCATAAACTGAGACAGAATGTGAACAGAATAACAAAGTTCTGGTCTGGTAATAGTGAGATAAATCAAGCGACCCACCAGGCGACGATATCTGCCAGAATCGGCTAAAAGAGGTCCAGAGTCATCAGATAACTTGTGTTGTTGCTCCATGGGAAAGTAAGAAGGTCGAGACCCAAGCATTCCACATTCAGTAAGGATGTCAAGGGTATACTTGCGCTGACTGAGAAAAAGACCAGAAGAAAGTCGAGCAACTTCGATACCAAGAAAGTATGTAAGAGGCCCCAAATCCTTAAGACGAAAGCAAGTACCGAGGTAACGCTTAAAGGTGGCACAATAGTCGGAATTATTCCCTACCACAAGCATGTCATCAACGTAGACTAATACGGCAAGAAATAAATTACCTCTGGTAAGAGTAAAGAGAGAGTGATCTGTACTTGTCTGCAGGAAACCAAACCGTCGTAGGGCATCAGCAAATTTGGAAAACCAATTTCTTGAGGCCTGTCGCAGTCCGTACAAAGACTTATGTAGTCGACAGACGTTCCCTTGGGTGGAAGAAAATCCAGGCGGCAGGGACATGTATACCTCTTCCTCAAGATCACCATGTAAAAAGGCATTGTGAACATCCATCTGGTGTATTTCCCATCCCTTCGCAATGGCGACGGACAACAAACATCGAACCGTAACGAGTTTAGCAACAGGAGCGAATGTTTCGTGAAAATCAATACCTTCAATCTGAGTAAACCCCTTTGCGACCAAACGTGCCTTATACCGTTCAATAGTCCCGTCAGCGTGACGTTTAATTTTGTAAACCCATCTACAACCAACCGGCCTTTTATCAGGAGGTAATGATTGAATACTCCATGTGCCATTCGCCTCCAGTGCCCGGATTTCCTCGGCCATTGCCACACGCCATCGTGGATCTCGGACTGCCTGTCTGTAATTTCTGGGCTCACGATCAGAGTCAATTGCAGCCAAGTACGATAATTGATGATTTGAGATATGCTCATAAGAAAGAAAATTCTCAATAGAGTGACACGTACCCGAGGAATTTGATGGAGTGAGTGAGCAAGGGGGGGATGTCTCGGCCGTGTGGCAAATATAATCTGATAACCGAGTTGGCATTTTTCTCTGTCTCAATGATTTACGTGTCTCCTCGGCTCTGCTGGAATCGGGTGAATTGGACATGGCCGAATGAGGCTGAAACTCGCTGCAAACTGGATCTAGTTGACCAAAGTTCTGCTGGCCCACGTTCGTGGGCTTACTCGGGCCATCAGCACTAGGCCCATCAGGTGTGGCAATAGAGACAGGCTGTGTTCTGGAGGCAGTTCTCGGGCCTGTGCTTCGTGGGAGCCCAATTTCGGCCCTCTCAGCCTTTTCTGGGCTGACTGGCAGATGATGAGCAGGGACAGTGCACTCCCCCTGTTGTAGAAGCCCAGTCATTGGCAGGATCTCCCCAACGGTTTGGACCGACCCAGCCGGGTCAGTGTGCAGCCTCCGATCCGATTCATCAGGTTCAAGTGATGAGGAGAATGGGAATATATGTTCATAAAAGATGACATCTCTACTCACAAAAACTTCCCGAGATTGAAGGTCATATACACGCCATCCCTTTTTACCAAAAGGATAACCAATGAAAACACATCGTCGTGATCGATCTCCAAACTTATCTTGAGTGCGGCACTTGGCATAACAAAGGGATCCAAAGACTCGTAGGTGAGATAAATCCGGTGATCTATTGAAAATGATTTCATGGGGGCTCGAACCCGATAAGAGAGAAGTGGGTATGAGATTAATCAAATGAGCAGTCGTAGTAACACACTCACCCCAGAACTCAACCGGAAGAGAGGCTTGAAATAGTAGAGCTCGTGCCACATTCAAAATGTGACGATGTTTTCTTTCCACCCGACCATTCTGTTGAGGCGTGTCTACGCAACTTGTTTGGTGGATGATTCCTTTCTCCAAAAAGAAATCCTGCAGTTCTTTTGACAAAAATTCAAGGCCATTGTCACTTCGAATAATTTTGACAGTCCGATCAAATTGATTGTGAACATAGTTACAAAAGCCCATAAGATGACGTTTGGCCTCGGATTTTTCTCGTAGTAAATAAAGCCAAGTGCCCCTGCTATAGTTATCAACCACAGTGAGAAAATAACGAGCTCCCGAAAGTGAAGGAACTTTGTAAGGACCCCATAAATCACAGTGAACTAATTGAAATAAACACGTGGCTTTATTGACACTGTCTGAAAAATTGGAACGAGTTTGTTTTGCCCGATGACAAATGTCACAATCCTTACTCGATTGCTCGCCTAAATTTAAATCAATCCCATTCATTGTAACATGGCTACCGGGATGTCCAAGCCTCATATGCCATAACCCAAGACCTCTTCTAGACGAACATGCAATAACTGAACGAGCCACGTGCCGTAGATAGTAGACCCCCCTTTGATACTCACCCACTCCAATCGTCATCCTCGAAGTGCGGTCCTGTATGAGACAGCCATCTTGTGAGAATATTAACCGACAATTCATATCAGCAATAAGTCGGCCAGCAGAAATCAAATTACAGGTAAAACCGGGCACGAATAATACGTCTTTCAAACAAATTTCTCCCTCAAGAGCATATTCGCCTATTTGTGTAGCCTGTAATGACTTTCCATTAGGAATATAAACAGGTGAAAAACCTTTGATTATTCTCGGATCCTTAAGTAAACTCGAATTTCCTGTCATGTGCATTGACGCACCAGTATCGATAATCCATTCATTCGTTACTGAGACAAAACAGTTACCAGACATGGGCGGAGACTCATTCTCATCGGTGCCCAAGATGTTAAGAAGACGCTTGAACTGTGAAGCCGACAATCCACGAGTTGAAAAATTATTTGGTTGACTTTCGGTGCCGTTGTCGTTGATCTGGAGGTCAGGTGCAACATTCTGTACTTGATGAACATGATTGGCTGAGGAAGGCCCGAGAGAGTGAAGCCCAAAGGAGTGGGGTCCATAGGCTTGCTGTGAAGAGTTTTGAGCAAAATGGGCTTGTTGACTTTGTCTGGGCCCATGCTGATTGTGCCTCGGCCCGTTCTGTGGACCAGCTTGTCTGCGTCAGGAGAAACTGCCGCCCCCTCTTCTGGGCTTGTCTGGACGAGGTGGCCCGCGACTCATCCCTCGATCAGTTCTAGGCTGGATGTTGTCTCGGTTCTGGGAATCAGCCCACTCCGGAAAACCGTGCAGAGCCCAGCATGTCGATTGAAGATGTCCATCCCGGCCACAATAAGTACAAGACGGCCTTTCCCGGTATGTCGTGCGATTACTGACTCCTTTGGCCACAAAGGCTACGGTTCCTGATTCCGTGGCTTGGGAAACAACTCTTTGTCGTTCGTCGTGAATAACAATAGAGTAAATTCTACTTAATGAAGGAAGTGGCTCCATACTAAGTATATTTGAACGTACCGTGCCATAGTCCGAATTGAGACCCATCAAAAAATGATATATCTTCTCCTGTTCCCGGTGTGTATTTATTTGAGCTGCAGCTCCACACGTGCATGCCGGGAGCTCAAGGTAATTTTCGAGTTTGTCCCAAAGGCCCTTCAACTTAGAATAATATTCCGAGACTGTTTTTCCTTCCTGCTTCATAAGACAAATTTGAGACTTAATCTGGTAAATTCGAGTTCGATTACCTTGAGAATAACGTTCCTTGAGATCTTCCCATAGTACTTTGGCATCATCTACATGTGCCACCGTGACTTGCAAGTCCTTTTCCAAAGTATTAAACATCCAAGCGATCAACATCGAGTTGCAGACCATCCACTGTTCAGCAAGTGGATCATTATCTTCAGGCTTCTTAACCGTTCCATCGATAAACCCAAGTTTATTTTTTGCACGAAGAGCATTCCTCATTGCTCGCGACCACGTCAGATAATTACTTCCATTCAACAAGCAGGAAATCAG
The DNA here is from genome assembly GCA_037672795.1 of Lagerstroemia speciosa. NCBI lineage: Eukaryota > Viridiplantae > Streptophyta > Magnoliopsida > Myrtales > Lythraceae > Lagerstroemia > Lagerstroemia speciosa. Next base: position 4,247,669 of record CM075296.1, read on the forward strand.
TATGTTTCCAGGGCTATCAGAATTGCTCAGCATGAAGGCTGAAGGAACGGCAAAAGAGGATTCATTTTGTTTTGCCATGGGAATATTGGGACGAAGGAGAATTATAAGAAGGGATCGAACAACAGAAGAACAATATTAGGATTGAATAGGATCTTGCTCTGATACCATGTAAGAAAAAGATGAGAGGATAATTCTAGGCTGTGAAGTATTTTTCATTGATAGCGTAGGAGTCAATATATACAAACTGGTTGCTGAATAAATCAAGCAACAAATCAAAAGGATTTCCACGAGAATCGTGGAAAATAAATCTTGAAGATTACACGAATATACAACTATTCTAATAATATAATATATTTCCTAATACTCTAACCCAATACTCATACATAAACCATTTATAAATATATAAAGAGTATCACTTACGAATAAAAAAATAATATTATAAACCGGATGCCTCTATATACAACCCCATCGAGCATCCTTTTGCCTGTCGGGATTGGTGTCTTGGACGCCACGACATGGCAGGCCTGGCCTGCCGCAGAACACGTTCAGCCAGTAGTCGCTTGTCCATCTGCTTGTTACAATTTTTTTGCCCTCTCGTCCCATTGTGTATGATCTCTGTCTCTCTCTGAACCTGAACCCGTTGGAGTTACACTTAGATTTGTACATTCACGACAAATCGAGGGATGTATTGTCTCGAGGAGCAATCGAGACAGCTCAGAGATTCACATTCTCCACGACTCAGAAGAAAAAAGCAAGATGCAATTCTCGTCTCTCTTGCTGGGAGCTTCCACTTTTTGTGGATGATGGTGGTGGCAGGTGATGGTGATGATGATGAGAAGAATTCCGTGGCTGCCAGCCGACTTTGTCACGACGTGGGAAGCTGTGGAGATAAATCATGAATGAAGTGCGCAAATATTTATTGCAGTATTTGTTGAAGCAAAGTCAGTCAATGGAGCCACAAATTCTAGAAGAAATCCAAGCACTATAGCTGTGATTGTTTACTGGTGAACAAACTTATCCTCCCTCCTTGTATCTAAACCTTTTAGGTCACGATAACAAATTTTTCGTACATACCATGATTCTTTTTACAATTTATTCGATATGGGATTCAGATTTCAATTCCCGCCCCTCATGTTAATACAGTATATACTTGACACATGCCCCTCAACAACTAATCTGGAACTAGACATTTTTCTTCGTACCCGGTGAGGAGGAACGAGCGACCACTGGATGGACTCTCTCTTCTATTTTCGTGCTAACAACTTCATACTAGCTGGACATCTTTCTTTCGGTTTCGTGATTTTCACAAGCTCCACGCTCGAGCTCAACAACTAATCACGAGCTGTGCATTTTTTTCCGTCTCGAATTTACTCTTATTGTATGAGATTAATTATAAGAAATTTGGATGCATATCCACTTAAAATTTAAACTTTGTAGGTGGCGGTACGGAATTCATTTTATATACCATAATTCTTTTTAGTTCATTGGATATGTGATTCATGAACAATGAAATCTTGACTAGGATGGACTCATATCATTCCAATTCGTGTTCGAAGAAACTAAGGAGAGTAGGAGCAGGAAAAAATGATCAGTCATAGTGACTATGTAAGCTAAAAATATTATTCAACGGAAGAATTAATGTCGTATATGATTTCAAAGAACATGTTTGTCGTCGTCGTCTAGTTTGTCCAACCCATAATGCCCACCATCCTTTGACTCTTAATTTGTCCTTCGCCCTAAGCTTCCCTTCATTTTGATCCATACGTCCAAACCAAAGTTCCCATTATCGTTTATCCTCTCCCTCCAAAGCCATACACAACCACGACATCTGTGTACGTATATGTGGTGTGTATGTATCTATATATGCATATGTTTTCATCAACACTGACTGGAGAGAAGGGTGGTCTTGGTGCGCGTTTCTAGTTAACACTATCGTTAGTATGGCTAAGGCTAACTTCCTCTCTCTCCTTTCCATATGTCTCTTTCTCCATTCCTTGAGCTTGACCTCTGCTGCTGCTGCTGATAGCATTAATGATAGCGCAGCCACCTCGGACTCGGATAGAGTGATTAATCTGCCTGGGCAGCCATCGCAGCCGCCCATCGCCCAGTTCTCTGGTTACGTCACGGTCCATCCGGGCCATGGCAGGGCCCTGTTCTACTGGTTCTTCGAGGCACAGTCCGGGCCGTCCCAGAAGCCCCTCCTCCTGTGGCTCAATGGAGGTAAAACACTTTCTTTTTCTAGTATTGAATGTAAGATGAATGAGTCATCTCACATTTTTTACCTGGATTTTTGTATCTTCTGTGTCTTGAAGGTCCTGGGTGTTCATCAATTGGGTATGGAGCTGCTTCAGAGCTGGGCCCCCTTAGAGTTGACACCAATGGCACCGCACTTCTTTTCAACAACTATGCTTGGAATCAAGGTCACCCTCTGTGTCTCTAACCATATTGAACTTTCCATTGTAACGGTGGCCCGTGGTGTAGAAGGGAATAGAAGGAATACCATGGACCAGGGGTACCGGGTATCCCACGGATAAGGATCGAGTTTTGAACCCCCGGTCTTGGTCTGAAAGCAATGTAACAGCACCACGCCCACTTTCTCAACTCTTACGTATTGAATTTCGTTTGATGAGAGGTTTTCAAAATCAGATTCGGTTTCACTTTTGGGATGATTCTCTGAGGAAGAAATACCCAAATTACATGTCATAAATTGCGTTGACTTTTCTTTCTTGTCTGCCAATATGTCTTTAACATGCGTTTCTTTACGGCTGTGAATCGTTGATAATCTATACGAACATGCTAAGACCCTGTAATGCATAATCATTCGACTGCAGAGGTGAATCTGCTGTTTGTGGAATCCCCGGTTGGAGTCGGGTTCTCCTACACCAACACTTCGTCTGATCTATCCACCTTGGACGATGCATTTGTCGGTAACTACTGATCTTTCAAATCAGTATAGACTGTTCTCAATTCAACTTGATTGAATTTATTCTTATACCGAACGCCGGTGTTGCTCTGACATATGATGCACACTCAGCGGAGGACACATACAGTTTTCTAGAGAATTGGATGCAGAGGTTCCCGCAGTACAAGACCCGGGATTTCTTCGTTGCAGGAGAGAGCTATGCAGGTGACAAAACTGGCAGCTCCCATCTCCTTTCGGGAAATTGAATCAGTCTCACAGTAGTCCAGCACTGATCATTGACGTGGATTGCACGACAATCACAGACCTGACTTAGTGCTGGTCTTGTGCAGGTCATTACGTGCCCCAACTAGCAGAGCTCATCTACGACAGAAACAAGAACACATCGAGATACCCAACAATCAACCTCAAAGGCTTCATCGTACGTATGTCGTATACGATTTGGTAGGATTAACAATGGTAAACTAAAGGCTCGCAGGTGATCAGCCACGGAAAAATGATTTAACATCACTATTTTCAGTTTTCAGCGGAAAGCAAGTATCAAAAACGAACATACTTGGGGTGCATTTTCTCTAGCTCACTGCAGTGTTCGACTGTGCTGTAGGTTGGGAATCCCGAAACCAACGACACCTATGATTACAGGGGACTGCTAGAATACGCATGGAGCCATGCCGTGATATCAGACCAGCTCTATGATAAGGCCAAGTCGGTATGCGATTTCAAGCTCAAGGACTGGTCCGAGGACTGCAATAAAGCCATGTCTGCAGTTTTCGGAACCTATCAGGAGATAGACATTTACAACATCTACGCTCCTTCCTGCCTCCTCAACAGCAGCACTGCATCATTTCCATTACCAGCAGTCGATTTACATTCTCGGTTAAAGAGTCAGCAGTTTGGCAGTCATAGCATGAGGAGGACGAGAATCCCGGGAGGGTACAACCCGTGCTATTCGGCAAATGCAGCGGAGTACTTCAACAGGCCGGATGTTCAGTCTGCTCTTCATGCCAGAAGAGGGAACGGGACCGTGAAGTGGGAGGCCTGCAAGTAAGTGTTTGTGGCTTTGAGCCCAACGAACTCTATGAATGTACGCTTTTCATTCTCGATGAATTCGGATCTCTATAACTTTTTTTTCCCGGATTTCCAGTGATGCTGTCTCCGGATCATATAACACCAGTGTCTCTTCTGTCTTGCCAATCTACACCAAACTCATCAAGGGTGGACTCAAGATCTGGGTCTACAGGTACGTGCAGTTTAGAATCAACACATAAATATGGGAAATGCAAGTTTTTCTTCTAGTGGACTGTGCGGGTCTATCGAAACATGTTCTTTCTCTTCAAATATACATTTACCAGACTGGATACAAAGTCTATCGGGAGACTTTTTTCTGTGTATAGTTGCCCAGGAGTCCAATATGCCCTCACTAATTCAGGTTATTGTCAGTAGGTAATTATTCTATCAGGTTAAACTGCTGATACTGTTTTGGGTTTGTCGAACACAGTGGAGATGTTGATGGTAGGGTTCCGGTGATCGGATCCCGGTACTGCATGGAGGCGCTCGGGCTCCCCCTCAAGTCACCCTGGCGCTCTTGGTACCACAACCACCAGGTTAGCCTGATCGTTCTTGTCCCGGTACAGTTGCAAGAATCTTGTCCAGCTGTAGTTGTTGATAGGTGTCAATCTGGTTGACCACGGTCTTCTAGGTCGGAGGGAGGATTCTGGAGTTCGACGGGGTGACATTATTGACAGTGAGAGGCGCCGGCCACCTGGTCCCGATGGACAAGCCAAGTGAGGCCCTGGCTTTCCTCCATTCTTACTTAACCGGAGAAGAGCTGCCCAAGCAGAGATACTAATGAGCTCTCCGGGTTACGAGCCAATAGAAACAGAATAATTGATCGACCAGTCAGTCCATGGATCACATATCTCGAATCCGGGTGAGAAAAAATCTTCTTAGATAGGATTAATAACTCCTCTTGTCCTGTGCCAATGGAAATGATTATCGCCGCAGCATTGCTGCTGGAGAGTTCCTCGTTTCCATAAACCTCTGCAGTCATGTTGCACATCTTTCCACCACACAAAATTTTAAGATTGTCCTCGATCGAGACAAAAACCGAATGGCCGATTCGGATATGATGTTTCCTTTGACTAAAAAACGGACAATGTTTTACAGAAGAGAACACCAGAATGGAGGGAAGCTGACCAGCTTGGCAAGAACATACTCTGCACACTAAAAAATCTGACGGTTTCCTTCCCTGGAGATTCAGTAAGGGGAGAGTCGGACAGATTTTGGGACGGTCGAAAGATCCAGAAAAAAAAATTCCCGGGCCATTAGCTGTTGGTCATGCTAAAGTATGCCAAACTCTGCAATGCATGAATTCTTGCACAGGCCAATCTGCTGTGTTTGGAACCCCTCAGTTCCCTTTCACCAGACCCAGTTGAACGCTTTGCCTTCGTTATGGCAAAAGTCAATGATTCCTACTTTGACTCAATAACGCCAGTGCATCAGTACGTGCGACTAGTTGTGTTGAAAAACTCAATCATTCCAAACTAAATGGCAATTTGAGGTTCATCTCCCGGGCCATTAGTGTTAGTAATATACCCTAAATCCAATCACATATGATGCAATTAGTTCTATTTTTATTCAATGAAATATAATTTCAGGCATTTTTTATTCATCATGTGTTGTGCATATCTATTACTCTGATGAAGCCCATAAATTGAGGTTTATTTCAGAGTTATGATGAGATCATACTAAGGAGACCCAAAATCGCGGAAACCTTAATTTAAAAACGTTTCTAGTCATAGGATCATTGAATAGGGGATCACTGATCCAGTAAGACCAGTATACTCGTTACATGTTCTAAAGTAAAGGAGATCACTGATCCAGTAAGACTAGTATACTCGTTACATGTTCTAAAATAAAGGGTAACTGATCTCACAGCAATTTCTAAAGAGTTACCAACGTAAAAGTGTAGGTGCTCATTATAGAATGTGTTCACTGAACTGATTAGCTAGAAGATGGCCCAATGGATTTTAGATGTCAATAGGCTAATTCTCAGGTGATAGTAGATATAAGTAATCATTAGCCTTGAGAGTACCATAGTACCTTGTAGTTGTGAAATTAAAATTTGGGTCTATTCCTTGACATGACTCTTTGATATGTGTGTAGGGTATTTTGAACTCAATGATACTTTTATGGAGGTGGTGAGAAAGAACCAGTTACTCCTAATAGGAGAAAATGTCTTATGTATTCTGTTTAGTATTGACTCGGGAAATATCTGGTCAAAGTAGAATGAAAATTGAAAAAAAAATTTCCAATATTTCATAATTGAGTTAAATACTTGAGAATTGGAAACATGTGAATAAGTATCGAGGTTTGACATTTTATCTATACCCTAACTTATTCGGGATATTGCATAACTAAAGGATTTAATTATATAGTAACTAATTACCAAATGGTGTTCGATCCTCCGATTGAAATCCTCACTATCCGAGCAGTCATGACACGTTGTTTGATGTCAATCTTGATTTGTGGGTCTATACGATTAAGAGTTAATCGAATAATTTTATTAAAGAGTTTAATGAGATTATTTTGGATATAATTATTGAACCTACTGCCCGCTTAGTGTGGAACCCAATATATCACACACAATACAGGTTTTTCCTGTAACCAAAATTTAATAGTTTAAAATTTGGATCGAGCAATTGAAATTTTTGCTAGTACGAATTAGCCTATAATGGTCACACACCTTATTGGATAAGGTTAACACGGAACAAAATATTGGATTTATAGTAAACCGATAAATAAATATTCTCGGTTACACGGCCATTACCAAATACGATTCAGTTAAATTTATTAGATACACGTGCACAAAAATTTAATCAATTGATGGCTTTTTCAACCAAATTGATGAACGGCTTTCCCGAAAATGTTTTTGCGGCCGTTTGTACGTTATTCACCAATAATGATGCAGCGTTCATTTTTATATTAAATCAAATAACGTACATTTAGAGGAATGTGAATGTGCCTACATGGGTTAATGACATATAATAGAAAATTGGCAAGTAACAAAAAAAAAAAGAAAAAAAGAAAAAAGAAAAAGTGACGAGTCTCCCAACTTGACCGAGAGCCCAGAAAATACTATCTGAAATTTGAATTCCGATGGTGACCGATAGGGAAAAGGGTTCTCCCAAAATCAACCACAAAGTGTGGCGTGGATATCGTGGAGGGCGTGCACGTGTGCGTCTAGTCCAAGAATTGACCCCGAAAAGTTCGTGGTCGGAGATACCGGATCAAGGAGGTAGTGTCAAATAGCGTCAACCCGAGGAATACAACACAGGGACCGAGTCAGAGTTCTCGTAGATATAATTCTAAACACCAGTTTTAGTTAAAATTTCGAATTACCTCGAAGTGACCGTTGAGATTGAAAATAAAAATTTTTGAAAATCTACCTTTCGTTGCGCTACGATTCCCAACAATTAGCTGGGCACATGCTTAAATTGTTGTACGAATCTCATCTCGGTTGGGAACGATATGCTGTCAAGATTCCATTTGGTAGTTTTTTCTCTCCTTAACTTGACGAGGACGCTAGGACTCAGATACGGTTCGTGCACTCGACCTTTCTGGTGCCCGTTGTTCTTCCGCGGTGACTCGTTTAATGACAATCGTGGATTGATCTCGAGCTAAGTCGTCCGTGGATGATCCGTATGATATTTGACTTGCAAGTTCTTTAAGCAATTGGAGGGACAAAAAGCATGAAGATGTAAGGGGACCTCATCAGTACCGGTTTCGTGACAGATATCAGAGATTTCGGAACACTTCTCTCAGCATATTCCTGTCCTGTGTCGGATCTGTCACGAAATCCCACTGATCCTCCGAAAGAGCATATTCTTCACTTTTAATTATACCAAATATTCATTCACCCAATAACCAAACAAATCAATTTCCCATAAATTACGATGCCATGTATTCCCCCCATACAACAAATCACCAGCATATATGAGACCGTTAGTGCACACATATTGGATAAGATACTCAGGTATATAGTATACGACGGGTTTGTAACACATAATATTTGTGAACTATCTTTAATGTATTCATTTAATAAGGTCACATTTTCTTTTGACATGTTAAACAATCATTGACGATTGACGAACTCGGTACACTAAAGAATTTATCATTAAACTTCAATTAATCTTCAAATCAATCGTGGGTTTTACCTTCCGAGTGTTCTTGTCATCGGCAGTTTCACTTTCGTCTTCATTCGAACGCCGAAGCCGGGAAAGACCGGGAGAGCCCGACCGAGGTCTTGAAAGTGATGAAGCCGGAGTCCGCCGGCGCCGGGGAGTCGTTCCCCGCTGTGCGCATCTCGATCTCGCTGAGCTTGAACCAGACGAAGAATTCCCTGGCGCGGACGCCGGTGAGCTTCCAGATCCTGTTGGGCTCTACACGGGCCGTTACGCAGGTGTCGTAGGAGACGACGATGTTTTCGACGACCTTGCGCTCGGCCCGGTTCCGCAGCCGGATCCGGACGAGGCCGAGGGGCTTGACGTAGAAGAACTCCTCTATTTCCGGGGACGAGATGAGCACGTTGGGGAGGCCGATCTCGGCGAGGAGAAGCGTCAGCTTCTGGTGGCAGAGGTCGTGGCCGCGGTAGACCTCCGCCGTGGTCTTCGTCTCCTCCATCAGGAGAGCCATGCACCACTCTCTCTCCCTCTCTCTCTCTCTAAATCTAAGTGGGCTGTGAGTGACTTGTGGGATCGGGCAGCTGATGGATTGTAGTCCTCGAGGAGTTGTCGTGTCGAATTGTATGTAGATAAATAAATAGAGCGCTGTGAATTACGTGCATGACCAAGGATTTCTAATCTCAGATTTGTTCCAAAATTAAAATTTTAAATCTAATTATATTAGAGTATGGTGCAATGACATCACTTTCAATCTGAAATAAATAGATTGAAGATTCAAACTCATAGATAAAACTCATCGTGACCATCGATGATCACACCCTGCCTAGTCTTTTTCGGTTTTCCAGTAGATTGACCCGCAAAGATATCTAAACTAGGGCTCCTACATGTAAAGAGGATTCCTGAGGCGAGGTCGTCGTTTCCTGAATACAGTACACTGCAGGAAGTCGGACACCTGAGGCGAGGTCGTCGTTTCCTGAATACAGTACACGCGCCACTGCATAGGTTTGGTGATTGTCGGCAGTAGATTCTCGAATGCCTCACTGGTCGACGAATGCAGGGTGATACAGAATGTGGTGACCGGGTTTCCGAGGCCACTGATGGCCCTAAGCGCAGCCCCGTTCGGGCGGCTGATGAATGCGGCATTTGGGCGGCAGTTGGTTCCACCGTTCGACCCTTATGCCAATGCAATAAACTTCCCTCTTGGCTTTCTATGTGATTCCCTAGGTCGGTCTCACAGGGTATGTCGGAGCAAACCCAAAACTCCAAGCCTCTATCGCCAAAAGGGTATGCTCCGACCAAAGCAAATTACAAACATAAATGAGTCAAAAATAGGAAGAAGAGAACAAACGAAAATGAACAAGATTAAGGGAACAGAAAGGGGAAAGGTGGCGAGATACCATGAATAGCGTAAGTCCACTAAGACCAAGTTGACCTAAATGACCGAAGTATAGATGACATCGACTTCTCAGTGTCGTCAAAAGTCTTTTGATTTCCTTCTAACCAGATTATCCACATGGTAAAGAAAGGGATGACTCTTCATGACTTAGCGTAACCTAAATTTAAATTAATGAAATTCCAACTCTTCAGCAAATCTCAGAAAGTATTTGGCAGGCAAACACATACGCCAACAGTCTTCGCAACAAAATCCCAAAGGTTAGAAGTGACTTTGCAATGAATAATAAGATCATTAATCGATTCTCCATGTTATTTGCACATACAACACCAATCTATGGTGTAAACTCCTCTTTTTCTCATGTTGTCCAAAGTCAATATCTTTTCCCCAACAGCCAACCAACTGAAGAAGGCAATTCTGTGAGGCACTTTACTCTTCCAAATTTGTTTTCATGGAAAATCATAGTTTCCTGCATGGATAGCTTGTCATAGAATGATTTTACAGAAAATTTGCCACTTCTTGTCAATTTCCAAAACATGTCATCAGATCTCCCACTCATCTTAAAATTGGAATAAATTTTGGAGAAAGACAAAACCGAATGAAGTTCAAAACCATAGAAGTTCCTGTTAAAAGAGAGGTTACACAATAACTCTCCACTGGGGTTAGCAATAAAGGCCATCAACTTTGGCCTCTTTATTCAAAGAAAATTGAAATAAAGAAGGAAATTCACTCCATAGAGATTGATCAGCACACCATCAGTCATTCCAAAAACTAATTCTACTACGATCCCCTATGTTGAACTTCACCTGCTACATATAAGCTGCCCGCTCTTCCAGGACACTAGAGTGTCCCATCTGGTCGATGTCTATGGTTCTATATCCCGACAATCCTTTACTTTAACGCCTGGTTATTGGATTCATGAAACTGTGATCGGTTCATTGTACTGCTTGAAAGTGATTCTCCAACAGTAAGCAAAGGTGCACTCTCCCTTTGTGACTATCGAGCAGTTTGATGTATGTTCCATCCTCTCTGGGTACCATCAAGGCTAGTTGTTCAGTGGTTGATCAGCATAAGGTCTCACATCTGAATCCTTCCTGCCTATTCATGTCAAAATATCCATTGGAAGTGTGCTATTTGAATCTAAGTCTGGAGAATGTGCTTTCTTGACTGAACATTGCATAGCGGGGTAATGGCTGAATCGACATTGTTGTTGTCCTCTTTTTTTTTTCTTCGATGATAAGAGAGACTCGTGAATCCAGTACAATGATAAGATAGGAAATAAAGAGAAATAAAGAAGTACATGATTCTTAGTATGACGATCAAACTTCTAGTATCTTAATTATGAGTTGGAGTTTTGCTGCAGTTTTTTATCCAAAAAAAAAAAGGGAAAGCACTATTTCATAATAAATTTGCAGGCTTTGATTTGATAATTCTCAGGTAGTGGCCGGCCTGCTGGGCGTGGAAGCGGGGCAGGACGCGATCATACGGGCAATCCTCTACCGGCACGCGACAGCGAGGGTGGTCCCCTACCGATACACCATGGTCGGAGTTCACCGATCGCATATCGGACCTGAGGAACAGGCTCGGTAGACGGGGTTTGAAGGATGAGGGCCTGGTGGTTCCCCCGAAGTTAGGCGCCAGGGGGGAGATTTCTTGGAACATACTTGCTGGAGACCGGTGATCGCTCGCATACCCGAGGACACCCCAGGAGATACTTCGAATCGTGTACGGGAATGGAAACGAGAGCGCACCGGGTGGGTTTTACCCTAGAGGTGCCAGTGGCAGGATTGCAAGGTCCCACTTGCCTCCATAGACTTATGATGTGTGACGCGAGGTTCAACTTGTACCAGAAAAAGGTTAAAGTTCAATGTTCATTAAGGAAAAAAAAAAGGGAAAATGTAAGAATAAACGTTGTGAAAACCTCTCTTTGACAGTTCTATAAGAATTTAATAATAATGAGAATTTGTCAAAGTGAATTAGTTGAAGTGATACGATATTTCTTTTTCTTAAATAAAGTCACGCGTTTAAATCTTATAAATGAATAATAATTTACCTTACAAGTCTTTGTCATGACATATTAGAATTTTGAATATTAGTGATATAAATTAAAAAATAATAATAATAATGGCAATTCCACCATATATTCTTTTATTATAGAGGAAAATCATGGGTCCAAAATGACAAAAATAAAAAGGAGGGGAAAATATCCTCGAAGGGGCGAACCGTTTGTAAGCAGATAACATGCAATAGATCAACTTCAGGGTTCGACTCTCTCAGAGGCCATACCTAGGAATTAATGACGGGTCTCAGACCATATGATAGGCTATCCGGTGAATTAGTCGAATTTACAGTACCGAACACCATCGGTATAAGAAAATAAAGGAGAAAATAATAGATGTTATCGGACATATGTTTCGAATTTATAACCTCTTAATTATGATAGTAAGTGCAAGAGCGGTACAGACCGATGAACCCGGAGGTCAATGTGGGAATTTCGCGTGCATTGGAGGTTAATGGTGTGTTTGGTTGACAGAAATAGGAATAGCAATTAAGCCCGGGTATTTTTTAATGGGCCTGCGCCAATTTTTCTCCAATTTTTTTTTACATCTGTGAGGCCCAGCCCATTTCTTCGCCAGGCGTCGTCTCTCCCTGTCTCGTCTTCCTAGAGATCTCTCTCTTTGACGCTTACGGCCCGGACTTCCAGTTTTCGGTAATTCTCTGCCTTCTTGTTTCCTGGCGATCTCCGATCTTCAACCGCGACTTCTTCCGGCGCCAGCAGACGCTGCTTTATTGTCCAATCGAAGTGAAATAGGTGAGAGTTCTGGTTCTAAGCCTCTGTGGTTTCGGGGATTTCTAGCTTAGCGGGTGGATTGATCTGTACTTGTTCGCGTGATGGTCCCGAATAATGGATGATTTACGAATCGAATTCAGATTGAGTCAGCCGTGAAACTCGAATGTATTCGGAGATTTCTCATATCTTGGAATTCAATTTGGCTTCTGATAGATATAACTTCAATTCAGCTTGGAACTTGCAATTTGTTATGGTTTTAAATCTACAGGGTTTCTTTGTTGCTTGCTTTTTGTTCGTTCTCAGAGACACAGAAGATCAAACAATGGCAGGGCACAATGATTCGGGTTCTGATAAGAAGTCAACCGAGGCCTTCGATTTGCCTATCTTCAATGCTGAGAATTTGCAGAGTAACATGAAAGTTATCTATTACAGGTCTCTCTTGGAGCCTTGGCTTCACTCACTTTTACTGTTTTCATAAATATATGCTCTGAAAGTTCCCGCGGATTTTGGTCTTCAGGCATGCTTGGCATTCAATGATGCTGATTGTGCCTTTAGCAGCTGGTGCTTTAGTTGATGGCATGTTTATGGATTAATTCCTGCAATAAAAAGGAAATTTCGCTTTTACCATCTTATGCTAACGTAACGGTACCAACTTACTTTGTGGAGCTTGGGCAGGATGATTGCCAACTCATGTAAAAGCTTCATCATGGTTGATGGATGCTTGATTAATATTCCCTGTATTCGAGTCAATATTTACTCTCTTGTTCTTTTCCACTTGCTTATTATTTTTCTTGTGCAGCCGGACATTTATGTCCATCATTGGAGGGGTCACTGCTGGAATTCTGGGTTTTACTGGCTTGACTGGATTCGTCTTCTATTTAGTTATCATGGCAATTACCTCTTTTGGTCTCATAGCAAAGACTGGCTTTTCAGTCCATTCATATTTTGATAGCTGGAACCAGATCGTGCTGGATGGCTTTTTGGGTGGACTCATGGTATGCTTTTCGCTTGACCTATTCACTCTCTTCCCTCTCTTTTCATTGGGGATCAGTTCCCTACGGGGCAGTCGTTGAGCCATAAATATCCCACAGTTCTATGGATCTAAGTATTTCAGACCACATTATGCAAATCTATGTGGTGGCCTCCCTCATTAAATGAGGAGGCGGAAAAAATAAAACTTCATATATTTGTACTTCCATTCTTCTTTAACTATAAACCAACCTATATAGAGGTTTCTAGTCAGCTGTTTTCGTTCTTTAGATTATTAATTATCTATCTCTGGATTGTTTCTTATTAACCTCACTATCTGCTTGTAATTTTTGCAGTCGTTCGTGCTGTTTTGGACGTATCCTTTCTATTACAAGCTTCTTGATTTAACTAACAGAATTCATTGGCTTAACTTCCACTCGAACAGGTCTCTATGTTTGGGCTTAGGATCACTTTTGTTAACATCACTTTGACCTTTTTCTTTAGCTTTAAAATGCATGCAGTGTGTGGTCGCTGAATTTGCGTCGGCTCACAAGTCTGGTTTTGTTCAAGTGGAGTCGCAGATTAAAATTTTTTTGCTTATTTGCATCATGAATTTGTTTCTGGCTATTGCATGTTTCATCCACTAGATTACATGTTTTAATCAATTGGCTTAGTAGTTGTTGATTTGTTCTCGTAATTTAATGCCATATTATTTGTTCTTATTTGATCTACTGTTGTCTTCTTTGACCCAAAGAAAGATTTGCTTATGATATCGTGCATATATTCTGAGGGACAGCTGACGTGCTGAGTTTGCAGAGAAGATGTCTTGCTGCAATCTGGTTCCATGAGGTAGTAGTATCTCCTCCCGGGCAATCACGAAGGCCATTCTTTATCTCTTTTTCGTTGCATTTTTATCTCTCTCAACACCATTAAGTTGATAATCTGAAAAAGAAATTCTGGACCGCATAGATTTCCCTGTCCCTGTTGATCAGAAAGATCTTTGATGCTGATTCTTCTGTCTGTTTGAGCACTGCAATTCTCAGTCTGACTTACTAGCGATGTACGGCCGAGAAACTCCAGTTTTTGATCTTGAATTTTCCATGCTGCTCATCTGCTGTGTCTTCAAATGTTAAACGTGCACGACCTGGGGTCCATGTAATTACATCTCAATCATCTCATCAACCACATGCACCATCCGTATCATAGATCTGTATCGTATTTACAGACATGAACACATAAAAGTTAGTCGGGCAGGCTCTTTCTGAAGTTGGAATAGATTGATGTCTCAAAAGCCATGGACAGACTGTGGATGGAGCCGGCAGCCACAGCTTCGTCCTATATTCAGGGTGGGTGGCGCTTCATTTGGTTCACCCGCCCGATCAACTTGACTTGAACTCAAATCCCAAGTATAAAACTGGAACAGGTCGGAGCTGAATCAAAAGTAATGCTTGAAAAAAGGAATACCGCCCGAGAGGTTCGATCTATGTAATTCGGTTTCTCACGGCTTGATTTGGTATTTTATTAATTATCACTGTTTATCGAGAGTTCTGCTCTAATTTGGCCAATTTTGCGATTGAAATAGTAATTTCCTTGTCGGGGGATGAGGTCTCCATCTTTCCAGCTAAATCCAGGGAAGAAACTCTCTCAAACTTAGCAATCCAAAGAGGTAGCTGCCATGGCATAAAGTTTGAAAATGAAATTAACGCGATAAGAACTCCAATTCACTGCCACATATATATATACATATATATAATATGTACACACCTATACATATATATATATATATATTCCTTGATAAGGCATTCACATGGGTCTAATATAAAAATAATAAATATGGTGAAATAAAGGACATATAATACTCATAATTAAAATTGAATTCAGAATTTTTTAACCATGAAATCAACGTATTGTACTACTTTAATAAAATCACGTCCTCTAAATAAGAAATTTATTTTGTAAGAAAGCTATCCTACCGACAGCAGGGGTCCTTGTTTTACGATAAAGCGATCATGTTTCTTCAACGCCGTGATCATTAATATCTGAGCAACATTCTGTTTAATTGTGACCGTGAAAGATTCCTCGTTCTTCTTGAATCTGATCGATTTTTCCTGAGAAAAATCTCTCTAGAGAAAATACTTCCTCTACTCGATAGCACCTCACTGAAGATACACTTCAGTTCTTTAATTTTCAATAAAAAATAATATCAATCATATTTTATATATTTTAAATTCTGAATCCACGATGATTTTATTATATAATATTTTATTAAATCCGAGGATTGTGGACACGTAGATGTTAAGCAGGAACGTTCTCGACCGTTGTTTCATCCAATCAGTCAGACCAAACACTCCGTTTGGATAACAGAAAAATTATAGTTTAATTTGATTTTTTTTCCTACATAAATTAATTTAATTGTGCATTATAATTAATCTCCGTGTGAATCTCATGGTCGGCGGTCAGGCCTTGTGAAACACGTTTCTCGTTATATATAGACACGTACATGCGCAGAGCCAGACAGCATCGTTAAACGGACAGAGAGAGTAGAGAGAAGACTGCTGACACTGACGGAGAGACGCTGCAAGAAAGAGGGGAAGGGCTCTGTCGCTTCAGGTGTTCATGTGCCCGACGAGGTGGTCCTCGTACTCCCCCTTCAGGTGGCCGGAGTTCGAATTCTCCCTTCCTGCGTCCATCTTCCGGTGCCCGGAGCTGGGGTTGCCGGCGGGGTGGAACTTCAGGGTGTTCGACTTCGTGGTGGACGATGTGCTGTGGACGCTGGTCACCCTGCTGGAGTCCCTAGCGTTAGCAGCCATGCTCTGTTTCTTCTTCCTGTTCTGTGGGTGCACCCTCTGACCGATCCTCCTCCGCGAGGGACCTCGATGCGCAGACATCGGTACGAGAATCCCTCCATAGATATACTGTCCTAATTTTGATCTGAGGTTTGAAAGAAATATCATACGGATGTTCCTTCACGATCATCCTCAGCAATTGTTCATGCGCTCTGTTTTTTATCTGGGAAAAAGCATTCCCTCGTCTGGCTTTCGTGAAACCGGTTGCTCGCGTTCTGGAATCGAAAGCTGCTCCGCAGTTCTTCTGCGGGGGCATCATCAGATGAAATCCATCCACTGGTAAACTCTTCCAGGGCTGAAAATCGCAAGATTCATGTAAGCAAGAAAGAGAAACAGGGACATTAAGAAGTTCCGAAGATTCATGTCCAAGATATAGCCTTTCGATCACACATCTCCACTTCGCAACAGACTCGTCCAGCGCTTGAAAGGAAGTCCGATCAGTCGCCGGCGCCACTGGCACCACATGAACCGCCACGGTTCCGGTGACTGGAGACTTGCTCGGACATAAGAGGGAATCCGGCAGATTACTACCGACAAATATGATGGGCCTGACCTTGAGTACACAGTGATGGGCTTTTCGGCCCATTAAACAAATCGCGTCTGTGATCTTTACCCGAATGGATCCTTCGTTGCTATTGTCCTACGGTCCCGTATGGTTAAATCTTCTTTACCAACTTAGGGTTGGTCTAATAGTTGTCTCACTAGATCCTTAAATTGATGATCCCAGGGTTGAATTCTAGGTTGGGAAGGTCTACGGGAATTTTCCTAGGATCCCGCCCCGATCGTTAAAAAAAAAAAAAAAATTAACTTGGAATTGATCTAGTGGTTCCTTCACTAGACTTTTAAATGAGTGATCTTATGATCTAATTTTAAGTTGGGAGGGTTGACGGGAATTTTTCTAGGGATCCCGGCCCGATTGCATATTAGTCTCTACGTGCGCTTTGGCTGGTTCAGGGATATTGCTTGGTGCAAATCAAAAAAGAAAATCCATTCAGGGTTATGAAATTCGGGGGAAGAGAAAAGAAAGGATGGATTCGAATATTACAATAAAAATTGACAAAATTAATAAAACTTACATGACATATTTTTAGTAAAATTTTAAATATTTTCTCAATTTTGAGAGATGACTGTTCTGAACTCTATTAAATTCATTCTTATCCTTAATCCAATCCTCCTCCTCAAAGTCAAAACAATTATGTCATCCATTATGGAGCCCTAGTCTCTCGATCGTTGAAACTGCCTCCCCTGGACTTCGATAAGATTTGAGCTTAAGATTTCAAATATGTGACCTGAGTGAGGATAGCTCTAGAAAATTTATTTAAAAGGGGGCTAAAATTCAGTGGAAGAGTTTGAAGGCAAATTGAAGAGATCGAAATAAGATAATTTGGTAAAAAGAAAAGGATAAAATTAATTGTTTCATAAATTTTCTGAATTTCGAGCCATGGCCAGATCGGTTCTTACCCCAAGTTTCTAACCTCTCTTTTAACTGCTCCGAGAGATTGACATGAAGTTTGGTATCAAATTGGAATCTCACTGGGCAGAAATATTAATATGCGGACTCTGAGAGACGCACACGTTGAATTGCTTCCATTTTCTTTTACTTCTTCATGTTTCGATTATACCGATGAGGTTTTTTTTTTAAATGATATTAATAGAGAAACTTGCTTAATCACTTTAATTAGTGAAGCATTTGTCTTTATCAGAATCTCAAATCCTGTACACACACTATGATATAAATATTATTTTTCATGCATATCTACTAATATTTAGAAATCTAATGGATTATGACTAATTTAAATTCGACTCGGATCGACTTACTAAAAGGTAAAACTCTCGTAACATAAATTTTCTCCATCCATAATACTAGAATCCGACAACTTATTTCAGGAAAAAAAAAAAAGGACACCAAGTCCTCTCATCCAAGCCATGATGTTTGAGATAAATAATTTATCCATTTAAAAGACTAAACCCGAATAAGGAAGATTTAGTATAGTTAATTTCACTCTTATTCTGTGACTTAAAGGTCCTGAATTCGATATTTTCCGTGAAACTTTCCATACCCCTTTTATTTTATCTCGCTCGATATGTGCCCTAATTGTCCAATTGATCACTTATGGTGAAAGCAATGAATTCTCCCTTTCCCATTTTGCGAAGCAACTCCTTTTCTTAATTAATTGCAAAGCTTGCACTGTATGGTAAATACAAAACCCCCCCGCAACCTTTTACTTACCCAAGTTTAATACATTGAAATACATTCACTACAGTAATATCGTCATCGATATGAAGTTGAGATCTTTACTTATAGGATCTGTCGTGTCCTTTTATTTCATTTATTTGACTTTTTCATGCTATCTTTTACAAATCTAAACAGGTCTCATTTGTAACCCGAAAAATTTAAGAAGTGGCTTGAGCAATTACATATGGCATGCATATAAAGAACCTACGACATGCATTAGTGCACGAACAGACATGCAATCGAATGTCCGCAACCTTAACTTTTGCAATCTTCCTGCAGAGGCCAAGCGTTCCTCCTTTCATCCCCTGAACACGGCATGAAGAGTTTCAACACTTCCCTCTCACCGATCTTCCTCCTCCACCTTGCCCTACTTCCCTCCCTGTTCCCATCTTCGATCCTGAACGACGACGACCCGAGCTTGATCGAGGAGACGTGCCAGAGGACGCCTTACCCCGACCTCTGCATCTCGGTCCTCCTGTGCAACCCCAGCAGCTCCGGCGCCGATGTCAGTGGGCTGGCAGGGATCGTGATCGACTCGGCACTGCTGAACGCGACAGCCACGCTGGACTTTGTCCGAGCGCTGATCAACAGAACGACCGATCCGGTGACGGAGAGGCCGCTGGACTACTGCGCGGAGCTGTACATCCCGGTGGTGAAGTACACTCTCCCCCAGGGGAAGGAAGCGTTCCACAAGAGGCAGTACAGGTTTGCAGAGTACTGCCTGTCGGATGCTGCAAAGCAGGCGGGTGCGTGTGAGAAGATGTTCTCGGGTTCGGTCGTGAACCCAATGGGCGACCGGAATGGTATGTTTCAGCAACTGTGCAGCGTGGCCATGGCGATCATAGACATACTAATGAAGGATTGATGATCTTATTGAGGGTCATCGTTATGCCAAGAAAAGAGATTCTATTGGATTAACAGATATGACTGCCAGTGGAGACCATTGCTGGTGCCACTGTTGGCAGAATCATAGCAGTATTATTAAACAAAGAGACATTTAGTTGGTCAGGTTGAGCCTTCAACCTCGTACCTGGTCTGTACAGATCGACATAGCGCTGACTAAGTGAATGAACAAAAATTTCTTTCTTACATGTAAATTTTTGCATGGCAACAGAATGTCTTAACGCTGAAATGGTCCATTCCGGAATAATGAACCTGAAAGTACGAGAATCCCTATTCTTCCCGTGGTCTTAGTTGAATCACACGGGAGAGACTTTATGTACCCTTATCCACTCTTTTTTCTACCATTTCTAAGTTTACTTGTCTGTTTTATTAATTAAAAAAAAAGTAGCAACACTAATGACAATTCAGTAAAAATACTGCATAGTATTCGGATTTTCGTGTTCAAATAATAAATATGTCAGATAATCTGAACAATTAATCTGCATTGGCCACGTTAGCATAACAATACTAGGGCTAATATATAGTTCAAGAAATCGGTACACTCTACTTTAGTAAGCATTGTCCGCACCAGTGTAATATTAACATGAGTTAGTATAATTTAAGAAATCGGTACACTCCAATCATGAGTCTAAAGAGTAAAGTTCTACATCTTTTTGACAGATGGGTAAGAATGAATTCGAAATGGAATATTAATCTCGTTAAATTACATGAGAGTAAATTTTAAGTTGTTAGATTATCAACATTGGTGGTGTGAATCTTCATATCGTTATCACAGCAGGAATTCCTTCTGCACCCATGTTAGTTTTTTCAGAAATCAGGCTCGGGTATTTTTCTTCGTCCGTGGCAGTTCTGATCGACGGAGGAGCCCCTGAGGTGTAATACGAAGCCTTCAATTCCCTGGTCAGAGTAACGCAAGCAGATAAGAACCTGTCATACTCCAGTGGGGCCGCAGGTGATTCAAGAAGTGAGAATGGGATCCTCTGTCAGTCTGTCCTGAAAAACAAACATTTGACCTGACCGACGATTCAGTAAAGCATCACATGCAAGCAACGTACTGCTGCATCGCTGTAACAGTGAACGCAACGATGATTTCATTAAAGAAAGCCATCTCAAAGGAGACAGATCACATGAATGATCATCGGTGTGCTCCAACTCGAACTCTTGTTTCTCTGATCGAATCACAAGCTGAAAAACAGGAAGAACCCCTCTTTGCCTGAAACAAAGAATGTCCACCCATATTTTCCTAGGAACACCAGAGTTCTACGGGGGTTGATTAACAACTTGATACCGGGACAAAACCTCAATGAGAAGGAAAACTGAGACAGACGAGCCAAAGAGAGAGAATTTTAAATTCTATTAGATAAACAAGGTGTAAGTTTAACAAGCAGTCAGGAGCATGAGTTCTTGCTTGATAATTAGGCTGCTGAGAAGGCAACTCGTATCTCTTACAAGATGCAGCTAATAACATAGTGCACCATTGCAGCAGGATAACTTAACTCACCCCCTCCAAGTATTTAGTGGTATTACATAAGCGGATAAATTACCCGGTATCCTCGACTCGGCCCAAAATTCCACATGTACAAGGACTGAAGAGAGAATGAAATACGTAACGAGTCTGCACAGGAAACTCCCACGAAAAAAAGGAAAATTTATTAACTTCCTCGATTTGAAGAACTTATTAACACCTCCAGTGCCTAGCACGTCATCCTGCGCCTCTAACTGCAGAAACTTCATGTGCACTGGAGCCAGCTACCTTCTGTACCAAACTGCAAAATTTAGAATATGGAGTTATAGCTTTTCACTTGGGAGATCTTAGTGCTAGTGATCTTAAAATCCTAGATCAGGAAACAAGATGGTACCTATGCAAAGCATCTTCAGGTGGATTCACATAATTTACAGACGGGCTTGGGTAGTGCTGTACTGAGATCAGCTGTCCTGCTGACTCAGGGGAAGGCCCTTCAAGGCTCGCCGAGGGTGACTCTGCCTTCCGAGACATTCCTGGAAAAACAAAAAACTCCACAGTGTTATTTGTGAGAGAAACAAAATTCAGTCTAAGAAAACAAATTACTATTCGCACAAATAATCAACATCTTCACCAAGCAGAAAGATAGATTGTATGTGCTACCTTTTCTGAAGCTTGAAACCTATGTGATCAGTGATCTGTTGTCTATTGAGAAAAACTTTATGCGAATAGCATTTTTCTCTTTCTTCCCATAAAAAGTAAGCTAAAAGTGTAACATTAGCCTATATTTCTACTAAAGTTTCCTGAAAAGAGCGAAGGGACAAAGGAACTCAAGAGCAATTTATCCTCACATGATTAGCAGAAATCTGAAGTTCTCTTATCACAATCAAGGATAGCTGTTCGCCAAGAAACTTGTCATAACAGCACATACTAGACCCCCGAAGTTAAGACAACACATACCTTGAAATATAACCACAACGAAGAAAATGACTGTGAAGACCAGGGCAAGAAGAGTGTTATTCGAAGTCGAGGATGCCTTGGAATTCTTGGCCTTCTTCAGTGCCCTCATCCTCTCCATCCTTGCCCGCTTCAGCACAGCGAGCTCGGTGATCTCTCTTATCAGCTTCTGATCAGCAGCATCCAATGACGGACCACGTGGGGGCCTCGGAGGCCTCGGGGGCTTCTTACTGCTCATCTTCTTATGTTTCTCCTTAGCAGAATCCTTCCTCTCTGTGCTACCTGGTGTTTTACCTCCCTGGCATCTGTCAGGCGTTAGCAATTTTGAATCCTCAGCCTCGTTAGGGTTCATTAAGTTCATGTAAGTGCTAGCTCCATTTTCATTCTTATCAACTGTCCTACCACTTTCAAGATCAACATCAAAGTCTCCATCTCCTGAGGCAATACGGTCCATTGCAAATCCAAAACTCAATATCCTGCCCTTAACTTCAGCTCCCAAGTCATAAAATCTCAGTGTCCTCCACAAAATGTCTAAAACTTGAAATTTATGGTTCTGACAGTCAGCCCATAAGATTGGATTGCTTCTCCAACAAAGAAGCTCAAAACTCAAACTAAGTGACAACAAATTTCTCTGGCTTGATGGAGTGGAGAAACAAATGAAGATTATTTAACTTGCAAAGCAGTATCGTATCTTCAAGTACTCGCAAGCTTTGCCCCAATCGAGTTCCTTTGCTCACAAACTCACCAAAATCCCTTCTAGCACTAATCCTTGTTACCGCAAAATCTCTCTTTACAACCTCAACAGCTCCCTGCATTAATGAGTGAGGAACATCAGCTGAAAGGCAAGGCAAAGGTAGGTACGTCCTTTGCCAGAAAATGTACAGATATTAGCTTACAAACATTTCAGCAATAAACACAACAATGATAAATACTTCTTGTAAATAGGAAGATCAGATTCAACAGAACGAGAGGGAGAGGGCTGTGCCACTTTAGGAAACACAGAAACACAAAAAACTTTGCAAGGCATAGCCCGCTGCAAAATAAAGGAGACAAAGAAAAGAATAAATTCAACCTGCTTCTTCTCCCTCGTTACAACCCCCAAAAGAAAAAAGTTAACTTTGAGAAGGAAACACTTCCAAGACAGAACTTGGAACAAACCACCGCGCAAGAAACTGCCCAGAATCCAAAATCCAACCCCAAGAGCCGCAAGATTCAAGAGCCCATAACAGGCCTGGCAACGTGGAGACAGAAAACCCAAAAATAATCGACGCCCAGAAGAAAACACCGCCGGCCTGAGCAGAAAAACAGTACCTTCTACAAAACCCCCAAATCGGATCGGACAAGAAAATTCGAGAGAACTATTAAAGGAGAAGCTGTGAAGGGGATGGGGTATCCAAAAGGAGGAACGGATTCGGGAGGCTGATTAAAGAAGAGAAAAGAAACCGAGGGCTCTCCTTCCTCCTCCTCCTCCTCCTCCCTGCGGCCAAAATTGGCGGATTGAGAATTGAATATTTATTCACATATATTTATTAATTAGGATTTTTAAATTTAATTTGTTAATGAGGGCGAAAAAGATGGAAACATCGGCGATGCTGTCAAAGGAAGCTTCACCGACACATGGCGCGTCCGTTCTCTCTGTTACAACCGAACCGAATTATGATTCCCCTCAGTTACACGAGAATCTGTTAACCTAATATTACAAAATAGAACTGTCATTTTATATATTTATAAATATAATATTATAAATTAATAGCATTCTGTTATTTTATATTAATTTTTTTGTTTTTAAGATTCTATTAAAAATTTAAAATAAATAAATATTTTTAATCTGTAATATCATACCAGTACTGTCATTTTAAGTTATTTTATATATCGAATTGCATTATTTAAATTTAAATGTTATTACACTATCATAGTATATTTATTATAAAATACGAAGGTAAAATTTTTACATTAAAAACGCATGTGACTCTTATAATACAAATTTTACCTATAATTATATTTATCAAACTTTATAATAAATTTTACATTTAGTAGATCGGTTAATTTCTCAAAAGACATTTGGATAACGATGATGCTAATCGAGAAAAAATTAATAATCGATCGGGAGAGCAATAATGTATGGCCATAAATGAGAATCGCTTCCAAGTGAAAGGGACTCGCATTTGAATTCGAGATAACGATCTTGATGAGATGGTTACAGCGATTTTCGGATGGTTTATTTATTTATTAGGAAATTAAATTTTCAGTGAAAATGATTTAAACCAAAAATAAATAAATAAATTGATGAGACGGGGAATGGATAAATTGACTGTCGGCTCCAATTCTAGAGAAAGACTTATAGCTAAATGTCACGGTACGCATGTGATAATATTAATTAATAATTTTTTTTTATTTTAATGATTACTTTTTTATTTTTAAATTCTTATAAAAATCTAAAAAATGATGAATTTTATTAATTGTTATTATTACATAAATATTATCACGTGATAAAATTATTGAATGGAAGATTTACTCCTTATTCGAGGGAAATTCTTAGGTGATTCTACATCACCGCATGGTATAAAAAACACCAATCAACATGTGACATTGGTAAATTAGTATTAATAATTCAAGCAATTATCATAATTATTAAGGTAAATAGTCTAGAAAATCATGTGGTTTCTCAAATTTTCTATTTTTTGTCACTTACTTCGTTAATAACCTAGAAAATCTTGACATTTGCTCTGTTTTTCCCGTTTTGTCACCAGTTAATTTTTCCGTCATAACATTGTCAGAATTGCCAACATGGCAACATATGTAACACAATGGGACACGTAACCGTATAGAAAGTCGCCACGTGGAGTTTTTTTTACTGACATGACATTCAACCATTTCAAAAAATATCTAAAAATTTTAGAAAATGCAAAAAAATTAAAATATTTTTTTAAAATTCAGAAAAATAAAAGTTACAGCATAAAAAAACGCTAAAAAAACTTATAAGTTTCCAAAAGTTAGAAAATTGAGAATTTTTTTAAAAATTTATTATAAAAAACAAACTATGAAGTATACAAATATCGATATACTTAAATTGAAATGATAGACCAAAATGTTCAACTGACAATAAATTCGACGATAGTCTGCCTCATCTTTTAGGTGTTATCTAAATTGATGAGTTATGAGAGTAGTAAAGGGAAGAGTTATGGAGGGGAAGGGAGGGGAAAGTTATGAAGGAGTCACATAACCCGTCAATTAGAGGCATCGTGAAAGCTTGATATAATCCTACACAAATAGCCGCTCTATTATTATGATAAAAGTAGAACTATTTTTTTTGCCTAAACCACATGTATCTAGGAGTCTAACGGGTTATGACTAATTCAATTCGAGCCATGTGGGCCCACTATACCTAATCCACTAAGCGCCAAACCACATCAACCAATTAATCTATTTTGGTCTATTACTAATAAAATTCCTTTTTAAAATCATATATTTTTTGCATTGTCCAAAATTTTCAAATTACTTTTAATATTTTTATTAAATTTATCTTAAACATTTCAAATTCCTATATTTTCCAAAATTTTTAAAATTTTGGAATTATTCTAAAATATTTTTATATTTTCTAAAATTTTTAGAAATTTTCCAAAATTTATATATTTTTTAGAATTTTAGGAATTTTTAAAAATATTTTCTTAACTTTTGAAATTATTTTTATTATTTTTTATCAAATTTAAATTTTCTCCTAATTTTTCAACTTTTAAGAAATTTTTAAAATTTTGGAATGCCACATCAACAAAAAAACCTCCACATGGCAACTTTCTGTATTGTCACGTACCATATTGTGCCACATAGGCCGTCATGTAGGTAATTTTAAAGACGTTATAATAGAAAAATCAACTGGTGATAACAGGGAAGACGATGCAAACATGGTAATTTTCTAGGTTATTCACAAAGTAAGTGATAATATAAGTAATTTTGAGAAATCACTTGACTTTTTAGACTATTTATCCTAATTATTATTGATTCAATTGATTTTTTTATTACACTATTTTAAGATTTTTCTGTTATTTGGGGTGTTTAAGAGAGGTGCACCCGTTCCTTGTAACTGAAAGCTCTACCGCCGAAAATGGAATCCGTCATTTTTAACGGGTTTATCCCAAAAATATAATAAACAAAACAATAAAAGTCAGGTCTGATAAAATCATTCCCGATAAGTTTTTACCCAATTAACAATATTTTTTTATTTATTAAATTAAAAATATGCCCCAAATTTACTTCCATACGTGGGGATATTCTTAGGTGATCGTACATCGCCACATGACATGAGTAAGCATCAATCAAAATGTGACAAACGAGCAAATTAGTATTAATCATCCGAGAAGCCATCATAATTAACACTGATCATAGCTATTTGATTGATTCTTTCTGAATACGTTATCACGAGGTAGGATCATCTAAAATTTTTTCTCCATATGTGAGACTCGTATTGGAAGAAGGAAGCCACCTTTTTATTTATTTTACGTTAAACTAATTATTTACATTGGAGTTTATTTATTTATTTTACGTTAAACTTTTTTGATCCGTCCCGATACTAAGGTCAAGAGAAATGTTAACACCATACGAAAAATTTTAAACGTAGTAATTTCTTTAAATTGCAAGTTGAAAAATAAAACTATTATGCATAATAAGTATATTTATTTTTTTAAAAAATAAAATATAAAGTTGAATGTAAAATTTGATGAGTATGTATAAAATCATTTAAAATATAAATTTTTTTCGTTATAAAATATATTTTAATTAGAAAGAGGAGGAAAGGGAGAACGACAAAAATAAATTAAAAATTGGATTTAATGTATTGCTTTGCGGGTGGGGAGCTGATGAACCCACCGCTTGCAAATGGGATGGTGGATGACGGTGTCCTGTAATAAAAAGAGCATTATTGGAATTTCCTGTTTAATCCTCTCCTCGATGTGGACTTGCCCTGATCGGCGAAATGCTTCTAATGAATGAAGCTCGACCAGGTCACGAGGGTAGCCCTAGTAGTGGGGCTTTGGCAAGACCTCTTGGATTCAAATTTTCAAAGGCGCGTTTCTCGTGAGTGGATGCTTTATAACTCTCGAATCCGTCAGGTTCGCATGATTTATCCGACAAATGTGGTTTGCGGCTATTGCGTGTGCCTCGAGGAGGATGCGCTGCAACCATGATTAGTCGGACCTGAAAGGCGATCGGATATTTCAGTTATAAAAAAAAAACATAAGAATGAAGCTCGACCCATTGGGTTGAATATTTAACATCGGTATTATTTAATAATCCCGAGAAAAATTGTTTTAGGCATATTTCCACAATTCATAAAAAATGTAATAAAAAGTACTTTTCACGCTCCATTAATTTTATTTTCTTAATATTCATTAACTCAATATTTGAAATATTTTTAGAACATGGACACCGACAAGATAATTTCCCACACGTTCTGACTATGTCAATTTCGAATTATAAAAATTATTATAAATTTAACTCGCGGAGTCCGTGGATAATTCAAGTGCTGGTCAATTTTTTCTAGAAATTAAAACGTATTTTCTCAATTTTTATTGGTTTTTTTTAATGACAAAGTGGGCCTGAGAATTCAATTATGTGAGCTCTGCGGAAGGGACCGTGGGGTCACGACATCGGACGGATCGTCGACCCGTCGGTTTCGCTTCTAAAGTTTTGGAGAAGAGAGAGAGAGGAAAAAAAATATTAATCCCAGTGTACCCTGATATATAAAGATGAAATAATCAAGGGGTTGGGCCAAGTGGTAAGCAGCTCGGTGCCGCTTAAGGAGGTCTCGAGTTCGAGACCTCACGTACGCAGACACCCCCCTTGGGAGCCTCACCGGCCATTGCCAGGCGTGCGACCCGAGACGACCAACAGATTAGTCAAGTATGGTTGGCTGAAAGATGTCATCTCACCGCTGGTGGGGCCTGCTTGAATACCGTGGCTGGCGACAAAAAAAAATAAAGATGAAATGAATGAATATAAAAAAAATCTATCAGCAAAAATTAATAGTCATTTTATAAAAAGATCCTTTTTATGTGGATCTGATTTATTATTTCAATGTACAAACGAGGTGCATAGTAAAAAAATAAAAGGGAATGAGAAATTTTACATGTGAGATCAAACTTAATACCTTTAGATCTCATGATAAAACTAATATCAATTATACTAAACTCTCTTTCAGTAATTTGTTTGAATTATAAGCTTCCATCCCGCCTCGAGTCCCACATTATTAACTAGACTAGAAGAGAGCAATCTGATTAGGAAAAAAAAAAAAAGACTAGAAGAGAGCAAGACCACGTGCGGTTGGATCTGTCGATCGATCCTCGCGTCAAAATCCAGGAATTATGAAAAAAAGAATTCTTTTTAACTAAGAAAATTTATTGGAGATGAGGTTGCCGACACCTCTGGTTGCGTTCTCGGATCTCGGGAGGGATCGCACGACCTCCCCGACCTGGGATGCATGGGTCGGGTCCGCCACTGGCACAAAAACAGGGATGAAATTCGAAAAATACTGTAAGATATTATATATATTTAACTTAATATATCTCTTTGAATTCATCATATTATAATTCTATAGAGTTTCGGCACCCATACTCGTTTCGTGAATCTATCACTGTATGTGTGTGTATATATATATATATGTACGTACATCCACAGATATATTACCAACTAATTAGTCCTGGCCACGGGCCGGTTTGAACCCGAAACCGATCTGGTCAGATTCTGATCGAAACCGGTAAAAAATTTGAACCGGTTCAGAACCGTCTTCGAACCGTAGGAGATAAGGTTCAAGGTCGATTTCACTAACTCAAAACCGAAAAAGTGTTTTAAAAATGAAAATTCCTCGCTCCCCACTGGTCAGTCAAAGCCCTGCCCCACCCACCCAACAGCCCCCCGTGTGTCAGCCTGTGTCAGCTACCCCTACCTCCTCCCCTCACCCCCAGTGTCAGGTACCCCGTCCCAGTCACCCCGCGTGTCAGCCTTTGATTTTTCTCTTTTTATTTTTTTAACATATTTTAGTTTTAAATATGTGTGAAATAAAATATAAATAAATTTATTATATAAATTATCATTTAAATCTTGATACATATATAGTTAAATATTAATAATTGTAAAAATTTTATACACGTCAAAAATTTAACTATGATTTACATAACAATCTTGTTATATAAATCAAATTTTATTTAATTTTAATAAAAATTGAATCAATTGGTTTGGAATCGGATGGACCGTGGTTTTGAACCGGAACCGTCCGGTTCCGAAAAGCCATTGAATCTTCCATAAGGAAGGTTTAGGACCGGTTTCAAGGGATCACGAAACCGGAACCGTTCGGTTTCGGAATCGTGGCCAGGGCTACAACCACTACAGATATATATATTGTATGTAGAAACAAATCCTACTTGGGACACCCCGCAAGCCATTCTAACCTAACGGAGCGAATAAAAAATTCTCACCTGATTTTATTTTATTACATGACTAAAAAAATCAAATTATAATAATTGAGAGAAATATTAAAATTATTACTATTTAAAGTAATTTAATTGATACTCTTCTGCAGTAATATTACAAGTTTTGCCAAGTAAGGTTTTGCAATAGTGAAGACAGAAGGGGTTGACGTTGGAGACCTGACATGCAAACAGTGGACCACCTGGATCTTGTAAGATGATAATTCGTACGTGATATTATTTAATATTTATCTCACATTAATGTTTGGAAGGAAACAAATCATGTGTTTGTGTCCGAGTTTTCCTTTTGTTCAATTTAATTATTACTAACAATAATAATAATTTATTCTCCTTTTTTAAAAAGTAATTGACCATCCAGAAGGATCGCTTCACTCTTCAGTTATGCCAACGCGGGATTTCCACTTCATTCCAGTGAGCTTCCAGGAAGAGCGGCGACTTTCCTTCTTCACGTGATCCAAAATTAGTGTAAAAGTAGCGATTAAATTTTTTACGTGTATTACTTATTTATTATAAATATATAATAAATTAAATTCGTATTTACCTAAAAGTTGAAATTTATAGGTGACGGGTATCCCATTATCATATTTTAGGTTTTAATCCATTCACCGCTCGATGTAGGGTTTATTCCTCAACATCAAGGTCATGAGCTGACTGACCAAATGGAACTACATGATGTGACAAGGAAGAGCCAACTAAATTACTCTAATTTTTAGTAACTACCGTAATTGTTCAGATGATTAATATAAATACGTTCATTTATTATAATTTAATTAGTATTTTTTTATACGATATAGTGAGGTAGGATGCGTTGAGAATTTTTGACACAGAGGGTGAATCGTTGGACGGGCTAGGCTAGCGGATAAGTATGGGCCTTAGTAAGCTTTTACAATTGGTGGCCCATGCACGGTCTGTGACAATACCAAGGAATGTAAGCGAGCCCGTAATCCTTTCGATCGGTGCTCAACGCGGGATTTCCACCCGACCGATGCTAAGTCAGTATCCCGACCACTCGTGGTTGTGGTTGGTTGCCTCAGCAGCCGACTCCCTGCAGTCGGGCCTTAACTGATAAATGATAGTATCGAACTTTCTCGTAAATTTAGGGTTACTGACCCTTTCAGCAATGATAAATGCAAGAGGATAGTTTGAGGTGTTGCGGAGCGGAGAGTGCCTTGTATATCATGAAAATTTCACGTTAGTATTATCTAGTGATGTCACAAGCTAAAAAAAATTAATCGCAACAGCACTACGCAGTAAAGTGTAAAGTTAGATTCCAAATAAAAATTAAAAGGATTTGCATCGTATGAGCTCCACATCCATTTTCCCTCCCCGCTGATTGGTATCGGAATTTCTTAGAATTCTATTTAGATTTTTAGGAATTTTCGTTATTTTAGAAGCATTTAAATTTATATTTGATTCTTGCCTTTAATTTTTGTCAAATCTCCGCTATCAGAAACAGTACGTTAGAATTATAATAAGAAAACAGAGAATAGGTGAGACCTATCGTATTTCATGACTGCTCATGAATGCACTTATATGGCGCCGTACTCGAAGAAATGGGATACGACCAAGAGGGGTTGGGCCGAGTGGTAAGCAGCTCGGTGCCGCTTAAGGAGGTCTCGGGTTCGAGACCTCACGTACGCAAACACCCCTCTTGGGAGCCTCACCCGCCATTGCCAGGCGTGCGACCCGAGGCGACCAACGGATTAGTCAAGTATGGTTGGCTGAAAGATGCCATCTCACTGCTGGTGGGGCCTACTTGGATACCGTGGCCGGCGACAAAAAAAAAAAAAAAGAAGAAGAAATGGGATACGTTACTTACAGTGAAGTCCTGAATTTGTGGCCGTAATTCCCTCATTAGCATCTTTATGTCACGCCAGAGTCGGCAGGTCCTGCGTTGGGAGAAATCCCGGCATGTAACTGAGTATTTCCTGTCTGCTAATGTTATAAATTAATAAAATTTAATTATTTTTAAGATTATTTTTTATTTCTAAGATTTTATTAAAAAAAGAAAATGATAAATTATATTAATTTATATTATCACATAAATACTATTATATGATATATTTATTAAATTTCTCTTGAATCAGAGTCTTGTTAATATAAATAATTCATGATCGAGAAAATTTCATATTTTAATATGCGGACACGACTCAAATTTAGATTAATTAAATACATTTGAATTTTTGAATGGAAAGTTTTTGCATGAAAAAATAAATAGAATTTTTCCTAGAACGTGTCTCCACATTTGAATTTCCTAGGACGTGTCTACATGAACAAACACGACGACGGTTATTTGGACACAAACACAATCTCTCTGGGGTGTCGCGATTGCAACCGCCTTCGAGGAGCGAAGTTAAACCATCGGCGGGGTGGAAAAAGGTGGCTCCTCTCACTGCCAAGCCGTTTCGTACTGCTCACGCCTCTCCCTCCCTCCCTCCCTCTCTAATGGCAGCGACCGTCACGCTGACGGAATGCATCGATGCCAAGCCCCAACGCCGCATCTACGAGGTGAACGTCTTCGGCACCACCGTCATAACCACCGTCACCTCCACCCCCTCCGTCATGCGCCGCTGGCTCTACGCCGCCATCTACCAAATCCGCCGTCGCTTCTGTCGCACCGTCGTCGGCATGGGAGTGCAGTGGCGTTCGCGCTCCAGCAACGACTTCGCCGCCACCCTACAATTTTGTGTCGGCACGTCCTGCCTCATTATCAAGCTGTTCCACGCCAGCACCGTCCCCAGAATCCTCGGCCGCTTCCTCCTCGACCCGAGCTTCACCTTCGTAGGGTTCTGGAACCACTCCGACGCGTGGCGGCTCGCGAGGTGCAAGCACGAGCTGGCGATGGCTCGCCGGCCACTGGACCTAAGGCAACACGTGGAGACAGAAGAAGGGCGGTCTCTCCGCGGGGCGTCGTTTGAGACGATCGTGGAGGAGTGTCTGGGTTACAGGGGAGTGGGGCTAGAAAGGCACATCAGCAGGAGCAACTGGGAGGCGTCAAAGCTGAGCAAGAAGCAAGTATCTCAGGCGACTGTCGATGCCTACGCGGCGTTCCTGATCGGGAAGCAGATCGGAGCATGGCGTTTCTGATCATCTTCAACTTCAACCCATGCTTTAGGTCTTGTTGATTTTACTCTCTCCTTTTTTAGGGCAAAACTACTTTTGATGCTTTTTTGGGGATCATGACGAAGGGAAAGCTTGATGGGAGCTGATGAAAAACTAACATTTTGAATGGTACAGCTTTGACGGAATTCATTATTGTGATAATGATGGTCCATGAGTTTCTTATTTTGTTCTGAAATGTCGGATTAATTGAACGACTACATAGTTTTCTAACAGTCAATTAATAATCAAATCCCAAAAGAAGCAAATGATCATGAGCATGAGTTGGGAAATTCTTTTGCATTTTGTGGGTAAATCGATTTCTTTAAATGCCAAAGGAAATGTCATTAGTAAAACCAAATTCCATGTTATCAAGTCCACTGCTAGACGATCATCTGCTAGACTAAGATCAGAAAGACCGTTGCTTATCACCCAACATTTGGCCTGCAACACGATTCCTTCCGGAAACAGGAAGAAAAGAGGTTTGGTTTAACGGAGGAAGAACACAGGATGTTCGCTTCTCCTCTCTGATCTTCACTCTTTCGCTTCTTTTTCACTTGCTTCTTCGTTTTCTGGCTGCAGGGCGATTGATTTTGTAGAGGTTGCTGGAGAAAAATACTAGCTAGAGGTCGGTGTTAATCCATTCCTGCCAAACATTTCCTCTTGATCCTCAGACACGACCCTTTTTTCCTCTGGCACTGATCTAGCAAGATTGTGAGTTCTTCTTCTTACTTTATATGTCCCAGTCCTTCTATATATCCGATCGGTGTAAGTCTTCGGTCTTCATACATCCCGATGATGCATTAGGCACTCTTTCAGAAATCGGGCTGCAATTTTTCACTACAACTAGCCTTAACCATAAATAACTTATGATCTAAGATATATCAATAAGCATTCTTAAGGCATGTTCTTTCGTGTTTCTTGTCGTCTCCTTCTATTTAGGCTTGTGTTATTTCATCATCCTCTCTGATTGCTGCAAACTAGTTCCAGAAATTAGGAGCTTCTGAATTTTTTTTTTTGGAGGTTAAATATGATTCTTGTGACAATTCGTTTTCCACCTCTTTCTGAATCTAAAAGGGTCTGGAAGATATAACTTAATTTAAGACTACTTCATGACAAAAAAAAAAAAAAGGAGCATTCCTTTCCTTTGGTTAAAACTGAAAACTTAAATACTGATAAAAAAAAAACTAAAAACTTAAAAGGGATGTGAAAAGCTCAAGGCAGGTTAGCCTAAAAGCAAACAGAATGAGAGGGAGAATAAATGAGGCATAAGGGCTCCGACGGATGAACCCATTCTTACATTTGCTTGAACCCTGTGCTCGAGATTCTTTCATAATGGTCAACTTGCCCTAGCAGGAAAAGGAAACCCATATTCAGCTTATTCAAAGAAAGTATGTAACTGAAATATTATATAATACTGTTAACGTGGTTTGACGGGCTAATAAAATCAAGTTATTTAAAATCTTTTATTTTTAACTTTTTTTCCCTTTTAAGTTTGTTAAAATTTTAAAAATAATTGAATATTATTAACTCATGATATTACATTGATACTGTCATATGGTATATATGTGTATACTGTCATATGGTATATGGTATATGTGTTATACACGGCTCTCTCTTCCTAATATTGGGATGACATCATGTTAAAATAATAAGAGGATTAAAGCGTAAAAGTGAAAAGATTTAAAATTTTTTTGAAAAAAGATCCAGAACAAAAATTGTGATAAAAAATTGAGGGGTAAATAATATGTACATAGAAAGAACTAAAGTTAAGGAAGACTATTCAACAATATTACAAGCCCATGAAGTACGGACCGAAATGGCCACCAAACACGGCCTAAAGTCTGGCCCAGCTTGACTCGACGGCCTTGGCTCAGCGGCACCACGGCGACTCACCATTCGTCCACTCGCCACGGCTCTCTCTCTCTCTCTCTCTCTCTCTCTCTCTCTCTCACACCCACCCTCCCGCCCACCGGGCAGTCTTTGCTCCTTCGCCTTCCGGCGTCACCCCCCTCGAGTCAGGTTTTCCTCGAGCTCACAAAAGCTGGATAGACACCGAGGGGACCGCTATGGCAGCGACCAGGATGGCCACGGCCACCGCCATTCCAGCGGCCCTTCCCGCTTCTCCTTCGATGCTCCTCCGACACAACACCACGACCGCCGGGGAAGTAGCCCCAGCAGTTTCCGCGTCAACTTAAGCAGTGAAAATCCCCACCCCTATGAAAGCCCGCCGCGTCGTAGTCCCCGGGGAGGCGGCGGATTCCGGCCAATCGGCGGCCGTGACGATGGAGGCGGTGTGCACAGACCTGTGGGCGGTGGAAGGCGGGGGTACGAGCAGAATTATGATGCATCACCGCTTATCTCGGGACAAAAACGCGGATTTCCATTCTCTGGTAGAGGTGGAGCATCCCCAGGTATGCCTCATACTATGCTTGACTGCTTTATCATCATCGGTCTGTAGCATAAAGCTTATTATTGCGAGTTAAATGAAGTATGAGAGAGAGCACCTGGACATGGACGTTTTATATTCAAATTTTGTCGTTGAACTGAAATAACTCCATTTATCCGGGTCAAAATTGGGAACTCTATTAGTTAAGGATAGTGCTCAAGCAGTTGCCTCACATAGCTGAAGCGTTTGGAAGAAATTTATGGTCTTTGAGCTAATGAACTTCTCGGGAAGTGGGTGAGCTATGGAACTGCATCAGATTACTAGCACATGCTGGGACTGTTGACTACCATTTTAACTATGCATGTTATCCCTAGTATATCTCAGACTGAATGCATTAGTGTGAGCAAAAGAAGGATCGTTTTGTCTATCTCT
This sequence comes from Lagerstroemia speciosa, assembly GCA_037672795.1. Lineage (NCBI taxonomy): Eukaryota > Viridiplantae > Streptophyta > Magnoliopsida > Myrtales > Lythraceae > Lagerstroemia > Lagerstroemia speciosa. The sequence goes on from CM075296.1 coordinate 4,282,727, forward strand.
TGATCTCTTGTTTCTTGTTTGGAAGTTCCATTGCCCCCTTGATTGAATGGTTTAGATCCTGCTATAGTAAGGTTTGACCATGGAAATAAAGGGTGTTGGATGCTTATTGTATGCAGTCTGTGCTTGGTTGCACCTGCATTAGTTCTTCAGATTTGTTGTTCTAGAGCAAAAAAACTTGGCTCTGAGCTAAGGCATTCTTGATGTGCCTTTTATTGGCATAATTGGCTTTCAGTCTCCATGAATTTTTCTTGTTCCATAAAAATTGTCCTTTGATATTTTTCCTCAAAACTAATATATTTGAAAATTTCATTTTCTCCAGATCACTCTGATGGAGCTAGGTTTGTTAAGCTTTTTGTTGGCTCTGTCCCAAGTACAGTTACCGAGGAAGATGTAAGTCTAACTCTTTATTTTATGGTGCTACAATGTCTCGCTGCTATCTCAGTTTAACTGAATATATGTGAGTGAACAACAAGTTTTAGATTTTTAAAGTTTTCTCGCAAGCAATCATGTTCCCTTTTTATGACTTTTATCAGTATCATTGATCCCTCATCATCAGAAATGTAATTTTGCTGTGCTTCCACTTTTAGTCTACTGTAGTTTATTAAGCATATCTTTAGCTACCAAGCCACTAACAGTTTCCTCTTACTATCTTTTGGTAAAGTTAGAAACTCTGCTCTCCCTGGCAGCAGGTTCATTATAACAAGCTAAAGAAATTTTAGACTCCTAAGTTATGCATGAAATTCCTTTACTTCGGAGTAATTGACTATGACCTCTGTGTGTGTTCTACTGTTTGTATTTCAGATTCGTCCCCTATTTGAAGAACATGGAAATGTTATCGAAGTTGCATTCATTAAGGATAAGAAAACGGGTCAACAGCGAGGTATTAGGTGCTATTTTGATATACGGTTGCGGTCTGTTTCAATCTTATTCATGGTCATTTGAGAGGGTGATTGAAGCATGCTATCTCATCTTCCATTTCAGTTCGTTTTGCAACAAGTATCAGGCTTCTTGGTTTTTGGCTGCCAATACTTTCTTAAGACTGATAAACACGACAAGCAACATGCCATGAACCTATTTATGTATGTATAGCAGTTGGAATTTGGAGGCAGCTCCTGTTCTTTTAATTGAGGCAACAGCATTGGGGAACTTGGACCAGCAATTCATTAAAATATAGTTTCCATCTTATGGTGCTTTTTAGGTTGTTTATTAAATACATTGACTGTACAGACTGACAATACTGTGGATGTTAATAATATCAGTACTGTTTTTCAATTTGTGAATGGTGGATGAAGTTTCAATTTTAATGGCTTGGGTTGGATGGAATAATGATTTGGTGTATCATGAACGATAATGAGTTATGAGCTTATCTTTGAAGTCTGATCAACAACAGGCTTTATAGAATGTTTGTGTCATTTATTTAAGCAGGTGATTCTTTATGTCATGATAGGATGCTTATGCTTCTGATTGATTCTCATGATGTGGCTTGTTGAAAAGTGATTGCTAAACTTTAAAATGGGGAGTTCATTGTTAAAATTATTGGCCTTGTTCGTGTATGTGGATGTGGGTATGATGTAATTGGGGTTTTTTTGTGCCTTACTCGGTTCTTATCCCTAAGCCTTGTGCTACTAGCCAATTTACCCCGCAACCAATTGAACAAAAATGTAGCCAGTATTCCTGCACTGACAACATTTTTACTAGCTGGTACATGTCGTATGTAGTGATGTTGCAAAGCTGGTAGGATAAGAACGTAACCCTTAGTAGGTTTCACATGGAGTTTCTACTATACCCTATCTGTGGTTGTTGCTTATGGTTAACGGTATTCTTCAGGTTGCTTTTGCATGCAATTAGGTTGAATCAAAATTCTTAGCTCCAGGTTGCAAGCTTGCATAATCAGTGCCAAGTTTTTCACTGATTACTCGTTGGGTGAGTATTGGTTTACCTTCTTGTGATCTCAATTCCTGATCTGTCTTTCGCGGAAAATCATTTGACGATAGAGCTGTTCTTCCAATTACCATCTTCGGGATTTTCTTGTGGTCAATGTCATCATCCTTGTCTGTGTTGGTGATTTGAATGCTGCACCACATCTAACCTGGTATCGATATCTTGGACTTGGGCAATACTGCCAGCTTCTAATTAATTTGCTCGCCCTTATTATTGTATAATGGGCTTGCTTCTTTATATATATATATATATAGCGGCTCTGTATATCATCTTTTCCACCTAAATGTTGGAGTGATCTTGCATGCTCAAAACTTTGAGGTAGTTGTCTTAGATCACCTAGACAATGATTTTATGCTCTTTGGTCTGCGAGTTGATCCTTACTAGTACAGTCTGATCTCTTTGCCTAAACTAGCATTCAACCAATTGGAACTTATCCCATCTTGGGAATTCTGGTTCAAAAGATCCCTCTACACTATATAAACTTGATCATATCAACTATTCCTTTTTCACAGCGTTTGGTAATTTGAGTTTTTCTGTTGTTGGGAGTGGCTATTGAGGTATTGCTGCTTGTTGAGCATGTCTCTGGAAAGTAATCAGAGGCAACTTGGGGGCTAACTCATGCGTCAATACTCACAAGCTGATGATTTTTTCATGTTCAAGATTGAGAAACACGAGAATAAATGACAGCTCATGAGTAAACAAATAAGAAGTTGAAAGGGAAAGAACTTGTTTTATTGCTCTAGCGATATGATGTTGGTTGGTTTTCTCAGGCAGATTGGCCTTGTTCCGATCTTCCAGTACTGAAATTTCATCTTGCTCCTGATTAGGGACCTACATCTCCCCTCTATTGAGATGCTATCTTGTTGCAGAACAGAGAAAGGTGAACTGTAAAGAATATGTTGGTTGGTTGAAGGGGATCTGTGAGCTCAGTTTTTTAGATTAGCAGGCTAATTCTGTGGCGTTTAATCGAAAAATTTTGATTAGTTATGGCTGTCAAGGTTGTAAAGCACCTTAAGGTTGCTCACATTCTCCACTAGCTTTCTTCTTGTAGTATGTTATGATATTGTAGATTATACAAAATGTCAACTGTCTTACCTCCTTACAGTGTTTGTTCTCATGTTCCTATAAAGTATGTCGTAATCAGGCCAAATAATATATCTGAACAGTTGGTCCAACTTGCCACATTATTGGCCTTTGGGAGCTCCTGAGGGTGTGGTTCTTGGAAGTTGATGTAATTCAGCATTTCCTCTCATTACTTTCTGCTGGGTGTTTTTATTCACATTTGCTGCTTGATTTTTCTCCCCTCTTCTACTCATAATGGCTATCTAGACTTTTACTTTTCATCAGGAGAAAGTCCTCTTTATATTTGCCTCTCTCCAGATTATGTTGGTCTGACATTGATAAAATATTACTGTTAGATTGAACCTCTCTGAGGGTTATGGTAGCCTGATGAAGTTCGAATATATATCTTTTGGTCGCACAGGGTGTTGTTTTATTAAGTATCCAACATCTGAGGAAGCTGACAGAGCAATTGGAGCTTTGCATAATCAGTACACTCTTCCTGGGGTGAGTTTCTTTTTCTGCTCTTCAATACCTGATGGGAGATATCTTATGCTACTCCATTTTTTTCTTCTTTGCCAGGCTGTAGGTCCAATTCAAGTTAGATACGCTGACGGAGAAAGAGAACGCCTTGGTTAGTTTTCACTATTCTGTTCATGCTATTATTTTCTTCTCTTTGATTTTGGGATTGGGGAGACACGGGATATTTGCACATTGAAAGTGTACTTTTATCCTGTGAAATGGGTATATTGTTGGTACAGAAATGTTAAATGTGAATAGTACTTCATACGATTCTGATTGTGCTTATGATCCGATTTTCGATGGAAGGTGCTGTTGAATACAAACTTTTTGTGGGTTCACTGAACAAACAGGCTATGGAGCAGGAAGTTGAGGAGGTCGTAGTTTTGACTTTTCATTTTTAATTACCGGGATTCATTTTAGTGAGCTCTTTCTTTGCACCCATATGTAAAAAAGGGAGACTTTATGAAATTTAACATGCTCCAGTTTTCAGTTTTATCTGCATTTGTTTCATCAAACACTGTTATGGATAGAGTTTCCACATACTTATTATGACGCCTATCTTTTCAGATTTTCTCACCATATGGGCGGGTTGAAGATGTTTATCTCATGCGCGATAATATGAGGCAAAGTCGTGGTGTGTCTTTCATCTCTTCATTTTTACTTTATGAGAACTCTCTGGTTTTTATTATCTGTTTACCATTGGTATGTCAGCATTAGCATCTCAATCATGTTGTTAGTTGTCAGTGCAGGTTTCTGTTTTTGCTTGCTTTGACAGCTAAGAGTGCAATTTTACTTGTTTTTTCGTTGTATTTTAAGGCTGTGGATTTGTCAAGTATGCCCGCAGAGATATGGCATTGGCAGCAATCAATGCCTTAAATGGAATTTATACGATGAGGGTAAAGAAGATGCTTTTTGTTCTGAAAATGGAGTCTTTCTATTTATTCATTGATGTTCATTCCTGTTATACTTCTCGGATGTAGGGTTGTGATCAACCATTGACTGTTCGATTTGCTGATCCCAAGCGACCTCGTCCTGGAGATTCAAGGTCTTATTTTTTTATTCTGTGACTCTTCTGTTCCTATTCAATTGTTTTCAGTTCTTTAAGGGTGCCTTTTGTTGTTGGTCTAGTTTAGAACATTGTCTACAGCAATTTCTTTTGATAATACTCAATTTCAGTTCCTCCTGAGTGTCATTATCTCTTGTTGCAGCAGTGTCTTCAGGTATAATTTTAGAGGAGTCTATTTTTGCTTGCTTTTAACCATTTTATTTTTATCGAATTTATTTCTAGGGTTGGGCCCACATCTGGAGGCACAGGTTTTGGCCCTAGGTTTCAGTCGCCTGGAGCAAGGTGTTCTCATCATCTAATTTCCTTCTCAGCTAATTGAGTAAAGTGTATTAGCATCTCCATATGTTTATATGACTAATGCCTGTATTCTTCTGTTTTCTTCTTGGTCAATCCCATTAGACCTCCGCCCAACCTCAATGAGCCTTCAGGAGATGGGGATCCATACAGAGTGTGGAAACCTATGGGTATGCAGAGCCAGGGCCCACAATCATATGTTGATAATTTTGGGTGCATGAATCAGGTGCCCAGCAGCAGTGACATGTCAGCCCCAATAAATCCTGTAAGAGCATCCACTCTTGTATCTGCTGACAATCCTTTGTCATATTCTCATTAAAAAATGGGTTGCTCATTCATATGCCCCATGTTACTGTTCTCCACTGGAAAGGATGTCCATTTCGAAAACTTTGAGATTAATTCATGGCACATCTCTTGGTTAGACTGCTTGATTAACTGCTACTTGTAGCATCTGTGGGTAAAACTAAAAATTCTGTAGAATTTATGCAGCATGCTTTTGGAAGGAAAATGTGTAGTTCGCTCTATCTCACTCTTGATATGATGAAAATGAATACTGTTTTATCCGTCTCAGGTTCAAGCCTGCTGTGGTATTAGCATCTACTGTCATTACATGCATACGTTGGTAATATTTGTTCTTTACTTGCATGGATTGTAGAATGCTCCAGTCCCTGTTCTTGGCGGTACCAGTGATAGTCTTCTTCCTGTACCTATGGCATCACCATTCTCTTTGCCACAACAGGTATGTAAACAGTTATCTGCTTTATAGCCTCTGATCTGATCTCCCATTGCAATCTGTCTCCTTTCACAGTCCTTGTAGGTACTATATCTGTAATTGTTTAGCAGAACTTAACTTGCCCTTCTTGCCTGCAGAGCTACAATCAGCCCTTCCAACAATTTCCACCCACCGGCCAGCAAATCTCACCACTGCAGAATCCTCTGCAGTCTCCATCTCCTCAGCAATTGCCTCCTTCCCTGAAACTACAGCCCCAATCTGCAGCCTCTTATTCACAGGTGCAAACCTCTGTTGCACAGGCGGCATCCACAGGCGCAAACCCAGCTCCATTCAACCAGGCATCACCAGCGCAGCCATTAGTGGGCCATGGCTCGCATTCTGCAGAATCGTCTGCGACAGCCATCCAAGCCCTTTCGAGCATCAGTCTGCAGTCCCAAACTCAGCCTTCTCTGCCCAAGAAGCTCCACCAAATGTTCCCTCTTGCGCATCCGCAGCAGTTTCTTCAGTCTCCTCCTCCTTCACTGTTGGCCCAAATGCTGTCTCAACAGACTCAGGCTCTGCAAGCAAGTTTTCAGTCATCGCAGCAGGCATTCTCTCAGCTTCAGCACCAGGTGCAGATGATGCAACCTTCTAATCAAAGCGTTCCAGCTCATCTGCAGAGCTCCCAGCCCATGAATCATCAGGTGCATTACTTGCTGCCTTCTGAGTCATGAGCAGAACTTTATTGCAGGATATTGGAAGTCTTACATCCATTTCAAACTCTGTGGCCCAATAACATGGTACAGACTGCTACAAGCTCTTCCGTGGCCACACCAGCAGTAGAAGTGCCTTCTTCATCTTCTGTTGTTAGTACTGCTCCTGCTGTACCTCTAACAACAACTACGGTTGGTCCGGTGAAATCTAGTTGGACTGAGCATACTTCTCCCGACGGATTCAAGTATTACTACAATAGCGTAACTGGAGAGAGCAGGGTGAGTAATCTCCTTTACTTCAAAAAATTAATGTGTGAGACTTTCTTTTCAGTTTGTGATAAATTTGCTTTGATAAATCTTGCAGTGGATCGAACCTGAGGAGTTGAAAATATATAAGCAACAGCAGCAACTTCAGCAACAGAAGCTGCTGGCTCAACAGGCTCAACCTCTTGCTCAGCCATATCTGCAAGTTTTACCAACACAACAGCCACAGCTGCAAGCTCAATTTCAGATGCAATTCCCTCAGCAGCCTGTGCAACGGCCTCCTTTGACTCCATCAGTGAGTGTTTTAGTATCACGTCATGTCTTTGAGTTTCTTAAGAGATATTGTGATTGATGCTTATTGGCCATACTGATAAACAGAATCAAGCTTCTGGAGTTCCAGGTAGCCAAAACTTTCAGGTAAATAAACGCGTTGAAATTTGCACTTTAGGGGTAATCTTGCTCAGGGGTCTGGTTCCCTGGGTCAGAACTGAAATGGTCCTCAAATTCTTGAATTGGATATAACTTTCCAGGAACTTGGTTATGTGCAATATCAAGTAGCAGCCAACTGGAGCAACGATCCCGCACGCTTCCACCAGGTATTCTCTCTCTCTCTCCCGCCCGCGCCCCCCCTCCTTTTCCATCAAAATCAACAGTCCAGTTTTCATGATTGATCATTGACCACCTGGTTTCTATTTCTGATCCGCCTGAAGGGTCTTCATGCTGCTCAAGAATGGATGCTGAAGAGCAACCAACCAACAGGTCATCTGGCAAAACCTTTGTCTTAGGATAGTTAAATTCCAGTCAGATACGCACAAGTAAACGCATTTACGGATTGCTTACGGTTTTGCATACATCTAATTTGCAGCCTCTGAAGAGCTGAGCTGACAGAATTATCCTTTTCTAGATCCCGTGGTGACAGGGAAAGAACAAACATCAGAACAGTGGCTCAACAAGCAGATTTTATCTGCTGTTTCCAGTTTCTCCGACCCGGTGACTCGGTTCATCGAGGACAGGACGAGGTGAGTAAGTTGTATCATTGTAGCAGTTATGTCCCATACTCCGTTGTTCATTATTAACCCAATCGTAGGCAAAACCTATGTAGCTGCCAGCGCTAGTGCCCAGTGCATTCAATTTTTCACATGGAAAATTCTCTTAGCTTTCATAACAACAGATCTTTTAACATACATATTCAAGCTGCCGTGGCCATCTCGGCTTCATTTTTGGGCCATAGCCCTAGTGTCTCATTTTCAGTTCTAACCTTTAAGGTAACCATAAATATTCTTACTGATGCTCGGATTACCCGAACCTAGTTGACCACCCTACAATTGGTCCGGATCTCACCGTCGGTCCCAGTGAGGGGGCCCAACCTGCCCATCCTCAGCATCGACCTAGCAAAGTCCTTAAAGAAAGCCATCGGGTTTTCAACATATAGTTCAACAATCTGCCGGGTACCCTCGTGTCCGGTTGCCAGGACCTGATCGGACTGCAGCAGCCCTTCACCGAAGAGAAGGTTGACATAGTACTGATTATCGAATGTTGTTGGGGTCACAAGGTCGAGCTCTGCTAGTGTCGTGTTGTTATCGGAAGAACCGGAGCACAACTGCTGAAGTGAGAGGAGGAACTCGGAGTTGATCTCTACTCCATCTGGGTTAGGACCGCCGTTGAGTCGAGCAGCGAAGGTTGAGCACCGAGCCTTCCCCAGTGTGTGCGCCCCTGAGCAGAGTCGAGATTAGTTTCTCCTCGCAAAACCATGAAAGTGGATTGATGCAAGGGAAGTATTACCGGAGAGTGCAACCATGTCTTCAAGGGTAAGCCCAACATTCTGAAACTCGGCAATTAAGGTTTCCACGGTCGAGCCGGGGCCTGGGATTCCGTTGTTTGCGCCCTCTTTGCTTGCACTGAGACTGTCCCTTCTTCCCATCTCGACTTCCCAGCCCGGTCCGCCCGACTGCAGCCCGTATCTTGAATCATTAATCTTGAGAAACAAATGCTCGAGGGCATTGTCCTCGAGTACTTAGTGATGTTTAGGAAGGAATATTGCTCGAGCACCGATCGAGAGAGAGAAGGGTATGTTACCAGGAGAACGGAATCTCTGGCAGCAATGGCAAGAATGTCGGCACATGAGACAGTTTTTGGGCAAAGAGATTCAAGGTCAGATTTGATTACATCGATCACCTCAAAGCCACGGACGGAGTTCAAGTTCGGACCTGCTGTCTTCTCTCCCACAAAGCCGTCCGTGTCGTCTAGCAGAATCGATGCATCGCATCCCTGCCAGGGAGAAAACAAGCGATTCCAATGGATGAAGACATGGAAACGGGAACTTATGAATCGATCAGTTTAAGAGTCTGACTAACGTTAATGAAGCAATCATGGAAGTGGAGGCGGAGAAGAGAGGCGGCCATGCGAGGTTCCTCGAGGACCGCCTCCTCCACCCTCGCAAAGATGATGGCCTCAGCCTCGGGACAGCTGGTCTGGTATGCACCGGGCCTCAACGGACTACTACTACTGGTCCCGGTCCCATCATCTAGACAATCTTTTGACAGCACTTTCCCTCCGACAGCAGCTCGAACATTCAACTGAAGGTCAAGAACAGCCAGCAAGGAGAGGAGAACGGCCAAGTGGCTGATGTTCATGTTTCTCTCTTCTACAGTCATAGGTTCCCGCCAAGGCTCTAGCTGGGTGCTCAAAGTACAGTTCTTCCGTTCACCGGGGAGTAGTTTCATATTTATAGACGAAATCGTGTTGGATTCTGTTCGTAAGATCTTTGACCTGGTAACCACGAGTTGCTCGAGGAGCAGTTAATGCCTCACGACTCATCTTTCGGGGGCAGGAGGATCGAAACTACTCAGAATGCTGACGGGAGAAGGCCTTTCTGATCGGTAGAATGGTCAATTTTATGTAGTTTCATCCAATGAGGTTGGAGGATTTACCTAATCCTCCCATGTGCTACCTGCAACTGCCCCGAGAGTACTGAGATTCTGTTTGGACGAATAAGCAAAAACCTGAGTCATGGTCGTGTCTGTGGCTTCGATCTCTGCTGTTTGAACCAGAAGTACCCTCTGACATCACACGTCGTGGATGGGCCTGGGCCAGTCACCAAAGTTCAGCTGTTGGGCTCTAAGCCCATTTCTCATGTCATGGGCCTAAGCCCAAAACTATGTCGTTCCGGTCCTAACTTACCTTCTGTTTGGATGGAGAGATTTCGAGGAGAGACTAGAATCTCTTCAAACAATAATTATTACCTAATAGAGTTCACACATCGATACTAATTTATCTGTTAACTATATACTCTGAATAATACATGTGTGTGCGCGTGCATATATATATGTATATATAAGCTTTTTCATTTAAAAAATACGTTAATTAACTCAATAAACATGCATCCGTGCTACAAAATAGAAAGGAATTAAGTACATGATTGCAGAATTAAGTCCATTTTTTCGGTTAAATGCGGGAACGGAACATTCTTAAAGGAAGGACATATACGTAAGTATTTTTATTCACGCACACGCACACATTACAATTCTTTTTTGCTCTCGGACACCGTACGTAGTATTTACCCTCGTCAATTCGTAGGATGAGAGGTTCCTATTCAAATCTTGACGAACTTATCTGCCTCATTTTCAATCGGAAAAGAAAAAAAAGTAAATCACGATGAAACTCTGTAAGCCCATTCCTTCTACTTTAATATAATCAATGAAGCAGTCACTGTCGGGTATACTAAACTTCCAGTCTTAAGTCTGATGAGAATGGGACTCAAAAGTTTTTTTTGATCGCAAGATTGAGGGTGATATCGATTACACTGAACTTCCAGTAATACCACTTAATTATAATGGGAGAAAATGCTCAATTGTTATTTGACCGTACCTATGACACCCCAATTCCACGTCGGTTGTGCAATAAGGAGATCTCGGGTATATAAGTAAAGTTCAATAACTCTAAGAGTACTAACAGTTAGTACTTTTGGGCGACGGACCCGTAATATTACAATATCATAAGAATCTTGACAATAGACCACCCTCCGCACTCTCTTTACGTAACGTATCGTAGCCTATTATCTATTATGTATTGGCTCCCATCATGCAATCAATGAGGAGGCAAAAAGCTCGCGCAAGGGGACCAGCCCCCACTGGTCCGCCCTTCGAATCCAAGGAGGGGTGTTTCTTCGTGGGGGATTTTATAGCCCGTCAAGTTCGTCTAACATATCCGGTACACGTGATTTGTCGGCTACTACGGGAGGCAAAAGCTCCACCAACAATCTCATCATAACTTAATAATGGGAAATAAAGAGAATTCACATTGAAAGAATTTACCTCTTAATAGCTTTCCCCGCCTCGAATTGAATTAGTTAGAACATGTTTGACTTCTGGATATTAGTAGTTAAAAAAAAAAAAGAAGCCCATTTCAATAGAAAGACTCGTGCTGGTCAAGTCATCATTACTTTATATGTGTGTGTGTATATATATATGGATGGATGAGAGGATACAAGGGAGTTAATGTCCACAATGAAGTCGTGAATTTTTAGAATTTTGTTTTAAAAAATTTCGAATGGATGAATCTTATTAGTATCGCTTTATCACTGTCACGTGATATATCCATTACACGCAATATTCGCTTCCTCGTCCCATGTCCAGGCTCTATCTGCCATAGCCGAGCCTATAACCACACAACTGGACTCTTCCAGGAGAAAAGTGTTAAAGATCCATAATACAGACAACTAGCAAGTTCACACACACACACACACGTATTGAATTAAGAACAAAAAGGAAAGTGAAAGTAGACAAAATCCCATTCCATGGAGCCGGAGACCTGTGTTGTTTTTTTCTTTTTTTTCCATGAAAGGAAACCCTAACCCTACTTTTTACTGATAAATGATGACAATGAAACCGACAGGTCATTGAATCATCGTTAAATATCTTTCCAGTTCTACAAAGAATAATCCAAGTGAAGTACGCATCAATAAAGGAGCAGAGAAGTAGCTAGCTAGTCATGAAAACGAGCTGAATGATCCGGATGTTCTGTGCCAGTGTTGTTAGTCAGAAGAATTACATACCTCGAATTATCGGAAGTTTGCGTGCACCAATAGCCTGTGCAGTCGCCGATTTTTCTGGTAAATATCTCTATGAGATTTGATATATATAGTAATCTTGTGTCAAGCACTCCTTTGTGACCCGAATGAAACCGAAGAGAATCACATTCCTACTCCTCAGGCTCCTTTCCCATTTGTGATGGCATGATGTCTTGAAGGAGCCCGTGATCACTATGCAATGAGGACGAGGAAGTAGGTATAGATGGGCTCGTGAAGCTCGGAGTGCACGACGGGGAACTAATAAAACTAGCAGGGCCAGAGCTAACGATATCCAGAGACGGCAACGAGCTATGTAGACAATGGTGCTGCTGATGATGTCGGTGTTGATAAAAATTAGACTGTGAGGGGATCAGAAACGATGAGGTGGCCGGGGATGGGCCGGAGCCACCATTACTGCCGCCATAGGCGGCAGATTCTTGTGGGAATCCAAAGCTACCACGGGGTCTTGCTGAAGTTAGATGTGTATGCTGACCTTCATAGGTCGTGACAACAATGGACGGATCATCTGAAGATCGCTCGACCCTCTTCTTCACTCCACATCCTGCACTAGTGCAACGATAGTAGCTCCTGCGTATTCGAACCCCGATAAACAAAATTCACATAAGTAGTTCTTCTCCATGTAGCTGGTAATTAAATTGTTTTGTATTTCCCTAATTGATGTTCATCTTTGGCACTGTGCTTCACCTATTTCTTCTTTATTCTTACATTGTTATATTGCCCACTTAACTCCATTGAATCTTTAAGGTAATGAATTTCTAAATTCATCATGTTACTGAATCTTTTAAAGTTGTAGCAGTCAAGTTCAATAAAGAATCAACTTTCTGAATTGAAAATGATTAGCAACATCTCCAATACCAGAACCTTTTCTGTCTCCAATCTACCGCTCGTTCGATGATGACCATTAGGAAGCTTCAGCAGCAGCCGGCACGACGCTCTTGGTCCGTATAGTTTCACGATTATCGAGCATTAAATGATAATATATAACACCGATGATATGGACATCATTCAATAAGGAGATGGCGATGATACAGACCTCGGGTACAGGCTGTTTTTGACGGCCTTTTGGCCATACTTCCTCCATCGATAGCCATCGTCTAAGTGATCGACCTCGCTCTTTGTCATGAATGCAAACCTCGGCTCCCCCTGCTTCTTCCGGTTCTTCCTTTTGGGCTTCAAGTTCAACCTGAACCCTCAAAATTATCAGTATCCCAACAAGATTGAAATCATAAGCTTTGTATGCATGCTCTTCATGCTTAGGTAAGATTCAATACCACATAAATTAACACAATTTCCATAATCTAAACAAAAAGACAAATATTCCCATCATTAACAACAGTGCAAGGAGAGAAATAATCAACCATAAACAATGCTAAATCATAATTTAATAAAAGAACAAACACCAAAAGTCAAACACCCTTTCTTATGACTCACTGTTTCTTAGTCCTGTCTTGATTATTATTATTATCCTCCTCCTCCTCTTCCTCCTCCTCCTCCTCCTCCTCCTCCTCAGCCTCTTCTTCCTCCTCCTTGACCTCTCCCTCACCAGCAGCCTTGCTCCCTTGCCATTCAGTGGACATGGGAGACAGCGGTGAGTGTGACGAACTGGCAGGAGTTGGTGTTTGGTTGCTCACCATCTCCGACGACAGCTCTGGAGCGGGGGGTGCTGCCAATGGGAGCCGAGGTGGCCGTGATGGAATTTCCGATGGAGGCGGCTGGAGGAGGTCGTAGATAGAATGATAACCTGCGCTGAGGGCAGGCCCCCCGTCTTGGATGCCCAACAAGTCCATGAAACCTAGGGAACCCTTGTTGGCATCACAAGGCCAGCCGACCGCATCGGTGAAAACGGTCAGCGTCTCACGGTAATGGAGCGACGGGTTCGCCCCAGAAGACGAGCTCACCACATCATCCTTCCTCCTCTCGATCAGCTCCTCATTGGTACGAGGGCTCCGATCCATCTAGCGATATAGATATAGATACAGATATGCCGGTCTCATAGAGCTTGGCTTATCGTGTGCTTCAACTTGCAGGGCTGGGTCGCTAAGCTTGAGGGAGGGAGAGTTTGAAGTGTGAAATGGAGCTCTGTGGGCTTCCTTGTGGAAACAGCTCGATGTGGGGTCGGAGTGGAAGATAAGAGCTGGAGGAGACATAGTGTCTATCGGATTATTAGAATTTAATTATTTTTAAAATTTTTTAATAAAATTTAAAAATAAAAAATAATTTTAAAAGTAATTTAATTTAAATTATTTATAATAATACTACATAAATACTGTCACATACAATACTTTTTTCAGCTCAGGTGCTGACCGGCTGGTGCCGGTTGTGGATTTGTACGGACCCGAGGGTGGACCGGATTCGGAAATTTAATGCGGAGACGACCGACTCGTGCTGAGGGAAGCCACACCACGCGGATTGTTGACCGGTTTACCGGCTGCAATCGCAAAATGTGGACAGGATTTCGTATTACACTTGGCCAAGGAAAATATTTCTTTGTCCTTTTCGCCGCTCCATGCTTAAAATTCCTCGTCCAAATTTTTTTTTCATATCTTATATTTGAGTTTTGTAAATATAAATAATTTATATTGAGAGAGTTTTATTCCTTATTTGGTCCACCAAGCTCGAATCAGTATTATTATGACCCGTTAGATTTCTGTATACCAAAAGTATACAGATCAAGAAAAAAAAATTCTACCAATATAAATCGGTTAAAATGATTCAATATCTCTCCTATTCAAATTTTATAAATAAAAAGAAAAATTATAATCGAGATATTTTTATCCCTAATGAGTCGACTCGACTCGAGCCCAGATTAATCGATCATAGTTAGTTGGTAATGCACAGCTAGTCGAATTTTGTCTTTATAGAAAAGACCAATTTGCTAGCTAACTATCTACGTATCACGTGTTTATTTTTCTTTAATTTCTTTCATATTAACCACCGTGAATGTGATATTGATACTGAGATAGACCCTGTACGTACCTTGCAGGCATTGGCATCGCGACGGATCGGAAATCGTGATCAGAGCCTCGAGCATTTGAAAATCGATGTTCGAGTAATTTATGTCACCGGCCCAAGCTTTACTGCCGTTAAGTTCCGACGGACATTTCTCAGTCGGACACCGGTACGCACTGCACATCACCTCGTGTTCGAACTCTCTTGCCGACAGGGATTGTCCGTGCGATGACAGGAGAATATGTTCCATAGAGAGGCTCAGGTTGAGAACAGGTCTTTCCATTAAGTGGAAGCTCAATTGGTACGTACAGTGAAGGTCGACATCTCGTGTAGGAGTAAACAATCCGTGTGCAACCCATACACAATAAATTCGTTATATAAATCACGGTACATATCTCTTGATATATGTAAATTCGATCCTTAAAAATTATAAAAATTTTACCCGTGATGATCAAAAAGAATTTCAATACACTCGTAATATTATTCTTGACCCAAAAATTAATAATTTTTCTAATTTAATTTCTATTCCTTATTAATACGATTTTTTTTGTACTGTTTTATTCTCCGTTTCATTTATAAAGATGGGTAAAAGATTCTAATAATTGGCAACTTTTAGGCGTACTGGGGCTAAGAGTACTCCTGGCTGGCTTAGCACTCTCAGGGAATAAATATTCAATGTGCGATATATAACGATTTTATTATATAAATCTATCTTAAATCTTGAAATATTTAAATTTTTCTCGTCAAAATTTAAGAGAGAATTTATATGACGAAATCGATATATAATACAGACACCGAATATATATACTTGGTGGCTTAAGGTGCTTTGTTGATAATGAAAAGGAGGGTAAAAGGTTCGGTGATCAATCACTTCCTTCGGGCCAAAGAAATGTAAATGCAAGAAAAAGGAGGAAGATTCAACTCGGTGGTATCATTTTTTTTTTCATGAAATTAAGAATTTTTAAGTCCGATTCCTTCTGTGAAAATTTCACGTCCCTTTTGTTCAATCGTTTTTTTACCCCTTTTAGACTAATGCAACTTCTTTATAAATTAAAAAAAAAAAAGAAGAAAAAGAAAAGAAAAGAGAGATGTATGTGTGTGTGTATATATATATTTATGTATGTATGCACGAGGAACACGTTTAATTTCTCTAGAATGTTCAAACAGAGAAATATTTGAAAGGCGTTTTGTCTTAACTGCTTCCGCGAAGCATGCTGCTAATTCAAGCAACATGTCCGGCACCAGTTAATGACCGACCCAACCAAAAAGATGACATGATGATTTGACCAAATGGTGGGTCGATTCGAATGACCCACCTAATAAAAAGATTTGGATTCTTCCTTTCGAATGGTTGATGACGGATCGGTCGACGTGACCGAGATGTGCCTATATATATAGCAGTCGTGGTAAACCCGTAAAAGTTACGCTCGACGTGAATGATTCAAGCTCAATGGACACGTACCAAATACAATGCAAACTCCGCGTATATGGGTTCCATACGACGGTTTCACACGTGTAACCTCGATCCAAAGGGTCGTCGGGGAAGCACTTAGGTTGAGGGTTTCCTATCGGGGATCAAATGGACACCTAGGCACGGCAACAAATTATTGTGTACTTATGATGATCAATTGTCATCGCAATTATTGTTGCCCGTCCAGTCCCTCAAATGTCAATGGGACCAATTCTGCCAAAGCTGTGTTTGGTGGGGACAACATGCAAATAACAGTACATACACATCTCAATCCCTATACGCAATTGCTAGCCCTTTTTTTTTCCTTAATAAATCGATGGTATTTGGAGATATAATAAGACATGATTAATCCAGTTCGAGCCGGGAAGGCCTACCTAGGGGTAAACCTCTTCCAATGTAAATTTTTTTCATTCACAAGACTCGAACACGATATCTTACTTGAGAGGAAGATGGGTCCTACCACATCAACCAATTCAATCCGGTGATTGCCAGCTCTTTATCTTCTCCCCTTTCACGTTTCAAATTAGACGGCCCGCTTTTCTCCATCAAAGCAAAAACAATTCGCATATTCTTTGTGTGGTGAAAGTTTTCAGTGAACCGGTTATATCCATCCAATAAGAATTTATTATTTATATATTATTTCCAATTATGGTTCATCATCTATTAGTTTTTCAAATATTTTTTATCATTTATATATTATTTTCAATTATAGTTCACCATTTATTTAAGTTTTTTTATATTTTTTAAATTTTTTTAGCATTTAATAATCATAATTGTATAATTATTGATTATATTAAAATCGTAATTGGACGGATATACTATGTAAGCAATGCCGATGTGGTATAACCGCTCAACTGAAAACTTTCTCCTCTGTGTCAGTCCTATTCTTTTTTTTCCCTTAATTACCGTAACGGAGGATACCGTGTTTTAGAAGAGAATAATAGAAATACGGTAATGAAAAGGCATACAGAGTTTTTATGGATAGAAATCGAATATTTTAATTTCATATTAGGGTTTGACAGGAACACAGTGAACCCCTTTTCCCGATTCTATGATCATATATATATATATATATATATATATCTATGGATGCATGAATGATTTCTAATGACCAATGTTGCTTCTAATGCACGCTCTCCAAATACTTGCTTTTTCTTCCCTTTTTTTCCTAACGAGATTCGAATTCGGGACTGATCGGCTTGTCAAGTTGAATCAATATGGTGCTTTTGAAGCCATCAACAACTGGCCCTTGATTAACGTTAATCAATCTATGGCTGTCACTGACCTGTGGGAACATATAAATGAGAAGATCTCAAGGCACATATGATCACCAAAAAGAAAGAAAGAAAGAAATATATATATATATATATATTACTAGAAAGAATATTATTATTATTATATATATATATTTTTTTTTTCTGTTCACCAAAATATATTCACGTGATATTCCTACGGGATTGACGGGGATACATGAAGCAGCAACCGGCTTGATATACCTACGTGTCTTTACATTAAATATGTCGCTGTTTTTCGGTGCCCTTTATCCGATATTCAAAAGTTCGATGAATTTTAACTACTTTACGTCGAGTAGGAAAAAAATCTTGAACGATCCTATCCCACGATCACGTGATGAGGAAACACCAATCAAATTGCTCTTATCAGTGATAATTACATAAGAAGTCCTCGTCCAGCATGCTTGGAACATTAAGGGTGCGGGGCTCCTCCATTTAAGCAAAATTTCCTTTCCATCTCCACCGTTTCTTATTCAAGAATCTAAGATGTCCCCCGCTGTAATTCAGCTTCAAGTTCGAGGTCGATCCATTAAGTGATAAAACTCTGTTAATCATGAATTTTTCTGAATTAATGAAATTCGAATGCGACACCTTATTAAAAGAGAGCATGCTACGAACCGTTTCAATTAACTCGTATCGGTAAGTTCCGGTCGATTTTCGTGCGATGCAAATAATGGCAACTTGTTGATGACCCCTGACTCGATCCGCCGACAGTCAACCCTAAGGAAATGCAGACTCCATTGACCATCTGCGACATTTAATTCATTAATAATTCACCCGTCTTGTAAAACAGTATCCTCGTTCACATGAAATTAAGTGGTTATCATTTTATTAAAAAAAAAAAGATATTAAGAAGTTACGAGTTCGGTTCTCACCGACGGTATCCTTCCCGTGCTTTTAACCCTCTTCTCGTATCGCCTTTTCTTTTTTCTGAATATTCTTTCGACCCTTTCCACGCTTGCGATCATCTTCTCTAACTGAAAAATAAGGTTAAGAAGAAGATAACCTTCGATAATCCTATCTTATAATGACACGATCGAGTC
This sequence comes from Lagerstroemia speciosa, assembly GCA_037672795.1. Classification (NCBI taxonomy): domain Eukaryota; kingdom Viridiplantae; phylum Streptophyta; class Magnoliopsida; order Myrtales; family Lythraceae; genus Lagerstroemia; species Lagerstroemia speciosa. Next base: position 4,301,142 of record CM075296.1, read on the forward strand.
ACGATGAAAAAAAATAATTTAATTAAATTATTGCTAGTACAGTGACAGAGGAATTAATTATCAATTTCGTTTAAAATACTTGTCATAATTGTTTCTTTTTTTTTTTTAATTCGTGAGGTGGAGAATGAATGGCTGACAACGTTTTTGTACAATAAGAAAAGAGGAAGGCGTGAACGACAAGAAAATTCACAAATTGCTTGGATTGACTCTTGTTTCGTCGTCAAACCACGAGCAGTGCATCACAATAAAGAAAAACCAGGTACCTTGAGAAAGAATCCATGATATTTCTTTCTAATCATAGAGTAAAATTACGACACGTTACCGGATTATCGACGTCCGTTGACCCATTTATAATAATTGTTTCGGAGTTCTCAAGTTATGTGGAGGTGTACGATCACCGAACGAGTCCCTTGAGGGAGGCAATTCATCGTTTTAAGCGGTCCCATTGAAGCGGGTCTGTGTCTCGACATATTTAGGGACCCAAGCTCTCTGAGATTTGATCTGATATGGACGTTGATGAAGATATTAGGTTGATTCCTGTTGCTCTCCACACCATGCACTGCATTAAATTCGGATCTCTTCTCAAGGGACTCGGGTTCAAAATTTTCTTTTTAACGGAGAAAATTTATGCTAGGTAAAAATTTGTGCTCTGATGGATTGAATCAGTAGACCAACCTGTCTCGAACTCAAATTAATCAGGACCGTCCATCAGGCCTGCGGATATTAGTCAGCATACGCTGAAAAATAGAGACAAAATTGTTGGGTCGGCTGTCATCGAACCACAGAAGCAACGATAGTGCAAGAGCAAGTCACCTGTCCCAGCGATCACATTCATGTCAATTTACATCTCTATCCACGGAATCATGTTGTGGATAGGCGATCGTGGGAGTCATGGATGAATCAATGAATATCGACTTCTCTTAAAAACCACGACACCAGGGCAGTTAAAGGGAGGCGAGCAACCCCAAACCCGAACCTGGAAACGTAAAGATCCAGGGGTCAGTCCTCACCAGATCGAACAAGAGACTCAAATTTTCAGCTTCCCGGAACAGGAAGGGCTTTGGATTTATTAAAGTAAAAACGATAACGGCAGAAGTAAACCAACTGGGAATGAAGAATGCTTCTTGGAACAGACAAGCAAGCATCTAAAAAAACAGAACCAGCCATGAGCGCTTCAAAACATGGAAGAAAGCGTCCATCTTCACCTTACCAAACATCCCTGTGGAATGTGCAACAGGTACTAATCTCAACGGTGTTGACTTCTGGATAGCCCGACACAGACATGCCCAGGTCAAATTTTGACAATGCCTATGAACCCTAAAAGAAAGGCTAAACCATCAGACAGAACATAACACAGAAAGATGTTCTGTATTTTAAGCAAAAGTCCCAGCCCCACAACTGAGTCAGAGAAGACAGATTATTATAGAAGAGTATAATTCAAATGTTAATGAAAAGCAACTGAAAGAGCACCAGAAAAAAAAAAGGAAAAAAAAAAAGGGAACACAGCCAGTCAGTGAGTGTCTTCTTCATGAATAGTAAGATAAGCCTCGCAAATATGAGATAGGCCTGTCTCTCTCAGTGATAATAGTTATGATAAATCACAATCAGGTGCTGTAATAGAAAGCATCCAAGACACATCATCCTTTTGAGGGAAAAGATAAGACCGGGCTGATCAATAATTATTGACCCGTAATTGCTGACAACTTGACGCGTGATTCTTGCAGTTCATTTGATATGCATTTCTTTTGGTTGAGAGCTTTCGGGGCCCCATAATTTCCTCCAGTTGCTCATTATTCAAATATAAGATAGAAATTTGCCGCCCAAACACTTTGAAACTGCAAAACAGTCTATCCAGTCAAGAACATATGCCAAACCTCAAGCCAATAATGTTGTCTATGATCTACCAACTGACCTGTCACAGTAACACAAGATTAAACATAGAAAGATGCAGAGCTAAACCAAAATCTGTAATGCAGTTGGCAGGCTCTTATACCAGCAAACAAAATATTAAAATTTAGACGGCAAAGCCATCACCAAATTATATAAGGCAAATAGGGAGAACACTGACACACTCTCATCCTAAACTGCGGACTGCAAGAGCTTGAAAAGGACATTCCTCATGAATCAGTGGAAGCAGAAGCTGCTTGGTGAATCCTTCGCTGATGAACATCCCAGTTATACACCCGAGCTATCGTCACCTGTCAACAGCAGTACAAAAGGTCACGGAAGTATACTACTTGAAGGGTCCGTAGAAGAGATAACAAGCCCGAGCATGTATCAAGATGTACTTTTATATGGCCTTGTAAAGCACTATTTCACAAAAATGATCTTAATGTTCTCATTCAAAGGAGAAGAAAAAACATCTTTGGTGTAGTATGCTCAGGTAAGATGGTTGTCAGATTTTCTACTTGCCCTCAGATTCCAATGATGACAGCATACCTGTGTTATGGTCACCTGATCCCGGAGGAACTGTAGATCGGTGAGAAGGACTTCCAAGCTCGCTTTAGCATTCTGCAGATTCTTTTGTAGAAGGTCTGTCGCCTGTACATAAGATTGTCAAATCTATAATTATGATAGTTCCTTCGTCAGGAAAAAATCCTTGCATAAATAAAACAAAGTTATACCTCTTCACATGAATACTCAAGCATTACATTTGCTCCCAGCCACAGGCATACTGAGTCAGCTTCCTCGACATGAGCACGGGAATATATACCTTCTGATACTTCAAAATCAGCTATCAGAGCCTGGGATGAAAATGTGAGTGTAAAGGATGTCAGTTGACAGGCAACTCTCCCGATGGGAACAATACAATTCATTCTATGTAAATCAATTCTCGCAGCTAAAAACGTTTACAGAGAGAGGGGGAGAGAGGGAGTATAGAACCAAGTATATTTCCTCATCAGCATATGAAAGAGCAACAAGTAACCTGTAACATTGTAAACTCAACCAAATGCGCTGGAAATGGGAGATGCAGTGAATTGAGCAGAGAAATTCTGCTGTACAAACAGGCATGCATAAACAGAATCTGCCCGTTCCACATGATTAAAGAACAAAATCATGTTCTGCAAAGGATACCATGAGGGCCAAGAATGAAATTTATATCCCATTCGTATTTGAAATATATAAGTAAAATAACTTAAATAATTCCCTCGCCCCATATTTGAATTTGTTGGGCTGAGCTCATGAGGCCAGGCCCCTTGGACCAAGTATCTATTGCTCAAAACAAACAACTTCTCTATATAAGAGAGGAATGCACGGTTTTACTAGAATGGGTTGGTTATCTCCATCCCCTCTTTTATTCATTAAAAAGGAACAAAGATAAAAACAACATTATTAATATGAACTTGACACCTGCTCAGAAAAATTCTTCCATAAAGAAACACTAACTACCATCTAAGAAGTAGAAGCAAAGAATTTACATCATTTGATAGGCCATATTAACCCTTTTTAAGCCTATTAAGAATTGCACCAAAGGCAGACTGACAATGAATATTATGCACAGGAAAAAGCGAAGCAATTTACTCTAATAAAAAATATATGATGACTGCGGCACCTGTTGAGAGATCACAGAAGTGAATCAGCATGTGTTTTCAAGCATCAGATGCTCAACAATAATGCCAGGTCAACGATGGTTAAACTGGGATCCGTCAGGTTAAATATCTTTTGCTAGGTATTGCAACCACATCCCACATAGCATTCAATCACCAAACAGGACATTATGATAAATAACATGACACACAAATAAAAACGAACCTCACCAGCACCCTTCTTTGCTTGCAATGTGGCAACTATGTCTAGGCACTTCTCTATATCTGGAATTTTCGCCTGAGAAGGAGAATAAACAAAAAGATCAGTTGGGCAAACTATACCTATCAGATGCACCACCAAACTAAACAATCCAGTAACGAACTGCAATAAGAAAGAGCAGTCAACACACTCCTTACTAGTTCAAAAGCGAGCTACTTTTTAGTGATTATATGTGCCGTTAGACCCATGATTACCTGAGTCAGCTCCTCTTCATTTCAATCTAACATACTGTCTGATCTTTTCACATTTAGTGGTGATCCTCATTTTCTTTAATAGACAATGGTTGAAAACTTATATCTCTTGAAACAATACCATTGGAGCAATTGCATACTAAATTCTTAAGGCTCATATTGCAACAAAGTGCCTTGCCCCATGAGAAGGTACCAAAAAGAAAAACGAAGAACCTGTATAATCTGAAAGTCAACAGAATTACAGAACCAAAAAAGGAGAGCTCACCTGAAGATCCCTTTGCTGAGCTAGAAGTTTCATCTCGACGAACTTGTATTGCTGAAGTCTGCAAGCACCAGCAGAATCATTCACAACAGTTAGATAAGTGCAGCTGAACAGTGTCTTTAACTCAAGAGGCACCACCCAAGCAGCACCTACATGGAGGAATCAAGCATCTTGACAAAATTAAAAATCCTAACCCAAGAAAATTTGATACAAGTTGGCCGTGATTATACTAGGGGTTCGAAAAGCTAAAGACTAAAGTATTAGGAAATGCTTATAGAGAAGTGACCCGCGGATCTGAAAATGTAGAAAATCTCAGCCAGCTGTTCTAAGAAAACAATCTGACAATCGTAGCAATCATTTATACCTTGATAATAGAACATAGCCGCAGATACTGAATTAACAGCAAAATCCTATAGAAAATCACCAAATAACTTATCCAATTAATAGATCATCGCAACTACAGCACTCCCAGTCTCACTTCCCGAGGAGCAGGAGAAACAAAGTGGTATAGGACGATCCAAGAGAGAATAGCATAGCATCAAAGAACTTCCAGTAAATAGTGAGAGATGGAAGAGATCAGTCAGGAGCTAGCAAGAGCGGAGAGGGAAGAGACCGTTCTTGGAGAAAGGCGAGGGCAGAGTTGACGTCTAGGTCAGACTGGGTGAGATAAGTTTGGACATCCTCCACGAACTGGGCTCCCGGTATTCCCCTCCTCTCCGTGGCTGACGACGGCGACGATGAAGATGAAGGTGCCGCCGCCATTTTCTCAGTCGGAAACTGAGTCGCTGACCGACTGACAAGCGATCGGCGAAGTGAAGTCACCTACTCTCCGTAGTAGGCGAGTCAAGAAGCATCTCTCTTTCTTCCCCGTCTTGCAGCAGCTGCTCCGCTCCTCCTGCGACGTTTGATGGGTTAGGAGCGACGCCCTTTGCTAGGCCCGTGGAAGTGTCTCGTGCACGCCCTCCATGGGCTCAGCACTGGGCCATGGCCTCGGGCCTCTATAGTTAATGGGCCTACATTGGGCAGTACATTTGGCCCATATTATCCTGACTTGGGCCCATCCTTAAATTAGGCCCTTTCAACGTTGCAACCTATCAGAACGTCCATCTATATTGGCCTTCCTTTTACCATTAGTACGACCGATATCTAAAAATCCAATAGTCCTAACTAATTTAGTTTGATCCATTTGGTCTAATAATAGATAAGACTCTACTAAAGTGATTTGACCTTTTTTCGGTATGCCATCTGGTATACAAAATTCTAGCATATTAATCTAAATTCGAGTTGAATTGGTTCATCAAAGAGTAAGAAAGGTGATGCACCAAGAATCGACCTAGTGACCATTAACTGGCCATAGGAGATCGTGCAGCGAGGACGTTGATTTGGTGGTTCCACTCGGGTTCGGTGCAACACGTATCATCATTAGCTTTAGATCAATGACTCTTAGATTCGATTCCTATTAGTAAGTCTACACACATCTATTTATTTCCAATTTTCTTCTACCAATTTCTCGATTCATTGTTGTCCCTTATAATCGGAAAAAATTATTGGAGATCTTTCTATCGGTCATTTTCTTCGTATTTTTTGGTATATAAGATATTGAGTCAAGACCTCTTAGCTTCCGATCGATGACAGTATCAACTGTACCGAGCAACGTGTCTCTAGTTTCCTCATATTTAATCAAAACAAGAAATGAAGAGAGAGAGAGGAATAGAGAAACAAATAGAGATATACATACACAAATAAAGAAAAGAAAAACAAAGAAAATCACAACTAGATCATAGTAGGGTCATGTCCAACTCAAAAATTCAAGTTATCGGGTAATAGAATCACGTGTAGGTTGCTAAGGGGCTCAGCCCAGTCTAATACCAAGTGAAATATCTACTTGGCTAACAATAAATCTGGTTCATATCTAGTTTAAAAGTTTAATTTATTAAAGTGATAATACTCATTTATCTTATAAATCCATTATCTTTACCTCAGCTGATCAATGTGGGATCTGACAGTTGATACCTGTGGGCGGAAGTCTTTAAACAAATGCCATACATACCATACTGAGAAGCACAGTTTTAGTCACTGTCGAAGAAGAGGAAGGACAGCATCGGCTGTCACTTCGGTTAAGCGGCGGATCGATATTTTCCCACATGCCGGGAAACTGAGAAGCTTCTTCCATATCGATGGATCATTCATCATTATTCTCGAAAATTGTTGAAAAAATTCATAATAAAAATTGCGTGCTCAAACTCTTAATTATTATCTTGATTTTTGGAAACATGCTTACGCTTTGTGAGTAGTTTGTGAGGTCGTAGATTTGATCCTCTCTACTTATATCGCTCCATAAAATCACCGCCAAGTGCATTATTTATGCATGAACTTACATGGATAGTAAAGAACTCCTTATATAGAGGGGAAAAAAAAAAGAAACGAAAAGTTTAAAAAATTGATAATGAAGGGAAAGAGATAGAGAGAGATTCTGACACGTGGGATGTACAGACAGGAGAGGAGCGGGTCAATGCGATTGCGGCTGGCTGCCGTCGCAGAGTAGCTGAGCGAGTGCAGTCATGGCCCTGACTTGCATCTCCAGGGCCGCTATATAGTCGGATGCCTCCTCGAGGATCACCGGCAAGTGCTCTTTCCGGCAACCGGGGACTAACCTGCCGAGGACCCTCACCTTCCTCTGGAGGGCCGGCGAGGCGCGGACCTTCAGTCTCGCCTTCCTCGGCGATCGGCCTGCACCTTCCGCGGCAGCCGCTGCCCTCCTCCTGATCTTGTTCTGCTGCTTCCGGAACTTCACCCTGATCCCGCTGTTCTTCAAGATGGCGCGGCTCCACCGCGACCTCCCCTTGTCAGCGGAAGCCAGGGCCCTGTCCGCCGCCTCCCTCACGGCCGCACCGCTGCGGAGCCGGGCCAGGGCCACGGTGCGCATGAGCTTCGACGAGTAGGCGCGTTGCTGGGCCTCCGACTTCCACTGGGCCTGGTGGTGGGCCTGGGGGCGGGCCCGGTCTTTCCCCCTCTTCCTCCTCTTGGGTTCGCGCGACCGCTCGGGGCTTCTCCCGCTGCTGCTGGTCACCGGAGGCGACGTCATCCCTCTTCCCGCGGCGGAGCCCCGATTCAGATTGAGATGGCCAGCAGCACTCTCCTAACGGGAATCGAATTTTTGGAGAGAAAACGAAGAGCCCATCGGATTTCAAAGTTCTCAGACCAATGGTGGGTGGGGGTTGTGAATGCAGAAGCTGAAAGAGGAAAGTTTATAAAGGGAGGGAATTTCGTGTACTCCAAAAAAATTAACAGCATGAAGGAGAATTTTTAGGTTATCATATTTCATCATGTAAGTAAATATTAATTAAATTATAATAAATGAATAAATTGATATTAATCGCTCGAATAAATTTGTTAGTGTTTTTCCATTACGTCACTGTGAAGTACGATTAGAGTTTATCTCATTAAGATAATTATATTTTTTTTTATATTTATAAAATTTTGACTTGAGATGTTGTTACCTTATTTAGAGATAGTAAATCGGCTCAAGTTGGTACATTTAATTTATTTTTGTGCGTGTATATTATCTGGTATTCCGACAAATCCCGACTAATCTAAATTCGTGCTGGATCAATCTATATGCAAAGCTGTTCAGGCACGGATTTCTTATATTCGTATGAGTTGAATTCAATACCTTATTTAATAGAAAGAGTTATTGAACCAGCACAACCAATCTAAGTTTATGCGCCTTATCATTAATATCAGGTATCACCCACTCAACATTTTTTTCAATAACGAAGAGTTCGTTCTTTCCGACTTCAGTTACCCTGTGCTCCCTGGGCCAATTTTTCTGTTTCCCTTTGGTATTTTGTAAATTTGTATGCTTCACATCTGTCTGTTTTTTTTTTTTTTTGACATGCCCGTAAAACATAAACCATCCAGACCACTTTCAGTTACGAGCGCACATTTTGGTCCATAGAGAGTACATTCTGAAGCCGACGCCATGTCGAGACTGTATCTTGCTACTTAGCTGTCTAGATCGGTCGATGTCACCTCGTCTCGATGGGCTCACGAAAAGCTAACGGTGAATATTAGGCTGGATCAAACCGGAGCGTGGTTTTATGGTTCCGTTTGATCTCGGAATGCGGACCTCTTGACAGGAGAACGATGGAATGGAATGGAACCAAACGAACGTTCTGATAGTACGTTAATAAATTTGGGGGGGTGGGGGTCGCTGTCGATGGCAGCGGGGACATTGCTGGCAGCAAAGATGAAAAGCCCATCCCATGCCTTCGTATGATGTCGTTAATGATCGACCATCGCTGGAGACAGATCCCTCCTTTGAAACAGAACACAAACTGCACACAATGTCTTAATTTGTAGAATTTAATAAAAAATAATGAAAAGAATTCTGAAAAATAGAAAATGAAGTTATGAACTGTAGCATGTCAGCCTAAATTTTTGAATTCAACACGAGCTCAAACCTCTAATAAACTTGGTAGAAATTTTAGAAATTACCAGTGCAGATTACTGTGTAAACTCACAGTAAAACTCGAGCACAGTGTAGGTGTTGATAATTGGAAATGGCTCTCCAACTTCTTACATGCATTCAGTCTGATCCAAACTGAACTGATCAACGACTTTTGAATTTTAAATATTAGAAGGCATCCCATCGAAAAAATTTATGAGTGGCATGTTAATTAATTAATAAGCTCTGATCCCTTAATTATTCAGGATAATTACCTTAAACCAATGATTATCAATCCACAGCTGCACATTATGCCCATTCCTCCATAAGAAGGCCCTGTCTTCTGAGGTGGCACGACGTCGTTGGGTGAATTTGTCGTCGGTGCTGGCTTCCACCGCCGGCGCACCGGTCACCGGGTCCCCTTTGTCATGTTTGTCTGTTTGTGCCCCATTGACGACAATGATTGCTACGCATGTGCTTCGATTAATTGCTACTTGGCCTCTTCTTCCCACATTTTGGTCGGGGGCGGTTCAATTCTGTACGGTAAGAAAAATTCTGTATCACCATAAAAATCGACTGTCCAGACTTTCCATTTGCAGCCTCTTGATCCAGGACTCAGAGTTCGGCTTACCCATGGAATTACATTCATATCCCAATACCCATGGAATTACATTCATATCCCTGTGACTTTTTGGCTCTGCTTTCTAGATAACGATTTTTCCTTTCTAGTTTCTTATTAAGTGAAGCTTACATAGCTGTCGTGGGGACTTCGACGATCCGCCTTGTATTCGTCTCTATGCCTTGCCGATTCACCAGCCATTATCATGATGTGCACATTTGCCCCGGACTGTTCATGAGACCGTGACCACAATATTTCAATCAAAACTTTTGACTTATTCCTGTCAAATGACTTATTTCTCCTCCACTGCCACCTTCAGCTTCGCCCATAATGTTGTTGCCATTATTAGGCAGTGTAAGAGTAGTCAGAGATAGAACTTAGAAGGAAGAGAGGAATAAATGGCACCGGAACTCTTGATTCTTGATCAAGAGCGATGTCACTGCACTAGATTCTCTTTATCTTTATGGGCTGTGACTGTTAGATATATGAAGATTTAACTTCCCATATATCGAGAATCATACTCTATCATAGGGACGGTGATGCTCTGATTAGAGTTAAGATAGGGTGGTTGAGCAATCTAATTACACAGTACAAGCATCAAGGAAGATTCTTCTAGATAAGGACTAGACCTTGCCCCATTCCCTGTTTTCTAACCATAAAGAATCTGAAACAGCCGGTCTAACATGATTACGGGCTGAATCGATTGCATTATGTTGTTAGTTGAACTTCTACTGCAGCATTATGACTTCAGGCGAGCAAATTTTCTTGTGGTGTTTGACAAATGGGGAGCGCAGATGTAATATCTGCCCCCATTGAAGACCATCCCCAGTTACTAACTGAAGAACAGAATGAATTGATGTAGCTTTTTGTGTCAGCTGGCAACAGTAGTAAGTTTAAGAGCAGTCATTATTGCAAGCTGTGAATGATGAAGACGCACACACCCACCGAATGCATATTTCCTACCAATGTTGTTCTTTTACATATACTTCCAGTTAGATGATATGCATGTTTTTGTAATTGTAGGGGTATGCAAAGCTAATCAAACCTTGAAAGCTTGCATTAGGATAACTCTTAGGACAGGGAGAAGCAGTTCACTGTGCTTCAATTTGGAAATACCGTGGTGAATTAATCGCCATCAGACCAAATGCATCTAGATGTTTGATGGTCCAATGGAATTTTAAAATGATCTACACGGTAATATATATCATTTGTAACATGTCAAGCAACTAATGGAAGAATTGAACGGATCCATGGAATTGGACTGACCCGGATGGTGATGAGTGACAACTTTATGGATCACTATGGTCCAAGTTTATCTGTCTAAATGCAACATGAGGACTGAACTTTGGTCAAGAGCCTTAAGGAATTTATTTGTTCCAGAGGATAAATGACACAAAAGTGAAAAGGTATTCTTTGGATTACCAAAAAAAGGAAATGCATTCTTTGGATCAAATAGCATCTGATGAATGATACAGAAGAATCATACATCATGCTAAAGCAGTTAGTTACTGTTAGGCAAAGAACCTGCCTGTTAGGGTCATGGATCTGGAAGCCACCTGGATCCAGGATATTAGGTCGGCAAAAGGCCACCTTGGGACCCTTCTAATCCAGAGCTGAAGACAATGACTAAAAGGATCCCAAATACAAGACATAAGAAGGGTAAGCAGACTTTATGGCTAATGAGACCATCAAAGCGAGCTTTCTCCTCAGACATGTGAGAGAACTTATCTATATTGCTGTTGATCAGTGCATCTAGGAGCTTCATGGATTGACCATTTGCATCAAGCGATTCCAAAACCTGTTTACGAGCAGTTATGAGAAGATTCCCGAGTTCGTCTACTCCCAGAGAAGTAATCTTTGAATTGTTGGATCTGGTTCTCTCAAGTGGAATATCGGCACTGTCAACAGTTATCTTCACACAAAAGGCTGTATTAGAGGGAACCAGAGGTTCGGACGAAAATAAATATAATAATACATGATCAAATGAAATAAGAGAGAAAAGTGTTAGAGAACTTTCATCCTGTTTATTACAGCTGATATACCACTCAAGGTAGATAGAAGCACCATAGATATGAAATAGGAAAGTTCTGTAGTCCCATGGTAAACCACACAGCATCAAACATGAGCACAAGAAAATGTCATTCAGTATGATTGTTGCCAAAAGATCATACTAAGAACAGTTAGAAGCCTCAATTCTTTCATTACTCGAACTAAATGTGGAGAATATCAAGGTTTGCATGTATCGTTTTGCAGAAGCACAGACTCGTTAAAGCTGTGACGAGCAAGAAATGCAAGTCGCAGAGATGAAATTGGCAGCTATTGGTTTCTTATTTCTGGAGCATGAAGAATTCAGCACATTGATTGGTGAGATAACATTCCAGAAACTAAGCTAGTATCTCTAAAAGCTGCAGCGATCAATAATTTAACACACAGTATTGAGGTAAAATGGAACACATAGCATGTCAGTTTATAACTGAAACTACACATTGGCCATTTTAGGCAGATCATAGTGATTCGCCTAAAAGTATCCCAAGATAAAAGCCGGTGCATACAAAATGAAGCCAGCAAGCGAAACACCAGCAGGAATCTAAACAAAAGTGCGAGATCCATACTGCAAGAACACTGCAGAGAAGGTGCGTGCACCATACCTCTGTAACTTCGCCGTGGGGATTGGCATCAAGAGATTCAGAGAGTGCAGAGATTCCCGTCAATTCCTTGGAAGCGTCTTCTGATGAGCTCAGCTCAGAGGACAAGCTCCTCCTGGCAACCTAGAAATCACGGGGGAAAGGAACTTACACAAACAATTGATGGATTCGCTGCACGCACTCGTAATCGCAAGTCGATAGTGGAATCATGTGAACCGAAGTTTACGCAGGCAGGAGGGAGGAGGGGGAAAGGAAGGTTGGAGCTACCTTCTGCGAGTCATTCCGCTGAGAACCTCTTGATCTGCGACTGGTGAGCTTCGTGTGACGCGAAGTTCCGTCGTTCTGTGGATCTCTGTGATCTCTCATTCCTCTTCTTGGCGGGAGGAATTGAGGGAAGATGGTGCGCGGGGCGACTGTCAAAATTGCTGATTCTTATAGTCTCGGTTCCTTTCCTTTCCCGGGAAAGCCGAGAACACCGAACCGCAATGGAATGGGAAGAGAGATGGGGACTGGAATGGAAAATCAAATTAGGCTACCCATGATACTAGTTAATGGGCCGGGCTTTTTTCCCAAGTAAGTTCTCCCCCAATGGAAAAGTAATTTCGTTCTCGGCCTCCTGGTTAAGCCCAGTTAAATCCTGAAATAAACCTTTCCCTTCCATTTCACAATTTTTTTTTCTGTTAACAAAACTTACCAGCCTAAAAATAGTAAGAGGAATGGAAAATAAAAGGATTGGGAGTTCTGCTGTTGAAATCAAATGCATAATTATGACAAGTCCATGGTGACGTTGCTCCAATTCCACTTTCTCTTCCTTTGCACCAAATTTTCTCCATTACAAAGGAGACCCACGAATTTGAATGGGATAGGAAAAAGAAGGGAATAAAGGGTACGGAGATAAAACTTCCCGGTTCTAAGTCAAGTGAAAAAACTATTGCACCAATTCCATGTTTTGCCTTGAATGACATAACATTTATAGTTAAAGGCTGTGATCTGATGATACCAAACTTATTTCCATGAGGTATTGATCTTGCATTCAAATATCGACTACATGTACAGCCTTGGCAACAACCTACTAGAGGGTTTGCTCTTTCAGGTCCGAGTTTGGAAGACATTGTGTGCCCAACATATACAGTTTTTACAAAGAAAATCCATACATGATATGGTATCCAGAAATTTATTTCTCGTTACTCCTGTAATCATGGTAATAGAATTATCGTTGCATGCAGATATTTTTTACCACGTGATAGTATTTTTTTCCTTTTGCTAAAAAAAAGTTACCACCGGATACGCTAAGAGCCCTGATTAATTCATTTATAATTATTACCTTTTCCTTTTACATAGAGCAGTTAAGAGCCCTAATTCGTTAATAATTATTACATTTTTTTTATTAATGAAGAGATCCACAAGTTCAAAAGGGATGAAATGAAAGGAAGTGAGGCTTAAAATACGGAAAATCTAACTAATAAAAATTAAATACAGTATTATCTTAATTTTACGTAAATAGTGATGTAAATTCGTACATCAACACCTATTCTCTAATCATTACATTTTTCACCAACCCCCATTGACTCAATTTGTGCACGGATATTGAATAGAACAGGAATCGGTTGAATAGGGTAGAATCCAAGGGATGAATTGAGGAGTCTATCCGAACATATTTTAGTTTCTGATTCCAATGACATGATACCCAAAATCGAAGCTGTTATATAAAAGAAATAATTAATTTTAATCAACTATACTTTCTTACTCGGACTTTAATTCTCGTACTATTTATATTGCTGGATCCTTAACTTAATAAATTTTCAACTGACATGACATCGATCATAAAATTGATTCTTTAGTCGTAAAACCTGCATATAATAACTATATTTGGTGGAGTTATTGTAATGATAGGGGAGAAAAAAAAAAAAGCTTCCAACATGGTAGTCACCGGTCGCAACTTCTAATATAATACATATTTCAAATAGGGTTGGATTCCTAATATCGCATGGTAAAGTTGAATCCAAAATTTAGAAATCTCGTAAAAATTAAAAAGTACCCAAACCCGAGCACTTAACTCTAAAAAAGGTACAAGGCAAATGGGGGGCAGTGCTGTGTAATTATTGCAGGTGGGAAGGGAAATCCACCTTTTGCCCCATCTCACCCATTGCTGAGCCCTAGAGGGGAAACAGTCGATACATAATTAATTGTCAAACAATCGAATGCCCACTGATCTTTGTGCCCTAATAATCAACCTTAATCATGATTAGTTCCTCCCAAGTGGTCGAAAGAAACGTTTATCCAATATTCCATCAAAGATTCATTCATGGATGCTTGTTGGAGTTGTGCAGCATTGTTTCTCGGATATATATGGAAATGAAGATCCGAGGAATGAGTTAAAAATCAGATTCACGTTACAAGCTGTAGTCGGAGGCATGGAAAAAAAAAAAGAAGAAGAAAGTTCTTCAAGGATTTATCTAATTGTTTGGATGAGGTTGATCTAATCTCATAATCTATTTGTTTGGAGAATATTTCTAGTCATATCGGAATTTTTTTTTGAGATATTAAATAGAGGAAGATTATCATCATATCTAGAGATGAAGATTGAGAGAGACGGTACCTGAACATGTCTGTGAGACGAACTGGTATTGGTTTGTGTGTCTCTTCTTAATTAGGTCGAGGTGTAACTTTTTTTTTTGCATCTGTAACTAAAATTTCTATATATAATCTCCTTATTTTGATAAGTGATCTGTCCGTTAATTCTCCCTCAGCCATTAGGGTTTTACTATTTACATACAGCATCACCTAGTTCATACCTCTCGTTTTCATTATTTTGCCTAGGATACCGTAGACTTGACGATCCTAATAGTATTCACATCAACTAATCATTGTTCCAATTAATTGCATACATATTTTTAAGCTAAAGCTACAACTTATATTGTGAACGAGCTCGATACCTTTTTAAATACCAGATATATACAGTCACGTGATTTGTCATGAGTGTTGAAGTATTGCTAATATGTACCGAGCGAGGTTCTGTATTATGCTTTATATAATTCCCTGAGTGGCACCAACAGCATTGAGGCATGATGGGTATACTCCACCGCTTCTCCTTTGCCCTTTTGCCTTTTCTAGTGCTCAGTTTTATTCTCATCCTCCGCGTGAGAGCACCCACAATTTGCAGAGAAAGAAAGTGCCGTGTGGAATGGATATTTTACGTAACAATACTGATGTAATATTATAAATTAATAGAATTTAATTATTTTATAATTTTTTTTATTTTTAGAGTTTTACTAATAAAATTCTAAAATAATTAAATTTTATTAGTTTGTGAAATCCTGTTAACAGTACCATGTGGTGAACTTGTTACACACAAAACTACTCTCCACGATTTGCTATAAATTACAGACCCATATTAGCTATTTATATACACATCAGCACCCTAATAGAGATATCCATCCACAGCAGAGGCAATGTACGTTCTGCAAACCCTAGCTCTCTCTCTCTCTCTCTCTCTGACTAATTCATAATCTATTCCATACATATGCATACACACGTGTATATGCGTTCATAGTTACTCTATTTCTTTTTGGGTTCAATTCTCGCTTCATCAACAGCAGAAAGTTAATGTGTCAGTCGAATTGTAAATCGATCGAGACAATTACATGCATAAAATCGATTCAGATGTTATTCTTCCATTTCGATCCTTTGGAGATTCTGGGTACTTAAAACCAGCTAACCATCGGAATATTTCAATGCGATCTTCAGGACGACAGAGAGTTAACTAGCGAGAGCAACCACGACACCGATCACCATGAGAGCATTCGTCGTCGCATGCTTTCTCGCGCTTGTGTTTGTGTCGGGAGCACAACGACATGGAGCCGACACCAGGAGCTGGCCAGGCTCGAAGGAGCGCCATCTCGGTGACACGATCTCCGCCCGCAGCAAGGCTAGCACAGTGACCACCACCACGGACTCGTCGGAAGGCACTTCGCCAGCCCCGACAACAACGACAATCACCTCATTGCCGGTGGCCTCCAGCACCCCGTCGGCAAAGACTGGCTCTTCACCTCTGACAACCGGTTCCTCGACCTACACTAAAAGCGGGAGCGGTTCCTCAGCAGCAGATCATGGTAACAACCAGGACGGCACTTTCTGGGACAGCCCCACTGCCGAAGCAACGCACCACTCGCACATCGACTATAACCAACCCAGTAGCCACGCATAGAGCTAGGTAGAGATTGGCCCGGTATACATGGTGACGATGGCCGGTCTTATCTCGATCAAATTATCCGTGTGTATGTATAGGTGTGTGTTTTATATAATAACTAGGTAAATAAGGTGGAACATCTTCTAGGTAGGAGGTCCGAGGCGTAGGAAAAATGTAATGCAATGGCTGCTGCCTGTGGGTGCCTGTCTGTAATTTTCCGGTTAACCAAAAAGTTGAAACCATCATCGATTCCTATCTACGTGGTTTGCGTTTGTGTGACTCGATCGCTGTTAATTTTATGAAAATAGAGTTGTGATAACATGTTCTACCGAATTTAAATATGTTGTTTTCTTAACACTTGCAGTTGTTTGGGCCACAGATTGAATTGGTCTCCGAATTTTGATAATTTGGAAAATGATTTCTTGATTTCAGCTGAAAATCAAAATTCAATTCCAGGACCATCGAAAAAGGCTTAGGATAGCAAGTGAATTCAGGCTAACACAAGACTCATTCGATTGAGAAAATCTCGTAGATTATGAGTGTAATGCGTAGTAGTGATTATTTTTTTGCTTTTTAAGTTTTATTAAAATTTTTTAAAAAAAACTGAATTCTATTAACTCATGATATCATATCAGCAGTGTCACGTGGTATACGCTTTACACACAAGGACTCTCTCCATTCAATTATATTGCATGGTAAAATAGGAATTAATTCCGTCATGATACGTGTAGGGTGTGTTTCATTAATTTGATAATCTATTTAATTACATTGCTAATTTCGTTTAATGTTATTTTCATCTCTTATTTGATCAGTACCTGTGGAAAAAATATTTTACTCATTATTTTATCATGTATTTGGTGCTTGTGCATAATCACGTATTTGATATGCGCATACGTACACTAGGCTGAATCCATATATCTTTCTTTGGTTCATAAGGTAACTAATAAAAACGACGATACACACATCATTCTTTAGTATTAGGGACGACCTAACAGCTACCTTCATGCAGTGTTCGAGTTTTCATGATCACAATACTACTAAAATCTTAATATAGTTTAAGAATACAGTATTCGCCAGGATTTAGGTCTACAGAATTCATTTCTAACATGTTTTGTATAGAGACCAATATTGTCCAATTAATTGTGGGGTTTTCCTCATTTTCCATGCTCGAAACCAATTGTTCAGTCTTGTTGACATACGTGTCATAGGACTCTGCCCATCGATCTGTGATTAACCTCTTCAAATGGGTTTTACTTTTGCCTGGCTAGGATGACTGAAGAACTCCCGCCACGACGATCGTAGGCTCTCAACTTACATAAAGAAAGCTCAGCCTTGTCCTCGTGTCTCCATCCAGCGACACCGCGCGATACAGATTTTACCATTAACAATCTTCCTCTCCTGTATATTAAACTAAAACAAGAAGACCCGGGCCCGAACCCGAATAGAAAAGGGAGGACCAACTTCCTAATCAAGCTCGCCTTAGACAGGAATCCTGGAAAATTGTCCTGATTTTTCTCGTGTTCTACGTCTAGAGAGGAAAGCAAGATCGCATGGCGGCATCGTGAAGAGGCCATTAGCAGTTGTTAGAGAAATAGTGAGCCATGTTCTGTGACAAAATTCTTTTCTGACAGATCGAATGTCACTTGCTACACATTGGCCAGTTTGCGCAGATCATATTGATTCAACTAAAATTATCACAAGATAAAAAAGCCGGTGAGTACAAAATGAAGCCAGCAAGCAAAATCTGCAGTGTCTCGGAACAATTTCCGACAGGAATCTAAACAAAAGTGCGAAATCCATAGTGCAAGAACACTGCAGCGAAGGTGCACCATACCTCTGTAACTTCGCCGTGGGGATTGGCATCAAGACATTCGGAGAGTGAAGAGATTCCCGTCAATTCCTTGGAAGCGTCTTCTGCTGAGCTCAGCTCATAAGACAAGCTCCTCCCGGCGACCTAGAAACCACGGGGGAAACGAGATTACACGAACAATTGATAGATTCGCAGGCACGCACTCGTGATCGCAAGTCGACGACGGAATCATGAAGTTCACGCAGAGAGAAGGGAGTAATAGAATTATCGTTGCATGCAAAAATTGTTTACCACGTGACAGCATTTTTTTTCTTTTGCTAGAAAAATTTACCACTTGATAGTAATTGATATTTAACTATTTGTCGCATGCACATACATGTCCCGTCATTCGTCAACTTGTTAAATGGCCGTTAAGAGCCCTGATTAATTCCGATATAATGATTACCTTTTCCTTTTGCGATAGAGGCAATTAAGAGCCTAATCTTTTTATAATTATTGCATTTTCCATTACCGGAGAGATAAGGGATGAGAGAATTGAAGGTGAGGATTTAATTAGTGTCCTCTTTTAAGGGATGGTACCAAATTCCACTAATGAGAATTTAATTTAGTGTTCTTTTTAACCAAAAAAATTAGTGTCCTCTTAATTTTATACGGAGAGCGATGAAACAAAAAAAATCGTATCCTCTTATTATTACCTTTTTCTTCAACCCCAAATTGATCCAACTTTGAATTTTAAGTTTTAGCTTTTAATATTAGAAAATTCTTAACTGATCTCACATCACCACGTGATATAAAAAATGCCAATTATATTATGAAAATCGAGTAACGTAGTATTAATCATCTGGGTAATAAGAAAATACTAATTATATTATGAAAATTAAGTAAATTAGTATTAAACACCTGAACAATTACTGTAATTATTCTATTAAAATAATTTAATTAATATTTTCTGTTAATTTTTTTTTTCCTGAACAGGGTAGAAGGTAAATGGATGGGTAGTGGCAGTGCCGTGTAATTATTGCAGGCGGGAAGGGAAATAACCCATCAGATACCCATCTCACCCATTGCTGATTGCTGAGCCATAGAGGGGAAACAGTAATACATTATTAATTAATTACCAAATTAGAATTGAATGTCCCCTGATCTTCGTGCCCCCTAATAAACATATAATCCACCTTAATCACGATTACTTCCCTTCCTCACAAGTGGTCGAGAGAAACAATTATCCTATATTACATCACAAATTCATATTCATGTGTTGTGTAATTTGTTACGAGAAAGTCTTCAATGGAGTAATAATACCGATACTGACGTGATATATCTATCAAATTAAGATTTACCGTTTATATATCTGTCAAATTAGGGTTCGCTATTTATTATAGTTTTTAATTTTTTTATTGTTTCTATATTTTTCTAATTATGGTTCATCATTTATTAGGGTTTTTACATTTTCTTAAGATCTTTTTAGAATTCAATAATTATAACTATATAATTATTGATTATGTGTCAAGTTTATGATAAACAGGTATTGGTTTGTGTGTCTCTTCTTAGCCAGGTCGAGGTATAACATTTTTGTGACTGTAACTGTGATTTCTATCTGTAATATCCTTATTTTGATAAGTGAAATCTCTTTCTCTGTCCGTGAACTCTTCCTCGACCGTGCACGAGGTTTTACCATTTACATATTGCATCACCTATTTCATAATTCTCTTTTTCATTTTTTTGCTCAGGATAATACAGACTCGACGATCCCAACAGCACACATATTCTGAAGTTTAAAGTTACACCTTATATTGCAAATTAAACCGATACTTTTTCAGGCATTAGATATATATATATATATACAGTCACGTGACGTGTCATGAATATCGAAGAATTAACAATACCGAGTGAGATTTTGTATTATATTTATATATATGTGTATATATGTTTTACATAATTCTCTGAGTGGAACCAACAGCATTAATAAGACCTCTCGTTTGCCCTTTCCCCTTTTCTAGTGCTTAGTTTTAATCTCATCCTCCTCATCAGAGCACCCACAATTTGCTATAAATTACAAACAAACCCATATTAGCTGTATGTACATCATCACCCCTAATAGACAAATCCATCCACAGCAGAGGCCATGGCTATGTATACATCCTGCAAACCCTAGCTTTCTCTAACTAATTCATAATCTTTCTCATACATATATGCTTTCATAGTACTCTATTTCTTTTTGGGTTCAATTCTCGCTTCCTCGACAGCCGAAAGTTCATAGAAGTCGTTGTTCAACTGTAAACCGATCCTGACAATTACATGCGTAAAATGGATTCAGATGTTACTCCCGAGAGCTGTATGTTCATAAAAGCCGCTAACCATCAGAATATTTCACTGTGATCTTCAGGACAATAAAGAGTTAACTAGCGAGAGCAACCACGACACCGATCACCATGAGAGCATTCGTCGTCGCACTCCTACTCGTGCTCGTGTCTGTCTCGGAGGCACGACGAAACGGGGCCGACGCCAGGAGCTGGCCGGCCATGGAGGAACACCGGCTCGGCGACACGAGCGCGGTCAGCAGCAAGGCCAGCGCCGTGACCACCACCACGGACTCGTCGAAATGCACTTCGCGAACACCGACAGCGACCGAGACCACCTCGACGCCGGCGGCCTCCAGCACCCCGTCGTCGAAGACCGGCTGTTCACCTCCGACGATCCGTTCCTCGACCTACACTAAAGCCCGGAGCAGGTCCTCGGCGGCGGCAGATGGCAATTGCCGGGACCATGATTTCTGGGACAGCCCCATCGTCATAGGAGAGCGCTTCCCGCGCCACGACTATGACCATCCCCGCGTCCACGCATAGAGCTAGGTAGAGATCGGCCCGGTACACACGGTGACGATGGCCGGTCTTATCTCGATCAAACTATCATATGTGTATGTATATGTGTGTCTGTTTTATATAATAACTAGGTAAATAAAGTGGAACATCTCCGAGGTAGGAGGTCCGAGGCGTCGGAAAAGTGTAATGCAATGGCTGCTGCCTGTGTGTGCTCGTGTGTAATTTTCGGGTTAACCGAAAAGTTGAAACCATCGATTCCTATCTAGCTACGTGGTTTGTGTCTGTGTGACTCGGTCGCTGTTAATTTTATGAAAATAGAGTTCCGACAACATGTTTTACCGAATTCGAATATGTTGTTTTGATCTTAACACTTGCAGGTTGTTTGGCCACAGATTGAATTGATTTCGGATTAATTTTTTTTGATAATTTGGAAAATGGATTCTTGATTTAGGCAGTGGATGAAAATACTTTTCAGTTGAAAATTCAATTCCAGGGCCATCGGAAAATTAGGCCTGGGATGGTAAGTGAATACGGTGCGTTCCATTCATTAACTGATAATTAATCCATTTAGTTACATTTCTAGCTTCGTTTTATGTTGCTTCATCTCTTATTTGATCGGTACCCCGTGGAAATGATATTTTACTCATTAGTTTATCACATATTTGACACACGTATTTGCGTGATTGAATTTTCATCACAACATCCGGCGCTGGCTCTTGTGCTACGTACCGTTTGTGTTCAATTCATGAAGTTATCCATACAAAGAAATAGAAAATTAAAAATAAAATAAAACAACATGCCTTCCACGTAGGCTGAATCCATATTTCTGTGGTTTTTAAGGTAACTAACAGCGAGGACACGTGTACTCTTTTACCAGTAAAAGTAGGAGTGTGCACGCGTATAGGGTAGATCCGGAACAAGTAAAAACCTATTCTGTTGGGCAGGTTCTAGGTAACAAAATAAGGAACCGGTCAGTTCCGATTCCGGTTCCGGTTCCAGTAACACAGTACCCGGAATCAGAACCGGAAATCGGAACCTGCAATAGATTTACACAGTTTATTTTAATCGTTTATAACTTCTCATTTGAACTCCGTTCTCGAGCCATTTAAATGTTGTATTTCTAACTCGATAAACTTTCATTCGACGTATTAATTATACTTATTTAATGAATTTATCTTGTTTAAAATATTATTATAACATAAAAATCAATAATAAATACTAATTAAATGTACTGTTACCATATAATAAAATAACTATACAAATTGCGGTAACCACGAAAATATTTTGACTGTGATTCATTTATAATTGTTAAATATATTAAAATATTAAAATAACCTATATGATAAAGGTAATTGAACATGTTTTAACAAGGCACCAAGAACCTTTAGTATCTAACAGATTCCGAGTATGATCCAATTCAAATATTCAATAGGATAGGTTTCGATTTCAAAACTTAGGAACCGGTCTTATATAAGATAAGATTCAGGTACCATGAAAAATGTAGGGTATCCGATCTCGATCACACCTAGGGTAATGCTGTGAAATTATTGGAGGTGGGAAGGGAAATGGAAATCCACCTTTTCTCCATCTCACCCATTGCTAAGCCTGAACACCCAAGAGTGGAAACTGCAGCAAGAAAACCTTATAATTAACTATCAAAATAGAATCGAATGTCCACTGATCCCTGTGCCCTAACAATCAACATCGATCATGATTACTTCCTCACAACTGGTCTAGAGAAACATTTCTCCTATATTTCATCAAAGGTTCAATCGTTTGTGTCTTGTTGGAGGTGTCTTCTCTTAAGTCGGATATATGGAAATTTGAAGACCCGATGAACGAAACGAGTTAAGAACCGGATCCACAACACAAGCTGTTGGAGGTAGGGGAAAAAAGAAAGTTCTTCAGGGATGAATTTCCTTACTGTTTGGATGAGGCTTCTCTAATCTCGTAATCTATTTGTTTTCAGAACATTTCTAGGTATATCGGAATATTTTTTGAGACACTAAACAGAAGATGATTATCATATCTATGAATGAAGATTGTGAGAGACAGTACACCCGAACAAGTTTGTGAGGCGAACCGGTATTGGTTTGTGTGTCTCTTCTTAATGAGGTCGAAGTGTAACATCTTCGTGTCTATAACTAAAATTTCTAAACATAATCTCCTTATTTTGATAAGCAAAATCTCCTGCTCTATCTACGATGTTTCTCTCGACCATACATGAGGGTTTTACCATTTATATATACCTTGTCACCTATTTCATACTTTATGTTCTATATAATTCTCTGAGTGGCACCAACAACATTGAGGCATGATGGAATTTTTTTTTTGTTTCACTACGAAATATCTCGGGCCAATCAAAGCGTACCTCAAGATTAATATGCGGTTAAGCTGAGATTCCTAGAAAAATTATCGTTGACCATCTTAACCTGAGAATTGACCCTAGATCAGCCATTTGAGGGACTAGTAAGAAATTCGCTAGGTCAATCTCGGGTTGGTAATAACAGTGGAAAGTTCATAATTAGTCGTTGAGCTGTAAACCGATCATGGAGACGATTACATGTGTAAAATCGATTCGGATGTCAGCCCCTTCTATCTCTTCGAGAGTTGTGTGTTGTTAAAACCCGCTGACCATCAGAATATTTCGTTGCGACCTTCAGGACAGAGAGTTAACTAGCAACAGTAAACCCGATACCCAATCACCATGAAAGCATTCGCCGTACTCTTACTCGAGCTCGTCTTTGTCTCAGAGGCACGAGGACACAGGGCCGATGCCAGGAGCTGGCTGGGCTCGGTGACACAAGCGCTGTCCGCAGTAACGGCAGCGCCGTGACCACCTCGTACTCGTCGAAAGGAACTTCACCGACACCGACAGCGGCCGCAACCATTTCATCACCGGCGGCCTCCAGCACCTATTCCACAAAGACCGGTTCTTCATCTCCGACGACCGGTCCCTCAACCTGCACTAAAACCGGGAGCGGTTCCTTTGCAGAAGATGGCCACTGCCAGGAGGGTACTTTCTGGGACGGCCCCAGCTCCTCCGGCCCGCATCATCCGTACATCGGCTATAACCGTCCCGGTGGCCGTGCGTAGAGGGGAGAGATTGACGTGGTATATACAGGTGACGATGGCGGTCTTATGTCGAACAGATTATCGCACGCGTGTGCGAATACGTGTGTTAGGTAATAACTAGGTAAATCAGGTGGAACATCTCCGAGGAGGTCCGAGGCCTAGGAAAAATGTAATGCAATGGCTGGCTGTGCGTGCTGTGTGTGCGTGTTTTTCGGGTTCACCGAAAAGTCGAAACCATCGATTCCTATGAAAATCATGTTTTTTTTTTCCTTCTGAATACTTCAAGTTGTTTGGCCACAAGTCGAATTGATCTGGAATTTTGATAATTTGGAAAAAGATTTCTTGATTTAGTTGTGGAAAGGATAATTTTCAGTTCCAGGACCACCGGAAAAGGCTCGGGATGGTAAGTGAATTCAGGCTAACACGACTTTTGCCCAGTGATCACGTAGGAAATAAGATGTGCTAGGATTTCCTTTTTAGTCCGAACCATCAGTATCCAAAAACCAAGTAAATCATGACTAATCAATCCAATTCGACTTGAGAGGGCCCACTATAAGGTAAAGCTCTCTCAAGGTAAATTCTCTCCGTTTGTATTGGCCAGATCCAACAGGTTACCCATTTCTTTATCACTTAGCTAATACGTGCATTCGCGTGATTTAATTTTCATCACAACATCCGGCGCTGGCTCTTGTGCCATGTAGGCTGAATCCACATTTCTTTGGCTCGAGCGAGGATACATACATTAAATCAGTAAAAGGATGACAGTGTTAGCAGCATCTGAACTAATACCACCATTCAATGTTTGGACTCTCATGTTCGTAACACTACCAAAGTCCCCCAATATAACTTAAGAATGCAGTGCCCACTAAGGTTTCGGGTCCAAAGAATTCCTTCTAACAATTTTTACACGGAGGAGATTCAAATATGCAATCATATCTCTACCAAATTGCATGTAAGTGAATTTTAGACTACTGAACTACTGCGATTGGTGGTACAAGAAGAGATATAAAAGAGCTAGAGAGTTGATTTCGCCGTCATGGGAGCTCTACCATGACTATCGGTGCAGGCTCGTGTCTTTCTGGTTTTGCATTTCCCGCTATCTAAACACCGGAGAATCTCCACCAACCTAAATTGTCCTATTATCATGGATTTTCTCCATTTCCAATGCACGAAGTAAAGCTTTACTTGAGAGGAAAAATACCGAGTTTTCAGTCTTGACATACGTCTCATCGGACCCTGCTCATCGACCTGTAATTAACCTCTTCAAATTGGTTTGACTTTTACCTGGCTTGGATTACTGACGAACTCCCGCCACAGCGATGGTAGGCTCTCAACTTATATACAGAAGCTTAGCATCTTCGCACGGAGATGCGTACAGCGTACTCGTTCTCTGTGTATCCATCCAGCAACCCCATGATAAAATCAAATGGTGAAGAAGCTCAACACCGTGCAACTTACCACAAACAATCTTCTCCTCCTACATATTGAACTAAATGAAGAAGACCTGAACCCGAACATGAAAGGGAAGACCGGCATCCTAATCAAGCTCGCTTTGAACACAAAATCCTGGAAAACCGTCTTCTCACAAGGACATCTTTTCTCGTATTCTACATCTAGAGAAAAAGCAAGATCCCATAGCAGTATCTTGGAGAGGCCATTAGCAGTTGTTAGAGAAATAGTGAGCCATGTTCTGTGACAAAATTCTTTTCTAACAGGTTGAATGTCACATGTACCTCTTCTGAGGAGCTTCCGGGGACTTCCGGGCATCAGCGTTTGTTTAGATCAACGGACAGGAGAGGAGAAGAATATGACCACAAAGTATACTATAAAACCGGCAACCAGTATCCCCCCATAGATATACGTCTGAGATGCCTGAACGGGATACTTGTACTCTATGCTGCAGCACCTCATGTTCTCCCTCTCACGGGCCAATACCCGTTCCACGTATCTACGGTCGGTGCAGTGCAAAGAGAAAAATTATCACCAAGAAATGAAGTATTCAATCTCTGAAAAGATAGAGAGAGATCGCTTACTGATGTGTAAATATAGCGCTCTGAAGAATCTCCGAACTGTTCCAGTGAGCATCTTGTAACCGATGATCGTATAACATTGAAGATAAATCTACGAGCTGCTCTTCGAGGCTCTGCTTTACGGGTCACAATAGGAGGGTGTTAGTAACATTTATGTGTAAAGAGAGAACAAACAATTTCGAGGATGGTGGAATACTTACATCCAAGTACTTCTCCAATCGATCCACCAACTCATGTGGGAAGGGCTCGGGCAGGTTAGTCGTCTTCTTGTAGAATTTCTCCAGCCACAGCTCCCTGCTCGTCTTGTTCTTTTTGCCCTTCACTGATTCTCCGAGTGGGGTCTTCAGATATTCTGATGCAAAAGCTTGAACAACCTATAGAAACATATAGCCCCCATTCAATACATTAGCATATAGTTGAAACAGATAAAAGGCAAATGAAGATTGAATAACCTCTGACGTATCCCGGACTTTGTGAAGTGCTGAATCGACACGTGCGTATATCGTGTTCCTCTGGAAAAAGCACGCAAAGATATCATTGTCAGAGTAAGCTCAATTATATATCAATTCAACCAACAAAATATTGTAAAAGAAATTTTCTATTTCACACGAGAGAATCCGCAATTAGCACTCAGGATGTAATTAAGTCTATCCAAGTGCATGCTGCCACTCAAACTTGTCTGGATTTAAATCTTGAGCGTTAAACCTGGCTCAAGCATAGTTGAGCAAAGTCCTGTGACTTGCAATTGAGGCTTAGAGTCATAGTTGATGGGTTCAAGCTCAACTTAGCTCAGCCAATACTCTCAAGAGAGACCAAGCTCAGAGTAAAATAAAGCTTGGGATCAGGCTTGACTCGAGCTTTAGCTTGCGACTAAATAAGTTGAACATGAATTATAAATTACATGAAAATCAACAGTCTAGATTATGCTAGAGAACAACAATCTAGACAAAGCTACAATTGAAAAAAAAATCTAGACAAAGCTCAATTAGGTAGTAAGTCTTTCAGAAAGAGTATCAAGATGCTCAAGCTCAGATCTGAGCTCGGCTTGCTTGACTGAATGCTTAAGCTCAAACTTGAAAATGTCGAGTTGAATTTTGAGTGGACACCAGTTAAGCTGATTAGCATCGATAACTTCTGTTATTTTGCAGCCCAAACAAGCAACACATCATAACTCTTCCCGCGGACAAGACCAAATAGCAATATCCATATGTAACTAGATTTGATCAAGATGGCCATACCAATGCAACATCTTTCAGCATTTGACTGATCTGAGAAGTATTAGAGAACGGTCCAAATGGGTGGCAACCTGCTGCCCATAGCCAATTCACCACAGCCCTTTCATGAACATGAGAGGTTTTCTCATATGGGGCACTAAGGCTGCCCACAGCAGATGCCAGCCCCGCTAATATATGCCGCTGAGCTTGATAAGGAAGAGCATGTCTTCTCTCGGTTTCCGAAACATAGCTGCAAACAGGCATTTCAAACATTTATCTCAGAAACAGAAAAACCAAAAGTATGCAAAAGATTTCATGTTATAAACGAGAGCTGCGAACCAAAAGAATAGAGAAAAATAGCACGTCCGCTCACCTAAGTGGTATCTTTTCATTTGGATGCTGAAGTACAATGACGACGTCGTTGCTTGTCCATACGAGGCTCTCATCTTCCATCATAAGCTCAGAATCAACATCAGCCAGTGAAAGGACGAAGCTGGAAAGAAAAGATATAACCTCATCTGAACATATCGGAAAGTGATGAATGCATATCTATCTAATGGAACAAATACAAGCAAAAGCAAAAAAACATAGGCAATGTAATGGAGTAATTTGACATTGACAATGCCTAAAACCCAAACATTTTGAAATATCTCCGAGTAAATTGTCCTAAGTATGCAATTAAGTTGTAAATTTCAATTCCAAAGTTGCAAGTCATATATAGCAATCAAAGAAAGAGAATATTAAAGGATTTCAAATGATAGGAATAGTTTTGTTCTCCATATATTATGCATCCACACTGTTGGTCAATAAGAGAATAGCTTTGAAATGATGTGCTGCTGATACTGTTAACTTTAATCAGAGATGGACTCCCAAAGTAAACATTCTCAATGCACCATATCTGAATTACGATCATTTCTTTGGTAAGCCTGATTTATGAAAATGGGTGATTTTCAGGATTTCCCACAATTTGCTTGTCAAACCATCAACATCAATAATTCTTTTCCTTCTTTTCAGGAGATAAGCTAGCCAACATCAACTTCAACAATGAGATCATCTAACCTAAAGGTTTCACCATGATCATGAAAAGAAAATGACATCAACTGGATAGATATAAAACCAGCATGATACAGCAAAGAACAGCAATGATGTGGTAAATACTAGCATGAAAATAATAAAATGTGAAGTTTGACTGTAGTAAGGAACAGAGAAAGAAAATATGTGTGGAACCTAAGACAGAGCAACAAACTGAAAACCAAATTAAGGCAGCAATCTTACACAGGAATCACTCTGGTTCCATATGTCCGATGCAGATCCCCCTGCTTCTTTTTCATTCTCTTTTTCTTATCCTTGCCCATTTTGGAATCATAGGTAGCCCAGAGAGGTTTGTGCTTTAATATGGAATCAGTTGACCCATCTGATTCATCCATCCAATTCTTGATATAGGGCGAGGAAAAAAATGGGATCAGGTTAACTAAGAAATATATTGCATAAATTTGAAATTTAATGGCGTGAGCAAGCAGATTTAGATGGTCACGGGCATTAACTAAACGGAATTTTTTCAGTTTAATTGACTTACCTGACGGAGGAAGAACTTGTTAGAAAGAGATGGATCAGCAACCTCTAGTAAGCCAGCAGCAAGCACATCTGCTGATCGTTCCATCTCCTGGAAAGAGAATACTCTGACATGACAATTTCGATTACCAATAAAAATTTCAACATTTACGGCTTCCATATATGAGCAAGGTGTTGTCTGAGCAGAGTCATTTTACTTTGTAAATGTTACAAGAATACAAAAGCTTGAGGTAAAAAAGTGTAACTAAACAGTAGAAAGCATGTACTTAACACCAAAAATCATCTAATCAGTGGGAAAGAAAATGACTAACCTCTTTGAGGATGGCTCCATCTAGATAAGTCCTTGTACGAACATGAAAACGACCATCCTTTCTGGTCTCTTGCAGGGAATGGCTGCGCATCGCCTTTGAAACAGCAATAGCTAGTTTCTCATGGCTATGTAATGCATGAGAACCCCCAACTATTACAACTTCTTGGCCGTTATGGACCATCTTCTTCACCTGACAGAGTTAGATAAGTAACATCAATTTTTGCCTTTTCATGAAAAATGATATAATAAAACTCGACAACATAAGGTTAGCATTGGCAATAACTACGCTGGAAAAAATATCCGAGCCATCCAGAGAAAGGTTCAGCCAATTGCATGCTATCGCTTCTATGGGCCACTCTAAAATTAATTTCAAAGCATTACTACATAAGGAAGAGCTTCTACAATCTAGAAATCCATTTCTAAGAAAAATACCGTATCATGAAAATAGGAAACAGCACCTTCTTAGGTTATACAATAGCAAGTGCTGAATACACAAATCAACAGAAAGCAACTGACCTCAGCCTCAATCGCTGAAATGTCTATGCTGTGGTTGTGGCCCTTCTCCATAATATTATACCGATTATGATTTTGAAGAACAATGATTGGTATAAGCAACCTCGATGCCAGATCCACAGTTTCAAACCTGAATCATATCTACCAATGTTAAATGATATGTTTGAATAAACAATAACAAGTTTGAAGGTGCCAGTTTTATTATGAAGCTTGAATAAATTAGATATACTCATGCAATAACTAATATTGCATTTTTCAGCAAAAATAAAGGAAAAGCTATACCTTATATCAGGAGCTATAACATGCTCAATTGTCATTGATATCAGACTAGCAAGTTGTCCAACAAATATATCATGGGAAGAATAGTCACCAGCCGCATGGAAACCTCTTGGGAACATTATACTTCTTAATCGTGGAAGTGTTCTAGAACTGACACTTCCCTCTTCAGTTTCAATTTTTCCATACGTGCAAGGGCCAGCTGAGAGATCAATCACAACAAACCTGCCAATCATAGCGCCAATTTAGGCCCTCAGAGTCAAAAGCAAGAACTAAGCAGTCATATTTTTTGTTATTACCATGTAAATTCACATACCCTATCCAACAATTGCACAACAAAGAAAGAAAAGAAATTCATAGGCTCCATGAGAGATGAGTTTCACAACTAACGGGTTAAACATCCGTATTAGAAATAGGAGCAACCTCTTATAAGCACAGTTGGCAATTTTACAATTTGAATTTGAGCAGATTTGAAGGGTCCAGCATCTAAAGGAAGAAAGAACATCTTACTTCAAATTACCAAAAAAAAAAAAGAACATCTTCCCATTAATCCTATAAAGACAACAACTATTAAGTGACTTAGCTACTAGACAATAACTGCAATTGACAGAAAAATATTCCATTTCAAGTCCTCCTTTAATATATACAACAAGGCAAAAATCCATCTTTACCTGCTAGATGCCAACCACACCTGAGTTGCTCCTCCTCCATTATATCGGTAGCGATAGACATAATCTCCTTCTTGTTTCTTCATACCATCCTCAGTCAATTGGCCAAGCTTCCCAAACATGAAATCATCCAGGTTGATTTCCTTATTTCTGGGATCCATCCTGACCTATGAGACCAAAAGTGTAAGCTCGCCAAACTATAAGGACAATCCAGCATGAGGAACAGTGTTGACGCGATTGTGCAACATCTCAGGAAAGAAATGCTCATTGAAAGTGTTTTTCCAGGCATTGCCCTATAGCATTTTTTACAGTGGAAACTAGACAGAGGTCAGAATGTCTGATACAGTTCAAGTTTAATATATGTATATATGTTGCAAAATTTAAGAGATAGGGAAAGCTTACTGCTACAAGATCACGATTATATAGCAATAGATTTTTATGATGAAATATGTCCTAGCATTAAGATTCTAACCATTTCCATTTTTTCACAAAGCATTAATTTCCCACTAATAATCTTACTTTGATTGAAGATAAAATGAAAGAGTTACCAAAGGACAAGAATGGGACCGTACTTTATCAAAGTTAACAATGAATATCGCATTTGGCACTGTTCTATCCATCTCAGGAACAGAATATCCACCATCCTCCATGTCAAATATGTAGGAGTATAACTTGTGAAACACAGGCTCTACAACTGCTGCATCTACCTCAAAAAGAGGCACCTCCCTTCCAAAATCGCTCTACAAAACAATATGAACTTTAACAATTTTACTCATTCATATAAATAAGACAAAAATGTTGCAGATAAACAACAATCATCATAAACCATGAAGTCACCTCTCTTGCTTTCCCAGCTGGAACCAAGGCCTCTTTCATTGCCTTCTCAAGTGCAATCAGTTCTGGTTGAGCAGCCTAGTAATCAAGACAAAATAAAGAAAATGAGCTGTATATGCACCGGAAATTGTGACAAATTCAAACACACACTCCATTGCTGACATGCTGTGCCATATGTTACGACAGAAGCTACTCTCTTTACCCACAGAATATCTGGTTTTGTATATCCCTTGGCAAGAAACCAGACAAAAATTTATTGATTTGAAAATTCCTTTCAAATTAGGCTTATCACCATTCATTTTCCAGAATTGACTGATTGGAACCTAGTTTGTGTTCTGAATTAGTCCAAGACCTTTGCGAGATACCGGTGAGAGACAACTGCCCGGTGCTGATACTTCAAGCAGGACCGCTCATCTTATTATAAATCAAGGCATTTGGAAATAAAGTCCTGTAACTCAGAAGCTAACTACCAATAATGCAACCCCCACTGACAAACTAAGGCAGAAAGGCAGAATTATGACCATTGCGATAGAGTGCGACAAAGATTACATGATAAGCATTGTAGACAATGTGGTGCTCGATATCAATAGGCTCTCCTGTCTCCATACAGGAAGGTCTATGAGTGGGGAAGCTGACTTTCAGAAACTCTTCGAATTTATGCGCGTCAATTTTGTACCTATACCCTCCATCACCATCTAATCCAATGAGGACTACATTAACTTCAAGAGGCACCTGAAATGGGACCTGCATCGAATAGGCATATGAAATCATGATACTCATCAACACATATACTAAGCCACAAGTCCATCTGTTTCCATTTTCCAGGGAACCATTGAATTACGAAGATTATATTCCCTCTTAAGATTGGGAAAGGTTCTGAAATTCGTTATTCTGCCAACTGAAATCAAAGCAAAAGAAATAAGATTCACGAAAGCAAGGTAAGACAGGATTATCTTGTTGAAATTATACGAACAAAGAAACAGAAAGGAACAGCCTTAGCACTGCTTCATCTCAAAAAATCAAAAGGAAAACTAATACTTGCCGAGAATCAAATGCAGACTAAAACAGCGTTTTCCTTATTTCCCAAAAATTAACGAAACCATTTATTTTCTCATATTCTCGGAAGAACTATTGTGCAGAAGCAAGGATTGTTACGAGCAGTGTTCAGACAATTCTGACTGGGAAGTGAACGATAAATAACAATCTTCTCCGTCACAGAAGCCAGGATAGAAATCGGTGGACTAGATCAATAGTAAAGGGTGACCTCGGCGCGAGAGTGAAGCATCCGATGGACATCGGATCGGACGCCATCTCGGACGTCGTGAAAGGCTCCGTGGTGCCACTGGGGGTGGCCGGGATCTCTCCTGAACGGCTGCGGCGCTGACTCGAATTGACCCGCCAGCAGACTCAGCACCAAGATCGGAAGAAGAAGCAGCAACGAGCTGACCTCGATAGCCATGAGAGGCTACAAGAGCAAGGTGAATTTTGTTAACAGCAGAGGGAGCTGAGCCACCGGAGCTCTGCTTTGTCGAGAGGATTTCGTCGTTAAATTCGATCACTATAATACCACTGTTCGGGCCTCCGACAGCCTTCTTTTTTACTTTTTTTTGCAAACAATATACTAAATCAGGTCCAGATTCGACTCTCGGGGCGGTGTCCCGTTTTAATAACAGGGCTCAGGCCGTTCTGTGGGTTAATAAGTTATTATGATATCGATTATTATATATATCAAAAAATAACCAGGTGGTCAGGACAACGTCTTAAAAAGAATTGTTATTATTATTGATGTCAGTCACTCCTACTAAGAAGTCGTTGTAGTATAGTGGTGAGTATTCCCGCCTGTCACGCGGGCGACCCGGGTTCGATCCCCGGCAACGGCGCCTTTTTCTAACTTTTTGGGCCGAGGCTGGACCGTCCAAGGTGCTAATCCCAAACCAGCCGGCAGGGCCCCCTCCGTAGTCGTATCATTTTTCACCGTATTTCTAATTGATGAGATTTTAGTCCTCTATCTCTCACTGTTTTTACACGTTCGCCCTCCCAATTGAGTCCAGTTCGGTGCACCGATCGTGTCGTGAAAACAACCGTCCTTTTCATCCAATAGATAAAGAGAGTCGACTATGTCTTGTCTATGAAGTGACTATCTACCTTCCCTCAGTTACTCGCGACGTAAAACTAATTAATAATACAAAATATTGATTATTTTAAATGATATTTTTAAGTATATTTCAGAATATGTATGTGCTTATAATAATTAATTTGGTATATTGAAATCTTAAGTGGATTGCATATGATATGTAAAATACGAAAAATTTTCAGCTAATCATATATTACCACCTTATTGTTTTAATGAAATGTTACTTGTCTGATCAAATATAGTATTGATGTCTCGGAAAAATTCGATGTCCATAATTTCCAGTGTGTTAATACACAACACGTACCATTCGAGATAAGACACATAATACAAAATCAAATATCCATTAATGAGCCGATACAGTTAATATTATCTCTAGTTCATCTACAGATAAAAGCACACCAAATACATAAATAGTTTCATCGAGGTTTCAACCGCCTTTTTTTTTTTAAATACGCCTCAGCAAGATAGGGCGAGGCGCCTCAGCCGTACAGTGTAGGAGCAAAAGTGCAGGCTCGAAAGCAGAGAAAGGAGCAAGTGCAGAAGCCTACACGCGCTAGCTAACTTTCCCTTTTCTCGCTTCCTCTTTCACTTGAGTTTCCAAATCTGGCTAGTGTCCTTTGGACCCTTTCTCTGATTCCGGCACGATATTAAAAGCTTACAACATCCAAAGTATAATCATGGTGGCCAAAATCCATCTGCAGCACTGAGGTCTGAAACTTACTGAAAAAATCTTCGGGTCATGATGCAGCAAACATGCGAAAGGAGATTTAATTGCAATTAAATATTAACTTTTAGCTATAAACAAAATCCGTGAATTAAAAAATAAAACAGAGGAAAAAGGAAACTTTTTGTACTCAACCTTTCGCACTTTTACCATTTTCGCTCTAAACCTTTATTTTTTTTATTATTTGTGTCCTCAACATTTTGAGTTTTTATCGCTTTGGTCTCACCGTTACTTTTTCCAATCCAAAAAAAGCATATTCTATTCGAAAAAGAATATTGCATCCAAAAATCATTTTTCAATAAAAATGTTTTTAAAAAAAGTTTATTTCGTCTCTGATTAATGAAATCCCGGTTACTAGCAGGTGTTCCTTCGAAAATTAGAACTCATTTTCTCATAATGAGACACGATTTATAATGATAATAACTATCAATCAATTTTGAATCGGAATATGTCTTAATTTTGAATCGGAATATGTCTATCAGTAAAATCCTACTCATACTTTTCATTTCATTGTTTTTTTCCTTTTTCTTTATTTTTTGAAAAATATTTTTTGGATGAAATATACTTTTTTGAATGGAAAAAGTATCAGTAGGACTAAAGTGATAAAAACTCAAAAGATTGATGATATGAATGATAAAATATAAAGATTTAAGATCAAAATAGTAAAAGTGTGAAAGATTAAGAATTAAATGAAGGATCTCGTAATTTTTTCATCTTCGACAAAATTTTGTCCTCAATTTGCAAGACACTTGCAGACAAGAGAGAGAGAGAGAAAAAACATAGGCTGCATTCTTGTTATAGCATTCTTCTGTTTTCTGAACGACTTCTCTAATTAACTCAAAAGAAAAAAAGGGAAAAAAAAAAAACAAACGAAAACCACAGAAAAGGAAAGAACCAACTGAGTTTGCCCCCTTCAAATCAGTCAGACCTCTCTTGATTAACAAACCTACCCATTCCCATCCCACTATTTCATCCCCCCCAAACAACGATCGAATGAAAAAAAAAAAAAGGAAAGGAAGAAAGGAAAAAAAATTTCCTCCCTTAAAAAATTACCAAAAAAGGAAAACAAGTGAGGATCACATGATCTCCTCCTCTTCTTCTTGTTCGATCGCGAGGGCAATCGGTGTTGCCCTTGCAGCCATTTCCGCTATCGGCCTCGTCTGCGACACGAAGTCGGTCCACGGCCTGTCTGCACAGACGGTGATCGACTCGCCATTGCTGACCCAGAAGATCGGCACCAACAGGACGATTAAGGTCGACATAAACGGCAAGGGGGACTTCAAGTCCGTGCAGGCCGCGATCGACTCCGTCCCCGAAGGGAATAACAAGTGGATCATCGTCCATGTGAGGAAGGGAGTCTACAGGTAAATGATTGTCAATGAAAATAATAAATTGAACACATCGATCGGATATACATCAATTCTACTTCTTCATGCAAAAGAATAGAGGATCTTTTCCAAGGAAAATTTATTTGATACAGTGACATCATACTCGATCGATCTATAATCAAATAATTACAAGTTCGATTTTTGTCAATAGAGACCCTCCATTGCCCTTACTAAGCCCACCAACCACAAGAAAAAACGAAGTTTTTTCCCCCTTTTAGTGAGTGGCATAGTCTATGCTCTAGCAATTATCGATTCAATTTTTGGCAATAATGGGTTAAATTTTTGTCAGTGGGACTTGCGAGCTACCTGCTAGGAGCACGAATTTTATCACCGAAAAAATAATGAAGGTTTTCGCTAGTTGGCCGTGACGAACTATTAGTACATGCTATGAGAGAAATGAATTTAGTGTAACGGTGATGTGTTATTCGTAAATTCCACCTATAAATATTTAACATATCATTATTAAATATTACATCACTTTTTTTATCTATTAATAATATTTATTTTTATTTATAATTAAAAATATTTACTTACGTGTATAATATTTATTAGTTAATTCACTGCATTATCCATAATGTCGGAATTTTTCAGAGAAAAGGTTCACATACCAAAGGACAAGCCCTACATTTTCATGAGAGGGAACGGGAAAGGGAGATCCATCATCGCATGGAGCCAGAGCTCCGGTGACAATGTCGAGTCCGCCACCTTCAGGGCCGAAGCTCCTTACTTCATTGCCTTCGGTATCAGCTTCAAGGTCTGGATCGGTCTCTCTCTCTGACTTGGTGATTTGATTACACTTTCTAAATAATTATTGATCGACCTGTGGAACATATATGCAGAACGATGCTCCGACGGGAATAGCCTACACTTCGCAGAACCAGTCGGTGGCAGCGTTCGTGGCCGCCGACAAGGCCGCCTTCTACCACTGTGCATTCTACAGCACCCACAACACCCTGTTCGATTACAAGGGCAGGCATTACTACGACAACTGCTACATCCAGGGCTCCATCGACTTCATCTTCGGCCGAGGCCGATCCCTTTTCCACGTACTCTCCACCACCTATGCACTGATCTCGTCTTTCTCCATGCACTACTAATTAGCCTGTTCAGGTTTTCTGGGTGAATTGAGGTGGTGTAAATGTAATAATCTATACAGAGCTGCGAGATATTCGTGATAGACGATAAGAGGTTGAAGATACACGGGTCCATCACGGCTCACAACCGGGAGAGCGAGGGCGAGAAGAGCGGGTTCGTGTTCGTGAAGGGGAAGGTGTACGGGATCGGGGACGTCTACCTGGGCCGTGCCAAGGGCGCTTACTCCCGGGTGGTGTTTGCCAAGACGTACCTCTCCAAGACCATCGTCCCCAGCGGCTGGACCAACTGGAGCTACGACGGAAGCACCCAGTGAGCTCTCTGCCATCCTCCTCTCTTTTCATCTCTCATTATCTTATCCATGAGTCCCATCACAAACGAAAAGTGCTTTTTTGGTCCCCCAATCATTTTTAACTGTTTCGTTTTCGTCCTGATTTTTCTGAATAAATTTGTCCCAACATTTTCATAAAAGTATGCTTCTAATTTAATTTTTTCCTATTATTTTGATAATTAAATTTTTTTTATAATTGGTAAAAATAATAAAATAATGAGACCATAAAAATAGAGAGAGAGAAAGGGGCATCTTAGGCCACCTCTCCTCCGAGATAGTTTATATTTACTGGTTACAGTAACGAACAACCCCGAAGGGGACTATCGAACCTATACGGAGAAAGATACTTTTTACAGTCACCGGCGACTTCATAGGAGTAATAGCCTTCACTCCTAGAGGTAATCGGTGACTCCAATGGTAGGGATGATTACCGGCAAATTCCTTCATTTATTTTTTCTCTTTTTAAAAATATTATTTTATAATTATTTTATCATTTAATCATTATTTTTAATATTAAAATAATTAAAAAAATAACTTCTATAAAATGGTCGAATATTAGATCTATTTTTTTAAAAAAAATAGTATGAAAATAATAAAAGAAAAATAGGTTGAATAAAAAAAAAAAAAAACACTAACACTTAGCCATGATCGTGGGCCATTCATTGATCTGGCAGCAACTTGTACCACGCGGAGTACCACTGCCATGGGCCGGGATACGAACCCAAGGAGAGAGCGCACTGGGCTAGACAGCTCACCGAGGAGGAGGCTGCTCCCTTCATGTCCATCGATTACATCGACGGCACCAAATGGCTCCCCGTCTGGCTGTGAGCGGTTCCCTTCCTTCTGTCCGTGCGAACGATCAACTGACATGACAGACAGGCCAACGCAACAGTCTCAGGAAGGGTCTCGTCGGACTTGATCGAGGACCAGCTTCCGTTAGTGTCCTGCATATTTCTTTTAAGGTAGCAGTAAAGAATGTAAGATGAAGGTGACGAGAGGTGCTCTCGATCGCTTCTGGTTACTTTTGATCCAACTATTGTTGAGTTTACGGTTAGTATCCGATCCTTCTTTTTGTTTTCCTAATGAGGAAGCTCGGGTTCAGACGATCGATTCCCATGCTATTGAATTCGTACAACACTAAGAAAAGAGATGCGGATTGGGCTGCAAATAAAGCAATGAAGACTCAATAAGAGATGCAGATCTGTGCAATTTAGAAACCCAATCAGACTTGTACTTCACAATTTGGAACTTTTCAAGACTCTGTACAGTTCTTCATCTGAGAGGTCCTAAAGCCACTTCCCCTCTCGCAAAATCACAGAGGGGCTGATGTTTCAGAAGAGGCACCATGCCAGTGATGCCGTAGCACTTCAGGACGACCCATCTCGAGATCCCTGGGACTCGAATTAAATACACAAACAGCGTAAACTCCGCCGCCGCACGAGCAGTTGCAGCCCCCCAAAAACGACAAATATTCCATCTGGCATATCAACACAGGATTCTGTACGAGAATACCATTGATCACCACGGATCATCAGTGATCAATGGCTGTCATCGTGTTTGGTTGAAAGGACAGTGCAGTCTAGAACCTCCCAACTCTGCCAAAGTGAGCTTACCATTGGATGGATGAGTCCCAAAAACCTGACTCCACTAAAGTGATTTCCAGGGCTTGCAAAGAATCCGTAGGGTGATGGAAGCACGCAATGAAACAATCAAAACCAATATCAGTCGCCCGATGCCTGATCTCCTTGGACAGTGTCCACAGCAGCAGAGCGGGAAGCTTGCAACTGTAGGGCATATTGTCTCTGGAGATCTTTGAGCTTTTCCAACAGTTCCTGGAAGCTTGGTCGGCACTGAGGATCACTGGTTTCAGAAAGTTGATGTTAGGAGACACCGATCAGAAAAATCAGAAATACACTAACTCCTAACACTGACAGATTATTTGGACCAGAATAAGTTACACCCAAGCAGACCACTTGAAATAAGAAATACATTCAGGTTTTAAACTTACCAGTCTAAGGAATTTATACGAATGTAGATATTCAGGTTTTAATTCTGTCAGAAAATATTTCCTAAAAATCAATAAATGGATAATTTTCTAAGTTCTCGAACTTCTATTGTACAGGGGAAGCTCTGATTAGGAACTCAAGGCTTTTCATTATCTATAATTTCAATGAAAACGTGAAAATGGCAGAATAAGATTACCTGTGCCAACAGCTCTCCATTATTGAAGCCCATCTTGGGTCCACGTCTCTTGGGATGTCAAGTCGCTGATTCATAAACCCCACTGCCCCGATCACCTGAAAAACATCCTCGCAAACAATTTTTGTACTTTTTGCTCTAGCAGGCTAACGATCATGCAGAAACACTGTATTTTATTTTTAGCAGGACGGCATAAGAAGCATCAAAGTGAATCTTATCATGGCATATCAAAGATGAACATATAGGTAATAAGTTGTAGAATATGAATGCTTGTGGATCCGCAGAATCCTTGCAAAATTATCATAGAGAAAGAAACAACGGGCTCCGAAATAAGATAAGGCGGTGTTTTTGTAATATGTGATAGAAAAAAGCTCACCTGCATTGAGTTGAGATTATCCCAAGGGATCTTCTCAGTTGCAAGCTCCCACATTATCACTCCAAAACTGTAGACATCAGATCTGGATTTACCAAGAAAAAAGAACATATGTTGTTAGTGTTCAGTCAGTCAATACTCCAAGGGTTTAAAGAAACAGTACATACTTCTCATCTGAAGGCTCATTACGAAGAACTTCTGGAGCCATCCATTGAGGCTGTAAAAAGTAGATGCCATAATATTTGAGTTGATGTAAGTGACAAATCACGAGAACAAGAAATCATTGCTGTAGCTGTACCGTTCCCTTCCCGGTTTTGGTGGTGAGAAAAGTTTCACGTTTGAGACGAGATAGACCAAAATCAGCCACCTAAAAATCGGGAGAAATTAGATGGATATTGACCCGAACAGTGAAGAAAAGAGCCGAGTTTTGCCAAGAATAAAAATCCCCAGAAAAAGGTCGACA
The DNA here is from genome assembly GCA_037672795.1 of Lagerstroemia speciosa. Taxonomy (NCBI): domain Eukaryota; kingdom Viridiplantae; phylum Streptophyta; class Magnoliopsida; order Myrtales; family Lythraceae; genus Lagerstroemia; species Lagerstroemia speciosa. The sequence continues at coordinate 4,341,130 of CM075296.1, forward strand.
TTTGCAGGGAAATGAAAATGGTCGAACAGTGATATGTATACCTTAACCTTCCAATTTTTGTCAACTAATAAATTTGAAGACTTCAAATCACGATGAACGATAGGCGGGTTGCAGTGATGCAGATAATTCATGCCTCTTGCCTGCAAAAGTATTCAAGAATTAGAAATCACAAGGACTCAGAAGGCATCAGTGAACCTCATGTACACCTTAAAGCATGCACGAGTTTGAAGTTTTAAGTGTAGATATAAGCTCAGAAGCATAAAACCAGTCAGTGTTGATCCTGAACAATTTATGTTGGTATCACAAAACAAAAACCCTCCCATCAGCATAGTTAATAAAATTTCTCTTTATATATATCTATACTACTATACAAAGGCAGCTCCCCTCTCTAGTCTCACTTTCCCTTTCCAAAAAGCCAATACAGCTTATTTCTCAAATTATAGGAGCCAGGGAATCAGATTTATTCTAGTAAAATAAAAGGCTACTAACTCATCCACTAATTTCCCCATCCTCCCTCTGAAATCAATGTGCCAAAAGCACAAAACTGAATAAGATTTAATTAGAACCACTACCTTAATTTTAATCACAAGCTTTTATCTTTTTCAATCAAGATCTTATTTGTTCATATTTTACTAATCTTTAGTTGGTTGCATGTGTCCACTTTAATCAGCAGTTCCTTTTAACATTGCCATCATGTCATATAATATATTCGCGTATATCGCAGGTGGGCGAGAAATGAATATAACATATGAATACAATATAAGGAAGAAATGAAGAGAATTAGAATAGCTCTTTACAATTATATATATATATATAAAAGTAGCACACTCACAACGTCCAAAGCCATTTGGATGCGCCTTCTCCAATCTAACTTGGCCATGTTCCTCTGTAGCAGGCGAAATAGACTCCCACTTCATAAAAAGAAAAACCAAAAGGATTTCATCAACTCCATAAAACAGGACATTTCTGGAATAGCTTATAAAGGCAGTAACTTGGCAATGCCACGTGATGACAACTTGAAGCACACTAACTAGTAAGAAAGGTTTGAAATGTTAGCTATATAACTTAACATGCAGTATTACAAAAGGAAGAGTGAGGCCAGACCGTGGAAGGAACTCTGTCACTATGCAGAGTCGCTGAGGAGAGGTCACCGCTCCCATAAAGAGCAAAATATTCGGATGCCGAAGTCTTTTCATAAGAGAGACCTTCACCAATTATATGAATACAGCTATATTAGTTCTGGTAAGCATACCAAATTAAAATAGACACGTCATGTACATGTATAGCAGGGAACAACGTGTATATGCAGTGGAAGAGAGAGAGAAACCTCTTGGCGAAAAGAAAGTATCACATCATCAGAGTACTCTTGTTTGGAGAATACCTTAACCGCAACATCCTGCAATAACATGAATATACTTGAGTCCAGGAATTTCAAAAGTAAAAAAGTTTATGTTAAAAGAAAAACCACATGATGGAGATAATGTTATACCAAATTGCTTCCGCTAGGATCCATACATGTGAAACCTATAATCTTAAAGAATATCTAAAGGATGGCAAAAGAACATACTGAGCCATACCACAGAGCATGATAGACAGTTCCACAAGAACCTGACACATGAGGAAAGGAAAAAGCAACATCGACATCAGAATGGACAAGCAAATAATATCAACCCATCATTCTTACAATGGATGAGATAATCACAAACTATTGCAAAGAAATTCAAAGAGTTGTACAGACTTTTCAATGAGAATAAAACCTTTCTGGAAAACCGACCTCTATCAAATGACAAGAAATCATTAGATCGATGCACAACAAGAAAAGAAGATCAATTCGCGAGTTTGCACAAAAACAACTGCAGACATAGTCACTTCCATCTTCAAAGATGGTTACCTTGCCCAATCTGTTCTCCGATGTGCAAGTCTTCCCACAAAATCTCATAGTCTAAACAATCAGATTCCATGTCCACCTTATTAATCGCACTACTGCTAGTGCTACCACAGCTGCTGGCGCTGCTTGTACTGTTAGCATTAAAAGATGAACAAGAACTTGCTTCATTATTTCCAGAACGGTTACCTTCACCTGTGTGATTTTCTGATTTAGAACCAGAGGAATTTCTCTGCTGGATCGATTCATTTTCTTGGCTATTATGAAACGAAGGCAAGTCAGACCGTGCAGTTCTTGCCTCAGATACTTCATGATCATTTCCTCTCCACGGCCAAGTTAAACCCTTTTTACCAATCCATGCCTCTGCTTTCGCGGTAAGTATCTTGTGAAGGGCAGGCTTGTCGCTCTCGTCACCAGAATCTCTTGGGGGATTTCCTCGATATCTTTCATCTGATTGAGAAAATGCACCAAAAGAAGATGGAGGTACATCTGCCCTAGGTGTGCTAGCCCCGCTTGAAGCTGCATCATCTCTATGGTCATCAGAAAACCCATGATCTGAATGAGGAGCAACAGCAGTCTCACTCTCACAGTCCATGCTGTTCTCTCCAGGCCGAATCTTTGACTTCACTTTGTTGCTTACCTTGGAGGCCTGTTTCAAATAGTCAATTAAACCTCCGAGAAGTCAAATAAAACAACCAATAACTAGACATTACGAGGGAATATTTACCAAATTAGATATTTTAGTGGCAATTGCAGCTTGAAGAGGCTGCTGAGAATCGAGACCAAGTTTGGTTGTAGCAGTGCTCTTAAGCCTGCCAAGGCCCGTATTAGCATCTGTTCTTGAAGCGGGTGTTGCAACCCTAATCTCCTGAAAAGGCCTTGAATCACTTGAGACACAAATTATCCCGACCAAAGAATTGTCATCGTCATAAAAAGGAGAATTTGTTGCAACTACCAAAAATCTTTCACCCATCTTATTTTTAACTGGGAGCTGGCCAGTCCAGTGCTCTCCCATAATCACACGATTCACAATTGTCTTAGCTATACCAAAGTCCTGGGGATCAATTACAAGCTCGATGGCATCCTTTCCAAGGGCTTCTGCAGCAGAATAACCATATAGGTTTTCAGCAGTTCGGTTCCTGCATGATTAGCGTTTTAAATGACTTGGAAACAGTGTAAGACTGAAGAGAAGTAACAATCTCAAACAGTTAGAAGAATGCAGAGCCCAACTCCAGCTCCAGATTTAATTAAAATGCCTGAAACCCAATTTCACAGACAATCTTCACATCATTTTCATTCATAAACCACAAAGGTCTCCACAACTCATCTGCAGTAACTTCCACGAGCAATACAGCACAAACATCTCTATCGGACAAAAGGCAAACGGACATCACGGATGGGGCATTAAAGAACCAAGACCACACGTTCAGGATTCACAGAAAGTAAATGACGAGTCATCACTCACCAGTAAATTATACGACCACTGAGATCGAATATATGGACAGATTGCCCCATAGACTGCAAAATATTCAAATACTGCTTATCGGTGAAATTAATTGCTGCCGGACAGCCACCGCCATTCACCTCATCAGGAGGATCAAGGCTGCGGCTCTCCCTCTGCAGCGGCGAAGAGTGGGCGAACGATGCTGAGCCCGGCTGCCAAGCCGACCGGGCTTCGAACCCAGCTCCGCCGCTCCTCTGCCGGGTAGATGCAGCCAGCCTGGTCCGCTCCGGCGATACTGAGTGTGACCTCTGGCGAGTGTGCTTGTACGGCCTAGAATTGGACACCATGAGTCTCGACATTTCCTGCTTGAGCTGAGCTTGGCCAGCTTCAAGCTCCTGGATCTTCCTCAGAAGCTCCTCTACCGCCGGCTTCTCCATCTCCAGTGTAGCCGAATCGGAGGTTGCAACAGAGGAACAATCAGTAAAATGCTATCGAAGACTTGGCTCCCGATTAGATGAAGCTTCTGACAATTACATGGATCAAGCCTCTCTCGCGCTCCCACCAGCTCTTCCCACAAAGGAAAGGGATAGAGCGAGAAGAAGAAGAACAACCCCCCCAAGAAGAGAGCCCCGCAATGAGCAGAAGAGGAAGTAGAGCTCGTAACTGCGACAAATCAGGGCTGACGGGGAGGAGGAGGCGAAGAAGATAAGATTGAGATGAGGAGATTCAATAATGGGTTGGGTTCCTCCTCCTTGCTTTCCCTTTCTGACGATGAATGTGCACAGCTGAATCACCACAAACAGCACAAGGCCGACGCTTTTTCCTCCAAAAGCAAACGCAGTCCAACTTGCCGAATGAAAAGACAGGGCGAGGAGAGAGAAAGCTGGGGGTGGTAGTTAAGCAAAACGCAGTCCACCAATCTCTCTCTCTTGCTTCTCTCCTCTCCTTCTCCATTTTTTTTCCAACAAAGCTATTTTTGTTTTTTTTTTTTTGGCGTGTGTGTGGTTCAGGGTTTCAGTTGGGATCCCTCTATGGGGGAGAAAATGTGGGATAACAATTAGTGAATCCCTTCTCAACTCGAAAAATTCTTATATAATTTTATTTTAATATATAATATAAAAAAATATTAATTAAAATATAATAAGTAAATTAGCGTTAATTATCTTGAATAATTATTATAATTATTATCCATTAAAATAATTTGATTGGATCTTTTCACCACGTCATTATAAGATATGAATATCTGGTACTTTTTCACTCAGAAAAACTGTTAAATCTCTATACTAACTTCATCTATATTTTAATTAAATTATCAAATTTCATTCTCTAATATCCATCATTTTTCACTTCATTGAATTTCACTCCTATATAGAATTTTTGAATCGGTCGACACTATTTAATTACTATAATTTTATTTATTTTTTTCGTATCACTATATAGAAATATTAAATTTCTTATAAAAATAAGTATTCTGCTGGTGGCATTAAAATCAAGATTTTTATACCATGTGGGTTATGAAACCATTAGATCATGTCCTTTTTTTTTCTCTATTTAAGCTTAATTATAATAAAAAGACTCGCAAGGTCAAATTAAAGCTCGAACAAGAATTGTTCTTAGCAAATCTAATGAATAAATCTCATAATATCACTAAAAAATATTTAATAAAATATAAGTATCATTGAAATTACGATTTTATCTATATTATATATTGAAACGTCCCTCCTGTTTGATGTCTTTTTTACTTTATTAGATTGCCCGTTAACTTAAAAAATGTTAATTTTGATCATCATTAGATTAGCAGAAACTAAGGACGTGACGGTAAATTTACTAATAAATAACTACTTACTGTATTTTACTTTCTCCCTCCTCTCTTTTATCCACGTACATCTTTCTCCTACTTTCTTGAAATCTCACGCTCAAGATATTAATTGTGATTAAGACAGATTATTTACATACTCACTTTTTTTCACCAATTTTATTAAATAATAAAACCTTTACGCAGTATGGCTCAACTACAAGTTAAAGTAATGGAAATTTCATTTATTATGCAGAGTACAATAATTTAATTAAAAATAGATAAAATAATTAAAATACAATGTTTCACGTATTTCTTGAGTGCAGAGGATGATCAGCCCGCATCCCCTCAACAATTAAGTAACATTTCCCGAGTGGTAATTTTCCGAATAACTTCATAAATATTATTATTTTTTTACTATATTATAATTATTATTAATTAAAATAATTTTATTAATAATTTCTGATTAGGAGACTACGTGAGATTTTATTTATCTCTAAGTCGGAAAAGGATGGGTTGGGGGATGGGTTCTTCTTCCACGCGCTACAGAGGGAGTGCGTCAAATAGACTTGCTTGCCCCGCGATCCTGTCCAATAGAGCACTTGCCTGCACGTCGAACGAAGGCGAGTGGCGTTGAGAATAATCCCCAACCGCAACTTTTATCTTTCATCCTTTTGTCGTTTACTGTTGGAAGCCTTTTACGAATGGGCGGCGGACCCGGACACCGCCCGGTTCAAAGCCAGAACCGAACCGGTGAAATTGGCCTCATACCGGTCAAATCCGAAATCTGTCAAATCTAGGACAGAGATCGAACCGGTTCAAAACCGGGGGCAAGTCAGTTTCAGACCTGTTCTGGTTCAGAAATCGACAGTTCCGGTTTCAAACCTTTCTTCTTTTTTTTTTTTAAATTAGATAAAAGAGAGCATGTTAAATGCTTAAATGTTAGCGTATTACTTCAATATTCCCAAATGAAATCTCGAGAACTAATTTCACGATGCAACCCAAGAATTGATTCAAATGATAAGACACTTGCTCTCTTTAAACAAAAATCTCAAGTTCGAGTTTCTGTAAATGGAAAAACTTGTGCCCGGAGAACTTTACCCCTTAATGGACCGACTTGACGGCAACCGAATTAATCAATAGTCAAAGAAATACCGAACACTAGTGTGTACACAAAAAAAATAGAAATTCTCGCATTGCAATTCAGCAACTTCAGCTTCTTTCCATGACCATATATTTTGACAAGTCCAGATATCTAAGAGCTTCTACAATAAGCCCACCAAACAATCTCACCTGCATGCAAGATAGCTAGCGCCACCTTGATTCATCCATCCCTGCAACACCCTTATAGCATGTTGGACCAAATGAAAAGGCACCCATCAACCAAAGACTGGACGGAAGATCGTCGGAACAATCAAATAATGGTCCGAGATGGGCTAAAACTACGAATCGAAATGACACAGTGAAATCACAGACTCAGGCTGTAAGAAAAGCAGCACATCTCATATATTATGCTTATGAGGGATCCATCACACTGTAAACTCTTCCTGTAGAAGGAAACCGTCCGCGGACGTCAAACTCAAAAGTCGAGGAAAAATTATTTTCCTTATAAAAATAGTTCATGCAGTTAATATTACCTGAAGCAGAGACCAGCAGTCTGTAAACAATCCGATTCGCAGGTCTCAGTGACACGAGCTTCTCTGTCTACACACCTTTCAGTTTCAGTAGCAGTAGCAGTCTTCTTTTCTCTCGGTTCAAGAAGTTAATCAGTTACCATTTATGAGGTGTCATTATTCACAGTAGGGCAGATGCCAAAGTGCAAACAAGGAAACACTCCTAGGTAGGTTAGGATTATTACTGAGACAGATTGCCATGAAGGGATCTGCTCGTCTTGGATTCTCGAGCACTTTTCTCATCCTTAACCGAGAGTGCTGCCAGGAAAGAGTTCATCTCTCACATTTGCTGTTTCCTCAGGAATCATTACTCTGTGCTTTTCAATGGTCCAGGGGGCATGGGGAGCTCGAGGATTATGATGAAATAGCATCGCTCCGATTCTCGAATGTATTGGACTTCGCCGTTCATGATTTTCAGGATCTTCCTGCACATGCTTAGGCCCAAGCCCTCTTGAGTCATCCAACGACTGCCATGGAACATATCTTGGACCAGTTCAGGAGGTAGACCTTCACCTGGACAAACCATCCTTTGACAAATAGAAAACCAAGAAAGAATTAAGTCAATAGTATCATCACTCAGATTTGCTTATAAAAGTGAATTTAGATTTGAAGATAATCTAACTAGACTTAGCATGTAGAATTCTCAAAACAGAAGTTCAGTTATGTAATTAAGTTACATTGATTTGAAACAAATCAAGGAACCTGTTCATAGAACTCGATTTGTTAAGGGTTTAATTTGGTTTGTTGAATTCTTTGGAGGAAAACAATGAATGAAAGAAAGGGATGGAGGGAGGGAGGACAGTATTTCTGAGAGTTCAGAGCACAGGTTAAAGATCAGTTATTTCAGACTCGATTTCAATCCATTTCATTACCAGGTGGCCTGAAATACTCAGTTACTGGACATAAACACTTACCATTTTCTATAGTAAATATGCATTTGTTTAGAGTAATAAGTTGAATTTCTCCATTACATGTGTTTTCGTATTATTAGCATATGCTATTAACTAGTACGAATATGAAGCGTAAATTAATGTTATTCACTCTGCAGCAGTAAAGTGAATAGACTAACATATAAGGACATCTTTTAATCCACTCCCTCAGTTCTACCATTCTTATTTCTGTTAAGTTTAAGCAAACAAAATCTACAATTTGGAATATACTTGTCATTCATTACAGGGTCACATGGGCATTTTAGAAAAACTAAGAATACGATTTAGGAAAAGCCGGTCAGATGCAAGCTAAGAGCTGCCAAACTCTGAGTTCAGCTAACATAACACTAACATGAGCAATTCACAATATTTACCCCAAAAAGATGCACCTTAAAATTTTCGCAATATAATAGGAATTTTTAGGAGGCAATTGAGGAGGCACTACCACCACCACAAGCCTGCAGAACCTTAAGAGGCATTTTTTTCCCTTACAAAAATCACATAAAATTTGACAATTCAAGAACATCTGCTGAGTGCATCCCAAGATAATAATTACAGAAAATTTCACCCATCTGCTATATCAACTTTAAGGTCAGAAAGTCGGGACTGAAGATTGTCATGTCAACTAAATGTCAACTAAACTGCAGAACCTTCAGTTTACTTTTCCTAAAATAAGTAAACTGAAGCATTATATGGGGTGCAACTTTATCTCACGGAAAGTCACATTATTTAAATGGTCACTCAAGGGAAAAAAAATGAACCAACAAAAACTTTGCATATGCTAGCCTAATCATTGAGATGAAAACAAATACAAAAGCCGGTCACTTGGTTCATCCAAAAAAGCATTCCTACAAGCCCCTCTGAGTTTTCTATTCATCTGAAGAAAAATAAAGGAAATGAGAAGCAGATGTTTCCATGACTTTACCCAACTCATCTACCAACCATAAGTTCTACAACAAGGCAATTGATCCTTAGGGGAAGTTATAGGCACCTTTTCTTTCTTACAGTTCCTATCAGAATTACCATATAGATCCAATAACTAGGACTGACCCTTCTGAAGAAAGTTCTGATACTGATATGTAAGGTCGGTTCGAAAATAATGGAAAAAAATGGGATTTATTCATTCACAACAAAAAAAGTCTTAGTGCTTGCTGGAGAAACAACACGCTCTTTTGGGTAGAGATACTAATGCACTGATCAAGTGATGTCAATGAAACAACATACCTAAATTCGGTACGCACCACAGTGAGCCCATCAGATGTCTGCTTAAGACTCGGGCGGACATGAATCTCAACCCAGCCCTCTGGGGTTGGAGCACAGCGCACCATATTCAACAAAAAGTCTGCCAATACTTGCTGAATCCTTATCTGATCTCCATAGACGGCCATTGTCTTTATCTTGTCTGGTATATCCCGAATCAATTGCAGACCTCTTTCCCTCAGCAATATCATCACTTGGCTAACCACAGCATTGATGACGCTTCCAAGGAAGAATTCAGTTTTCTCGAGCTCCAGGGAACTAATATTCAAAAGGCAACACATCATTAGGCAGTAATTAGATAAGAAGATTTACCTCTCATTAGATTAGAACCTTCCTAGCCATTCTGATAGACTGTCTGAGAAATTGCAGGCACTCACTTATATTAAGAGAAGATTTGCAAAACATTTGAAGTTTAACACTTGAAAATGTGCCAACCATACACCAACTTGGATTATCCAACTGCATCTACACCCATATAAACCCTTCACAACATCCTTACACAGTTCAAATCGCCTTTGCTAGATGAGCATTGTCATAATTTATGCTGAACTCAGTTTGACACCAAATTAGTAAAAAAAAAAAATTCCATATCGTGTTAGATAAACGAATTATCTTTGAGATTGATCAACCCATATCACTTTTGAATTTCATGGAAGTTAACAAACCAATAAAAGGAAAACCACAAGTGGAATTTAGAAGGAAAAAACTCACCCATCTTCTATTTGCTCGAGATCCACATCCCTGATAATTTTCATCATTTGCTTCTCACAAGCAGTATTTGTCTCAAGAAACTGCTTCTGATCCTCAGTTAACTCTGTAGCCTCCAACAGCGAGTTGGTGAACCGGATCCCATTTAAAGGGTTCTTTATCTCCTGACAGATATAAGCCAGTTCCTTCATCCTCGAGAAGCACTTCTTCTCCTGCTGCCTCTGAATCTTCAGTGCCTGCTGAAGCTCAGGACTCGCAATTTGTAAGAAGCAGAAAGCACCAATAATCTGTCCTTCCATACTCACCCTCTTATTCGCCGTTAAAAGAGCCTGCACATATTTCCCATTTCGATCAAAGAACGAAAATGGGAACTTATCAGTATCTTGACCCCCAATTGCATTGTGAAGAACGATCATAAATTTCGTTATAGCATCAGAGCCTTTCAGCCGACACATACTTCCAAAAACTTCTCCTACCAACATCTTTCCTATTGCCTCTCCTCTAGACCAGCCAGTCAGTTTCTCCATGGCTGTGTTCCATTCTGAGCAGCAAGTGTTCTCATCAGCAGCAAATATCGGAGGGATCAAAGGATTCGGACTGTGAACAATAGCTTTGTAATCCCCCTGTATGTGGATGAATTTATCCATCACTACCTTCTGGCCAGTCACATCCTGACCAACGAAGCAGGCCCCAACTATGTTGTTTGTGTAGTCCTTGCTGGAGCAGGCATTTACAACTATAAAAACTGCCTTTTCGCGGTTCTCAGGACCAAAAGTCTTAAGTTTTATCTCAACATTCTTGTCTTCTTCACCTACAGAAATCATGGCCATCAGACACAGATAGCACCACGACAACCAGCATCAACTAGACCCATAATTATTTTGATATCACGATTAGCAGATTGAAAGACACATAATTACCAGAGACACAACAGAATTATGAATTTTGAGAGTCCACAATATTCGAATGACAAGAATTCTCATTTTCATTTTTTTGCCTGTGAATGTACAAGTTGCACAGTATGAATTATCAGCAGCTATCTGACGTTAACAGTCTGCTTATAAGGGGGGAAAAAGCCCTTTTTTCTTAATACAATTGTCTAACAACAACTCCTTTTAAATTCTACAGTTTACATGCTAAGGATACCGATGCCAAAATCATGAACATATCTGTAAGAGCCAAATTGCATGGCAAATCTCTCCATTGATTGCATTTTTATGGACACAACCATGAGGCTTTACTTATGGATGAAAGAAAAGGCAACTGAATGAATTCGCAGTAAAGTCCCATTATGAAGGTTTGATGCCCGTCCTCGTCATTCACACTTCTGTCAGAACAAATGCACTCTCAATATCTCCAAGCTGATCTTATCTTCTAAAGATTGTCTGCGCATGCCAAAATTTATAGGCTAGACAAATCATGAAACAGCAAGTAGAGTTACCTCTCAAAGCATGAAAGAGGAGCTTGTCCACAGCCTCCACAGACTCTTTGTACACAAGGTCGTGAACGAGGGACTTCCCCATAGCCTCCTCCACTGAAAGCCCCGTGAGCTCAGCCATTTTCGCATTCCACCCATTTATGCGCCCATCAACATCCACAGCAAATATAGGGGCGGTTGCAGTCTCTATAAGCCGAACCATCTCCCTCGCTACAGAGCTCAGCTCGTCCAACCCTTGGAGCTCGAGATCCCCCAACTGGGTGCTCACAACAGCCCTAGAGTTGCTTGGTTCCGTGCCCCCAAATGAGTCCCTCAAAATGAGTTGAAGGGAGTGTATTGCATCCATTTCTGCGTTCTCCCAGGGCAGGCTCCGACTCTTCACCACTTCTAGGAAAGCCTTAAAGGACGACCTCGGATGCATCCGTTGCCCGTCATCCTTGTCCTCGGGGTGGTGCTTGGCCCCTCCCCACTTGATCTCCTTTGCAGTGTGGGACCGGAACCAAAAGAGGAAATCTTGCTTGGTTATGTAGGCCACAGCCATCCCGCACACTTCATCCCCAAGACCAGCAGCCCCGGGGTAGCCAGCATCAGCCAGGCTATCTGTGCTGAGGCCCGTGGAGTCCCCATGGTATGCTAGCAACCACTCCACAATTTCCCTTATCTGGGGTTCGCTGGGAGTGACCCCAAGAGGGTAGTATTTCCCATGGTAGTATAAGGCTGCCCCATCACACTTGACAAGGTCCATGATGCTGGGGCTCTGGGTGACAATCCCCAATGGAGAATCCCTCAGGAGCATGTCGCAGAGGAGCGTTTGTGTCCTAAGAACGTGCTTCTCTGACAACTGGGAAGCCAGCTGGAGCTCCATGTTCAACTGAAGCCCAAAAGCCTGCATCAAAAACTCACAAGCATATCGAAGAGGGAACGGAATACACCTAGCAGATGTGTGGTGGCAAACCACGAGGCCCCAGAGCCTCATTGCATTTCTTCCCCCCATCGCCTCCTCATCATTCCCATTTATGATAACAGCCATAGCTAGGGAAGCAATCGAGCCCATATTCTCCATGTACTGAGCGTGGCACCCATGAGGCGCCCGGAGGGTGGATCCCACAAGGCAGAGAGGCTGCATTAGCCCCTCATCCTGGACAACCATTACAGGCTTTGCATGGCAATCCACAATCATCCGAACTCGGTTCTGTTTAAACAAGAACCTTGAGGCCTGGGGGATATCTGTGGCAGGGTAGTGGAGTCCTATATAGGGATCCAAGTCAGACCTCTTACATTCTGCCACGACCTCCCCGTGCTCGTCCTCGTGGAATTTATACACCATAACTCTGTCATAACCAGTAAGCTCTCTCACGCTTTGAACCACAGTATCACATAGCAGCTGGATATCCCCACCTGGAAGAGACTGCAGCTGAGAAATCGCTCTCACTGCCAGCTTCTGAGACTGGACTGCCCCTGCAATTGACAGGGCAGGGTCCTCGGTCCTGGCTGGTTCCAAATCGATCACAATCCCAACATCAATCCGATGAAGGATTGCATAGAAGGGTTTCCCTGAGCTCTTCGAGTGAATCCAGATTGGATTCAGCAGGGTGATCTCACGGGCGCCAAAAGCCTTTTCGAGGAGGACAGCACTGGAGGGAGTGAAGAGGGTCCTGACATCAGTCCCGACTGAGAGGGCCTCAGGAGGCCGTTCAAGGCTTGGGACAGCCTGCGGGTTGAGACCAAGCATTTCCCGGGAGTTCTCACTGTAGGCAATGACTCGGAAGGTGGACTCATCCACAGCCATCAGGCAGCCAAAGGGCTGAATATGGCCGCCCCGCTGAATTTTCGAGAGGTAAGCCGTAATTTGCTGCTCGGGAACGGACTGTGCCGGAGTCTTGATGGACTGGGAGTAGTCAAATGACTTACCCGACTCTCCTGACTGCTCGAACACCGCATGAAGTCGGGCATCCACCGTGTACTGCACAATGGCCTTGTTGACAGAGTCGGCGGCCGCCACTCTCATGCTATTAGTATTGTTATGCGATGACTGAGCCTGCTGCTGCTGCTGCGACTGTGAACGAGCTGCTCTGCTCGTCGAGGCCATGGGCCCCGAGCTTCTCCCAACTCAACTCCTTCAATTAACGAACACCCAACAAGCGAGAAAGAGAGTTTACTGTTTACCACAACCCCCACTCGAGAATCAGACGATTCCAAGAAAACAAAGAGTTACCCAATTGAGAATAGCTTCAGTATAGTGAGCTAAAAGGAAGCCTTTGGTCAACAATTTCATCTTACTCCGACGACGACGCCGCCATCAGCGCTTCGTGGAGGTGGAGGAGGAGGAGGAGGAGGCGGAGAAAAGCTGTAAATGCGGGGGCCTGATCTTTCCTTTTTCTGCTGGGAGAGGAAGACGGGACAGGGGAAGAGAGAGAAAATTCTTTCCCGATTTTAATTTAATTTCCCTTTTTATTATATTTCTCCTCGGCCTTTTTCGGCGGGGTTAATTTTTTATTTTATTTTATCCGACGTGGAATCTGCTCGTGGGTGTGGACGAGGGGGAACAAGGAGAGGAAGCATTTCATTGGCCGGTCACCCCATTGCGCACGCTGGGGGGCCGTGGAGATGATAACGTTTCCATTTTTCTGACGGGACGGATATTTTTTCGGTAACATTTTGGTCCTCAAATGATCATATATTCTCAAAGTGGTCCTCTGGCTCGTTATCTATTTGATTTATCCCCCAAGTTTACCGACAATTCAACTAAATATATTAACCATCCACTTTAAATTAGTAACAACCAGCCAAAACTGATTTAAATTCGAAATCGATCTCACATACTTAACTTAAATTAGTTTTAATTAGCTCTGATCCATTCGCAGTGGATAAATAATATATACCAAAATACGATCTCCCGAGAATTCACGGCGACTCTCTAGAGGTCATGGAACAGATAAACCAGTCCAATAATTTGCACATTATTCATGCAGATATTATAACTCGATGTGAATGACGGATCCCAAAAATTTACATAAGGGACAAAATTCAATAAAAAGTGAAGTGATTATTTCAGCGTGCGAGACACCCATGCGCCCCTTTAAATCCATTCATGCTCGATGCATCCGTAATACTCGATGAACTAGAGGCATACACATACTGTTATATTATAAATTATGTTAAAATTACAGGAAAAGTTTGAATGATAATTATTACTGAATGCAGTGGCATCAAAAAAAAAATATTGGGTATAAAATGAAATCGGTACCCCATGTTTCCTTAAGCTTTTTTTTTTTTTTTTGGATTGGATATGCACCCAAAACCATATTTGAAATTTAACATCATATCGAGTAGGTCGTAGAAAACCCACCCCGTGGATCGAGTTGTAATTTGTTATAAGCCGAGTACAGAGGAGAAGCCCCGACTCATCAAATCAACAAGTGAATTATGGGAATATAATAGAATTTGGTGATCGCCATTTATCTATTTAAATTTTTGATTGAAAATTCGCTAGAAACTCTTATAACCCCAGGAAATTTAACAATGGTAAAAAAAAATTTGCGAACATATTATGTGTGAAAAAATATAAATTTGGCTGTAAATTTTATGTTTTTTTCCCAAACAATTCAAGATACTAGAAAGATACGAAATTATCACATACTGGAAATATAATCGAATGAAATTTAAATATGGTTCATATTTTTCTATAACTTTAACATTTTAATAATTTAATCGCAACAATACGATTTTCGTCGAGACATAATCAAAGGATCCATGCGTGCTCAAAGACGTAAAACTGTTACCTGGGAACTAGTTCAAGCAAATGTGCATTCCCCTCTTTTTTTGGACAGAATAGACAAACCCTTTTTTTCTTTTAATATCTCCGAGTTAGTAAAATTCATTTTGAAAAACTCGATGGATAAAAAAACAAAAAAATTAATAATTTCGGATTATACAGAAGAAAAGAGAAAAGAAAACGAGAAAAAAAAAGAGGAACAAAAAAGAGAAAAATACAAAAGAGAAGAGAAAGCACGAATAGAAATAGCAGAAGCCTGGGATAGCTTTCGACCCCCCTGCTCCGGATAGGGGAGAACCGAGACATAATCTCAGTACATAGGAACTGACATTGAAATTGAGAAGAATACTTTCATGAAGTTATAAGGCAGCTGGAATAAGATTCTTACAAAAAGATGAAACAGCAGCCACTTTCCACATCACCTATCCTTACTTCCCTCGAAAATAAAAGATGAAAGAGCGAAACACGCTGGAATAACGATTTCTTGATGGATGATTCAGTGGACTTCAATGGCAGCCTACGGGTTGAGGTACCTCCCAATCTGCCACCGGCATCCTAAGAGACCGTTCGACAATCACACAAAGGCGTTGCCACATTTCAAGCAACCAGAATCCGAGAATGAAGAAAATTTGCACGCCAGAATAACAGTTCGTGTTCTCTGAATCCTGTCACTTGGCGTAGAGAACATCTCGACATGGGTGGCGGTACAGGGGCTGCTTCAATCTCTTCTGGTTGAAGATGTGCCTGAAATTTTCAACAAAACCAGTTGAATTATTAAAGGGTCTCGAAAAAGATGAGTGATTTTCAAGAAGACGGATTATTCAGCATGTCTCCCTCAGGACCATACAATGGCGACCTTTATGTCATGGAGAGGTCACGTCTGTATTGTATTATGAGGATCTCGACACTAACCCCATCTAGTCAATTGACAACAGGTCCCCACTTTATCACCATGAGGACATGAACATGGAAAACTTTAGGTACAGATCAGGAACCCCTGATGTTATGTCAGTCACGAAATATCAGATGAACCATGTATATCTCAAACGGGCCAAAGAAAAGCTTGCTCTTGGAACGTTTCAGAAGCTCCGTTTTTGGAGTGATAGAAATTTCCCCCAAGAAAGATAACAGAGCCCTTGGAAATGTTTCCAACAACATCATTTCCTAAAATGTTTTTTAATTATATTTGAAAATTTTCTTTCAACAAATACTCTTGCTTTGTGTTATTTTCCAAAGTAGCTTTTGGAAATCAACACCAGCGACCAGAATCCAGCAACTATCATGGACGACTGATCTCCAGTGTCCTATGATCGAGGGTGATCGCTGGCTGGTTGATGAGCAGGTGGAGGAGGTGGTTAGCTTGTGGATTATAGGGTGTGTGATTTCAACATCACCAAAAAGTTGTTTTGTGAAGCTTCTTTAGAAAGAGTTTGTGAATAAGACCATTCAAAGAAGTTGATTTCTGTCAAATCCAAGCAGGCCCAATGGATTATACGGTAGAGAAGAAAAAAGACTTTGGAAAAGATAATGGGCTTACCCAATCAAACGAACGGAATGGGCCAGCAAGAAGGGCCGGTTGAGGTAACCAATCTCAACAATCGCATCAATCTCTTGCTTTGTGAACATTCCACTCCCAGCAAGGAGATCCATTCACTAGACATGAATACTTACCATTTTCTATAGTATATATGCATTTGTTTAGAGTAAGAAGAACTTCTCCAGTTAATGTGTTTTCATATAATTAGTACACTATTAACTCATAAGAATATGAAGTGCAAGTTAATGCTATTCATTCTCTAGCAGTAAAGTGAACAGACTAATATACAAGTACATCTTTTAATCCACCCCCTCACTTCTACCATTCTTATTTCTGTTTAAGTTTAAGCAAGCAAAATCTACAATTTTGAATATACTTGTCATTCAATGGAGTCGTATGGTCACTTAGAAAAATTAAGAATATATATATTTATCAGTAAGACAAATTAAGAAAATGTTTTAGCAAAAGCCAGTCTGATGCCAATTAAAAGCTGCCGAACTCTGGGCAGAGCTAACTTAGCATTAGCAATTTAGCAGAAGCAATGCCTAATATTTCCCCCCAGAGAGATGCACCTCAATTTTTTTAGTACTATAATAGGAATTTTGAGGAAGCATTTGAGGAGGCACAACCACTACCACAAGCCTGCAGAAGTAGAACTTTTAGAAGGTATTTTTTCCAATGAAAATCAGAGAAATTTGACAATTCAAGAACATCTGTTGAGTGCATCCCACAATGAAAATTACAGAAAATCACACCATCTGCTACATCAACTTTAAGGCCAGCAACACAAGTAATCCATTTTCATTCTCTGGAAAAGACTATTGTGATGATATATATGTCAAATAAATAAGTTATTATATCAAATGACTTGTTTTATTTTTCATTTTTCCCTTTTTTGATAGGTAAATTGGGTTTATGGAGGGAAGTGGTGATTGTATCTGGGAGCTTTCAGCAAACAAACTAGATCTTGCATGTAAACAAACCATGCTATTAATCTTTTAGCAAGTCATCTACAGAATGTGCTGAAAGTGGCATACTTTTCTTTTACGACTTAAAGAAGAGAATATTTCATGTGCTATACTTCTTAGTTGAAATTCTTGAAATATATGATTAATGCAACTTACAGGCACATGAACCCTTAACAGAAGAAAATGAACTGAAACGTTTTTCTAGGTAAGCGGAAGCAATTGGTAAAATCATATGCTTTAGCTCATATGAAGTCACATAATAGTTTAAATAGTCACTCAAGAACAAAATGAACCGACAAAAACTTCTGCAGGTTCTAGCCTTGTCATTGAGATGAAAATAAATAGAAAATCCGGTTACATGTTTCCTTAGAAAAATCATTCCTACAAGCCCCTCTGAAGTTTTATATTCATCCAGAGAAAAATAAAGAAAATGACAAACAGGCGTTTCCATGTCTCTTCCGCTCATCTATCAACTATAAGCTGTAAACAAGGAAGTTGATACTTGGGGGAAGTTATACGCGCCTTTTCTTTCTAATAATTCCTATGGGGATAAGCATATAGATCGAATAACTATGATTGACCTTTCTGAAGGAAGTTCTGTCACTAATATGTTATTACGGATTCAAAAACAATGGAAAAGGTTGGATTTATTCATTCAGGACAAAGAAATTCTTCGTGCTTGCTGTAAAAAAAAGTTAATTTTTTGGAAAGAGATACTAATTCTCTGATCGAGTGATCTTGATGAAACAACATACCTGAATTCAGTGCACACCACAGCAAATATAGGGGCGGTTGCAGTCTCTATAAGCCGAACCATCTCCCTCGCTACAGAGCTTGGCTAATCCAACCCTTGGAGCTCAAGATCCCCCAACTGGGTGCTCACAACAGCCCTAGAGTTGTTTGGTTCAGTATCCCCAAATGAGTCCCTCAGAATAAGTTGAAGGAAGAGGATTGTGTCCATCTCCGCATTCTCCCAGAGCAGGCTCCGACTCTTCACCACTTCTAGGAAAACCTTAAAGGACAACCTCAGTTGCATCCATTGCCTGTCATCCTTGCCCTGGGGGATGTGGTTGGCCCCTACCCACGTGATCTCCTTTGCAGTGTGGGATCAGAACCAAAACAGGAAATCTTGCTTGGTTATGTAGGCCACAGCCATCCCGCGCACTGCATCCCCTAGACTAGCAGCCCCAGGGTAGCCAGCATCAGCCAGGCTATCCATGCTGAGGCCCGTGGAGTCCCCGTGGTATGCTAGCAACCACTCCACAGTTATCCCTTATCTGGGGTTCGGTGGAGCTGACCCCAAGGGGGTAGTACTTCCCATGGTAGTACAAGGCTGCCCCATCACACTTGACAAGGTCCATGATGCCGGGGCTCTAGGTGACAATCCTCAGTGGAGAATCCCTCAGGAGCATGTCGCAGAGGAGCGTTTCTGTCCTAAGAACGTGCTTCTCTGACAACTGGGAAGCCAGCTGGCGCTCCATGTTCAACTGAAGCCCAAAAGCCTGCATCAAAAACTCACAAGCATATCGAAGAGGGAACGGAATACACCTAGCAGATGCGTGGTGGCAAACCACGAGGCCCCAGAGCCTCATCGCGTTTCTTCCCCCCATCGCCTTCTCATCATTCCCATTTATGATAACAGCCATCGCTAGGGAAGCAATCGAGCCCGTGTCCTCCATGTACTGAGCGTGGCACACATACGGGGCCCGGGGGTGGATCACACAAGGCAGAGAGGCTGCATTAGCCCCTCATCCTGCACAACCCTTACAGGCTTCGCATGGCAATCCACAATCATCCGAAGTTGGTTCTGTTTAAACAAGAACCTTGAGGCCTGGGATATCTGTGGCAGGGTAGCGGAGTCCTATATAGGGATCCAAGTCAGGCCTCTTACATTCTGCCACAACCTCCCCGTGCTCATCCTCGTGGAATTTATACACAGTAACTCTATCACAACCAGTAAGCTCTCTCACGCTCTGAACCACAGAATCACATAGCAGCTGGATATCCCCACCTGGAAGAAATTGCAGCTGAGAAATCACTCTCACTGCCAGCTTCTGAGACTGGACTGCCCCTGAAATTGACAGGAGAGTGTCCTCGGTCCTGGCTGGTTCCAAATCGATCACAATCCCAACATCAATCCGCTGAAGGATTGCATAGAAGGGTTTCCCAGAGCTCTTTGAGTGGATCCAGATTGGATTCAGCGAGGTGATCTCACGGGCGCCAAAGGCATTTTCAAGGAGGACAGCGCTGGAGGGAGTGAAGAGGGCCCTGACATCAGTCCCGACCAACAGGACCTCAGAAGGCTGCTCGAGGCTTGGGACTGCTTGTGGTTGATGTTGGGTATGGGCCGTGAGCCCACGCCTCCGTTGAAGGACGGCCCACGGAAGCCCCTTTAAAAAGATAATTATCTGTTTCAACGCTTAGACCAGAGTAGTTTATCTCCTCCTCTGACGCTGCCCGCACCACTGGGGCAGCTCTGCAGCCCCGCGCCAATCAGTACGTCTGACGCCACCTGCACCTCTGACACTATCGTACGATAGAGATTACGTGTCCCTTAAGTTATGTTGATTTGTAGTCATTTTGTACAATCTCTCGCTTATATATATAGACCCCATATAATTACCAAAGAATATATAGAAAAATTTGCTCTCATTCTATCGGATTACTATCCTCCTTTTTATACTCAACAGTTGAGACGGAGCATTTCACGGTTCTCACTGTAGGCGATGACTCGGAAGGTGGACTCATCCACAGCCATCAGGCAACCAAACGGCTGAATATGCCCGCCCCGCTGAATTTTCGAGAGGTAAGCCGTAATTTTTGCTGTGCCGGAGTCTTGATGGACTGGGAATAGTCGAATGACTTTCCCGACTGCAAAAACACCGCATGAAGCCGGGCATCAACAGATCACTGAGGCTGCTGCTGCGACTGTGAACAAGCTGCTCTGCTCGCAAATTCCATGGCCCTCGAGCTTCTCCCAACTCACTCTTTCAATTAACGAACACCCAACAATAGAGAAAGAGAGTTTACAACGACTCCCACTCGAGAATCAGCCGGTTCGAAGAAAACAAAGAGTTGCCCAATCGAGAAGAGCCTCAGTGGAATGAGCTAAAAGGAAGCCGTTTTGGTCGACCACTTCTCCTTGCTCCGACGACGACGCCATCTGCGCTGTGGATCGGAGGAGGAGGAGGAGGAAAGCTATAAATGCGGTGACAACGTTTTGTTCCTCCAGTTATTTATCGAACAAATGGGGAGAGGAGGACGAGGAGGAAGCATTTCATTGGTCGGTGACTCCATTGCGCATTCTTTTTTTAAAAAGTACGGATATTTTGGCCAATATTTTGGTCCTTGAGTTATCGTATTTTCTCAAAGTGGTCCTTATATTCGTTATTTATTTGATTTATCCCCCCAAGTTTACGGACAATTCAACTAAGTATCGGATGTGTCTTATCTATCCGCTGTAAATGAGTAAGAGTCAATCATAATTGATTCTACATTGAAAATCATTCCCACAAATTCAACTTAAATCAATTTTTAATTAACTCTTTCCATTCACGGTGAATGAATAATGCACACTGAATATGATCTCCCGAGAATTTCCAATGATTCTCTAGAGTTGATGGAACGGATAACTAGTTGAATGATCTGCATGTTGTTCACACAGTTCTTATGCCTTGATATTACGGGCGGATCCAAAAAATTTATACAAGGGTTGAAATTTGATATAGAGTAAAAATGATAAATTTCAATGGACGAAACAACGTAAATAGGATGAAAGATAGATGAAATATCTAAATTTTATACACACTTGTAAAGATTCTTTCGAGTTCAGAAGGGGCGGTCCCCCTTGCGCCTCTTTAAATTTATCCATGCTCGATGCATCCATTGTACTTAATGAGCTAGGGGCATTTACGTATTGTTAGGTTGCAAGATATGTTTAGATTACAAGAAAAGTTTGGATGACCAAAGAAGTAATATGAAAAGAAAATATTGAAAATATAATAAAGCTCATTGTAATTTATATTTTTTTCCAAATAATTCAATATACTTACAGAAGACAAAATTATCACATTTAGACCTATAATCAAATGAAATTTAAATACGGTTCATATTTTTCTATAATTTTATCATTTTCCATAATTCAACAACACAACAGCACGTTTATCGATTAAAAACAAAACACGACACGTGTCATGAAATTCTACCTTCTTTCCCCTGCTCCAAATGGGTGAAAAACCAAAACGTAATCTCAGCATTTGGAAGAGACTGAAATTGAGAAGAATATTCTCGGGAAGTTACAGGGCAACAGGAATAAGGTTCTCACGAATAGATGAAACAGCAGTCACTTTCTACACTAACTTGTCCTTATTTCCCTCGAAAATCAAGAAATGAAACGTTGGACTTATGACTTCTTTCTTGATCGATGATTAAATGGACTTCAATGTAAGCCTACGCGGGTTGATGTACCTCCCAACCTGCCATCAGCATACTAAGAGATCATTCGATAATCGCACAACAGCTTTGCCACATTTCAAGCAATCAGAATCCAAGAGCGAGGAAAATTTGCATGCCGGAATACCAGTTCGTGTTCTCTGAATCCCTTCACTTGGTGTAGAGAACATCTTCCCATGGGTGGCGGTACAGAGGCTGCTTCAGTCTCTTCTGGTCGAAGGTGTGCCTGCAATTTTGAGCAAGACCCAGTTGAGGAGTGATTTTCAAGAAGATGGAAAATTCGGCATGTCTCCCTCAGGACCATACGATTGTGGCATTTATGCCATGGAGAGGTCGTGTCTGTATTATACTATGAGGATCCTGACACTGACACCGTCTAGTCAATTGACAATAGGTCCCCACTTTATCACCATGAGTGCATGAAACATCAGATGAACAATGCATGTCTAAAAACGAGACCAAGAAAGGTGTGCTCCAGGAACGTTTCAGCAGCTCCGTTTTTGGAGTGGTAAAAATTTCCCCCAGGAAAGATAACAGAGCCCGTGGAAATGTTTCGGAAAAAAAAAATTCATTTCAAAGTCATTTTTGAAAATTGTCTTCCAACAATTACTCTTGCTAGGTGATATTTTTCACAGCAATGTTTTGTAAATCAACACCAGCAACCAGAACAGTCCTGTGACCGAGGGTGATGGATGGTTGATGGGCAAGTGGAGGAGGTGGTAAGCTTGTGGATTCTGAAGTGTGGTTTTCAAGATCACCAAAAAGTGGTTTTGTGAAGCTTATTTAGAAACAGTTTGAGAACACCATTCAAAGGAGTTGATTTCTGTCAAATCCAAGCAGGCCCAAATAGAATATAAGGTGGGGAAGAAATTGGTTTTTTTCTTTTGAACTTTGGAAAAGATAATGGTCTTACCCAATCAAACCAATGGAACGGGCCAGCACAAAGAGTCCGTTGAGGTAACCGATCTCAACAATCTCATCAATCTCTTGCTTTGTGAACATTCCACTCCCAGCAAGGAGATCTAAGAAGAGAGACCCAATCGCTCCATCCACATTAAGGACCAAGTTGTTTGCCTTCGAGAGGGTGTAGTTCTCCACTTGGACTGCATATTCCATGTACTTCACAGAAGGGAAGTGAGTGTGAGCGAACTTCTGCAGGAGCTCAACTCTCTTATCCCTGTTGTCCCTGCTCTTGATCCTGTTCAGTCAAATTAGCAGATCAGATTTTTCCATTCAAATGCATGGGGATTAAGGCCAGGAAAGCAATAGGAAAAGAATGCATCTGATTACACTATGCGTCCATTGTAAAACATCACACGGAAAGTAGTAAATAAGGCTTTTACTTTTCCAGTTCTCTCATTAAAAGCAAAAGGTGATAATAAATCTAAGCATACCTATGCCCAATCCCAGGCACACGGATACCCTTCTTTTTCATGCCTTCTACGTACTCATACGGAGTAAGACCCTGGTACAGCAGCAAGTGGGTAGTTAGGTGATCCTTAAAATTACATTCTCCGAGCATTTGTAGCCATCGTAGTTCATTAACTTACCCTGTCGTAAGCATCCTTGAAGTATCTGGCAGCATCATCAATGGCTCCACCAAAACGGGGACCAATTGTTAACAAACCTGTTACAAGACATCAATCATTTACTATTCAATCAAATAAACCTACCCCAAATAGCAAACCGGCTAAAAGCTAAACCATCAGAGAATTGTTAGTGCCCACCTGACACCAAGCTCGATACAAGATCTTTCCCAGCTCTGGCAGTGACAATGGTATTGTGGGCCCCAGAAACACAGGGACCATGGTCAGCACACAACATGATGCATATCTGGCACCAATTACAAAGAATTAGCCTAACATAACATTTTTCTAGGAAAACCAAAAGAATTGTTGCTGCAAATCAAATTCCATAAAAATTTTATAACAGCAAAATTCAAGGGTACCCCCAAGCAATTAAATAAAAACCTACCTCAATAAACTGTGTGCAGTATCTAGGAAGACTCCGCTTGAACCACAAAAGAGAGATAACATCACCCACACCATAGCCCTGTTCAACGATGGAAGACATTGGAACACCAGCGTAGCGGGGCTCATCACCTGTAATTTGTTCAATAAATGATATTAATGCAACTAAAACTAAATAAATCAGGGAAAACAATAATAAAAGAAAAGATCTATTGAAAACATTACCTCTATCATCAGAGATAGTTGAGATTATGTGTGTGGGTGCGCGGACTTTCCCGCTTTTAATTGCAGTGTTAAGATCCTCGGGGATTTGCGGAGGTGTGAATTCCTTGACTGGTGTGATCTTCCCTTCTTCAACCTGAGAAAGAGGCACAAATAAGCATGAGGGAGGCATGTCATTGAAGATCTCAGCCTTGTTGCATACAGAAATATAAGAAGTAATTACGCGCACCAGCTTCTCAAATGTCTCCTTAATTGCAGTCTCGAAAGCTTCGTATGAAGTCGGGACAACAGCCCCAGCATCCTTTAGGGCTTGATTCTTTGCTTGGGCAGACTCCACCTCTCCACCACTCTTTGCCCCCTGATTCATATTGGAGGAGGGGATTAAAAGCCATCAGAGGTTTCACAATTACAGTTTCTTCCCCCAATAAATTGATAATGCGGAATGAAGTCTTAGTAACTTACAGCATGACCAAACTGTACTTCTGATTTGAATAGACGGGCACAGGTTCCACTAACCCAAGCCACCACTGGTTTGGTCACTTTCCCTTGTTTTAGGGCTTCGACTAGGGAGTACTCATCTCGTCCACCAAGTTCCCCGAGTACAACTATCATCTTAATCTGAGACAGATATACGACAAATCACAAAATCACAACAAAATGATTCATGAGTGGACCAAAATTCATGTGGACTTGCATTATATATATGAGTCAAATTCATTTGATAAAATAGCAGTGGACTTGACCTCCGATACAGGTCAGATAGGTTAATAAAAAAGAGAAACGTAATATGTACCTCAGGGATGTTGTTGAACCTTAAAACATGATCAGAGAGGGTGGAACCAGGGAACACATCGCCTCCAATTGCAATCCCTACAGGGAAGTCCACGTTGAACATATAGCCTCAACTTATCAGACCAGGCCATCATAATAACGCAACCTTAAACACTTAATGCACCATACGTACCTTCATAAATTCCATCAGTTACACGGGCAATAGTGCTGTACAGTTCATTGGACATGCCTCCCTGCATTTGAAGAAAATTATTACTTGAATTGGCAAATAGAGGAATCAGTTGGCCCTCAAATAAATATTTTATTGCTAATGATGCTGTCAACATATTAGCATTATAAAAATACTTTAGTTTAATCAACTTATCAACTACAATGAAAATTATGGCAAGAAACAAGAGGCATGGAGAATAAACTTTGTGGCATGATTCCACTTGGAAGTGTATCTTCGAAATTATGTCAGCATGCAACTTAAGGTCTGACACGATTACTTCAAGTATTTTCATAGGAGTATGCAGATGTGTTAGAGAAAATTGGACATGTATGAATACATACCGACTTGGATACAAAACCAACAGATCCAGGTCTGTAAAGCTTGCATTGAATAATGTTATCAATTGTTCCAGCAGTGTCCCCAATCTTGAAGGCACCCGCTTGGATGCCTCCAACAGTAGCTGGGCCGATGACAACCTGCAACAGCACCAGATTAGTAAAAGTTGAAGTTTGGTAAGAACAAATTCATGGACCGGTTTGTGGAATTTCCCTCACTTTATTGTTGGCACGAGCATAAGCAATCAACTGTTTGGTGTCTGACTCGGGAACACCCTCAGCAATTATAGCAACCACTCGAATTGTCGGTTGTTTGAGTGCAGCCATGGATGAAGCAGCAGCACTGCATGAATGAAACAATCATTACAAACTGGGTGTGAAAACAGGGAAAAAATAAAATACAACATATGGTAAGTAAATCTTTACCTTCTAAATGATGCAAAGTTGATGAAAACATCAGCGGTTGGATGGGCAGCACAGGCTGCTTCAATGCTGTGAAAATTACAAAAAACCAAAGCTCGTGAGAGTCCGCCAAGACAATTTTACTGCTATATTATGGTTGCTGTTATACCATTCTTTCATGGTCTCCCACATGTTTTAAAAGTATATTCTAGCAAGTATTCATAACGGAAATTATGTCAAAGTTGTCATTCTACATAATTGACGATACAGAATGCTGGAAAGAAAATTATGCTAAAACTGTCTTATTTTCTTTTTATGTTATGGATTTAATTTATTCACATTGACTAACATCAATATTTTGTTATATGCTAGCCCAGTAAAACTCTAGTAGTATTCCTGTTTTCCCAAAACATAAGGTAGAACTAAAAAATGAGGAAAAAGCATATGACATACGCAGAATGTACTGGGATGGCAATTTCCTCTTGACCGAAGAAGAGTTTCTGAAATCCCTCAGCTCCGGGATTAATTATGCCAGCAACCGATGGTGTTTCCCTTCCTGGCATTCAATACAAAATTCAGCAGATACCATCAGAAGCAGCAAAGTCTCAGCTACAGCATTGACATACTACGTAATAGAGAGATCAGGAATCCATACCACATAGGAAGTCAAAGTCAAGCATCCGCTGGATTGGGAGTGACTTGTAGTTGTAGAACAAAGCCTGAGTAGTGCGTGAAAAGAGTTGTCCAGTGGCCATGTTTTTGAATAATCAAGACCTGCAGATCATCAGAGAGATCACAGACTATTCTGGAAAATAATCCGCAAAAGTAGAAGCCAACAATGACCGGACCAATCAATACAAAAATCTTCAAAATTGTCGGGTGCACTAGCCTCAAATCAGAAAATAGAATCACGAATTTTCGTTGAAAATATCCTTTTATTGATCATAAGAATCAGATCCCAGGTCAGTAAGGACCAGCTAGCCTTGACTTAATCGGTGCACTATAATCCCAACAACAATTTGTGAAATACTCGGTCAAAATGATAAGCACAACCACAATATCACATAGATATGCCCAGATCAATGAATGTTTGTAAAGTCTATGGGACACGGAAGACCGGATCAGATCGTTAACAGTAAGAACTCTGATGAGCACAACCTGAACAGACAGCAGAATAAAGGAACGAGAACAGAACTGGAATTGTGAGGAACAAAGTACTCAGAGATACAGAGCAAGACGATGGAGAAGCTCTGATCGGACAAGAGGAATTTAAGGATTTCGGGCCAAGTGTTTCTTCCGGGGTGGCGCTATAAATTACCTCCCAACAGAAACTACGGTCCTAAAAACTGAACCTGCAAATGTCACCCAACAACTAGCGACACTGAAAACCCACCAACAAGCCATAACTACACTGTACCAGATCTCTCCACTCCACAGTGAGCAACGTCGCAAACCCGCTGAGATCGAAATCAAATCGCACCAAACGAATCACCTAACCCTATAACAGCAAGCAGATCTCAGCCGCCGTATATATATAATATACTGGCCTGGCTGACTCGGAACGACTCCGAGCTAAACGACAAGCGATAACATCACTCGTCCTCGGGGACATCGAATTTGATAAAAACAGACACGAACCGGAATCAGAGTGGACGGAGATAGTAGATCGATTAAGTCCAGGAGATGGAATCGATTCAAGCGCGAAGAGTCTGACCTTGACAACGGAGTCGGGATCAGCTCTCCTCTCCGGTTGAAGGGAACGCGTATTGGCTCGGAACCGATCAACCTTGCGAGAAGATGCAGGAAAATTAGAGGGATCGGGGAGAGCTATATATAGGGAGAAGAGAGAGAGAGAGGCATGGTGGAGTGGAGTTTGAGCTACCCGTTGGTAGGAAGGGGAGGGAAAAATCACGTGGCGGGTGTCCGTTAGCTCGGCACTGCTAAGTCTGCAATTTCTCCGGCGAGCTGCCAAACACCCAATTTTAGTGAACAGACAGTAGTGTGTTAATACATAATGAATAAATTGTATAAATTATCGTTTATATATATATAATTAATTTTTTAAAATTATAAAAATTTTATATATATCAAGATATGAAAAAATTTTATATAATAAGTTTGTTATTTATTGTATGCTGGATAATTTTCTTCAATCCTTTTGTAGACTTTTATTGGATTAATCGTCTGTAATACTAAATTTTCTCATTAACATTTTTTTTATAAAAATGAATTTGTTTTTTTTTTAAGACCACGAACATTTCATAGGCTCATGGATTAAGGTTAGCAAGCAGGTGCCTCACCAATAGTCGTGCGCTCAAGACGATTTAAACATCTGATCTCATAAAATGTACATTCTATTCACTTGAATTAACTCTTGATTGTTAGAATAGACTAACACTGTAATGAACGAATTTAACGAAAATTTACACTTGAATGCCCAATTTTTTTCATAATTTTATCCCTAACTTTTATTCATCTAATAGCTCGATCCATCTTCTCTTCATTTTGATAAAAAGAACGGCGTGGCATCGTACGTGACAATAACGACAATAAAATATTTAATCTGTAATGACGGTCATGCCCTCCAAAATACTGCCCAAATCTTCTTAATCAATGCTCCGAATGACACCTCTCAATAACACTCCCTACGATCAGGGCAAAGAATTTGGGGGTTCCGTGCGTCTTGGAGCCAAACCCTATGTCCACATGTCCTTTTGAACCGTTTGATTAAACCGTTGAATGGTCTAGTAATTGAACCGTAAAAAATTCGTCATTTATAGATATATTATTTAAAATTCTCGACATACGTGCACACACATCACATATAAAACCAGACAGCCCATTCGATACAATTAAGGGACGATCATTTATCCCATAACAAAGGGCACGTTTCTTTTTCCTCATAAATGTCACGTTCATCCTGACTTACGATCATCGGGACCGCTGGCTTGCCGTGAAAGCGTCGTCCAACTATCATTCTTATCATCGACTACGAATCCGACTAGTTGAGTGATGTGAGGTGACGCCGCGTTTTTGCATTTCGATCGTGTTTTATCGATGAATTTACGGGTGTTCATTTCCCTAAACAACATTGATCTTTCAGGTTTGCCCATTAATTTATTTATGTGCACCATGTTAAGTCTTGCCCTTGTCGGCTGACAAGTTGCCCATTCAAAGAAAGTGGCTCGTTAACGATCTCTGCCTCTGATCGGTCAAAATCAGAGAGTGGTGAACGAAGAGAAACTCGTTACTATCTATACGGATTGGTTGGAATATTTCGATGTATTTTTTAATTAATATCTCGAATTTAATTCATGGCAGGAAGAGCTTAATTCACTTATGATCCGACCAATTTAGAAATTAGATTACTAAAAATTCATTGGAATTTTTAATAATAAATTAGACATAACAATTAAAAAAAAAAAGGAAATCGTGCTACTGCATCTGCTTTGGGATATTCAATGACGGTCAGACAGTGGAGAGACTCGTCCGCAATGAATATATAAGCGACAGTGCATATGCGATACCACGAACTAATAAAATTAAATTATTTTAAAAATTTTAAATTATAAAAAAAAATCACCTTATATGAAGACCTTCTCCGCACAGTGAGCATTCAAACGCACTTACATGTATGCAGTCCAAGAAGGCCAGCGGGCATTTTATGGGGAATACAAGCGAGGAAAAAATTGAGGATAATCTTATTCCGTCGGCTCGTGGGACAATTCTTTTTCCCATTATAATTACTTTTATTGACAAATTTTACATAATTCAGGGGGAAGGAGGAGATCGAAAGAGAGAAGATATTGATAAAGATGAACGCGGTCGGTCATAAACTAGAATCGCTGGAGTCCGTTGTTATTAGAAGGACCGACCGACTGACTCGAAGATGACATAAGACGACTCGCCTAATTACATGTTCAAGAAATCGAAAGATATGAATAATACCTAAATTCGATATCACTGAATCACAGATATGCCGACTAACATAATTGACCAGTACGGTCTTATCATCAAATATTTTATTTCCTAAATAATATAAAATATCCCTAACATTTTATGTTCAGAAAATTCAAATAAATTATGATTTTGGACGGAAACAGCGCAATAAAAATATTACAGCGGGATACATTTAATATATTAAAAGGCAGCTTTCTTTCTTTTTGGTTACAGTCAAATTGAATTACTTGGCAAAGAAAATATTCTACTTGAATTTTTTTAATAGAACTTCCTAATTGTTCTATAGGAGAAAAAGAACCCACGAATTATTCAAATGGTGCAATACAATGGATGAGATATGAGGTTAAATTAGTGTTCTGCCTCTAAATTAAAGAAATTTCTGATTCAGATAGCTGATATTTCAAAATCATTGTCTCGATCTCATTTCACTTTACAGCATCAGAAAGTACCGATGAAATTGCAGTAAACAGAATAGCGGCACTGTTAGATGATGGCAGACGGGTCGAATTTGTACAATTGAAAGCATTTTAAATGTCCTTGTTCATTGTACGACTGTGAGGATTGACAAGTACTAAGGATTTTTTTCCCCATAAGACTTTGTTGTTGAGACAAAAGTGTCCTGAATTGAACTCTTGCTTAAAGTGATCAACCAAATTCGACCATTTAGCTTTTTTAAGTTAAAAATGCCATTTTACTTTAAAAGAGTAATTAAAAAGAATAGAAAAATACAGGAATACTAGGGATTAATATGTGCCGTGCACCAATTTGGAGTTGGTCTGATGGTTCCCCCATAGACCATCAAATGGGCAGTCTCATGATCGAATCCCAGGTTGGGAGTGTCGATGAAAATTTTCCCAGGGATCCCGGTTAGACCGCAGATTAGTCTCGAGGTGCATTTCGGCTGGTCTTAGTATACTGCGTAAAAAATTTTGTGCTTTGCACGTTATGTATTATTTTAATAAAAATTATTGAAAATATTTATTTATACACGATTAAAGAGAGTATTTATTTATAATTAATTTTTGAAATAAAAAATAATATATGTTTGACTTTTAAATCAAATAACTATAACAGTGGAAGTGAAAGGGAAAATGGTGGAAAGTATTTAGGTATACATGCCAAATTTACAATCGTGACCCCATTTTATTTCAATATAAGGGCCAACGAAATTTTAATTAAGGGTATTTTATGAAAGAAAAAAGTGATAAAAAAGAGTATCTTTCCTTAAAGTCATATAATATATATACATATATATATATATATAATAGGTAAAGGATTTTATATATAAGAATTGAATTTAATATTTTCAAATCTAAGATTGAAGATATAAAAAAAAAGTATTAATATCTCTTCTCTCTCTCTTTTTTTTTTGTTTAAGTTGAGCGGAAGGAAGTAAACGTGACAATCACCAATTTTTTTAACTCTAGTTTTATTGGCCGAACAGGCCACTGTAGTTGACTTCTAACATACAAAGTTTGACTGCAGGAGAAGTCAAAATCCGACCACTCGATTAGTGTTGAAACATTCCTAAAGGAACGATATTATGCATTATAAGATTAAAAATAAAAAGAGCACGATCTCATTGAAAGGGGAAAAAAAAAAAAACAGGTTTTTCCCCCATAAAGCAATAGCTACACAAATTAACACTTCGCTAAATTTGCTATTTGCTTTAAAAAAAAATTCGGGTAATCTTTACTTAAAGGTTAAAGAAAATTAGAGTCTTATCCGTGCTATGTATAACGTATTATTTAAATCAAATTTATTAAAAATATCTATTCATACACGATTGAAAAAAGTAATTTGGTATAATTAATTTTTAAATAAAAGAGAGAGAAATATTAGAAAGTAAATAGTTAATCAATCAAGGGTATTTTGGGGAAAAAGTGATATCAAAAGGAGGTGTCCTCCCTTAAAGTAGTAGCAGATAACGAGATACGAGAAGCTTTATTCGCCGCAAATCAACAGGGATTTTTTCACCAGCATAGATCGGTTGGGATGGTAAAATATCTATTTATCTTAAATAAGATATCGGATTCGAGTCTTGTGAATAGAGAAAATTCAGGCTGGGACGTCCTTCGTCGGCTGACTCGAATTGAAGCTGAATTAACGGGGAACCATTGAATTTCTAGATATACGACGACATATATTGAAAAGTAGAGCTTTTTTTTTTTATGTGTGAAAGATATACTGAGTTCCTTTCTTGCATTTCTTTCTCTTGATTGCAAATTTTATCGCATGCCCGATCCTTTCCCTCCCTCTCTTGCCCGTCAATGCAATATCCGTACTTTCGTATTACGGTGGAGGATGTATTTTGGTGGTCGGGAGTTATCGACCCGTTCAGCTCGAAAAGTTTATGAAATATTATATAAATTTTATTTAATTTTTTCAAATGTCTTATTTACCCTTTGAGCTCAACCTTATACTTTTTTTTTTTTTTTAAACTTCTGTCCCTTTAAAAAGAATTTTCTAAACTATAACCTTTCAAGGCTGAGTCCGTGATTATTATATTAGAAAACGTTTCGTGTCCGCTAAAACGACTGAATGGTTCCAAACGTCATTAATTTTGTGTTTCAGGTAGGCCCGACGATTTTTGACACGACACGGAGTTAAACGAGTTTGGGTGGACTCCCGTCAACCTGTTTACATAAACGAGTTAAATCGGGTTAAACTAACGTAACCCGACACGACATGATTAAAATCGTTTAATTATATGCCTATATATCAAACTCATTAACTCATTTAAATACATTAAGTTAGTTATACTGGTTAAACTTGTCACGTCAACCCAATTTTAAATATATCATGTTTGTATTTGAAGTTTCTGACCTATTTATTAACGGATCGTATATGAGTTGAAATACTTTTGACATGAACCCGTTTAGATACGACACGATGCGTACTGCCGGCTCAGTTCCACGTGCATCACATTTCTTCTAACAAAAGCATCCAAAGCTTTAGGACGTGCAGGGGTGGATTTAGGGGGCGTGGCGGTGCAATCGCCCCCATTAAACTCAATAAAACATGTAGAAATTTATACAAATTTTATTAATATTGTCCATATTTCTATTAAATTATATTATTTCACCCCTTTAAAATTTGACATTTTCCTTCATATTGAGCTCGTCCCCTCGATTGATTTTGTAAATATGTCCTTAAGGACACGGTCTGATTTATTAACACAAAATTTCGACTTACAACTAAGAAATTCTAAATTTAATTTTTATCGTGAAAATTATATTATCATTTATTTTTATTTATTTCCTATTTTTATTAGCTCACCTGTCTTTCTCATCACCGAGAAAATGCTTCCAAGCCTTTGCTCACCGCCCTTAAAGTAGGCTCCTACATCTCACCGTATCGTAACAAGTAATCACCCTATTTTATCGGATTTTTTTTTTACATCAGTATTACCGTATTTTATAAGACAATCGATTAGGCTGGGGTGTCTCTAATGGAAAATTGTGAAACACATAGTGGCACGATTGTCAACTTGGATTGCCACGTGTCTCCCTCTCTCGCGATTTCAAATAGTCCAAGCAAAGGACAGTTAAACAAAAAAACCAATCAAACAATCCCTTTTCTTGTAATAAAATCTTAAATACGTGTCTTATAAACAGACAAATTCAGTACTAAGACAATTTTACCCTATTATGGGATCAATTTAATTTGAATCTGAAGCAACCATGACTTTCAGATGTTGTACAGAGAACGTACGTAAGTACAAAAATGACAGAAAGAAGAAGAAATAAATGGTACAATATGTATGCGGATGAGAATTAAACTCAAAATATTTTGATCTCAAGTCGATAACAGTATCACTGCACCATACCTCCGTTATGGTCATTTCGTGTTTAAATGAACCAAATCAAACTTTTCCCTAAGAAATGGGTTTCTTGTTGGGATTGCTTCAAATCTGTCACTGTTCCTCATGTGAAATGATTCAGCCCGCCGATCTACGCTACCGCTACGCCACTGAGACCCACTTGAGTTCCCACTCTAACGAAAGGATTTCCCAGAAATTTTAAAAGAAAGAAAGAAAGAAAGAGAGCCTTCTTTCATTGGTATAAAGAACTTGCAATCAATTTAAAGCTTCACACAGTGATTTCCTTGTTAAGTCCCCAAACGGGTGATTTCGAGATCGAATTCCGGGTTGCGAAGATCGATGAGAATTTTTCCATCAATCCCGGCCCAATTATAAATTAGTCTCGATGTGCGCTTTGACTGATCCGAAAATACTGCTGATGCAAACATTTGAAAAAAAAAAAAAAAAAAAAAAAAGAGCTTGCACGACCTTTACTTTCAGTGCAGCCCGTCAGTGCTGACCGCTGACTGGCCACACTGGGACCAGTGCGGCGTTAATTAATCCCAAATAATCAGTGCTTGTGAACCCAACAACTAATTACTATATATATTTTTTCTATATTAGAAAACACATTGATGGATCCAATAAAATAATATGAGAGAGAAGAGAATGGAGAAAATGAAGAGCCGTCACGATGGTTAGAATCAAACCGAGAGATCTCGGTCGGGAACGATACAATAGTACCAAACTCTGTTTCTCGATTAATTACCGTATTTCTTTGGTCTGTACCATGTGGTATTCATGAGTCTAATGTACCATGAACAATCCAGATTCAAGTCAGGTCGGTCTACTAAGTGGGTAAAGTTCTCCCGACTTAAATTTTTCATATTTACAAGACACGAACCCGAGATCTTACTTAAAGAAAAGACACGTCTTATCGTCTCGATCAATTCTTGTCGGTAATTAATTACTGTACTAAACTATGTGAGATGTGCTGACGTAAGTGCTCTAAATGTAGATGATGTTGATAACAGTATGTTTGATTGCCACCGATTTTGGATGAGCAGAACGCGTCTTCACATCATCTTCTCAACGGTTCGAAATATTTCGATTGTTAAGGATCTGTGTTCGCTCCCATGTCTTGAAAGATATACAAAACTAACAGACCATCCGGTCAACTCACACCCCTGCTTCTCGATGCCATCGGTCGAGCGGGGTCATCGGATTCGACCAAATTTCATTCGGGCATCGATCTTTTGGTCGGAAACCGTGACCCGGACTTGGCTATGGTTTCCTCGAAACGGATGCTTCGTTCCTGGCTAAGTCATTTAGACGTCAACATCACGGTTGTTTTACTACGTACAGTTGATTCCACGGTACAAAAATCGATATAGATGTATAAAAGTCGGGAAACGCGAGAATGAAACGTCCGGACTCGTGAACAATTTACGAACTCGGGGATTCAGGCAAGTCCGTGTGTAGAATATGGACGAGCGACACCGCCAAGAGCTACACGTGTAAAGGGGAGAAGCGATAAGATTCACAGTTGAGATAATTTTATCTTTACGGAGCCGACCATGCGCGAATCTGAATTAAGGGCTTTCATTGGATTTATGGATTAATCGGTGAGGTTGGGCCTTTTTTTTTTTTGCTCGATAGTGAGGTTGGGCCTTACTTCTACATTTTGACTTTTTATTCATCGAGGCCACCACCACTAATTGCCTTTGGGCCAACTATAGTGTTTGCAAGCAAGTATGCATTTTGGGAAATGCGGAGTGTTGCTCGTGAACTTGGAAAAATCTGTAAACGTTGATATAAATTTCATTGATCTTATTTATATTTTTGATAAATTATCTTATTTCGTTATCTGAAAATCAGTTCCGTTGCCTGATTAGAACTTCTGGGTCCATCCTTGTTTGCAGCGCAGACCTTATGTTCAAAGTGCAAATTTAATCAAGAAACATTTCTCTCTCTTATCTTTTGTAATACACGGAATGTGATATCAGATTTGATAACATCGCATCAGGATTGTTGAATAGTTATCACCGTGTTACGGTCGGATCCGGTACGAATCCGATGACACTGTGACATGGTAGAATTGAAATGCCCTCAGCATACGAGTGGGTGCATTAGTAATGCTTAACGGTCACGTTAAGCCTCAAAATGGCCTTCAAATTAGCCAGGTCCATGTGCTCCGTCTGCATGACCCCGTACCCCTTCACAAACCGGAAGTACCCGGTCCCCGAAACGACGCCGAATTCCCTCTCCTTCATCCCGAACACGTCCGCCCCCTGAATCTCCAGCGTGCTCCCGGCGTACTCCCCGTCCGTGAAGATCACCGAGAACACCATGTGGAGCGCCTTCCCGTCGAGCTGCGAATTCACGTATATGCCCTGGGCGCGCCCGATCTCCCTGGACTCCGGGGAGGGGCCCTCAGTCACGGGGTCGTCGACGGCAGCGATGGTGCCGAAGCGGAGGATGCTGGACCCGGCCCCGGAGGCCCCTGCGACTGTGGCGGCGGTGGCGTCGCCGGAGAAGGAGTCGTGGACGTAGAAGGCGAGGGAGGTCTGCTTGTGGGATGGGGGCTGGAGGCGAGGGATGGTGCAGGCGATGTAGAGGGCGGCGGCAGTGAAGATGAAGAAGAAGAGATTGGATGTGAGGTTGAGCGGAGTGGCCATGGCGGACTTGGATCGAGGCTTGAGAATGAAGAAGAAGAAGAAGAATTGGTTAATGGGACTTTTAGATGAATATTTTTCTTTTCTTTCCATTTTTTGTTTTTTTGCTTTGTTGGGAGATGCCAACGAGGTAGATGGAACATTTTTGTGGAGGTAGCCGACAAATTATTTCATTGATAAAATAATTATATGGTATTTTAGTGAAATCAAATAAAAAATCGAGCAAAAGAAATCAAATAAAATAATTCGCGCCCCGATTGATGATCAGTAGTTAATTTATTATCTTGTTTTGGGAGATTTTGATTGGAATAATACGAAAAAAAAAAAAGAAAATTTAATACATCGATAATATTCTGGAGAGTGAATTATAATTTTTACCGTGAAAATGACGAAATTTGTTGAATTAATTCAATCACAATTAATTTCAAATAAAAATCATAACTAATTCCCAGCATCCCCTCCTCCGCTTCTCGCACGATCCGTAAACTTTTTGTCATGAATTACCAGTATTCATAAATCCGACGAACCATAATTAATTAAGTTCAAGCGAGGACGATCTACTAAGGGATAAAACTCCCCCAAAATAAATTACTTCCATTTGCAAAACTCGAATTCAAGACCTTATTTTGAGGGATAGAATTGACCTACTACCCCAACCAATTCACACACTCGAGGTAGCCTCGCTTCTTTTCACCCTCTTCTGATTCTGGCTTTCCCGCTCAATTATCCCTCTCCTAAATCCCTGGCACGACTGTTAAATATACATCAACTAAGTCCAGTGCGACAATGGTGTTTTTCTTAAAATTAGAACTTCATGAATAGTAATGAAGCTTTTCTAAAACCAACCCCAATTTTCCGATTTTAAAGTCGAAGCCCAAAAGACAATCAGATTCCATCAGTCGCGGTATTATCAAGGAAGTAAAGATCACACATCCGTGCAATACCTGTGGTTTGTTTAATGCTGTAGACTTTTCTATTTTCTGAATCGAGCAGTCACAGAACTTCAATTTTTTTCTGTTCTTCGGCCTGAACAAAAATGGAAAGCAATGTATTTGTTGGCTTAACACTTCTCATGTATGAAACGGTCAGGAAAAAAAAATTCTTAACTTGAATCAATCTCATGTATTTGCCTCTTCAAAGTAGATTGACAATACAATCACAACTACACTGAATCAAAATAGAACAGCAAAAACCTACATTTACTCACAGATGCAGCTCCGAGGCCTGCAAACACATTCCGTTCAATATACATAGCAGTAGTAACAAATATTAAGTCAAAAATTCAAACTACATTCTGTCTGCAAGCACAGTTCCTAGCCTCCGGTAAACACTGCGAAGTAGATTCAAGGCAGTCTGGCTTACCTGGTCTTCTTACATTAGGTTTATAGTTGGAATCCAAATGGCTACTTTCTTCTCATCCTGCATCTGATCCAATGAAGATGGGGGAAAAGAAAGAGAGCTAAGAGGGAATCTCTTTCAGCTTCGTAACAATAAAATGAGGAGAAAATAATAATAACCTTGATGTATGTGTGTTTTGTCTGGAAGGCATAACCAGTAACCGAGTCAGAGAGGTTTCAGCACTCGGATAAGCCACCTCTGAGAATTGAGGAGGCACTTGATAACTGTTCACCCTCCAATCTTCACTGAAATGAATTGGAGAAGAAGGCGCACTGCTGCTGCTTGTTCGATGATGGGACAGCGCCTGTACTGGTGAAGGAGAGCAGAGGGAGCTATAATTCGCCTCTTCATTAAGTATAGTTATGCAACAATGACAGCTCAAAAAGGAAAGCCTTTCCTCAGCATCTTCTTGGAGGATTCAGCCAATCTCTTGAACCCTTTTGCACGGTTATACGTCTCCATCAGCACATCCGCAATGTCCTTGGGATGGCATCCCACATATGCCTCCAAGAATCTCCTCTCTGCCATCCTAAGAGCAGTGTACATAGCCCCCTCGATCTGAGGTTGGAGCCCCATGTCCCGGATCTGGGCTGCCAGCATCATGCGAGGCTTCAATGTAGCCTCCAGGTTGCAGTACAGGAGGTGCGGGTGTTCAATCACTGCCGTCGCAGGGACCCTCATCGTACCTAAAATGAAAGTCATGTTTCTCTGTACCTTATCAATGGAGAGGGTGAGCAGCAGTGGTGACCGCCCAAGAAGCCCCAGCACCTCATCCTCCGTGAACCCAAATCTCTCCAGGTTGCCCACCTTCTCTTGGATGGTCTCTAGCCTCGAGATGCCAATCAAGGTGACCACATACTTGTACATCTTGGAGGTGGCCGGAACACCAGTTCTGCGGATGTAATCCACCTTTTCAGGCTCGAATGAGGTCCTAGAGATCATAGTGGGACGGGAAAGCAGCATCTGGATCAAGTCCTTCCTGGTGATGCCCAGCTGCTCGTAAAGGCAGATGGCCGGTTTGATCCCATTGTGGAAATCGTGAGTGAGGAATGA
This sequence comes from Lagerstroemia speciosa, assembly GCA_037672795.1. Taxonomy (NCBI): domain Eukaryota; kingdom Viridiplantae; phylum Streptophyta; class Magnoliopsida; order Myrtales; family Lythraceae; genus Lagerstroemia; species Lagerstroemia speciosa. Next base: position 4,379,814 of record CM075296.1, read on the forward strand.
GGGGTTCCTAATGATGGCCTTTCGGAGCATATCCTTGGACCCAAAAAGCGACATGAAGTAGCTGATCCGCTCATCAAAGTGGTCATTGAGGCGGCACCATAGGAACCTTGGGCGACAGTTGATGACCTTGACAAGGTCAGGACCCATAATGCCCAGTCTGCTCAGGGTGCTGAGCTTAGCACCAAGCCTAGCCAGGTGAGCCTCGCGCAGAGAAGGCTGCCGCTCGAACAGCTTAGCTATGTCATCGTCACTGCAACCCCACTGCTTGAGCATGTCTGAGGAATCCTTTGGGTGGCCGCCAGCCAGAACCTCGCATTCTCCTCTTCCTGTGGAGTAAGTTGTCAAATAGCTGGTCAGTGAGTTCGTAAAAGGAAGACATTGCATAGAGAAACAAAAGAATCTGAGTAAGCAATAGTAGGATTTAACAAATAATTTAGGTATAAGAAAACGACCATCAAGGTGAATCATCGACGTCACATTTAACGATTCTATACAACCCAATGAAATGTCCAGTAGGATTTCATAATAGAACATAAATAATCCAAATCTCTGCTTGCTCATTTTTCAACTGACAAACATCCTAGACACAGGAACATCCACAATGGAGGCATGCCTCTGGACTCCAGAACAGCTAAGGAAAGCACAAGTATGATAACAACAGTTACGAGGGAACAACTGGCAGTTGAGATGCACCAACTTCTGTAATCTTCATAGTTATTTCAATTTTTTAGTAGTAGTGTGCAACAACAACATGCATGTTTCAAATACTTCAGGTCATGGAACTAAACATGATTACTCTTACTTACAACAAACACTGTTCCTTGATTGAGTTAAAAGAAACTCCAGTTCTCTACTAAGATGCATTTAAGACTCGTAAAAATTAATGCTACCAGTGAGTTACCGCATCCCTGCCTCTGAGGACTGCAATTCCAAGAAATTTTATCTGCAACATCAAGGGAATATCTTGCCAATAGTATAGAACGTTCTTATACCTCTCTCTCCAACAATCCCAGCAACAGAATTCTTGTCTTCTGATTTAACCACCACCAGGGCTCCAACATTATGCCGAGTCATCTGCAATAGGATATCAGAGAGCTTCTACATCATCACATCGTTATGATTATGAGGAGGAATCATGGATACAATATCTATAAGGATACATACCAACTGCACAGCATCATAAACATTCTTATCGGTGGTGCACCATAGGGAGGAGCCATTTACATATTTCCCTTTTGCTTTCAGAATGTCTGCAACAGTTGTGCTTTCAAATCCACGTTCTTCCACATGGACTGATGAAAATGATGAAATGGGGCGCAAGATCACAACAGGTCGACTCACAATAGGAACATGCTTTAGAACTGCTTTTCTTATAATGATTCCAAACGACAATAATGTCTGGGCTGTAGTTTGCATTCTCACTGTCAAAGTGGAGTAGACATTATGAAATAGAAAAATAAAGGGTTTATGGATGAGTGGGTTATGAAACAGTGTCTATAACACATATCTGGCTATAAGGTATTTGGAAGTGGATGGTTATGGAGGGATTCCAAGCCCAAAACAACCTTTTAGAAACCCTATTTCCAAACCAAATTAGTTGTGGATTTTGGAGGTTTATCAACATGAACTATCTCAAAATTATGAAAAACAGAAACTAAACAAAGATCAATACATGCTCATTTTCTCACAGTTCAAAGTACTACGTACATACCCCTCATTTTCACATATCTCCACCTTCCGTTTATTATTTTATCAAACATGGTCTTGATCCGACATTTACACACAACCATTTCCCTTTATTCAATCAAAGGTTACAGAGGGTTGAAGTAACCTGCGTAACCACCACCACTCTATCCCTTGGTAACCCACTCCATCTCAATCTGACCCTTGCAAAGATTTATCCAACTAGCTATAAGATTCACAAACTATAACCAGCAAAATAATTGATTGACCAAATAAAGAAGTAAGGTAAGTTAGCAATAACCTAAAGTGCTGGGAAACAGCAAATCGATACTTCACATGCAGTTAAACTTGACAAAGAGATACCTCATTTCACCATTTCTAATTACAAATAGACACATCCGTTGCATTCTCGAGCTCATGACAAGAAGTTGATTACAATCAACAATTAGTTCGTATGGATTTAAAGCTCTTGTTTCGTATAACCCTTACTTATTGCCCTAAGAGATGCGAGAGGTAGCTCAATAGAGAGATAGAAGATGATATAATGGACAGCCCCTCGAGAGAAACGAAAAGGTAGGGCACACATATACTAAAATATTATACCTAAATAATTATACTGACCGACCAGATCGAAAACTCGCTTGATTGCCTTCAGATGAAGAGGATGACTAATTTTCCACCTAAAGCATGGATAAATTGATGGAGTGATAAGAACGACGGCCCATAAGTTGATATTGCAACTTCAGTAAAGTAAGAATGGAGAAAACTAAGGATAGCTGTTATCTATTATTTGAAACTAGACCGCCCAGATGCTTGAAACTCCATGCCCAAATCACCTTCTTCTTCTTTCTTCTTCTTAACTTTCTATCATCTATCTCTTTGCAATCACCGATTCAAGCCCTCATTTGGGCAGGCAAAAAGGTCAGCCCTGATCGGAGAAAAACCGGAATTTGAGAGTAGCGGCCAGCTGTTGGAGGAGAAGATCGTCAGCGCCACGTAGCGGAGCAAGGAGAAGAACAGAACTCCGGTGCCGGCGGCTCAAGCTCAAAGCGAGGGAGATTGCCTAGGGTTCTGGAGCATTCAAATCATGAATATCAACAGGACAATCAAGATTGAATGTAAAGATATGAGGGCTTGGGCTTGGGCTTGGGCTTCTACAGGGCATGACCCAGACGTGCTGAAAACTTTGATTTTCAGTTCTGTTTGCTTTTTTTTTTAATCCAATAAAACAATATAAAAGATATATTGCACGTTGTGTTTTTATATTCAATAAAACGCATAACAATATCACATTTTTTGTTCAAGAAAAACGCGTTTCCATTTTGCACTTTGTTGTAAAGAGAACTTGTTATGAAAATGTGCTTTTCGTTTTTTGTAAGGAAAAATTATTTTGAAAATACGCTTTCCTAATCTATCAAAATTATAGTTCACGATAGATTAGGAAATTATTGAATAATGCATAATTTTTTGAGTAAAGAAAGTAGTTAATGGTGGATCAAAGAATTCCTGGATAATTCGTAATTTTCTGGGTAAATCATAGTTTTTAAAACCGGACCGGGCTGGAAACCGGTCAAGGTATGGGTTCTTGGGTTCAACAGGGGTTCGATGGGTCTAACCGGGTTTTTACAAATAATACTTATAATAGTATAAAATTAATAGTATGAATGTAAAATTGTTATATTCTATACATTAATTTATAATTTCAACTTTATAAATAAGATTGCTATATTCTATACATTAATTTAGAGCTTAGGTTTCCTTTTTTTTCTTTTTTTGACTCTTGTTTTTTATTTTTTTACTTTTTTTGTTTTTCTTCATTGACCGGTTTCTTGACCGGTTCGGTGGAAACCAGGTCAGACCGGCCGGTTCACACTGTCCAACCCGGTCCTTGATGCAAATGGAGCAATTAGCGAAACCGGACCGGGCTGGTGTCCGGTTCCCGGTCCGACCGGACGGTCCGGTCCGGTTTTTAAAACTATGTGGTAAATAACTCTAAAGGAAACTAGTCTTAAAAATGCGCTTTTAAAAAAAATTTACTATGAAATTTAAATAATTAAAAGCAGGGTAAATTATATTAAAAAATACGTGGTTTGCTTCATTTCTCAAAAGAAGCCAAACATTTTAAATTTGAGAAATAAAATCACATAATTTCATTTTATTCCCAAATTAAACCAGACCTTTTATATCTTAAAAATAAAATCTCGTAGTTTCTTTTTCTTCTCAATTTAAGCCAAACAATTCATCTTTTAAAATTAAAATTGCATTATTTATTTTACTATTAAAATAGTTCATTTAACCCGATATTTAATACTCATGTGACTCATTTTTTTATAACTTTTTCTACAATGTTGGTTAAAAGTATATTAGAATTTTTTAAATTTACAGTAATATCTTATATAAAGTTCTCTTTATATTTTTCAATAACTAATATTAATCTTAATTCAAGAGAAAATTCTTAAATTATTTTTCAATAAAAATCATGCTAATTTTATTTATTTGTAAGTATGTGACAAACAAATAAGTATAATATATTGCACAAGAATATCAATTTATATTTTAATATATTAGTCAACTTGTTAATAAATAAAAACATATAATTTTGTTTTTTAAAATTGAAGAGTTTGGCTTGATTTGAGAATTAAATAAAATTACATGATTTATTTTTCAAGTTTGAAAAGTTTGACTTAATTTGGGAATAAAACGAAGTCTCATGATTTTATTTTTAAAATTTATAATGTTTGGCTTTTTTTGAGGAATGAAGCCAATATCATGCTTTTTGATGTAATTAACCCTTAAAAGCATGAAATCATCTTGACTTTAAACAAAACGTGATTTAGTTTTACATTTTAGAAACGATATTGTCGGAAATAATTGTAAATATTCCCTTTTTAACAAAAAAATTCCGAGAGTAACTGTATTTTTGCCCGTTTCTCATTGTAGGTTGGCTTATTTACCCATCCCGATAGAAGGTCCTGAATTTTTAAAAATTTGTGTCACTAAACTGATTAGAAATCTCACACAAATTTCTAGGGAGATAAGTGACGCAAATAATTGCGAAAAGACTCAAATAATACAAAATCAATATTTGAGGGACTAAATTGTTACTTTCCTCCCATTCAAATTAGCTCCGAGGTGAAGAGAAAGTAACGGTCATTTCAATTTTTCTTTTCCTCTCTTTGCTTTTTCCCTACTGAGAAAGAACTGCTCTCAAACGGGAGAAAGTCTTTGGTGGAGCGGCTCCTCCACGTGGCGCCGCCCAGGTGGTAGAGCCGCCCACTCTAGCGCTGACACAGGTCAGCGCCGCTGACGTGTCTGTACACGCGGCAAAGCAGCGCTGACATGTGTCAATGCTTGAGTGGTGGGCAGCACCACATGGCGGCGCCACGTGGTGGAGCCGCTCCACCAAAGAGTTTCTCCTCAAACGGACGCCATGGATTCGATTCAGAAACTCCGTGAAACTAGCATGTCAAGTCTCCAACATATTTGTTGTTCATATACTGGTTGCTGGCATTTTCCTATTGCAGTTGAAATCATCTGCGTTTCAGAGATGCCGAGTCTCTGGAGAACGGTGTAGGCTCTCGATTGTGCTTAATGGATCTCCACTCTGCCGATCTGCCATAACTCGAGTTTCTAAAATAATCAAATCGGTACTAATTTCTTCCTGAACTATTATCACTTTGTTTCATGTGTATTGTCTGTTTTGTTACTTATCGTGTATTACTTATTTAAAATTTACTCCTATCTCTTCATACAAATTACATTGCATGTCCGTGAATTTTAGATATGTGCAAGCTTCATCTTCAAGATGCAGTTCCCTTATAATTTTTACGTAGAACTGCATTTCTAAGGTGCGGTTGTCTTTATGATGTACAAAGTGGTATCTCTCTCTCTCTCCCCTCACGCCTCTCTCTCTCTCTCCCCTCACGCTCTCCAGCTCCCCCAAACTCAGAAGCCTTACTGGCCAGCGCGTCGGTCCGCTCCCCCTGAGTCTAGGCTTGCGGCTACCACCTACACTCAGTTACGACTGTATATATCTCCACCTCCGTTGTAGCTGTTCATTCTCTCTCTGTTTCCTCGGTAGCGAGGAATCTCGTTTAAGTGTGTCGATCCTCACGTTCATGTCCCAAAACCTTCAGTAAGCTTTGCTCAACCCAGATATGCCTCAGCCCACGCTGCCACCGCGCCTGCCCCCGCCACGCCCAGATCTGCTCCACTGCCCGCCTCCACTTCCCCCACCTATTGCCGCTCCCGCCAGATTGAGCAGCAATTGCCTCCGCCCCCGCCCGCCTCATCTGTTGCCATCGCCATCCGCTCTCCCGACGCCAGATCTGAGGTGACCCAGCCCACCTCCGCTCCCCTCACCAGCCTCCCCCCACGCCAGATCTGAGCAACCACTGCCACCACCTCAGCCCTCGCCCGCTAGATTCGAGTCGACTCCTAAGGTCTCTGTCACGTGGAGGAGCCGAACGCTCGAGTACAGCTCAAGATATCCACATGTTTTGCTCTTGTAGGGAGATCTCTACACAAGAAAACTAAAATTTACATGGTTATGACTTGATGACCACCTCAACTTAGTTTTTACTGAGGTCTATATAGACCGGCGGGAGGTTGTGATTAGGATTTGGTAGATGATTGACAAACTATGATTATACTGTACGATGTCTAATGTGAGATATATATATATATATATCTTCCTTTATTATTAGTCACGTCCAAAGGATCCCTTCATTATAATCCGATCGTGTAATTTTCTCTCCTTTGAGCATTTTACTAATATACTGATTTTTAAGTAATAAAAAAACCTCATTACTGTGAGTAAAAAAAAAGGTGCGGTTGTCTTTTAAATTTTTAGTAGAGAGTAACGAACTAAATCACATTTTAAAAATGCTATTTGCTTTCAGTATTCAATAAAATAGTTTGATATCACCTGTCTTTTACCAAAAAAAAAAAAAAAACTCACTATTCGGCCCTCCTTGGATGGAGAAAATCTTCAATGTAGGGATTATATCACATATTAATAATAACGTGATATATCTATCTAATTAGAATTTAAAATTTAATTAATAATTATTCATATATAATTAATAAATCTTAAATTTTTAAGAAAATAGAAAAAAATTTAATAAATAATAAATTCCAAATAAATAAATATGTAAATTGTAATTCTAATTGGACGAATAGTCTTTACATGATACGTGCCACGAGGGCTTTAGTTTCTCCCTTAGACGGGGGCGGCACCTTTTGAAAATCGGCGCGGAAACGCAACGCCTCCACCTCGTTCCCTCCCAAATTCCTATATAAAGGCTCTCTGCCCTTCACTTCTCAGTTTAAGCTAATCGGCGAATTCAGCGATCTTTCAGACTCGGTGGAACCATCTTCTCCAGCAAATGCTCTCCCGCGACTGCGACAGAGAATCCACCGAGATGGATGTTGATCGAGACGTCTCAGGGGATTCCTTCCTCGCATTTGTCGAGTACGCAAGGTCCGTGCTGTCACCTGAAGCGGAAGAGACAGTTTGCGAGCAGAATGACCGCAAAGAAGAGCCGGTGGGTCCAGGTTGGAGCTGGATCACTGGCAGAATCCTCAGGACTTGCATGGGTTACTCAAGTGGAGTCACAGCTGCAATTCTGCTCTCCGATCTATCGCAGGTGAGAATCGTCAGAGATAGAGCACGCGAGATCTCTAAATCTCGCCCTACTCATAGTCAGTCTTAATATTTCATTTTTTTGTTCTTCAAATGCTCCTGATATTGTGTTTGTAGAGCAAGTAGATAGTCAGGTTCCTTGATTGTCGATGTTGCCGCTTTTGGGTTTGTTTTGAACGGAATGAACAGACAAGGATATTAGATTTTGAAGATATCATATAAGATCACTCAACCCAATGAAATTAGGTTATTTTCGCATTTCTCAGCCTCTATCCCTGCCCTCCATTCTAGCAATTGACTCTATCTTGCTTTCAATATCATATTGCGGTTTTCTTTCCACGTTTTTTTTTTTTTTTCACGGTCCACAGCATCATTTAAGTTGTAGGGGCAGTTAGAATGATCAGATGGGCAAGTTGATAAATTTCTAGATATCATGGTGACTTGCTGGTTCTTGGCTTTGGTCTAAAGGCATGGTGTGAGCAGAATAGAGTGGCTGCCTCTAGGAAAAGGCCGGAGTGTATCAATCAATTGAAGAAGCAGCACCGACGGACAAAGCTTCCAAACACTGTCACAATAGACTCAATATTTAAGAAAAACTTCTTGTCTTTGAGTAGTGTGCTGGAAGCGGTTATTGTTGATGCCTATGTGCTTCCAGGTATCGTGTCTTTACCTCTGAGTTATCTCCTACCAGTAAATAAACTGTGAGTGCATCAGAAGGGTGTTTTCTCTGTCTGAGATGTCTTACAGAAATGCATGTTATCAATCAACTAGTAAATAAAATATTTCAAATGTTTGCTGAGTGAAAATTAATGTTGTCATTTCAGAATTCTGCTTCAAACTAGAGAACGATCTATGTTATGGTTATATTAATTCCAGCTTGTTCTGTCAAAAGCAAGTGGTAAACTGACTACTAAAAGAAATTACTTCTCATTATAACCTGGACTAGGAAGCTCCATTGTTCAAATTCAGAAGTAATATTGTATCACTTGCTGACCGCTAATTCTCTTCAGGTACAAACATCTACATGCTTAGCCTGGGTGATTTATGGAGCTCCAACACCATAGATCTTTTTCTGCACCGTAGGTAGCCTACACTGCAATTTGATTTTCTGTAATGATACTCTCTAGTGTCATGGATGCAGTTTTGTTTTGGTAGTCATCATGGAAGACTTGGTAATTCTTTTTCATCACTTAGTCGTCCAGTTTAAACTTCTGGTTGTGAAAAATTGTTTCTCTGTTACTAAAACAGATATTATGATTTGGTGAATCCTCAAACCGGTATCCTGAAGAAGGGTAGGGAGATACTTTTGACTGGATGTCATCTCCGAACTGCCGCAGAAGGATCTGGTTATATGCGTCTTCTACCAACAGAATATCTTGTAATACTGTTGGACGAGGTGAACATCTAAGCTCTCTACTTTTCATTTTAACAATGTTATGTCAGGAAAGAACAATCTGACTTTGGAGAAAGGTCAATCTCTGCATTGGTAGTGAAAAACTTAAATGTAAAATGTGGTATTTATTTTTTAACATTTCTTTCTGTAATTTCATTTTTGTATTGGACATTGCAGGAACGGGATGATGATGCTATGCTTTTAGGAGCTCAGTTTTGTTCAGACTCATTTGCTTCCATTTCCATGGATGCAGTCAATAAAGGTCTTTCTTATTCACTATATGGAAGGTAGGGGTTTGATGTATAAGAACTACATAAGTATTTTATAATCTTAAACCATAACATAATACATTATATACTGAGCACATGAAAATGAAACCAGATGTTGGCTCTAAGCTGGTAAATTACAAACAAAGTAAAATCACCTTAAATAAATTTTCTAATTAGTGAGCAGAGCACTTGTTGCCTATGCAAGCTTGGTCATGAAATTCTTTATCCTTAGATACCGTATTAAGTGAAAAGGTATCATAAGGTATCGATTGTTCTCAGTTCTGAATTGGAAGGTAAGGGAAAATGGAGAAAAAAAAAGATTGCAAAGAAGCTTGTTTTCTTTTATTGTATTCATGCGGTTTGGCTAGAAAGTGATAGGAACGGAAGAATCAGTCATCAGAGCAAAAGTAAATAGGGTTTGAACAATAGTTGGAAATAAGAGTAAAATCTCTTCTGAAGCTAGAACATATGATAGAAGGAACTTCCCTGGCGAATGTTTTTGTTTGAGTTTAGATGCACATTTTTGTAAATTTAATATGCGCATGTGATCTGATGTGGATTGAAAATATGATGAATTATCGATAAAAAAGGATATTGATATCTTCTGGCAATAGGACAGTGGAGATTTTGATATTTTGCGAGGGACTTGACTTGAAGTTACGCTGTTGATGAGTTGGAGTATCTTATGCTTTTCTTATTCTTGTGCTTCTCAGAATTGAGTCCATTGGAGCGGAGGAAATAATTCAAGGAGGGATTGGAAGTTTAAGAAGGAAACAGATTACTCTTGTTGATAGTGATGGTGATAAGTTGAGGTTCCTCTTGTGGGGTGACCAGATCCTTCTCGCCAATCTTTTTAGGTAATGACTGTCTATATTTTGACCCTCCTCACCAATCTTTTCAGGTAATGACGGTCTATAATTTGCAACTATATTGCTGAGTGCATCGCTCATGCAATCTTTGATTACAGCATAGGGAGTATGATTGCATTGGACCGACCTTATATTGCAAGTTCTGTGGAGAGTGCACTTGACACAGCAGAAGAACTATGTCTTGAATATGGCAGTGCCACACAATTATACTTGGTGCCCTTTGTCCAGCATGAGGAGCAAGTATGTCATGACTTTCTGATTAAGTGATTGTTAATGTTATTTCCCTGATAATACAAAATTAATTTTTTTTATCTACCAGGTATCTGTAGCATTATCACAAAATCGAAATCAAGGATCTCGGATGCTGTCGATGCTAGATCCTAGCCAAGCTCCAATGATTTCTCAAGTGACTTTGCCATGCGATTCTCAGGGATCGGTTGACTTCACAAGTTATCCCTTCCAGGTGAGTTCATCATTCGCTCAGCATGTTCTCTCTTTAGCAACAAATCAATTATCTTGCTATTGCTTTCTTGAAGAGCAAGGAAAGATCTTAATGGAACTGTACAGCTGCAGAGAGTATACATCAGAACAGAAAACAAGTAGAAGGGAGTTCCAAAAAGAAGTATCCTCTGAACGTCAGAAGACTTGGTGGTGATATCCCCATCGGAAAAATCAAGATAAATGAAGCCAAGAAAAATTTGATATCCAAAAATTATAAGATGATTAGGATCGTTAATTTGACAGAGAATTGTGCCGTTTTCTAATCCAGATTCCTGTCTTGTAATTCATGCATTACTTTATTTCCATGGGATGATTTCCCTCTTCGATCATCTGCCCCTGCTGGGATGGTATCCGACTTTCCAGAAAGAAACATCCTGCTGCATCAGAAATAAGCATAGTGCTCTCATTTCTAAAACAAATTATCTCTGAGTTTTGCAATTACCAAATATTTATTCTTGGATGCAGCCTTTCATAAGTGACCTACGGGACAAAATGACGGGCGTCAGCCTCTATGGTGTTGTTACAGACATACATAAACATGAGAATTCTTCAGATGTTGTCTTCTTCATGAGAATAGAAGATATGACTGGAGCTATTTGGGCAAGGCTTCATTTTGCTAAATTCTGGTATGTGATAGAATAATTCATCCACGAAGCAGATGTCCTTTATTCATTCCATAATGCTTTAAGCATGATTTTTCAGGTCACTGAAAAGATTGAGCTATGGCCACACAGTATACATCTCTGGACTGACATGCTCTATCACAAAAGAGAAACGGTGCGCCCGTTCAACTCAGGCACATCCCAAGTCCCGACCCCTCAGGAAATTTGCCCCAACATTTTCAAACAATTCAGTGTTTCTTTTTCTAGCATTATCTGGGTGTTTTGATTCTATCTTGACGGTATCTCTGTGTTGCAGCCTTGAAGTACTCTGGTATGAGAGCAGTGCTGGAGCTTCTTTAGTTAATCTGAGTGTGCTGCCTGCGATTCTCAACTCATCTTGTCTTCACAAATTGACCCGGCTTTCAGACATGTCCACTCAGAGCAGCTCCACATATGTAAGAGCTTCACTTTTTACTCAAGTTATTGAAGTGGGAGAGATGTTATTAGTCCTTTTTGCTACCACACCAAATTGAGCATACTGTTTATCAAGTCTCTCTCTGTGTGTGTGCGTGCACACAGTTTTTAGGAGAACCTTCTTGGCTCAACTCTTATTTGCCAGGATATTGATTTTTCTGCCAATGCACTTGCCCAGATATGCAAAGTGTGGATTGACCAAGTTGACCTATGCCAGATTGATACGAGATACTCACATGTTCATTGTGGCCACTTTATCAGAAAGAACCCTAATGGGCTCTTCCAATGCAGCTTCTGCTGTGACAGTGCTGTTTCTCATCCTGAAGTAGTAAGTGCTTTCTATCTGAGAATAACTCTGACGGATGAAAGGACAAAGGTTGTTGCATGGTGCACGGGCCAAACTGCCGTGGATTTGCTGCAGATTTCTCCAGATGAGTTCAATAATCTTCCCGAGGTAATGTCAGCAACTCAACCTAAAATTATTAACATTTACTGTGTCAAATTTCTAAGCCATTAAAGGATAAAACTTGGAATAAAAACCAAAAAGGCTTGCACTAACTAATAGCATTAGGACAGACTGATATCCCTGTGAAGTTTTCCCAATCTTGCTAATTATTTCCTGAAAACTTAATTGTGTTTTCCGATCAGCCTGGAAAACATAGAAATTGGTTACGAGTTTATTATGGCAAATTAAAAAATGAGAGCAGCAGTGGTGGTGTGGTTCATCTGTCCTTCCTTTCTCTTCTATCGCAGGATGAACAGCTAATGTATTCCTCATCCTTGGAGAATTTGAAGTTCACAGTTGCACTAGTAAATTGCCGTAGCAAAGTACGTGAATTGGGTGGTGGCGGGAGTGAGATACTCGAGGATGATGCAATCCAGTGGGAGATAACCTGTGCATTGAAACAAGACTGATGCTCTTAACATAGGCAACCACTGCATTCACGCTGGCTCAAGATTACGGCATCCTCTTGCGTGAGATCCATTTCTTTCTCACTAATGGTGATTGATAATGCATTTATCTTGCACATAATATTCTGGGTTGACAATTTTTAACGGAGAAAAGCAAAGGAAACCGTGTTTTGGAGAGGGCTATGCATATCTTAAATCAAAATGCAACTGGTGTATTGATTTATTAAGTCCATTAGTATGATTATTAAGTCCCATTAGTATGTGCACTTAACCACCAATTGCATTCGTTAATCCCAGGTTTGAGCGAGTAGTTTGAAGTGATCATGGATATCAACGGGGTGCTTGTATATTACTCTCTTGCTAATAGGTTGCTAGCTACTTTTTCTCCCCTGGTGGGAGGGGGAAACCCGGTCATAGGCGAGCAGAAAACCTTAAGACTTTACGGAGTCTGTGAAGTATTTTATGGATGGTTTTGACGGGTACAAAAAATTGACCTGTAGGAGTTGAGCCCCAAAACTGAACTCCAATATGATTAATGATATTGATCATATATTTATCTAGGGAAAAAGACACTCTTAATCTTTAACCTTTCATGTTTTTGTTATTTCCATCTTAAACATTTAATTTTTGTCATTCGCATCTTTAATATGTTTAGTTTTTACTACTTTGGTCCTGCAGTTACTTGTTCCATCAAAAAAGCATATTCCATCCAAAAATTATTTTTCAAGAAAAAAATATTTTTCAAAAAAGTATATTTTGTCATCAATTAAAGAAATATTAGTTACTAACAGGTAACTCTTTGAAAATTATATATCATTTTTTTCATAATGAGTCGTGATTTTATAATGATAATAATTATCAATTAATTTTAGATCAAGAATGTCTTAGTTTTGAAGGAAATATGACCATCAGTAAAATCCTACAAATATTTTTTATTTTCATTTTTTCCGTTTTTCTTTATTTTTTGAAAATATTTTTTGGAAAAAAATAATTTTGGGATGAAATATTCTTTTTTATGGAATATGCTCTTTTGGATACAAAAATAAGGGTGAGATCAAAGTGACGAAAACTCAAGAATGTTAAGGATGCATATGACAAAAAATAAATATTTAAGATGAAAATGATAAAAAAAAAGTAAAAGGTTAAGGATCACAAGTTTCGTTTTTCTTTTCCATTTATTTATTGCTTATGTCAACAGAAAAGATATTATCTTAATACTCTAATTCAGTAAAAATGAAATAATCCAAGTTTTTAAGTTGAATATTGCTTCATTTTCTTACATATTGAAAATGTTCATAATGATATAACCTGTTTGGGTGGTTTTTTGAGGTTTCAAAAAAATTGTCCAAAAGAGGAGAAATTCTTAGGCAATCCTACTTTGATACATGATACGATGAAGTACTCATTAAAATGTGACAAATAAGTGAAATTAGTGTTAGTCACCCATGTAGTTATAAGTAATATTAATTAGAACAATTTAATTAGTTCTTCTTAACTGCGTCGTTGTGAGGTAGGATTATCTAAAATTTTTTTCCTAAAGAATGGCATTTCTCGAGCACTTGTGGGAAAAAAAAAGTTTGAAATGACACTTATGCATAACTAATATACTACCCACAAGGAAAGAATCTCGCACACTCCCCAAGTTAGAGTTCATCTATGTTGTGCTCTAGCCATGTATATCAATGATAAAGCGCCTGATCAGCGTACAGGCACGGAACTGGACCTGCGAGATACGCCCTTTTTTTGGAATTTAGCTGACGATAATCATTCGATTTCCTGTCGATATGGAATCTTGTTAGCAAGCAACTCAAAATGGACAAATGATATAAATCGGCTATTGTTAAGAAAATCAAATCGAGTTTCCCTCAATTATGAAAAAAACCCGTTGATTCTCTCAATTGTGAAAAAAATGTGATCCTGCCTCGCACATCAGTCACAGTCAGGACAGCTCCTCACATGCCAAGAGATTTGAGGCTTTTGGACGTGGAAACAACCGGTGATTCAGTTAGGTCTCAACTTGACAGAAAGAGGCCTTTATTCCATCTAGGGAATCATCGTCATAATATAATACAGTTCATTCAAACAGCAGATGTAGACAAAATATTCTTCGAAGCTTGTTCCTTGTAAATACTGAATGTATTAACACAGCAATCTATACTAGTTTATCTTGAGTTGATTGGACTGTTAAGCCATGTTCTTCCACCTTTTCATTAAGATCCATCCATGAAAAGAGCACCATGACCGCTTGATTTGATGAACTTCTTCAGCAACAGAACTAGGATAGCTAGTGCCAGACCAACAGCTGCCAAAGTGAACAGCCGATCATCTGCTGGTCTCTGTACCCTTATCTGCTGCTGCTGCTGCTGCAATTGGCTTCCAGAGGCTCTTGCTCGTGGCTCTCGAGGAGGCTGTTCCTCCTCCAAGTTGTTGTTCCCATCAGCATTTGCGGGAATTAGCTGGGGCTGTTCATTGATGGTAGATTGATTCACAGGCTCGTCAACATGGGCAGTTGCCTGTCCCTCTGTCTCAGTTTGTGAATGTCCCCCCAGCTTGGCATGAGAATCATCTTCTTTTGGGGCAGAAGAGTCATTCGATTGTGGAATCGGGGGCGCTTTGCTCAGCATGAACTCATGAATCTGCAAAAGTTATTGGAGTCAGTCCACACTCTATGTACCAGAAACCAAAATGCTACCTGAACGTGCCAGAAAAAGGGTTCCAAGATCTTGATCAAATATCTAACAGGAGTCCTCACAATCATGTCAAAGAGCCTAGGTTCTGGTGTAGTTTGAGCATTCATACACCACGGGAAAGCTTAAAGCACACTCGTGTATTTACGTGTATATTTCAATGTTCCAGTCATTTGCTTCCTCAAGATCTACGTTAAACACTTTTTAATTATTCAAACACAGATTCTGAGGATCTGAGGCAGGATCTGTTAATACTACATATACTCCAGTATATCTTACTCACCCTGTGTTCTCTATATTTGGAAAGTAAGATAATCTTGCAGACAGACAATAATAAATTATTTTACCGTAAGTGGTCTAGCTTTCTAGCAAAACCGCCTGTTTGGACCTCAGTGCTACAAAGCAGTGTAGCAATCTAGAACATACTGGCAAACTGGAAAGGTTCATGGTTTATCGGACTGTCCAGTGCATTCCCGGTTTCTCAATGGCTGCCAACACTTGTTCAAAGTTCAAGAATATTGAGGACTGAGGTGGGAAGTAGAAAAATAAAGAAAACATTTACCTCATCAATGAGCTTTTGACGATCAGGGGTCCCGTATTTTGGAGCTGCTTCACGAGATTTGATGGCTAGGGCGCGTCTTTCTTCCTTCTTGTAGTCCAAAGAGCCCAATGCCCCATTAGGTTCGGTTGGCATAAAAGCAATAAGGGCTACCAGAGCAGTCCTCACTGCCAACAGCGAGAAAAGAAATGAGCTAAGGGTGACTATTCACTGATGAGGAGTTTTAAAACTCCACAAGAATGATTCTGCATCAAAGATGACGTCATTTCCCACCAGCTATAGTGAAAATTTTCAAAGGTGATTCCCGACAATATAAGTCTGTTTCCATTTCTCTCATAGAATTTACGGCATTTTCATCCGTAAATTATAAGAGAAACAAGTTTATATTAAAATAGACCATACTATTGCATCCACACTCATCCAAGGAAGTAGTATTATGGCCTGCAATAACTTCTACAAAAAAATGTAAACTTCCTGAATTAATACAAGCAGCCATCTGATTTACTACTATAATAGAATTAAATTTCCATTTTCAGGATACATATCTGATTTTAATTAAGAATGACCAGAGAGAAAAATTGGAGGGAGGAAACATAGAGAGACCATTATGAGCACCTGGGCTCTAAGATCCATAGGTAATTCAAATAATGAAGATTCCACAGGTTGCAATACCGCACATTGCCTTATGCAGGATAACGTTCCAACAGATTCACCCATCACTTGACAAAATAAAACTTTACAATTCTAAGTAAGCCCAAAAAATAATCAAAGGAGCTACGAGAACAATAAGAGTCGACACCCTTAATTCCGGGGAATCACCTTCACAAATTACACCAATGTTAAGACCCTTTTATGTGCAAAAGATGAGAAATTACCACTCCAAGAAGGCTGCCAATGCTCGGGGTGATGATTGGATATGCTCAAACATATCATGGTTTGAGTTTCAAAGCGACCATTTGGCTGCATTATATGAGAGAAAAAAATGAGCGCGCTTTCCATTTTTTGATATAGAGTACTCCGTATGAGGCTTCCACCCAACAGAATAAGTACGAAGGAAAAACAAGGGAACTGCATGAAAAAAACGAAAACATTACCGTCAACAGCATAAACGATGGGGGCTTGAAAGGGTACTCTGCAGGCAGCTGAATGCGACCATGATAAATCCCACCCTCGAATTCTGAATCACGGGGTCCCCTAATAGCGAATTGCCACTCAAATATATTCTCCTACCGTCCAGAAAATGGAATTTCAGGAACAAGAACAGCAAGATTTCAATCATTTTTATCGCATTATCATGAGTCCTAGACTGCACTGTTATATCTCAAAACATCGATGAGATTAATCTAGCAACATCACAGAAATGGAACATAGCAGATCACGATCTGATCAGCTGCAACAATTCGATTGGCTCGTCGTAATAAACCAAAATTAGTCAAACCAAACATCATTTTTCTCCTAATGAACTAAAAATTAGATGAATCTCAACGATTCATCTGAAACAATTTTCGTTTGATCATCTCCTCACCACCACGAATTAAAATATCTAATCTGACAATCAAAATAGTCGCGCCACGGTAAAACACAGATATAAACAATCTACGGAACAATCTGAGCTAGGAAGGCTCAAAACTAACCTCGAGAGGAAGGCTCATGAAATCATCGGAAGGATTAGACTGCATCTCCTTGACCTCCTGAAGGATCCGCTTCACCGCAGGGTTCTTCAGATTGTATCTATCCGCCATTATCAGCAGCTACCAACTCCTCCGCCGCCGCAAACAGCCTCCGATCTACGGCCACAACCACCTCCTACACGTCCTCCTCTCCTGACACACGGTTGAGAGCAAAAGCTTTCGGTACCGGGTAGGATCGGAAACAGAGAGGAAAGAGAGCGAGAGCATTTATGGCCTTTGTCGAGGAGAAACAACGGGGCAAGAGGACGGCGACCACGGACCACCTGCCCCGCTCTCGCGGACCTGACACGTCATGGGATGGCTGCCTGCTTGCGTGGCGGGATATTATTGGACAAGAGAAAGGACGAGGTCGCCTATCATTGACAAATTTTGCCACATCTTACTTAAGAAGAACCGAGTAGAACCGGAACTAGTTAGAACTTCTTCGATATGATAGATTCTAGGTAGTTACTAGTAATATTCGGGGAGGAATCGGGTAACGACTTAAAGAATCGGTTACAATAAGTTATAATTCCAATTCTAACCATACAATACACAAAACCGGTTACCGAAGTCGATTGTATATTTAATTGGTAACAATTTTCCCGTTCCTTATTTAATTCATTTGTTGTTTATATCCTTAAACTCCTAACTTGATAATTTTTATTTCACATAGCAGTTATTTATTTATTATATTAAAAATATCAATAAAATTTATAAACGAGTAATAAATAATATGAAACATATTAAAATTTATATAAATTCAACAAATATTTACTAAATACTATACCATTATATTAAACTAACGATAACTAAAATTAGAATTATAAAAATTTATCCTAAATTAGATCCTTTAATTATAAAACACGTGGATCGTAAATGTAAATTTGCAAAGCTATCGTAACAAGAAAAGATAATGATAGGTTCCGATAGGATATTCGGAACATGTCGTACAATACAAGTTTCAAATAGGGTCCGGTTCCTAATTCCATAGGGTAGGGTTCGGATTCAAAAGTTAGAAACCGGTCATCTATAAAATAAGATCTAGATATCGTGAAAAATGTAAGGCACCCAAATCCGGTCACCCTGTCTGAGTTCGAGTCTTGTGGATGTAAAAAAATTCACCTCCGGAGAGTCTTATCCCTAGTGGGTCCTCTCGGTTGGACTTCTACATACCAATGATCCAAACCGAAAAAAATTGTTCCATTGGCGCAAAATTTTATCAACCTTCCTTTAATGTAGACATTACATAACGATGTGATTCAGTCGTCGTTATTGTTATTTTTCTTTTTTGAACTATGGAAAAAAATTTTAAGAATTGGTTTTTTAAAAAATAAAAATTAACTTAAGAGTATAATTCATATATTTACTTTGGTGCCACCATGTTATTTCTGATCACCGTGAAATTTGTTTGGGAATTTATAGGTTATTTATCGGCCCGGCTCGAAAGTTTAACTTGCCAGGCCCGTGCCCTGTGAATCAGGGCCGGACCGGCCTGATAACATGCAAAGAAAGTAAACTAATAATACAGAAATAAAGTAAAAACATTTTTTATTAAATGAAAAAACAAGAAAAGTAAAAATAAAACTGGGTCAGACAGCGCCGGTCTTATAAGACAACATGTCATGCTCTAATCATGTCTTATCAGACTTCTTTGTTATTGGGCCGTTCCGAATGTCGGGCAGGCCCGATTTGCCACCCGATAGTCTCAAAGTCGCTCTCACGCGGCCGAGGGCCGTCATTCATCCATAGCGCAATCCGCGCTTTTCCCATGATACAAAACCTTGAATTGAATTATGCAATTTTTTTAACAAAATGTTGATTCCAAAGGAAGTGCCAAACTCTGCACTGTAAATAAGAGATTTTTCATTGAAAATATTTTATCTATTTATTACTATTATATGCCGACCTACTAGAAGTTGGTGTCTTTTTTTTTGTTTTTCATATTTATCCTTAATCTAATTTAAATATTATAATCAATATGCTTTATAAAATCCTCTAGGTTATGAGTAAAATATTAATTTCAGTCATTTTCCTCTAACTTCATATCTATAATTTTAACAGTAAAAATCTTTCGTTAACTGTTCAGATTCTCCATTCTCACTCCATATCACTCAATATCTACAATTTTAAGTGCAAAAATTTATCACTTTTTTGAACTATTTTCATAATTTTCTCAATTGTTTCATACGATTCTCTTAACTATACAATCTATTTTCTCGTTTTAAAAATCCTCCGACTTCTTGCGATGTCCACAATTTCTATAAAAAAAATTCTACTTTATTCGCAATAAGTTCTCATAATTATTCGTTGTACTTCATACTATTTATTTTTCATCTACTCTAACATTAAATTTTATTGCTTTGATCATTATATTATTTTTTCGGCCATCTTAAATTTTTATATAACGTATAATTGACAATTCCGCACGTAGCACGGGTCACCCGCTAGTTTCCATACCAGCAAACTTTTTTTTACGGATATTTAAATAAAAAATCTGTAAAAGTGAACAATTTCTTAATAAGTAAACATATCTTATAACAATAAGCTAAGTAACTAACAATACCTAAATTCGCTAGCACGTATTTATAACTGATTATTTACTATGATTTATTTCTATACTTAAGGATGGTAGTTTAACGGAGCTGGCGGTCCGCCCAGTCCAGAATTTCACTTAATTATCTATTAATTATTAAATATTTTTAAATATTTTTAATTAAATTTTCGTGCCTTATTAAATTATCACGCAGCATCGGACCTAATAAACTTGGCTCGGACAAGAATAGCTTGAAAACTGGTGCTGCATTTCCCCCTTACAGTTGTTTGAGGGTTTGAGGTCATTTACTGCCGGCTACGCTGTGCTCGAAATGGAAGGGTTTATGGGTCATTTGCTGCGAGTAAACATCCAGTATGTAATATATAATATATAACGAGTTTATTGTGTAAATATCTATCGGATCTTGGCACTTGTAAAATTTTTACAGTCTTCGAGAGTCGGTTTTACATGTGTCGAGATCCGAACAGTGATTTACATGACGACCTCGTTATGTATTATGCATTGAATATTTATTACCTGTTACGTCTTATGAAATTATGTATCTATTTATTGTTATATTGATTGTTTGTGCTGCATATATAAAATTTTAACATATATAAAAAAATTAATTACTAATAAAAAAACACATATAAAAAATTATAACCGTAATCCAGTCTATCGTTCATCGTAATTAACGTGACCTTATGATATCAACGAATGACTCAATGATACCAACAAAAAGGTAAAATTCTAACTGGAGCATGTGCGGGATCAGTATGATGCCACAGGTTTTGCGTATCCTGAAGAAACATTTTTTTTTTTCTTTTACCTCTATAAAACGAGAAAGTTTTCCGTATAATGAGCATATTCATTTATTTTAAGGATACGCAAATCGATATCCTTATCTAAAACAATCCCGTGCTTACCTATTATCACAAATTAATAAAATTCATTTATTTTAAGATTTTTTTATAAAATCCTAAAATAAAAACGTAATTATAGGAATAACTTAATTGTATTGTTTATAATATCAAATAAGCACTGATATGCGATATTACATACAAGACTTTCTCATATAATACATATCACTTCGATTCTTTTTCACATGTATAACGGTTATAAAATAAATTTATTCTAAGAATTTTTTATTGTTATTAATATTCCGTATAGTTATTTGATTATAGTAAAATGTACCGTAATTTTTTAGTATATTTAATTATTATTTATTATTAATTCCTAAATTTGTAATGATATTTTATATATAACAAACTCATTAAATATTCGTAATTACTACGTGGTAATGAAATTTTTATAACCAAATATATTGTAATAATATTTTATTTTTATAATTCCCCTCCATTTCCCTCGACTTACTTGCCCTACTTTCCCTTCAATCCTTCTCCTCCATTGATCTCCATTTAAATAAGGGATTAATTAGTCTACATAGTTTATATCTGAACTAATAAAAAAATTCGTTAAATTTTTATAGTCATGAACCCAAAGGAAGACCAAAACGCACTGCTGCGACACTGCTATCCTCCGTGGAGTTAGCTCGGTGGTTAGAGCACTCGTCGAGACCTTGCGGAGGCCAGCTGCTCAGATTGACAGTTCGAGTCTCACTTGGAACAGAACTCTCGGATGCCACCCATACATGCTCCTAAGGAGAGTGGGAACAGACGGTCTCGGTACAGTGAGGTGCTTGTGGGACTCAAAGAGATTAAACTCCCCGTCACAAAAAGAAGAAGAAGAAGAAGCTGTGGCACTGTTTGTAACGAGAGGAAGCAGCGAATAATACCTTGTGGCGGGACCTTGCTTTTGATTCAGTTGAAAGTACGGTATAAAAGGGTACCAATTGACCCTATGTAACTAAAGAGTCCCATTACCAGAGGAACAAAAACGAGTCGTTTTATGGACGCGTGCGCCATAAGCAGCACCGCAGCGCGTGACATTATCCGATTAATATCCCAGCAATATTCTTAATTTTTATTTTTTGCTCCTTCTATATATTAAAGTTATATAAGATGGTACTTTCGTTCATTTTTGCCGTTTCCGCTCGCTCGCTCCTGCTTCTCTCTGCCCAGTTTCTTTCTTCTTCGTCTCTCTGCATAAAATCGAGCACCCTTGAGAAGAGCAGACTGCAGGACCAAATCTAAGCACTCGCGCAGCGGCGCGTGCTTCTCAGTCGCAATTTTCTTTTCATTTTTCGCTTAAAATTTTTTTTCAATCTTTGAACTCTTCGAAGTCTGGATCCCATATTCACAGTCCCCCTCCCCAATACAAGAAGCTGCGAGGCGCACTTCGGTGTCCTCCCCCAATAGCACCGTTTTCGCTCGCGAACCGAGCTCCATTGATGGTACCGGCGTCCCCCGTCTCAGTTTTCTACTCCTGAACCGTCTTCTGAGGCTCGAATTCTGCTGCACAGAGCTTCTGCATGCGTTTTTTTTTTATGAATCTCGTTTGCTTTCTTGCTGGGGTTCTGTTGCCGGAGCTTGACTGGCCGGCGATATTTGAAGGTCGTTAATTTGACTTTTAGGGTTTTTATCTTATTGCTGAAGCAGAGGGATGCATTGTGGATTCATCCAAGGGATTGTTGTTGAGTCGTAGAAGAATCTCTGAGATTACACGGGGTATGCCCATCTGGTTAATTTTCTGAAATTTCACAAAAACAAGGTTGTTCCTTTGCCTTTGGAATTTATTTTTACAACAATGCATGAATTGTTTGTGTCTATTCAAGGCAAGGATGAAATTAAATTGGTTTGCTTACCAGATTGGTCTTGGATTTTATTGCTCACATAGCTTTCGAGTTGAATTGGTTGCTCTTGGGGTTATTGTGTGGATGAAAGTGAACTACCGATTTGTGTCTCGTTAGTATCTGTGGTCAAGAAGGTTTAAGGACTGGCTAAAGAATTTATGGTGAAACCAGAATGTCGAAAGGCAGGCAGGGCAATGAAATTTAGGTGGGAAAAGTAAAAAATTGTTAACCCCCCTCTCCCCACCGAAAAAAAGGACTAGGACTTACAAGGTTTTCCTTTTATAATTTCATCTGACATTTGGGAAATAGGCTATTCCTTGTCGTCAAGAGTTAGTTAAGCATTTCCCTAGTATTGGCAAAGATCCAGGGTAAGGAGAATGTAAACTAAAGGTTACAAGAAAAGGAAGAGGGTGGAAGATCTAGAGTCTGGTAGAATTTTTTTTAATCATGCCAGCAACTAAATTGTAATGTTGCGAGTTGATAGCTTGCCGTGTTTCCTCATTTCAAATCTTGTCGTTTCTTTTCTCTGCTTGCAAGAGAATATATAGAAATGAACTCTGATACATAGGGGAAGGATGTAGGAAATCCGTTGTGCTGAAATTGGGAGTTGCTGTTAGTCTGGACCCTGGCTGAGGAAATTTGTGGGTCTTATATGCCTATTCTAGAGTCCACCCTTGTCTCTTTCTCAAGTTTGGTGTGTGGTTGTAGTTGATCAATTATCTTAGGTAATATCGATGATTATTTGTGAAGTTTAAAGACTGTGTGTAGGAGCAGTTTGTCCTATAATATTGTTCGATCTTTTGGGTCAGTTCTTCTGATGAATCAATCTATTAATGCTGGGAAATATTTTGTTTAAGTTTCTCTATTCTTGGGTTATTGTCAACTTGGAAACTGACAGTTCTTCTCAACATGCTACATTCATTAGGTGGAAGTTGTATGACTTTAGCTAATTATTTCCTGATGTACAGGGGATATGGCCCTTCAGAAACATATTCCAATGGTTGATCCATCTCCCACTAGTATTAAACCCTTGAGGTTCATTACCAGAGGACATGGAAATACTCTGCTTGCAGATCCACAGTCTAGGACCAAAATGAAGCCCGATGTGGATGTGGACCTTAAAGAAGTTTACTTCTTGATTATGCATTTCCTGTCTTCGGGACCGTGTCAAAGAACATGCAGACAACTGTTTGATGAGCTTCTTGAGCATCAACTTCTACCAAGAAGATATCATGCTTGGTATTCAAGGGGTGGTGGACCCAGCAGGGATGAAAATGATGATGGTGTATCATTCCCACTAAGTTACGATAAATTGGTAGAGAGGTAGCTCTTTCTTGTTGCGTAGCTGAAACCTATTACCTTGTGAAATACTTCCATTAGGCATTGGAGGTTGACGAGCAATAAGAGTAGCTATTTGTTTATACTTAGACTCGAAATATACTTTCTTCAATGATTGACAGGTTTTTGAACTTTTCTTTTCAGCCAGCTGGATAATAGTATAATAAATTTACGGTCCTCCTATCAATTAACTAACTAATATTTCCTACATCCTCTTAGGAATCCTCACATCGAAAAGGATCACTTGGTAAAGCTTTTGAAGCAGTTGGTAGTTACAGCTGCTTCTCCATCACAAGGGGTGACCTGTGGACGTGTTCCATCTGCAGCTGATGTTCCTACTCTGCTAGGGACGGGTTCATTCTCATTGCTGAGTGGGTCACCTCTTCCTTTTTCTCTCCTCTAAAGACTGAAGCATCAATTTTTCTTGTTTGAACACTTTTTTCATTTTCCGAATCAAATGTTTTGCTTGAATTCTTGTGTTCCAGATTTGTGAATGCATAACATTGTTTTTGTCTTATTTTATGTTCCAAGAGGGTTTATGGGAGTGTTGCACCTAGGTGTTAAACTATTCTATAATGATGTAGCTGGAGCTATTTAGCTCATCTTGCTAACTGAGGCTTTTATAGTGAAACGCTATTTAAATCATACATATAATTTTATCATATGTTATTTGAAAAACGAATGCCATATAGATGATTGAACATGATAGGCCTCTCTTCATTGATTGGACAGATCCAACTGTCGATCTCTAAATTGTGTTATATTTCTACAGATGAGGAGGCAAAAGGACTTAAAGAAGTTAAGCATCCACCTTCTCACCTGCGTTGGCCCCACAAACAAGCAGATCAAGTTCGTGGGTTATGTCTTCGTGAAATTGGAGGTGGTTTTACGCGCCATCATCGTTCACCATCAATTCGTGCAGCTTGTTATGCAATTGCAAAGCCATCAACAATGGTGCAAAAGATGCAGAACATAAAGAAGATCAGGGGACATCGAAATGCTGTGTACTGTGGTATGCTTTATGTCTAATGTTGGCAATGTCAGAATCAAGATAGAAGATGTCATATTTAATAATAGTTAAAGCTACCTACATATACTAAATGATAATTCTGGCGCTAGTTAAGTTAGTTATCTTGTTGCAGATATGCCGACTTCTTTGTCCATCTGAAACAAACTGGAGTTTTAATAACAGGAATTTTCATCATTGCAGTCTGTTTTCAAACGTTTCATGCATTTGTGCATTTTCGGATGTATGTCAATATATCACATTTCTTTGATTATGCACATCACTTGCCACACGCCTGTGCATGACATGTGCCCTAAATTTATACTTTCAATTTAAAATGGGATCAAAATAGCTTCTTAAAGTGAGTTGACGTGATGAACTTTCTGTTTTCCATCTGCAGCAAAGAATTTTGTGCATTTCTTTTAAATTCTGAATTCTAGGATTGTCCTTTTTATGCTTTATTTCGAAGATGTTGCTCAACTATCTGAATGCTCTTTTTTATTCAATGACAATTGCAGAAGATTTTATTTCCTTTTGTCTCTCTGTTTTTGTGCTGAATGCAAAACCCTCTGTCTATAAAGGAATGGCATGGGAGGATATGTTTGTATATTCTGAAATTGTTGTCAAGTAGAAGTAGCATGATTGTGTTTGTTCTTGTGCATAGATTTGTTATACTTTGCTCATATAGTGCTTCTGTTTTATGAATTGTTTGATCTCCTTATTATGTTGTCTAAAAATACATTCTACGTTCATTTTCTTCTAAAAATTGCTATAAGTGCATATTGATAGTTAAATGTGTCATTATTTGATGGAAATTCTTGCAGCGACATTTGATCGCTCGGGGAGATACGTCATTACCGGTTCTGATGATCGTCTAGTAAAAATTTGGTCAATGGAGACAGCTTATTGTCTGGCTAGTTGTCGCGGACATGAAGTAAGTCTTTGAGGTCCATTATCAAAATATCTATTATTTCAGTGAATATTGCGACACATGATTTACTTATTCTACTTCAAAAATATTGAAGGGTGATATTACTGATCTGGCTGTGAGTTCAAACAATGCCTTGGTGGCATCCTCATCAAATGACTGCATTATTCGTGTTGTAAGCTCCCTCTGTAACCAAAAGACTGTTTTTTCTCCCCATGTTTGTCTTTAGATTAAGGTAGATGTGTTACGCAATTAATTTTTTTAACTTTTTCTCTTCTGGTGTCCCTCAGTGGCGTCTTCCTGACGGGCTGCCGATTTCAGTTCTTCGTGGGCACACTGGGGCAGTTACTGCCATTGCTTTTAGCCCGAGACCTACAGCTGTATACCAGCTTCTATCGTGAGTTTGAGATCTCATCCCATGTCATAGCTTTAGTTCATTTTCATTCTCAGCACTCGTGCTCGATGATGGATATTGCTTTTTTCTCTGACATAGAATTTTCGTTAATGACTACTGTGGTTTCAAGACCAACAGCTGTATACAAGCTTCTATCATGAGTTGGAGATCTCTTAATCCATATAATATTCTGATACTGTAGTCCATTTCAGTCTAACACTTACAGTCAATGTTGAATGTTGATTTTTTCTTTCTTCATTTGAAAATCTGCTTAATGGTTGTCATGTTATATATGCTATATTCTTTCTTGTGTTTACGATGGGCTGTCAAGTGTACATGGCATGTGCCAACCCATCTAAATGCTTAAGCTGGTTGGGTACTCAAACTGCAGTACCTACAAGACTACAGTTTCTTGGTAGACCTTTTCGTGGGCTCAGTTGGGTTGGCATGGTCAAGTTCGAGCCTAGATTTTTTCTAGAATGACCATGCCTAAGCACGCTGACACAATAATAGATATTAATATTTTTAGCATAATGTAGGAATGCACCTCTTTTGGGTTTAAATTTAAAATAATCCTGGGGCTAAGCCTAGAATCTTGTCCGGTCCCGACTCAGCAGTATAGGCTTAGCCAATGATCAGAGTCGAGCCTCGACTTTTTACCATCCCCGATTCAGTGGTATAGGGCCAGCCAACTGTCAGGTTGCAAGTTTTGTTGCCATGCTAATCCATCTAAAGTCTTAAGCTGATAGATGGAAGCATGGATTGAATAAATAAATAAGAAATAGATTGTGGACTCTTTTCCTTTCAGTGCATGTTTACTTCTGAATTGCATCCACAGTCATTTTGATCTCTTGTGAGACTTCAATTTTGCCTTGAAATTGTACTCTAGCTGGTTTTCATTACTTCCAAGTATTCTCTCGATTGTGTTCACCTCTCTGTTGCTTCTGATACTAGTGCATGCGCATGACTTCTGCAGGTCATCGGATGATGGAACATGCAGAATATGGGATGCAAGAAATTCCCAATTTTCTCCGCGGATATATGTCCCACGGCCTGCAGATTCTGCTGCAGGTAATTAGCTGTTTCGTGGAAAACACCAATTCTCTCATTTGATTTTTTTATTAAGAACATTTTATGTATCATGAACTCACTTATTTACAGGAAGGAGCTGTGCTCCAGGAGCAAGTTCTGCTCCTCAGAATCATCAAATATTCTGCTGTGCCTTCAATGCTAACGGAACTGTGTTTGTTACCGGCAGTTCAGACACTCTTGCTAGGGTGCCGGCAACCAACCTTACCCTAATGTTTATTTTGTGGCTTAAAATCCCTAATTTTCTTTCCATTAGTTTGGAAATAAGATGAAGTTTCCAAATCTATACTTGTATTAGGTCTCATGATCAGATACCTGTCCAAAAGCTTTGTGATAGAATGAATGAGGTCAAAATTGAGACGGTTCCACTGGCTTGAATGTCTTCTCTGGGACAACAAAAACCATAGGAGCACTTTGAGAGAGCCTTCATATTTTAAGGAGCTACTTGAAATTAACCATTTACAATAATAAAGTGAACCTGCAAATGATGTTTTTCTGCTTGTGGTTGAATTTCCATTTTCAGTTAAATCCCTTTGAAAACTATTATCCTGTTTATAGGTTTATAATGCTAATAAGCCCAACAAGGATGAGGTGGACCAGCCAAATTATGAGATAGATGTGCTGGCTGGCCATGAAAATGATGTCAATTACGTACAGTTCAGGTACTTTGTCCTATTCGATGAATTGATGAGCTGTGCTGAAACTAGGTTTATCAGTTGTGCTGATATAATGCTTTATCTTGCAGTGGCTGTGCAGTGGCATCAAGATTTTCTCTAGCTGAAACTTTGAAAGAAGACAATGCTTCAAAATTTAAAAACTCCTGGTATATTCCTTTTTTTCCTCTCTCGAACTTTCATCTTAATTATGGGTTCTTTATCAATTTCCTTTGTTACTGGATGATGGAATTTTTATTTTACTGGATCAATATTTATTATTTATTTGTCATTGTATATGTATATGAATGCTGCCATAATCACTTCCTATTCATGATTTCAGGTTTAGTCATGACAATATTGTCACTTGTTCTCGTGATGGAAGTGCAATCATATGGATTCCTAAATCACGAAGATCACATGTATGTTACCTTCTACCCAGTTGGGACAGCATTCCATGTAAACTTACCAATAAGATCACCTAGGAACTGGAACACCGTTTAAAGAAGGGGATATTATTTTCTTCTAGAAATTACAGAGTTGTGGGCAAATTTAGCAGAAAGACAGCACCTCTAACAGTTTTTCTCCTCTCGCAAGCTTTGCCCTTTTGTTTTTGAATTTATCTTTGTTCATAGTCCTGTAGATCTGCTAAAAAATTTGCGAACATAGAAATGCCAATACCATCTGATCTCAGTCCAGGGCTGGACGCTGGAGCCGTGCATACCACCTTAAAGTTCCACCTCCACCAATGCCTCCTCAACCTCCGCGTGGGGGTCCTCGCCAGCGCATTGTCCCAACTCCTCGTGGTGTAAATATGATAATATGGAGCCTCGATAATCGCTTCGTCCTTGCTGCTATCATGGGTATCTATTGACATTGTCTATAAAATTCCTTTTCTGTATAAAGGCATAATTCTATGGGCTATGTAATGTGCAATGCTCATCTGTGCTTTGTTTCATGTTCTGTGAACTACTGATAATATTAATCTTTTAGCAAATGCAACAGTTTATTGCTCTGTTTGAGGACATAGCTGGATCTAATTTAATCCAATCCTTATCTCTATTTCTGTCGATTATTATAGTGATCCTCGGGTACTATTGGCTTCTACTACGACTGAATCCCGCATAGTTTTGCAAATAGAAATGCTTATTGTTTTATTTTATCTTGTAGTTGGGCTCATCAATCTTATTTCTAACTGCTCAGGCATTGCTTCCTTTTCCCCTTTTGACTGTGTTTGTCTGAATGTGATGTTCTCTTGCAGATTGTAGAATATGTGTGTGGAATGCATCTGATGGTAGTTTAGTCCATTCATTGACTGGTCATACCGATTCAGTGAGTTACTTTCTCAGCTGCTTATGCTAGCATTTACATGCATATAGTCTCAATGTTCACCTCATTGATCGCTTCACTTGTACATTGTCAGACATATGTTCTCGATGTGCACCCTTTCAACCCAAGGATAGCTATGAGTGCGGGTTATGATGGAAAAACCATCATTTGGGATGTAAGTTCTTCTCATTTTCCTGGCAGAACTTTCAAGGCATGTGATAGTTTTCAAGTTTGTTGATCATTTCTTTGCCATTTGCTCAGATTTGGGAAGGCAAGCCTATTCGGGTATATGAGATTTCACGCTTCAAGTTGGTTGATGGGAAATTCTCGCCGTAAGTTTGGAGTGTTGGTGCACTTTTAAAGTATTTGGAGTGTTGAATATTTAATGGTTTGCTTTCCTTGTGTTATAGGGATGGGACTTTGGTCATTCTCTCTGATGATGTTGGTCAACTTTATATATTAAGTACAGGACAAGGCGAGTCCCAAATGGATGCCAAGTACGACCAGGTACTCAAATATTACAAATGCTCACTCAAAGTATTTGGAGAGGTATTTTGCCGCATTCCGTTGATATTCATTTGCCTTTTCTCCCATTTGGTCAGTTCTTCCTCGGGGACTATCGACCCCTTATTCAAGATACCTTTGGGAATGTGCTCGATCAGGTTCAGTGATTATTAATTTCTTCCTTTCTTTCCTTATTTTTTACCTACATGCCTGCATGCTTCGTATACCCACACGAACTTCTGGTCTTATTCCATAAATCTTGGTTATGATACTACTTAACTGTTGCTTTGGACCATTCTTTGTTTTCAAATACTAAATTCTAAATCTGTAACTAAAGGTAAATTTGACATGTGATTCAGGAAACACAGCTTGCCCCTTATCGAAGGAACATGCAGGATCTGCTCTGTGACTCTGGTCTGTATTTAAACCAGCAGCACACTTGCCTTTTTTCAATTTTCTTTTGAGTCAAAGTCGTTTTCAGTACTTATTTTTCCTTTGTGGTTCTAATCCCAGCAATGACTCCATATGAGGAACCCTATCAGAGCATGTACCAGAAACGCCGTTTGGGAGCTCTTGGGATTGAGTGGCGCCCTTCTTCTCTAAGGCTCTCCGTAGGGCCCGACTTCAGTTTGGACCCAGAGTTCCAAATGCTCCCATTGGCTGATTTGGATGTGCTCCTCGATCCATTGCCAGAATTCATAGATGCAATGGACTGGGAGCCTGAGAATATAGTGGTAACTGATGATAATGATTCGGAATACAATGTTGCCGAGGAATACTCTTCCGGAGGGGAGCAAGGGAGTCTGGGCTTCAATTCCTCGGATGACCCTGAATGCAACTCTGAGGACAGTGAGGCTGATGACTCTGACATTGATAGCTTACGTAGATCAAGAAGGAGAAAACAGAAGGCAGAGGTAAGTGTTCTGGGATTTCCTTTTGTTTTTCGTTTTTAAAGTAAATCTTAGATGTTTTCTGATTGTTAGAATTGGGCATCTGGTTGATGTTAAGCAAATTTTCTAGGAACATAGAATTTATTGCATATGATTGCTTTAGTGATAGGATGTGCATGAATTTGATTGGTTGCAAAACGCTATTGTATTTAGGTGTATATCTAGAACTCCTAGGATGGTGAAAATGTGAAGATAAAAGCATAAAGAATTAAAAAGTTAAAGCTGGAGCATCTTGTTGGTCTCTTGCTATAAATTTTCAAATATCGCCTTCGTTGGGGTCATCTAGATTATGGATGGAGGTAATCTGCTTCCTTGGATTGCCAGTTCCCACCAAATGAGGTATTGTAGTGGCTATTCCTGGGAAGCATCTTTCACTGCCAAAGGCTCATGGGATTCGATGGGTTTAAATCCCATTTGTTGCTCTTCTATGCTTGGGCAATACTTAAGTGTAACCTGTGAAAATTGAATGATAGATTCAAGTGCTGTAAATGCTGTTAAGGATTACTGCCAGTTTTACTCAGGTCATATACTATATTGACCTGAGTTTTTCTCATATTCAGGTTGAGATCATGACTTCATCGGGAAGGCGAGTGAAGAGGAAGAACCTGGAATGGAATGAGGATGACGTTATCAGAAGTAATCGTGGTGGTAAACACAGGAATGATAAGAAAAAGAAGAAATCTTCCAAACTGAAGGGAGTGAGACCCCGAAGGAAGGCTGCTCGGAATGCTCTCACTCTGTTTTCGAAGATCACTGGAGCTTCCACTGATGGGGAAGAAGAAGATTATTCCTCAGGGTCTAATTCTTCAGAAAGTGAGTCAGGAGGGCTAGATTTGATCCTCCAGAGTGAGGAGTCAGATCAATCACTGCAGAATGAGCTAATCAAGCTCTCTAAAGGAAAGGAAATTTTAACCTTCGACAGGTCTGAGGATGCTGTGGCGGGACATCGAGAAAATTCTGATATTCCCGTGAACCCTGGGAACAGGCGAAGACTGATTTTGAAACTGCCAGTTCGAGATTCGAACAAGCAAATTCCTCTAGAGCCCATAAATCATGAACATCCTCTAGAAGTTGTCCAAGGTAGTAGAAAAGATTCATCTATGGAAGGTCAATCAAATGGTGCCAATTGCAGCTTGGCTGCAATCAGAGGGAGAGAACACATTGAGAAGGCTAAGGCTGAAAATTGTCTTGATTTGACTGAAGCATATGCGAATGGGAAGATAAAATGGGGAGGTGTCAAAGCAAGATCCATGAAACGTCCAAGAATTGCAGAGGCAGCACCATCAGCCCCGTATGCTGAATCTAGTTTGCTGTCAGGTGGTAATGATGAAAGGGAAAATAAGATGAATGGATTGCTAAAACTCAAAGGGTCTTCAAAGTCGCAGGATATTGGTAATCATGAGGTGGAAAAATTACGGGAAGATGTAGATGTTCTTGAGGCCAAAACTCCAGCTTCTACTCTAGATGAAGCCAAAATTGGTGTCAAGCTACCTTCTGCATCACATGGAGCTAAAGTTGATTCAGCAGATCCATCGCAGCAAGAAGTGAAAATTTCTGATGGTGGCTGTAGAATTGGTCCAGTTGAGACTACTTCGAGCAAAAGCCCTTCAGGCATAGCCCAAAATCAAATAGCAGAGGCGGTCGATCCAGATAGCTGCAAGAGAATAAGTCCAGATAATGGACATGATGGTTCCCGAGATTCGGAGGCTAATCCTATCTCTCTATCCATTCACCAGAACTCAAACTCCAATAACAAGACCTATGCTGTCTATAGACGGAAGTTGAACAAAGCTAAGAGTAACAACACAAACGGTGATGGTGGTAGGATTGAAGAAAGCACTTCGATCACCAACAATGAAAGCAACACGAGTGCTGAATTGGACTCTCGTGAAGGCTCAGCTAATGGTGCCAGCAGGACCCAATCGACAGAGGTGAAGTTTGCTCTAACTATCCCTAGTGCTGTGAATGGTGGCTCAGCAAATGAAGAGGAAGCTTATCAGCATCACATGAGATCGAGAAGAAATGGGCTTCGAAGAGAAGATTGGGGGTCAAGTTCGAAGGCTACAGTCAATGTGAGGTCAACTAGGAACAGACGGGCCAGCTACCATTTACGTGATGCTAGCAGCCCACTTGAGAAAAAGAAGCTGAATCATCAATCTTCAAGGAAAGGGTCGTGGTTGTTGTTGACTTCCCATGAAGAGGGATCGCGTTATATACCTCAGCTAGGGGATGAAGTAGTCTATTTGAGACAAGTACGTAACTCTGTGCAGTCTTGCTATTCCATGTCTTCTTCCTTTATTTCCCTCTTGTTTTCCTTCACACCTCACTCAAGTTTAACTTTTAAGCTCTGATTTCTACCAAGTTTCATCATATAGGTTGTGAAAAATCCCTCTCTCAATCATTGTAATGTTTTATCTTTTACCCTGATAATTTTTTTTTCCTAATAATCTTTTCAGGGGCACGAGGACTTCATCAGTCAGATTCACTCAAGGAACCTGCACCTTGGAAGCTACTGAAGGGGAAAATAAGAGCTGTGGAATTATGCAGCATTGAAGGCCTTGAGTACTCTGAAATGGCTGGGTCAGGTGAAAGCTGCTGCAAGATGACACTCCGCTTTGTGGACTCCACTTCAAATGTGTTCGGCGAAACGTTCAGACTAACCCTTCCTGAGATGACTGGTTTTGCTGACTTTCTTGTTGAAAGGAGCCGCTTCGAGGCCTCCATGCATAGGAACTGGACTGTTCGGGACAAGTGCAGGGTTTGGTGGACTAATGAGGGAGAAGATGGTGGGAGTTGGTGGGATGGGCGAGTTTTGTCTGTGAAGCCCAGAGCTCCTGAATTTCCTGACAGCCCATGGGAGAGGTTCTTCATTCAGTACAGGAGTGATCCAGCCGAGAAACATTACCACAGCCCCTGGGAGCTTTTCGATGCTGAGACCCAGTGTGAACAACCCACTATTGATGAAGAGTTTAGAAATAAGCTCATAGCCTCAATTGTGAAGCTAGAGCAGTCAAGGAACATGCAACAGGTATTAACACTTTGGCAGTATTTCAGAGATGACGTGTATACATAAGCGATAAATATCAATATGTTCTCTGATGATCTATTTTTAATGTTCAGGACCGCTATGGTGTAGAAAAACTGAGGCAAATTTCACAAAAAACAAACTTTACAAACAGGTAGCAGTATCCCTTTGGTCTCTCTCTCTGTGTCTGTATTACTTGCAATGGATAAGGTTTTGATTTGGCATTTGAACAAGAAATAAAGAGTCGCATGCTGACATGTTAGAAGTCATTAGCCATTATGTTGTGGGTGTTCCTGGAGAAGTCATATTGAGGTCTCATTAAGTGGGATACCCGGAATTTGGGCCCTGTAGTGGCAATACCATAGGTCTCAGCTTCCTGTGGACTGAATTATTCCCAATTTTCATACCATTTCCTGAGCATTTTCTTTCAATTCAAATAGCACGTTGGAAATTTTGCAGGTTTCCAGTTCCATTGACCCTTGACATGATCCGTGCGAGGTTAGAGAACAGCTACTACCGACACTTGGAGGCAGTGAAGCACGATATAGCGGTGATGCTCTCAAATGCAGAATCTTTCTTTGGGAAAGATCAGGAGGTTTCACCGAGAATTAGACGCTTATCAGATTGGTTCTCTCGGCAATTATCATCCTTGTAGCTCACAGTGTTATCATAGAGAGATTTCATGGTCAAGTTGCAGCAAGGCTCTTCTGAGTTTCATCAATTTTTTTTTTATCTTCTAATGCCCTTGCTCTCTACACTTGTAGATGAAAGAAGTTTTCAGTTCCCATATTCCTTCTTTTCCTTGAGTCCTTTTTACACAGATTTGGGAGATTAAAGGGATTCTTTTTTGTTGGGGCTGATAGTGGGACGTCCGGAGAGAGTAGCTCTGGCTGTGAATAGATCTCAACCATCCATTCTTGTATAGGGTCACAATTGGTCATCATCACTCAAATAAAAGGTTGAATTGCTAGAGAGGATTAATCTCATTTCAGAATAACGAGTTTTCATGTTTTTCCAGATGCTACCAGTTAGCTAATCATGATGTGCTTCGGGAGAGGCTCTCTTATCTCTGCATGATTTTCATTATGAGATGGGCAGAATTTTCTTTTTTCTTTTGATGGTGTAGAAGGTCGCAATGGTGGCAATCCATCTACTTATTCAACTGCAAACATATAAAATGTAAAGAAGAATCGGTGCTCACCACTAAGCCATATTGCTTAGTATATTCTAGAAAACGTGTCCTAACTTAGACTAGAGAAGCGCATTTACAATAGATGTTTTGATACAAATGATCTGTACACCAGCCTTGGGACCTTGAAATCCACGAAACCACATGAGAGTTTATGGACCACTAGATCACCTCCTTAATATGACTTGAGTCTGCAAGTTTATGAAGAAGAGCACCTTTTTCTCTTTTTTGGTCACACGACAATTAGTAGATTCAATACAAGATGATGTTGGTCAAATCCAATATTCCATAGTCAAGACAGAGATTGAAGTTAAGGAGCTAGACATCCGGTTCAAATTGATCCAATACAAAAGCTGAATGCAGGTTTTAGAATCCAAAACTTTGTCAATCTCTCCAACGGTTCCCGCAGTTTGGATTACAGCAGACAAAGAACAGAGTCATTCCTTCCTCCCCTCTTGCGGTTGCCTGCATATAATTTGTAGAATCAATATTGGTAAGCCCATTGAACACCAATCAGCTCAATATTTCATCAACAAATAGAAACTTCAATAGCACGTAGCAGACGCTAAGATTCCACTTTAGCGGAATAGTAAAAATTAGATATAGCAAACACTAGGATGACCACAAAATGAGAGAAAAAAGAGAGAATGGAAAATAATGGGCCCCTTTGGCAAGTGCTAGCTGCATCTAAAAGTTGGCTTGCCAAGTTTACCTCAGAAGAGGAGTAACATCCAAAAGAACGAAGCTGTACCTGGAAGAAGACAGCTTCTCCATGGTTGCACACAGCACATCGAACAGATTTTGTGCGAGGAAGAGTCGGGTCTGCAGCCACATCCTGCAGTACTTGGGTCCGCTCCCCAACAGAGTGGTGTATCTCATTTCGATATACGCAGAAGTTGTCTGCAACCTCCTGTACAGGTAGAAGAAAGTACTAAGACAGGCGAGGATGACAAAATCTATTGTACCCCCACAATGGTCTTTCTGTTCCTTCCCAACCCTCCCCTGTTCCCACAGTTATCTTCAGCTTTAAAATTAATCCGTTCGCTAGATTGCTAGAGGCAATCAGATTTCATCAAAGCAATAGGACAAGCAAGCATGGTTATTTTCTCCTCCTCTAAATTTAATATTTGGCTGATGTTATTGACAACCTCACGAAGAAGCCAAACCATAGCAGAAAGAAGCAAGATCTGAGGTGACTATGGAAGCAATGGCTGAAATCAAACAATGAAGAGCAATCCTACAATCAACCGAAGGGTTGCTTAAGAAAATCAAATCCGTCTATGGGAAAAGACAGTCAATTCAATCATGTTCGACCCAAGAGAGGTCATAAAAATACGGCAAAAAAGAGACAGCGCACGAACCCTAATAATCTGACTTCGAGGAAACACAAGCACAATGCAGAACTTAATGAGCAGGAAAGCAAAAAGAAGGCATTGCACAGAAATATCAATGAAACATAAGAAATGTACAAAACCCGAAACCATAACTGATAAACTGAACCAGAAAGAGGGATTTCAGTGGAGGACCTGGTGATCGCAGTTGCGGCACGCGTAGAGAAGAATCTTCTGCTCCCTGTCTTCCTTAGGGTAGAGAATGTTGTTACTGCGCAGGGCCGGAAAGCGACAGAAATCATAGGAAAATCAGCCTGGAACATAAAAATAAACAAGAAACGAGGGCATGGAAGGACACGGCACCGCGTCCACAAATCAACCCAGAAACAACAGACCGACTGAGCGAAGCACGGGCATGACCAGAACTCACCATTCGCGGCAAAACTTCATGGTACTCATCTTCGAAGAATCGGGAGAAGAAAGAGTTCAGCTCAATGCCGAGGTCTTCTGGTCGCAGCAGTCGGCTTCACGGATTGATTCCCCTGGTGCATGTAGCTGCTGGCGGTACTGGCGGGCTTCTTCTGGAGGGTGGAGAACCCATGAGTCAGTCCAGTAGCTTCGGGGGGCATGCTGGTAATTATAAGAAGATTCAAGGGCCTTTGCACGAGGCATTTGTAGGTTGACGGGCCGATGACGGATCCGCATGTAAAACAATTTGTTGGGCTGCTCTCTAGGCTGCTCATTGTGTAATACGCCGATTTTGACACGTACAATATTTCTTTAAAATAATTTTCTGACAATTAATTTTACACTTGTTAATATTTAAATAATAATTTACATAAATAGCCCGGCATGCTCATTATTATTCAGAGCTGTCCTGAAAATGGAAATAAGTAATAGGAAACATTTTCTTAGTATTTTTATAAACTTATTATTTAAAAAGTTATCTTGTTATTTTGAAAATAACACTTTTAATTATCAAAATAACAAGCTATCTTATTCAAAAGCGAGTCTCATGTAACAAAAAATATAAAAATTTTGCTTATTCATTTCCTCTCGGCCTATTTAGATTGGATACATGCCCTCAAGGGATTCAGCTACCATTATTCGGTGATGTTATAGGGGTCTCCATAACCTGATTGCATATTGTTCAGTTTATTTATGGATTCTAACTCCGTTTCTTATCCAAAAAAAAAAAGCAAGTTTTGAGTCATTAAAGGGTATGACCCATTCTGATCGATCACAACACACCTTCTATTAGTTCTTTCAACGTCAAGTATAAGTTAGATACTCTATTCTCCGTACAGTTAAACAGAAAAGTCCGAACACTACGTGATTGAACATAAAAATTTGGATATTACATAGCTGAATGGGTAGATCCCGACCATCCGGCTGTGGCCTTCACTACACGGACACCTAACTCAAGTAGGTTACTTTGACAGCAATTAACACTTCAAGCTTATACCCTCCACAAACTGGTATCAACCTGGTTATACATGCTGGGCATAATGAGACACGAGCTTTGACAGCAATGAACAAACCTGTAGTAGTACTCATGCTTTATATCTGAACTAAAAGGAGAGTTGGGTTTCATCTCCTTCAAAAAGGTTTGAAATCATGGCAAAAGTGTCTGCTAGCTTATGTTCTCCATTGCGATAACAAAACCATCATGTATTTCACTTCATCCAACTTGTTGCTAATTATCGGAAAATAATCCGGAATACCCAGAACAAAATATGCAAATAACATGTCGATATCAAAGGCAGCAGATTAATTACTCAAAAGTGGATCTCAGAAAGTGGGCGGGCACAGAGAGCAACCTGAACAGCCATATATAGTATTTCCCCTTGATTGTATCTAAAATGTATGAATAGCAGGGTGGACTTGCTGCCACAATGTCATTGATACTTAAACAACAGGAAGCACACAACTCTAAACAAAAACAAAACCTTAAAATGGAGAAGGCTCCATTTAAGCTTGATGCAAGCAGTCTACTCT
The DNA here is from genome assembly GCA_037672795.1 of Lagerstroemia speciosa. NCBI lineage: Eukaryota > Viridiplantae > Streptophyta > Magnoliopsida > Myrtales > Lythraceae > Lagerstroemia > Lagerstroemia speciosa. The sequence goes on from CM075296.1 coordinate 4,418,099, forward strand.
TGCTCGGAGCCAGATTCACTCTTTTGATTGTTATGCTTCCTGGCGTACCTCTGGTTCCTCAAGAACTTTGGATCCATCTGCACAAGATCACACGAGAGCCATGGGTAAAAATGCACATATACATAGTAGCAGCTCAAATATTCACTGGCAGGTTGACTTCCATTACAGTATTATCGAAAGAGAAGGATGCATTGAGATTAAACGAGCAAACGTTCTAGGCAACTAAAATTCAGTTTGAATCCCAATTGAACTTTCTAAATTGATCACGCAAGTAGTTTAATGGCTCATCGGAGCTTAGGCAGTCTATAATCCATCTAAAGCACCTTCCAACAAACTCATTTCTTTGGCTTCTCTTCTGGCAGTCTCGGATGGCAAAGCATTCGAAATCTGATAAATGATCGAAAGATAGCAGATTTATGCATCACAATGGTTCCATGAGACCACGACGCAGCTAGACCGAAATCAATTGGACGACTAGGCCCAATCAATCGTGCTCGGCCTCCAAATTCAAGTTCAAGTTCAAGTTCAAGGTCAAATCTTAGTTCTAGATCAACACCAGCAGACCCTACGAGAGATCATAACATGGAAAATGAGTCAGCTAAGTCTGACAGCTTACCCCCTTGGTAGAGGTCCGGCGGTGCCTCCGGGGCTTCTTGATACCATTTTTGTGGGCCTTGTACGACTGGTTGTGGGCGGTGTGGTTCTTCGACTTCGCCATGTCTACAACAACACAGAAACCAATAAACAATAAAATTAAAAGTTGATTAGAAAGCGCAATTCGCAGGCATTTCGACCGCCATTGATGAGAAGCGAGTTCTTGCCGCTCACCTCTGCTTAGGGTTTCTCCTACTTCCCCTTCTCCAGGTGAGGGAGGGAGACCGCCTTTTATATGGGGCTCTAATACGAGCGAAAACCCTAGCTTAGTAACTGCCGTACTGGCGTACTCTATTAGCCGGGCCGGGCTAGCTTAATGACGATATTACCCTTGTACCGGGCCAAAAAGCCCAAACTAATTTGGGCTTCCTTTGGGCCTCCGTTCTTTCTGCTGCTTACTTGTTAGACCTTTTGACGGCCCTCGGGCTTGATTTGAAGCTTAGGAGTACCTTCGCCAAATAATCCGAAAATGGAAAATAAAGATTTTTAAGGACAAAAATTTCTAACTTTCTCAAAATATTAATAAAATTTAGAGACGGATAAAAATAATAATAATAATAACAATACGTTAAAAATCTATCTATTTTTTTATATCAATGATGTCTGGTGTAGTAATAACTAACCAATCCACTGGATGATGTATTTTACGGTTTGTGATCTTTCATTAATTCTCAGATACCGGCTGTTGTTGGGAGTCGAACCCAGAACTTGATCCACTGTATGTTATGAGTTTACTAGAGGGTTGACACGTAGGGGCAAATCTATCTAAAATTTACTTAATTATAATAATTGCAATTGCAAAATTAATAAAATCTAAATTAAAAATATAAATATATGATATAAACTTCATTATTTGACATCAAGTAAATTGAGAACTTTGGCTCAAAAATTTTTTTTTTTTTGGTAGGAAGGGGTAGTTATATTAAAAATAGAAAAGCGTCATTACATAATAGTAGTACTCCTAGCGAACCTAGGATAAACTGTTCCAATATAGTCTGCCATCAAAATATTACATATGTCAGGAGGAGGATTCTCCCAGTACAAAATTCCACAATCAGTGGATACCTCGTCTCGGGCCTTCTTCGCCAAAAAGTCTGCCGCCTCATTCGCTTCCCTGTAGATCAGGCTCGATCGACACTCCCTGAATTCGCTGCACAGTTGCCTGCAATCAGAAATAAGGTGCTGTAAGTGCAAATTCGATGAAGATTCACCCCAAATGAGATCAAACAATACCTTGGCATCCAGTTCTATGTGTAATTTCTGGATGCCCAATCTTCGTGCTAGGCGTAGCCCTTCCCGCAGGGCCCATCCCTCTGCCATCAAACTATTCGTGACGCCAAGAGGTTTCCCGAAACCACCAATCCATCGCCCATGCTGGTCGCGAATGAGTCCCCCCGCCCCAGCCCTACCCGGGTTATTTGAAACCGAGCCATCCGTGTTAGCTTAAAAAAACCCTCAGAGGGCGGGCTCCATCCCACAAGTATCTGTCTCTTCCTTTCTTTCCCCGGAGCTATGGACATAGCGTAATACTCTGCTGCTCGCTGGAGACATAGATCATGAAGTGTGACATTCGGTTTTGCCTTATTGAACACTCCTTCATTCCTTTGTTTCCACAATAGCCATAGGGCCTGTGGAAAGATGAATCTCCAGGGGATATTCAATGAATGATTTTCATAAGCTAGGCAATTAATCCGAACCCATTCCTTGAAAGGTGCTCGAAAGGTCGCCCTTTTTGACTTGGGGATTCCAAGCTCTTGCCAAAATTTCATGGCTACTGGGCATTCTCTAAAGAGATGCTCAATGGACTCATCATGTGCCTTGCAGATCGCACATGTTGGGTTAATTTGGATACCCCGGTGCGCTAGGTGGGCCGATGTGAACAACTTTCCATGGTAGCACTTCCATAGATGGTATTTAGAGGTTGGAGATTTTGTCTCACCCTATTATTATTTTATTTCTCTTTATTTTTTATTATTATATAATTTTAAAATGGTATTTAAGAAAATAGTCATAAAACTACAATCTTTTTTTTTTCTAAGCGGATTTTTTTTTGCCCCGTTTCTCTGTGAATCTTCTTCAGCTGAAGAGCTTTCAATGGCGGACTCTTGCCTTCGAATCTACTTCGCTTCCACTCCAAGCATGGCGAAATCCGAAAAGGAAACCAAACCTACTGATCAAAATCTCCCACCAACCTCTCGCTCCATCAGTTACTCCCTCCCTTTCTATCTCCATCGCTCCCACTTTTATATAGCTCACCATCCCTTCTTCTTCATCCACCACAGCATTCGCCTTGCTCATCGAATTTTGTTTCAGGATCGTGCGAAATATGGAGTCGAGAAGGTGTGTTATGGCACTGGCAATGGCGGCATTGATGGCCTCGGCCATCCTCCTCGTCGCCGGCGACGACGCGGCGGTGAAGCCGACGGTGGTGAAGGTAGTGAAGGGGAAGAAGCTGTGCACGAAGGGATGGGAGTGTAAGGTCCCGTCGGTGTATTGCTGCAACCAAACCATCTCCGACTTCTTCCAGTCGTACCAGTTCGAGAACCTGTTTTCGAAGCGGAACGCACCGGTGGCCCACGCGGTGGGTTTCTGGGACTACCACTCATTCATCACGGCGGCGGCGGAGTACCAGCACCTTGGGTTCGGGACCGCCGGAGGGAAGCTCTCTGGCATGAAGGAGGTCGCCGCCTTCCTCGGCCATGTCGGTAGCAAAACGTCCTGTGAGTCCTCCTCCACCACCCGTTGCTAATGTTTCCCTGGCCTTTCAAATTAATCTTTGCTGGCAAGGTATGCTTGGGAGCTTTTAGATGGATTCACTTAGCATCGTATCATGTACCAATAGCACTGTCATCTTACTTTTTAAGGAACTGGTGTCATAACAAAGGCTATGCCTTCAGGTAACTCATTCTATCAGCTTCTGTTGGTTTCTGAGTTTGGTGGGCTGAACATGGATGAGTAAATGAAGTTAAGAGGGCCAATTTACACCATAGAAAGGGATAGTGGTTTCTGTAGTAGTGCGATATTATATCTGCTAGGGAAAATATTGCTACTGTCATTGATCAATATGCGTGAATAAAGAAAATTACAGTTCAGGTTTGCTACCCTATAGATTTTTCGAGGTTTTGGCATGACAAGGCTTCCATTCATGATTTGCACTAATATGATAACTGGGTACCGAGCTATATAAATTTGCTTCCTAGTTGTGAATTGCTTGCAATATTTCCATTTGAACTACCTATTTAAATTCGAGGATAACTTATTCATTAGTTTTTTTTTTATAGAAAAGAGCATTGACTTAAATGGTTAAATTACTTGGATGTTTCATTTTTGAATTCAGAATTCTATTCTCATGTTTTGGCCGTGCAAAAGTTTTCTTGCACTTGATAATGTTGAGAAACAAGAGGTCCTGACAGAAGCAAGTATTGGAGATGGGTTATATCAATAAGTTCAATCTTATTTATCAAGTTAATTTATAAAATATAAGATGTCTTGTTATAATTGTAGGTGGGTATGGAGTGGCCACTGGAGGACCATTGGCATGGGGACTCTGCTACAACAAGGAAATGAGTCCGAGCCAAGACTACTGTGATGACTACTTCAAGTTCACCCATCCCTGTGCTCCTGGAGCTGCATATTATGGTCGAGGTGCTCTGCCTCTCTACTGGTAATGAATTCCACTTAACCCATATTTCTTTTCCTCATTCAGTGTGGGATCATCAATAATTTGTGTGAATGTGGAGCAGCGTATAAGTTCTGTAGCAAATGACACAAAGAAGAATGCCTGGAATTCTTCCTTTTCTGTTCTCTTAAGCAATCAAATCAAAAAGCAAAATCATAGTATTAAGTGCATATATAAATATAGCATATACATGTGTATATGTCTCTATTTCCAGAAACTTGTTCAGTCTGATTTAGAGGATATAAGATGAGCTGGTTTTTTGGCCATTTGAAGTATAGAATCATGGCAAGTTTATTAAAGATACAGAAGTTTACCTTGTGCTAATCTCCTACCAATCACCATCACCTGCATATTGTGGATATGCTAGTAATAACTACTGACAAACTAGTCTGTAGAATCCGTTCTCTCTCTCCTCTCTCTCTTTTTTTGGGGATAAATGTAGAATCTCTTCTCTTGTTTTGGGTACTAATTACAATAAAAACAATCTTCTTCCTTCAATCTTATCTGCTAATAGGAACTACAACTATGGAGAAGCCGGGGAAGCTTTGAAGGTGGACCTATTGAACCACCCCGAATACATTGAACAGAATGCCACCTTGGCCTTTCAGACTGCAATTTGGCGATGGATGACTCCAGTGAAGAAGCACCAGCCTTCAGCCCACGATGTCTTTGTTGGGAACTGGAAGCCTACCAAGAATGACACCTTGGCCAAGCGGGTCCCAGGTTTTGGGACTACCATGAATGTTCTCTATGGAGATGAGGTGTGTGGAAAGGGAGATGATGAGCACATGAGCAACACGGTTTCCCACTACTTGTACTACCTTGACCTTATGGGTGTCGGACGAGAGGAGGCTGGACCCCATGAAGTGCTCAGCTGTGCGGAGCAGGTTCCTTTCAACCAAGCCTCACCGTCTGCCTCTTCTTCTTCTTGAGCTTCTTCTGGCCGATTCACACATATAGCCTTGGGATTGAAATGATATGAAATTGATAATTGTATAGAGCAGGGGAAACAGATTGAACAGAGGATTGTCCCTGCGTGTGAGTCTGGTGGTCTACTGCAAAACAGACAGAATAATGCGCTTGATATACTGCTGCCATTTTGTATTGTATAGATTCTTCAGACGTACAATGTCTTGAACTGCTTTTTTGTTTGTTGGAAAATGAAGATGATATTGATTATGAAACATATCATTTGTCTGCTGTGCTGAGAGTTCGGAAAAAAAAAATTGCATTGGCTTTTTTGTGCTTAATTTGGTTTGTATCTACATGCGAATGGTGCAAGCATAACTATCAAGTTCCCTCAGGAATGCTTTGAGGCGACAACTTTAACTGCTCTATATAGCTCTTAAGGTTGCTTAGCTCTAAATGGGCACTTTAAGGACTTGTTTTGGGGACAGTAATTCAGAAGAGTATAATGTTTTGAAGAAAATGACCCTCCAGGGATAGAAGTTCTATCCACGTAGTGCCATCATGCCAAAGGAATACTGACGTAATCCTGGTGGATCTTTGGGTCATTTGAATGTTTGAGGAAGTTATGGCCTGTCCTAATGAAGGCTCCATGAATATTTCTTTCAATAGCAGGTAATTCAAAAGGCATACTTTCTTTTCATTCAATCCTCAAGATTTTGAATTTAATTGTGTGCATCATAAATGCAATGAATGGGATTTATTATCTCTGTCTTGGAAAATTCAGCAAAACAATCCTTGACATGGAAAATCAATTTCTCTGTCTAGTGGCATGCTTACAAGAAAGGGTTAGTTCAGATCCTATTATGTCCCCCAGTATCTCTTCTAGTTAAACAACATTTATTATAATCAAAATCTGGTTTCTAATCTTTTGGCTTGAAATTCTCTATGCTTGATGAATTTCAAGTTCAATCGAATAGAGCTTTATTGATATATCTTGATTTGAATTGATTTGCAGTTATCTGATATTTCATGAGGTTATGGTAGAGAAGTTGGTACAGAGATGTAACCACATTGTGGACAGTTTAGAAGGAAACGGGAGATTTTGAGGGGGAATAGTTGGAAAGAAACGAGAGCATGACAGAAGATATAGCAGAAACAGAGGTGAAGATGGCAGAGAAGCGAGGAGAAAAGATATGAGAACAGAGCGTGATAAAATGGAGATCTTCATACATCCATCTAACATCATTTTACATCATCATAGCAACTATTTATAGGCTTTGTTATCACCCTTCAGTTCTTCGCAATCATGACTGACGCATGTAAAACACTATATTGTGAGGTCATGACAAGTTCTGCTGTTTTAATTTATAGTATGGAATTGCCTAATTCTATCTGACCAAAGCACTGGAATATCTTCAAGTTATGTTTATGCTACTGTTTCATTATTTATCATGAGATGGATAATAAGAATATCATGAAATTCTGCAGGCAGATGATCGTGTCAAGTTTCTTAGAGCAAAAGCTTGCAGACAGCCGCAGATCGGACCTGGAAGGTAGAGAACTAACATTTGCTTAGCAGAGAAAAGGAGGTTGCACAAGTTTAAATGCAACTACTATACAACTGCATGATGAGGACTGGACAATTAGAGGTGTCCTGTTTCTTACCACACGAAAAGGTGCGCTTTCGATAGGTATGTTGAATCTATCGGTTGGTGTACTCACAATAGTCATGTTGAATCATTCTGCCTTATTATGCTAAACTGTCTTTCTCTGAAGCAGTAGGGAGATGGATCAGATAGACAGATAGGATATTGTGATAAGTTTTCCAATGAACAATGCTTTTGAGATATTGATTAATTAACTAGAGTAGTGGTTGAAAATTTGATGACTGCGGAGCCTCTATCCGGATCATGTCCACTGTATTTGGGGCGGGTCATCGCTGAAGTGGTGGCTTGCCCCCTTGATTGGCAGTTTCGTCAATTGTCTCCAAAGTTCCTCTTGATTTTAGAATCCCCTCCAGTCTTGGCATAGCTTGTTGAATGTTGATTATTTTCTTAGTTTCTTGGTTGAACATGGTGCTTTGACTACGGCAGAATTCATTTCAACTTCCTAGTCACCAATTGAGTCCAAATTTTCTCTGCTTCAGACCAATGGACGGTGCAGATGATGTTGAAAGAGGAGATATACTACACCAATCAGCCATCAGGTAGGGTGAAACTGTTATAGAGATCGGGTTGAGGATAAGGAAGGGGAAGCTACATCAGGTAATACTTGGCAGCTCCATCTTTCTGTCTGCCTGTCCCCATCAATCGTATTGTTTTTGGATAAGAATGTCATATCCAATCACATTCTTCCCATAAATCTCTGGCAACTTGGATGCAGACGCATTCTTCATCTGTGCATTGAAATGTGCCCATGAATGTTTGTGTGTATTGCATCAGATTTGGGGTAGAGGCACCTCTGATGAGCCCTTCATTTTCACACATCCCGAGATTCACCGAGCATTTGGACCTTGTATTTCTGTTCGTGCATGGCTAGAATTGACAAAGTCAAGCGCAACTTGAATGATTTCTCATGCGGGCATCGGATTATTTCCGTTACACTGCTTTTTAAGATGAAACATTTCAGTTGTCCGGGAACTGTATGAATTATGCGTTCCTGAAAGTTACTTTGATTGCATTTTCTGAGTGGAAGCTGAAGCTGTTGACGTTGATTGAGGTGCCCATGCAATGTTATACTCTGTCCTGTTCGTTATTGAAATACCTAACCATGTTCACATCTAATCAGTTCATCGTACAATTTACAGAAGATTACCGAGCCAGACCTGGCGGCTGGCATGGAAGAAATTGTCGACTGCGCTGAATCTGTCGGTGGTTGGACCGGTCTGGGTTGGTCGAGCCGGGTTGGTGCCTCTGAAGGAAAGTTTCGAATTCGAATATAGTGAATCAAGAAAATCTATAATTGGAAGAGCTCTATTCTTAATGGGTCAGGATTTATTTGTCACATGGTATATATCGAAAAATTCTGATCATTCCTTATGGAATTCTATGACAGAAGGACGCAAGTCTGCACTTGGAAGTGCGGTAAAAAACTGGAGTTTTATTTGTAAGAATCGAATTCAATACATCTTCATAATCCCGATCGAGTTTCTGTGTCATCCTGTTCTTCCATTGCAACTCGGAAGCTGCCTTGCTGAAAATTCAATGCTGCTAAAGATTCTTCCCATTCTCATCCAAAATGTTAGTCCAAAATTAATTTTTTTTTAAAAGGAAAAGAAAAGATAAACTTCTGGCAAGGGTGAGGTGGGCCCCCAAGGTCGGCCCAGCTTGGAATTCGGGCCCACTTCGGCCATATCGCCACAAACCATATAGCCGCTCATGGCCACATTCCCTGTCTGTCCCTCCCTCCGAGCTGGCACTACGAATGCATGATTTTCACGTATCTTCATTTTAAGGGGAAACTCTTTTAGTTGGCATTGGCCGCACGGAAGCGCCAAACACGTCCCTTTTTTAAAAAATAAATTAAATTATCCGTAAATGGACGGGAAAATTGTCATGATATTCTAAAATCTTTTACCAATATTTTCGTATAAAAACTTTAAAACGTAACGTTTTGATACAGAGCTTCCTTTTTCTTTTGTTTTTTTTAGTGTAATCGTGACAGTTGGTACAAGTCATCGATCTCTTAATAACAACGTTAACATTTTCTGACTGTCTCGCTTACGGGGTAACCTTTTGTTGACGTGGATTGGTTTATCTATGACGTGGTAGCTTATATTCTCTTCCTTCCCCTTCTTCATAGGACCATCACGGATTGGTCGAGGTAGTCTGACCATCATTCACCTCTCGAGTTCGAGTCATACAAGTATAAAAAAATTTCATGATCGGAAGTGTTATATCCCTCAGTGGGCTAATCTCGTGGGTATATTCTCTAAACACAAGTCGCCTGCAATCTCCCGTAGCTGTGGATCGGGGCTAGATCTGATCTGATACTATTTGAAATACCACAAAGCCATTATTGAAAAGTACTGACTTAAGTGCTCTCGAGATCAGCGAACCTTACGAGCACATTCAAAAATCTTCTACTTGCATGACCGACGTAGGATCTGATTTGGACCTCAATGGCTGAAGTTAGAGCGGTTACCTTGAATTGCAGACCTTATCTTATGTCGGAGGCTGATTGATCGTACGGTCCAATTGTCATCGTGCATGGGATAAAGACATTTTGACTTTTGACTGCTAACTTGTGAAGGCACGTTTAAGTTTTATGCTTACAAACTATCGCCCGATATTTAAAAGTTTAAAACGTTATCGCCTCCGAATTACGGAACATTTTTCAACCCAAAAAATGCATTACCCAAAAAATCTTTTTTAATATAGTTTTTTTTCAGTACTGTATCGATAAAAGTTGAGAAATAATATATTACGTTGTCGTTTGGCCAGAAAAAATTTTGATTTATATAACGAGTATCTAAAAGTTCAGCAGACTCTGACTAATCCAGTTTGAGCCGAATGGGTCCATCAGAACGTAAATCGCTCCTAAGACGAATTCTTCTCATTTATAAGACTCGAATACGAGATTTTACTTAATAAAAACATATATTTTACTACCTCAACCAATCCATTTTCGTACCAGGAGGAGGCGATTTAGCTGCTGACAGAGAGGGAAGAGCTGGAATTGATATACATGAAAGCTGGGGGAGCTCACCCGTCCGATGATGGTGACTCGGATTTTAATGTTTTCGGGGATCGCCGGATCGTTCAGCACTTTAATTAAACAAGTTAATTTCAACGGTGTAAATTAAAGTAAAGAATTCGATCAAGAGCTTTTAATCACGTCTGCCGCGTGCTGGACGGTTGAATTACTGGACCGTAAAAATTTTCCCTCGTTTTTAGTTGCACGGCACGATATCCTCGGTTGCTAATAAGCTAACTGATGGAGTGGCCTGACATTAAACGTGCGGTCCACCGAGTTGATATGATGTGTACAATGTCAATATCCACGTAACTCAGTTGAAAAAGGACTCGACGCAGAAGAAAATCTGGGACGCTTGCTGAGTTGGAACCCTATCCAATTGGAGATTTCTCTCCCGTGAATAAGAATTTTCGGGCTGCATAATTTACCAATAATATTTTAAATCAGACTCGGTGTCCCCACAACAGTGAGAGGGTCTTGTCTGGTTCTTGCCCGTAACCAACACACTACGTGACAGTACTGATGTGGTGTCACGAGCAAATATAATTCAGTTAGTTTTAGGATATTTTTAATAAAATTTAAAAGAGAAAAAACTCTAAAAATAGTCCGTTTTGATTGGCTAATGATACTACATTAATACTGTCACTTAGTGTACCCGTTTCGTCCAAGACTCTCTCCAATAGACAGCTCTAGTGCAAAGTTGCTAAGGAGGCCAGACGTAGGACGGATTCAAAAAATTTATTCAGGGTGAAATTCTACAAAATGATAGGACGGTGAATTAAGAGAGGGTGAAATAGGGTAATTCAATAAATATTGGACAAGATCAAGTGGAATTCGTACAGGATGTCACGGGCTTTTTTTTCCGAGTTTATGGAGTGATCAATCCAGCATCCCGCCTAATTCCATCCCCAACAAAAATCATATCAATATCCTGCTTGGGTCGATCTACATACAGAGAGTTTCGCTCGTTAAATCATCGAATAATAACTCAGTGCACGCACCGAACCGGCGATTGTCTTCTTCTTTCTTTCTTTCTTTCTTTCTTTTGGGTAGCGTGTGTCCTTCTTGTTTCTTTTTCTCGTACGTGAAATCTCCTCGTATCCACTATGATTAAGAAAATCCCATGATTTAACTCGAGTAGATAAAACATATGTGTATATGTATTGTTCATGATACTGTGAGTTCATTTCTTTTTTATGCGTGCAATCCTTAGTGCACCCGGCATACTTGCTTGTACGCGAACCCTTTTTTTTTTCATACATTAAGGCGTATTAGCATATGTTATTAAACATATTACATAATTCTCTGTCCTTATATATATATATATATATATATATACACACGCAGACATTTCTCTATTCATGTCTGGGTCCCAACCATTGAAATGATTCTCTCTGCATGCTGCTGGTACCATAGAATACTAATCAAATCTGTCCAACTAAACTGTCAACTACCATATCTTAAAACATGGCCGCATTTTTCTTTCTTTCTTTCTTTTTGAAGTGATAATATGGCATACATGTATATGCGCACTCACAATTTCTTTTTTATTATTTTTAACGAGCAGTTTATTCTCTCTAAATTCATAACTATTTCATAAATTCGATCAATTTGGATAAATCTACGTGCAAGTATACATGCGGGCCGCAGCGTCAACAGGAGATTTGAATTTCGGACCCGTCCGAGCTTATGTCCTACCTATTTTTTCCTTCAATAGGAGTGAAATGCCCCGGCAAAGACTAAGATATCCTTCACATCACGGTTCGGAGCAAGTTCGATCTGCCCGATAAAACGGTTCGCAACGGACTGTAAAAGGCAAATAGTTCGACCGACTGAGACGTACGGCTTGGAGCGAGCGCCGGCGGGACGGTAAAGAAAACCATCGAAATAAGCCAACAGTTTACTGCCGAGAGAGTCACGTTGAATTCCACAAGGGACAAGGAAAAGCTTCACCCCTATCTCAGATCAGTCGGTCAGAAATTATACGTCACGGGGGCGACTCTCTGTTTTGTTCTGTTTTATCTTGACGGGAACATGTGTTCGTGCAGTAAGTTTTGCTAAATATTCACGTGCGTGCTTGAAAGCTGTCAAATCTGAACTCCTTCCAGCCGGGGGTGAAGACAAAGAACGTATAATCCGTGAGGAAGAAAGTTTGGTGTTGGAGCATTGTCATCTACTCAGAAAAAAGAGTCCCTTAGCTTGATTTTCACTGCCAACAAAGACAAAAAAAAAAAAAAGTTCGGTTGTTACGGTTGAAATTCTGTCCTCTCTTTTTTATCTCTTTCCTTTTATTCGCCGTTAGGTCTATGCATCTTTTTTTTAATAATAAAAAAGATGCATAATGCGATTTAGAAGACACAAACATGGGTATTTTGAAGTGTTGATATATCAAAATTCCAATTTACATCTTTTTGACAGAGAAGAAGGGAATCGAGATAATGATATTGCTCTTAACCTGAAATCAATACGTGAGGATCTTTGCTCACGATTTAACTCCCAAAGGCAAAACAAACATCATATTTTATCACCATCTATAATATCATAGAATACTGCGTCTAAAGATACAACATTTTCAAAAGAAAAAAAAATAAAATAGAGAATCAAATTTAGAGGAAAAAAAAAGGAAGTAAAATAGGGTTTGCTAATTAACCACCTTTAGTATTTAAGATACGCACGCAACACATTAAATTCTGAATTCGGTACTCACCGATAAAATTTCTCACATACCCTTTCTCCTGCCCTTTTAATATAAAAATAAATGTGATCAGTATGAGCTGATTGATCATATCGGTACTTCTTACCACTTAAGATTTTGAATACTAATCTTATGACCGGAAGGAAAAAAATCCCTGATTAGAATGATTTTATTCTTCAGTTCAGCTCGAATTTAAAGAAGTTATATGTGACTCACTGTACCCATGTACATGAAAGTTGTTCTTCACGGTCATTATTTGGAAAAGAAATGGTTCTTTGATCAGTTAACTGCATACATCATATGAATAAAAACAAACATCCAAATAAAACGTCACTAAACAAAACATGTTTATATATTTATTATATTATATTATATTTATATAAAGTTGGCACACAAAGAATTGTGAACTAGAGACAACCAAGACCCACCATCCGGGCTAGCTGGCTAGTGCGGGCACCGTGAGAATCAGCGACGTCTCTCTCCCTTTCTCCCATATCTCATCACCATATATATATATATTATAATATTCCCTATCTTCATTATCATTATATTATTTATTACTCCATTCCTAATTTTATATTTTTTTAAAATAAAAAGTTCTTAAGATCAGAAGGAAAAGGAGAATAAAAAGTACTTGGAAATTCCGCCGATGATAATTTGACACATAATCTCTTGATTACAGATCGAGAGCGGTATGACTGTACTGAACATGTCTTTCCTTCTCTCGTTGGGCTTTAAATATTTGATGCCAAGTACAAACAGGTGTAAGTCTTCTTTCCCTTTCAGTGTCATTTCTTTCCCTAGCTAACTTATGGCTTTTAGGGTTATTTGCTACATATACCTCTCTCTCGAGCCCACTAAATATACAGAAGAAAGCAAGCATCTTGCGGGGCAGAGGTCTCGTATCATTACCGATCTATGAAATTTTATCGATCGATGTAGACCGAAGGCGTCACGCGAGGCGCATTTAATGGTTGTCAAAGGACATGTCTCAACACACATATATTACTGATACCTTTTTATGGATGGTGCAATCCACACGCGATGTATTGTCCAGCCAAGTGATCACGTATAGCTGTTGCAAGCATGTTTGTTGTTTTTTATTACAAGGACGACTCATGCATCCAAAGGAATATCATAAAAAAAAAAAAAGAGTAGAATAACACCAGAAATTAAAAAAAACAATAATTAAACCCAGGGCTTACGAAAATTTTTTGTCCAACGAACATGTTACATGATATCTACTGATACTGATGTGTGCCAATCACCTATTAACATGTGACATATGTTATATGATATGCCCGTTACATGTAAGAGTTTTTCTCTTAGACATAGAGAGCAGTATTGCTGCACAAATCGCCACAAACATGTTTTGTCTATCCTTCTATTTTTCTCATAATCCATTTCACTCACACATTTCCTATCGAATGGCAAAGTTGTTCTTCTCTCAATCTCTCTTTCATCCATCAGTTCTGTTGAGCTTCAAATATCGACGTGGAAACCCTATCAAGAACCGATCGGCAAACACACAACCTCACCCTATAAAATCCCAACACTCCCCCAAGACCAATACCACACTCCAGCAACGTCGATATTTGTCCTCAAAATGCATCGAAATAACAAGAGAGTCACTCTCCTCTCACTACTTCCCCTCATCCTCCTCCTCCTTTCCCTTCATTTACGACAGTGTTATGCCCGGCCGCCGTTTGCTTGCGATCCAAGGAACGGCCTCACGAGGGCCCTGAGGTTCTGCCGGACGAACCTGCCAGTACACGTGAGGGCGAGGGACCTGATTGGACGCCTCACGCTCCAGGAGAAGATCAGGCTGCTCGTGAACAATGCGGCGGCGGTGCCGAGGCTGGGGATCGGCGGCTACGAGTGGTGGTCAGAGGCGCTCCACGGGGTGTCGAACGTGGGGCCGGGGGTGAAGTTCGGTGGGGCCTTCCCCGGAGCAACCAGCTTCCCTCAGGTCATCACCACCGCTGCCTCGTTCAACACTTCCCTGTGGGAAGCGATTGGAAGGGTGAGTTTCCTGCGCCCATAACTCAGTGATGATAATATATTGACCTTCTCTCCATATAATCTTGAAGGGTGTCCAAACTTGTAGTCTTCGAATCTTCAAAGGGTAAAAATGTAAAATGATTTAAATACCGAGCTGCACTAGCTCAAACGTGGAGGTTTAGTGTAATAATATCATTATCAATCTAGGGTGGAGAGGTTCAGGTTTGATTCTCATCGTCGAACTTCTCGTACCAATTAACTGTAAAAAAGGAGTTGTTGCATATTACTGTACAATTGTAGTCACGGACCACTTGCATTGCATATAAAAAATGTGGACTCATGCATAAGAAGGACAAGGATCTGAATCGAACTCTTCAATGGTATGTTTGATTTCCATCCATCATATCACGCATAATTCATACCACATATTCATTTTCTAGGGTACACCGTCCAGCATTCAAAAGATTAACTGGTCGTGACCAATCTAGTTATAGCCCCGCTCGACCCACTCAAAACAAAGCTCTCTCAGTAGTTTATAAATGCCCCTTAGCTAGCTTTTGAGAAAAGGATTTTGGTGCAATGACATATTCTTAATTTTGCATAAAAAAACGAAGTTTAATTTTTACCTTAAAATTTCTGTACCTTTCTAACCCGATGATGACAGCTCCTTTATAACTGAAGAATAAGGCAGGCTGGTGTATTTTCCTCTTACATCGTCATTACGATGATTGACTAGACAATTGTGGAGAGATTGATTGGGAGGCTAATTTGAAGTTGTGGAGAGACAATAAAGTAGGAGTAGTGGGAGTCACATGCTTCCTTTCCCCATAATGGAGGATTAAGAGAGGGACCATAATAAAGCCATCTGCATCCCTAGCAAGCGACTTTTGGCTTATTACGTCCAGCCTGTTGTCCAATAGCTTGCAAGTTGCTCCCTCCCAATCGTCTGCGTTGCCCTTACATCCTGCAGTAAACAGAAACCCACCTGTTCCTTTCACAGACCATTTCGAAATCATCAATTCAATGCAATAGAATCGACCCGTCTGGACCGCGGTCACAGTGGGACCGGTTTCCCACTTAACCAGTTCCGATCGGGTGTTGCTCATTTAATAGGTTGGGTACGAGTGATACTCGTTCGACATGTACTCGGACCTGTTCACATCGAATGTTTATTGATGAATAGAGAAGGAGAAAATAAGGTTGTGTTCGGCTCGAGATGACAGTCTTAGACCTGACAATTTCTTCTTTGTTCGAATCGTAGGTGGTTTCTGATGAGGCGAGGGCCATGTACAATGGAGGGATGGCGGGGTTGACGTACTGGAGCCCGAACGTGAACATTTTCAGGGATCCGCGGTGGGGCCGGGGCCAGGAAACTCCGGGAGAAGACCCGGTTCTGGCAGGGAAGTACGCGGCCAGCTACGTCCGGGGACTTCAGGGGGACGGTGCCGGGAACAGGCTGAAGGTCGCAGCCTGTTGCAAGCACTACACGGCCTACGATCTCGATAATTGGAACGGCGTGGATCGGTACCACTTCAATGCAAGGGTAAGTTACTTACACCTAATTGAATAATGCTCTCTTTCACCGCTATGAATTAGTTGAAATAGTTCGATATTTATTCTTCGTAAGTTAAATATCGGATTCGAGTACTGTAGATGACCAATATTCGTGCGGTGGGACAGTTTTACTCTTGAGTGAACTGACCTTACTCGAACTTGGATTAGTCACGAGTTTGAACTAATTTAAATTTTGATCAAATTAGTTTACTAAAGGATAAAAGATTCATCAATTAAGAATTTCTCTCATTTATAAGATTAATTTAAACCTCAGATTTAATCCAAAGAAAAGTGATGTTGATGATGTTGAGCCGTTTCGACCGATTTATGTTTTATAATACATATACATATACATATATAAAGTTTTCACGGATTTTCAATGCATACATTAATTAATTAATTAACAGCAGTTGGAAAGGACGCATGCCGTTGCGTGCATGGAAAGAGAAAGGTTACTGAACTGAACTGGTATCATTAATTAATTAAATTAAATTATTTTTTTAGTATTATTTTTTTGTTCTTTTAGGATTTATTTTTTCCTTTTAAAATTTATTAAAAATATATAAATCATATTAATTTATGACATCACGTTAATGCTGTAACGTAATATACTCATTATATATATATATATATAAATATAAAAGACTGTCTCGCATGGAAGATTCTCTATGAATTGACAAACAAGTCTATTTAGCGGAAACAGCTGGCAAATACGATAAAGGAATCAAATCGACCGATCACATTCACATCAAACTCTCATCCATCTTCTACCCATCAATGGATGCATCATAATAAATAACTAACTTTTGTGACAGTCGCCCAGTTGTCGAGTTACTCTGTCACAAAGTCCTTTTAAAGTGATATTGGGTTCCGGTGCTGTTAAATTATGAGAAATATAAAAATTACAACAAAGATTTTTAACTGCTAAAAATTTTCTCTGTTTATAGATCGAAATGCAATATTATCGAATTCTATATCTCAATAGTAACACGTGATGTTAGACTTCTTTCCCGGCCCAAATAAAAAGAAAAAAGTGGTTACAGCGAAACGAACTGAAGATCAAGGAATTCCAAACCCTTGTATATCAGAAGAAGTCCGTATACCGACAGCACAATTTTTTATAACTATAAGAAAAAATAGAAAATTAGTATTCTCTTGTGGGAGAGGGACAGAGAGAGTTGGTAGAAAATCATTCACATGATGGGCAGTGAAACCGGTGCATGCCTCTGCGTTCTGTTTCTTTGACAGCACTTGGATCCAGGCCCTCTCGTCTTGTCCCGTCCAAATCGATCCATAGGGTCGGTTGATTTTGAAAATGACGTCTCCTCCGTTGATCTTGTTATGTGTGGCCTGTGATTCCCTTTTTCGTATGGATTCCCTTGATCCTGAATTGAACTATTCTTGATCTCGTCTGACAATAAGGAGAAAAAATCTTCAGTGGAGCGGTCATACCATACTAATGTGATATGTTTATTCAATCATAACTTGACATGTAATCAATAAGTATACAATTATGATTATTAAAACTTAAAAAATCGTAAAAAAAATATGAAAACCTAAATAAATGGCAAGAAAATATATAAATGATAACAAAATATTTAAAAATCTAATAAATGATAAATTTTAATTAGATGGACGTGATATGATCGCTTCATTGAAAACATTTTAAAGAGATTTCTGTATTTTGGACCTAATTGTGGGCTGGATATAGGTGCACATAATATGGTTTATGTATTACACTAATATCTCTTCAATAATCAATTTATATACTATAATAAATAAATAAATAAATAAAAGATAATTTGATAAATGAATGGGGAATACTACATTGTAGAATGATTTGGTATTTTGACAGTCCTCATAGTTGTGCAGGTAAGCAAGCAGGATCTGGAGGATACGTACGACGTACCGTTCAAGACGTGCGTGGTGGAAGGCAGAGTCGCGAGCGTCATGTGCTCGTACAACCAGGTCAACGGGGTCCCATCGTGCGCCGACCCGAACCTCCTCAAGGGCACCATCCGGGGCCAGTGGCGGCTCAATGGGTAAGTCGTAGTGTTCCGGCCAGTGAGCTCTAGCTAGCTACCAGCTCCAATCCCGACCACAGTTTCGCAATGTGATGGTTCGGTGCTGTGTTGATTTACAGGTACATCGTTTCGGATTGCGACTCGGTCGGGGTGCTATATGACAGTCAACACTACACTGCGACCCCGGAGGATGCAGCTGCAGCCACCATCAAAGCAGGTCGGTGATTGCCCCCACTCCGACCACGTATATGCGCATGTTAAGAACTGAATACCACATCGAACGTAAAATCCTAGTTTATAGAAAAAATTGGCTATTTAGGTGCTTAGATGGATAGAAGCTCAACCTCTGATAATCAATTGCCATGTATTTCTTGCAGGCTTGGATTTGGACTGTGGGCCGTTCCTGGCGGTCCACACGGAGGGGGCCATAAGGCTGGGAAAGCTCGCCGAGGCCGACGTGGACATGGCCCTGGCCAACACGATAACCGTGCAGATGAGGCTCGGTATGTTCGACGGAGAACCGTCGGCCCAGCCGTACGGGCACCTGGGCCCACGAGATGTCTGCACACCGGCTCACCAGCAACTGGCCCTTGAGGCGGCCCATCAGGGCATCGTTCTGCTCAAGAACCGCGGTGGCTCTCTCCCACTTTCCACCTCGCGCCACCGCACCGTGGCCGTCATCGGGCCCAACTCCGATGTCACCGTGACCATGATCGGCAACTATGCAGGTAACATCACTTGTATTCACTCTCTACTTTTGCTTCCTAGGTTTTTTCCCACTTCGTTTTGTAATTGTTTTCTTACTCGAGCATTTTAAAGTAATCCTAGGCAGGAGCATCCATGCTTTGGTTCGGCTCAAAAAACTATTTTGAGTCAAACCGATCCAAAATCTAGTTCAATTCAATTTGAGATATCAAGTCCGAACTTCAATCATTTTACCTCAAAATAATCGAATCATACATAATCGGTCTTCACGGATTGGTTAATCGGTTAACCACAATTTAAAGGAATAAATATGGTTTCTGATTCAGGCTTGAAATTAACCTAATTGAACCATTAAAAAACCCATAAATTTTGAATTTTTATTTAATGAATCGTTTTCATTTCATTTATTTATTCATATGAAAAACTGGTTTGGTTTGGTTTGGCTACCGCAGTTAAATGAACGATCTATATCAAATAATTAATCAATCTTTTCTTGACAAAAAATCGAACCATTAGAGAATCGGTTTGAATGACTCGGTTATTTTTTATTTGGTTAGACAGTTCAGTTAGACTTTTTTTTAAAAATTTTTCTATAACATCCCTAATCCTAGAGTAAATTACCTTCTCATGATGCGATTCGATGCCAAATTCATCGTGACATTAGAGAAGTTTCCATTAGACCCAAAAATGAGGCCATAAGTACGTTTCGAGCCTGCCATGCATCTTGTCAGGCAACCGGCTCGGGCGCTCATCGACCCGATCGATAAATAACCATGAGCCGAGGATTGTCACTAACTGCTCCTTCCCAATTCTGCAGGTGTAGCATGCGGGTACACCAGCCCTCTTCAAGGAATCGGGAGGTACACCCGGACCCTCCACCAGCCCGGCTGCTCCAACGTCGCCTGCGCCGCCAACCAGATGTTTGGTGCTGCGGAGGCCGCTGCTCGCCGTGCCGATGCCACCGTTCTAGTGATAGGTCTAGACCAGTCGATCGAGGCCGAATTCAAGGACAGGGACGGGTTACTCTTACCTGGACACCAGCAGGAGCTCGTGTCCCGGGTTGCAATGGCCTCCAGGGGACCCACCATAGTGGTCCTCATGTCCGGTGGTCCGGTCGATTTAACATTCGCTAAGAACGATCCGAGGGTCTCTGCGATCCTCTGGGTCGGATATCCAGGCCAGGCTGGCGGAGCCGCCATTGCTAATGTCCTATTTGGTACGACCAGCCCAGGTACGATAATTGTTCTTCTGCTCCCAATGGATTTTCTAAAGAAAGATAGCATAACTGATTAAGTCATATTCGAACCATACTATCTCAATTAGGGATGGGCATTCCATTCCAGCTTGATCCGTGCACGGGTCTGATCACGTCCATGTCTCTTTTTCAACCTACCCTAGTTCTGACCCGGTTCCCTTTATAATGATCTATTATATAAGTATATATTTTCAAATCAATTCTATTTAATTATGTTATTATGACTATGTGAGTATATATTATATTTAATACAAATATTTATGAATTATTTTTATAAATTTGGTTAAAACGGGATGGGTCGGATCAGACCTGCGGCGTACGGGTCAACAAGCCGTGGTGGGTCATGGGGCGGGGTAGGTCAACGGGCCGAAGGTACAGGATGGGCCCGGATTTGTAAGTACCCGGTCCAGCCTGGCCCGGCCCATCACTCCCCCTAAACCAAATAGAGTGTGTGAGTTTTTCCTAGTATGTCCAGTGACTTATGATTCTTTCCTGGTTCCTATTTCCATTCTCAGGTGGAAAGCTGCCCATGACATGGTACCCGCAGGACTACGTTGCCAAGATACCTATGACAAACATGAACATGCGGGCAGACCCGGCAAGAGGCTACCCGGGCCGAACCTACAGGTTCTACAAGGGCCCTGCCGTGTTTCCTTTCGGCTTCGGCCTGACCTACACAACTTTCACTCACTCGCTAGCCGAAGCCCCGGCACAGGTCTCAGTTCCACTCGGTACATTAAAGAATACGACCTCGATGCAAGGAACTGCCCTGCGCCTCAGTCACATAGACTGCGAAACCCCGCCGCTGCAGATCCATGTAGATGTCAAGAATACCGGCACGGTGGATGGGACCCAGACGCTGCTTGTGTTCTCGGCCCCGCCTGCAGGAGGAGACTGGTCCATGGACAGGCAACTGGTCGGGTTCGAGAAGGTGCACGTGCCTGCTGGGTCCCAGAGGCGGGTCAGGGTCGACATCCACTTGTGCCAGCACATGAGCGTGGTTGACCAGTTCGGCATCCGGAGGGTTCCGATGGGTGAGCATGAGCTTCACATTGGTGATGGTCTCAAGCATTCCATCACACTCCGAGCAAATCTGGAAGAGAGTAGAGTCTAAGATTGGGTAAATAGATTTTACGTAAAAAGGCCATGGCTGCAATCACCAGGAGGCCATATTGTTTGTAAACAACAAAGGCGGAAGCTACAGGACTGCCACGAGCAAGGTGGCATATGTGTGACTCAATTGTACATTAGATCGCGTGTCGGTTCCGAATCCGTTCGACAGCAAAAAAACACAGCAGAGCGGAGGAATGTGTATTGATATGTGAATGGCAATGAAAGATTTTCTCCCATTCGTGCGCTATCCGTACCTAGGCATCTATCTAATGAACTTTGACTAATCAGTCAGAGATAACTCTCTCTAAATTATAGATTTTTTTTCTATTCACAAGAGTCAAACGTGAACTTGATCAAGGGAAGAGGCAACCTGGGGT
Source organism: Lagerstroemia speciosa (assembly GCA_037672795.1). Classification (NCBI taxonomy): domain Eukaryota; kingdom Viridiplantae; phylum Streptophyta; class Magnoliopsida; order Myrtales; family Lythraceae; genus Lagerstroemia; species Lagerstroemia speciosa. The sequence goes on from CM075296.1 coordinate 4,439,760, forward strand.
GGTTATAAGAGTTTTTGGATCCATATGCCATCCAAAAACTCTAGATAATAAGAGATTACGGGTTGGGTATTTTTTCCCCCTTCAAACTCGGACACAACTAATCATGAGACCGACTTCGAGTCCGTAAACAATCAAAATTGGATGCCGCAAAGCTCTGATCTTCATTGCCTGGACCTCGAATTTCTGCACGACTTTGATCGCCTGCTGCCCCGAATCTATTAGGTCACACGGTCTAGCATGTAGAACCTCGGTTTAGCCGGATTCACCAAATTTACTGAATTTAGATCAATGTGACAATTTCTGCCCCATACTTTGATTGGAAAGGAAGAGGATGGAAAGACACAGATCTCCACCTCTCCTACTCCCTCCAATTTCATCTAATCTAAATATAAGTTTAGATAACCTCATCATTCGGCACTTTTTCTACTTAAATAAGGACATGTTCGAGTTTTGTTGGTGAAAAATTCATGATCGTAAGAATTTTAACCGTTATGGACCGATCAAACCCTATCTCGAACTAGCTTGGAATAAAATAGCTTTTCGGATACATCGGGCAACATTTCATTTCTCCCCACTCAAATTCTTCCTGCTTCCTCACATAAAGTGAACTCAATGGCATATCCTTTAATTACACACCTGCCATTGATATGAAATATGGAAAAGCTTCTACCAACAAATAGCAGGGAGCTATTGCAAGACTTCTCACGTAAGCACACGGTCTCCTTCATGAGAAAGTCTTACATGTAACGGTTATACCATATGACAGTACTGATATGATATCACGAGTAAATCAAATCAAACTATTTTTAGAGTTATTTTTTTCATTTTAGGTTTTATTAAAAAATCATAATAATAACTGAATTTTATTGACTCGTGACTTCATATCAGTACTGTTGCGTGGTATACCTGTTATGCACAAGACTCTCTCCTACTTCATTCAGCGAAATAAGGAAACGCTGAATTTGATGTAAAATTGTGACTAGTAACCTAACTTAGTTGGGTTACATGGTTTGACACTTCTATCTCGAAAGTAAGGTCGAAGAAAATTCATAATCAGAGAGAGTTATATCCGTCAATGAATAGATAAAACTCAAATTTAAATTGACTATATCCATTAGATTTCTGATATCCATTGTTGTATATAAAAAAAGGCAATTTATATAATTGCCCAATAAAATTACTTTGATGGTTACCATCTTGTATTATGTTAATGTCTCCATCATGGCTGCCTTTGTCCTTGTGCTGGTTTTGCTCACACCCATGTCTCAGCACTTGTTTATCAGTCAAGTTGCAGAATAAGATCTAGTGATGGAAGAAAAGTCCCCGCTTTCCTCGTATTTAATTTAATATGATTTCTGTCCGACGTCACCTGTGCAAAAGAAATTCCTCGATCCACAATGGAGCAGCTCGAATCGTACCCCGCGTGCCTTGGACCGGTGTGCTTTCGTCTTCACGTTAAATTTAGAAATCCTGCTTTTAGGTTTGATTTTCAACACTCAAAGGGGAAGAAGCGACTCAACATTGCCAGGTGAAGTTGGTGGCTTGCACTCCATCTGCTCTCTCTGTGAGTCTTCTCTCTTTCCCTCCATCCCTTACCAAACAAAGCACGCAGGGATGACTCATTCATCTTTCCATTTTCTACGAACCCACCAAATTTAGCATTGAGTAATAGACAAGACACTAAAACACGGACTGGTTCGGGTGGTTTGGCGCTTCCCCCTTGAAGTTAGGTATCATATTCGAGTTTGTAAATCAAGATACAACGAGTTTTCACTCTTAATATGCTAATATGTATCGGCTATACATCCACTAACTTATAAGAGATTTGACACTACCCAAAATATCAAACCGATAGTTATCAGTATTACCCAAAAGCCTAAGTTGATAATCGATGGTATGGAGGCATTTATATTCTTATGATTTTCTTTACATTTCTCCAACTTTTGAACTAATCTTTTCGTACCCGTCGGAATTTAATGGTTTTCTGTGTGCCAAAAAAAATTGTTGATATACATTGAAAAAAAGGAGTTTTCAAAAGAAAAGCAAAGGTTTTTTTTAAAAAAAATAATGGCGCATGGAGACCTTTCTGTCAAACATTTGACGAAAAATAATATTAAAAAGTTCAGTTGGTCCTTCTAGATTCAACAGGCACGGGAGTTCATCAACTTGCTTCCACCTACATACAACTATATATATATATATATATATATATATATATATGTATAACCAACGTCTATTGAAGTCGTCTCTTCACAATATGGCTTCTGCACTGGCCGAAACCAGACTGTGTTTCTCCGTTGTTGCTGTCCTGTTCGTGTTCGCCTTCTCCTGCGGTTCGGGAAATGCCCAGGGAGGAGTGCCTCAGCTCGGCCAGGGCGGGGGGGTTTACGGGCCAGGGGCTGGAGGGCTCGGGTTCTACGACCCGTCTCAGATAGTTGCCAAGGCATTGCTGTGCTTCAATGACGACTATGTAAGTTGAATCTCATCTGCATCCACCACTAGAGAAGAACTTGTTCTAGGCATTCATCTGTTCAACAACTCTTGTTAGCCGGTTCGAAAAACAATTTGCTGAAGATTGAATTGAACTACGCATTTTATGACGAAGAGAACTACGATCGGAGATTTTTTCGGACTAGGATGTTCTATCCGACCGGGACACAAGCGGAATCTCGAACCATGAGAAGCCATGAGAAGACAATAAAAAAACTTACGGAGATTGTAAAATTTTGATTGGCCACTCATATCCAATAGTTCAAATTTACGACAGATTCTTGTGTGTAATAGGTATCCCACGTGTCAGTGTTAGCGTGATATCACGAACTAATATGATTTAGTTATTTTTAGAATTTTTTAATATAACCTAAAAAGGAAAAAAAATAAACCAAAAAATAGATTGATTTGGTTGGCTCGTGATGCGACATAGGCATTGCCACGTGGTATATCCGTTACATATAAGACTTTCTCTCCAAATTTATAGGTGACGATACCTCAATTTTCTCATATTTCGGGTTTCTATTAACTGTTCTACGCGTGATTTATTCTTCAACACATGTCATCACTTGATAAGACTTCTTGTCATGCGTCCACTCTCAACAATGGATCTCGAGTCAGGGGTTTTTCTTCTATATCTGACGCGAGTTTTTTCTTCTACTCTCAGAATAACAACTGATACGAGTTGGAATTTCTTTTCCGAACTAAAAAAAGCCACAACTTGAGACTTTTTCCTACCTACCGGATCTATAAGAGATAGAATTCATAATGATATCTCAATTCCCTTATATTCCAATTTCAATTATTTAATTGTCCTATGTAAAATATACTCCTCAACAGATATTAGAGAAAGTTCCTTGTGGTCATGTAACTGATTTACTGTTATTAATGTTCCTGCTGTTTAATTGATTCCGAGGTCTCAGATCTACAAGAGCTGTGAAGAGTCCTACCGGCTGGATCAGGGCGGTGACCTCCACATACCGCCCGAATACACCACCGCGTACTGCACCGGTCCGTGCTTGAGAGAGACCAACCTGGTCCTCAATTGCATCGACGAAGTCCTAGCCCACTTCCTGTTCTACAATCGAGCTACCATCAGGGACGTCCGAGACACCATCCATGCAGGCTGCAGCTACGGCCCTGAAAGAGGTAAGCCTTATCAGGGAACAATAACTACCGAAACTGTTGAACGGATTCATCTCCTTTCTTCCTAAGGAACCTCCAAAATAATCGAAAAGTCACAGGTTAACTATCCCCATGTTCAGCTCGTTAATCGACAATTCAATATAAAAGACTAGTATGATCCACTGGCGGGGGATTAATCCACGACCGTACCGTGCTTGGACAACCGATGTCCTCGTGCTATGTTGTTGGTCAAGGTTACATTGGTCACGACGATGTCGGTTACCATCCCGCAGGTCATGGCCGATACCCTTTTCGAGCTCGGCTGTTTTCTCTTCACTTGGCATCCGGTTTTACTTGGTCAAGCCATGGCACCATTATGTGACTACCATTCCATAGGTCACCGCTTGGTGGGCCACCATACCACCGTACGGTTGCAAGCTCGAGAGTGAGTTGGCTCTGATACCGATTGTTATGAACTAAATGGAAGAATTCAAGCTAGAAAGAGTAATCTGTTAGGTATATTCTATTTATACAACCCGATCCACCGGTGTGGGCTAATTCATGACTAAGTGTACTTGAAACATGGCCACCCCGGTGTGGGTAGGTTCGATCATCCTACTAGTAACCGTAATTCAATCCAGTTTGACGGACCGTGAAAATGAATTTGTTTCGGGTAATCGAAGAGCTGTAACTGGTGTTCTCGATTAAACATCTGCAGGTAACTTCGACGTAGCCGAACATATTGCAGCTGAAGAGGCAGGAGCGGGCAGGGTCCCCAGTCAGATTCTCCTCCAGCTTGTCGTGATAGTTGTCGGGGGCTTACTGTTCCTGGGACGTGTTTGAGATGACAACCTTGGAATAGTATGATGTGATATATCATCTTGGCCTTCGTTTTTTTTGCCCCCGCATGGAACAGATATACAATATCAATTTTATGTAATATGTTGAGATTGTTTATTGACTATATTCGCAGAAGCAATACTAACGTAAATGAACCCGATCCACAAGTTTGTTGTAGAGAATTTTATATATTCATATATTTTTTTTTCTTTTCGGTGTACAGGGAAGAACGTAAATTTACAAGGAGTAGAATAAATATGAGGTAAAATGGGTACTGTACTTCTCACAGGTAATATCGAACGTAGGGCCTCCAGGTCACAGGGAGTAGAAGGAATATGAGGTAAAAGGTGTACTGTACGTCCCACAAGTGACATCGAACATATGGCCTTCGGGTCACAGGGCGAGAACAGTACCGACTGTACTAAACTCTCTTTCTCATATTCATCTATATTTAGTTTTATGCACTTGGTCTCAACAATGATAATTAATTTAATTTGTTAATTATAAAATATCTGAAATCGTCATATCTATAACGCCCGGATTTATGTAATATTTATGAATTTGTTGCAAATTAAATTAATATTTGTAGGCTGTATTTGTGTTGAGTGTATTTTTGTCAAATTACTTTTGTGACCCGGAATTCCCATAATGTCATAGCTAAGTTCAATCTTTGAAGGACTTGAGTCGGTGGTAAGGAAAAAGTTGAGTTGATGGTTCAAATCCATTTATAGCTGGTTCGCCCCTTCGAGTTTTCCCTATCCTGCAGGCTTATAAGTGAGCATACGGAATCGTAGGATTAGTGGAGCGACGACCGAATACCTCGACATCCCGTACTACCGTGGTATAATAATGCAAGATAAAAGGACACACATGACTTAAATAAGAAATGTGAATCATTTATCAACTTAAATGAGTATGAAATGTAGGGGGTGTAAATGAGTGGTTCGGTCCGATTTTTTCAAAAATTATCGGATCCCGTTTTTAAGTTAAAAAATTGTATTGAGAACCGTTTAGTGGTCATGAAAACCAACCCACTTTGGAATCAGTTTTTTCAGACCTCGATTTTCAATATAATAATATATTAAATACAAAAATAATAAAATAAAATTCATTATAACAAATGAGGAATACTAATTATGAAATTTTAGCGTATTAAGAAGATAAAAAACATAAATATGAATCAAGATTCGGTTTTAAAATATCAAATATATTATTTTTATTATCAAAATCTAATAATAAAATAATTTATTACATATAATATAAAATTAACATAAATTTCAGTTTAGTTTCGGGTCCTGCCTGGTTTCCCCGTCCGATTTTTCCACCTTAAAAACCGCTTTGAATTTATCCTAGAACCCATATATCTGGTTTTTTTAGTTCGAATTCCATGGGTTTTCGGTTTTTAACTTACACCGCTAATAAAATGTGATGGTACGGAAGATTATAGTTGGACGTCGGGACGGATTCAAAAAATTTATCTAAGGCAACAAAATTTAATGGATGAATAAGATGATGAGTTCAAGGGAAAAATAAGAGAATTAAATAAAAAGCACGGAGCCAAAATTAAGTTTACACAAAATTTTATGAGTTTTTTCGAGTTTAGAAAATCGATCACTCTCAGTTTATCGTATCTCCTCATTTGTCAGTTAGAATAGATTTTAAGTGAGGATAAGTAGGTATCGAAAACAAATCGTAGATCCTATCTCATAATGGCGTATTGAGTATGAATAAATTAAATTATTTTGATTCGTAATAATTATGACAACCGCTCGGATGATTATCACAAATCTGTCATATTTTAGTTAGTGTTTTCTTATGTTACGTGGTAATGTAAGGTTATCTAAGTGAGTTTTTTTAAAAAAAAAATTTAAAAGCCAAAGTGGATATTACTCATCTACCGATACCGAATGAACTTTCATATACATACGTGTAACTCACCATGTCGACATTGCAGCTTCGATATTTATGTCTCTGAACTCGACAAGGTCCTTCGCTAGCAAGTTAAAGCATAATTGGGCGGAAAATATAAATAAAGAAGGAAGAAAAATAATAATAAAATAGCAAAACCAGAAGATCGAGTCGTTGTACCACGAAGAGATCCTCGCCGGAGAAATGGATCCGAGTGGCATCAAGCCGGCAGTACAGCCGCCGGAGAAGATGAGGATCAACGTGAATTCCATCGCTGGAAGGCTCGAGGTCGATAATCGGATTCCTCTCCATCACTACTATCGGATCGCTGATAATCTCCTCAAACAGGCAAGCTATCTCTTTCGTTTCTTTCCCGTCTGCCGTCCCTTCACCTGCGATTTTGACACAAATCTTCTCATATGTTTTCAACCTACTTATGCCACTCGATATGGCTATTGCGTCGTATCATTAGTGTAACCGGGCTGAGAATTTTACGGAGCTGGTGCTTTGGTGCTGGTTTATGCAGTGATAGATTTTGTGAAATTGACTTCGTGGTCATGGGAATGCTTGTTCCTATGGAATTTTGTTAAATTCTTCGCACTTGAGCTACGGGTGTTGAATAGGCAAGTTTGAATCACAGTTCAAGTGATCGATCGGAATTTTACTTGAATCGAATCGACTGCAAGTTCACTGCTTGTCAGAGCTCCATGAGAGCACTCATGAGGGTAATATTATCTGTCAATGCGGTTCCTCCCCTGGGCCTGATACCAAAAGAATTGATTTTACCGGGAATCCTTCTCATAGTAACTAGAGAAACAAATTGCAGTGTCATCGAGAGTATATCTGAAGAGACCCTGTAGAATAATTTAAGCTATCTGGATAGTAGTGACTAGTGAGATGTGCCAGCAGCTGCTTGTTTATCATGTGAGAGATTCCTCAACATGCAATGAGGGTGATAGAAAACTGACTATAATTTTTGTTCTCTGCAAATGCTGTATTCTTGTTATGATGCAGCTAATCAAACAAAGAAAACCTGGAAGCCAGGCTTTTCTGTGTCTAATTTTGAATGTTTCCACTGGAATCTTGGAGGCAATATCTCTTTTCTATTGTTCTGTTTGAAAGATCTATTTTCCCCATACATAAACCAGATATGGATCCAACTCTTCTTCTTTTCCCTTCCAAACCAAAAATATTACAATAATCAATCTATACTGACTAAACTAGAAAAGCTGAACTTCGTAGGGACTTGCTATGTATCCATGTGATACCGAAACTAGAATTGCATCATTAACAACCAATGAAAATGAGAATAGCATCCCAAAGTTGTAACTTCTGCAAACTCTTCTTCATCTCATTATCCTAGGTTATAGTTGCTATACCTGATACCTATAATGAAACCATGAACATGACTTGAAATTCTTTCGGAGATACATGTTTGATTTCTGACAGAAGATGAAATTATGAGCTCCCTCTTTGACTCTGCTGGGGTTGGTGCTCCCCTTGGATTTTATGTTAACAGAAAGTGTCAGCTTACGTCTTTTCTGAATGAATAACAGCAGAAAATGTGCGGGAACTTATATCACCAGGAATTTACTAGCAAAATCTTGGCAATGCATTGATCTACATAAGCATGAGAGAGGTTGCATAAGTAATTCATTTGGCCCGCTGCAGATTGAATTCTATTTATTTGAACACTCATAAGCAAGAGAGCACTCATGGACAATTCACCAGGGTTTCAACTCTGAGGCTCATTTATGTCATTGGCTATTGTATCTTTACAATGTTCCATGCCTTAAATCATGATATGTTGGTCTAGGCAAATGTCTACCAGGAGGAGAGGAATATTGTCGACCTTTATATCATGCTTCTTCGATTTTCAAGGTAAACAGCTTCCGCCTAACTTTGTCTTCATTTTTCCCCGTGCCTGGATGTGTAAGCTTATTGCAAGTTTTCCAGTTTGGTGTCTGAAACTATACCGCTCCATCGAGATTACCCTTCTCTACATCCAAAAGAGAAAACACGTTATAAGAAGGTATGCTTGTGCTTTTCATAAGCATTAACTTTCTGTACAAACTAAGTTGAAAACCTGCTTAAAGTATCTGTTAGCTTTATCTGCAGAAACTATTGAATGTATTAGATGAATTGGAAGCTTTAAAACCAGATTTTCAACAACGAGTGGAAGAACTGAACAGTGGTCATGCTGGACAACAATTGGTTGAACTTGATGGCCAGGATGGAACTGGTTATACACCTAAGACAGCTTTCGTGGATTGGCCCTCTGATGTCGGAAGTTCTTCTTCCAGCGCAGATAAGTGGGTATGGACAAGAAGAAACTGATGCTACTTTAACATATTATTGTTTATAGCAGAGTGAAAAATGCAAAAGTAATGTTAAATAATTATAACTGGCCATTATACCCAGTAAGAAATATATAATATATATATATATATATAATATATATATGTAGCTGGCCCTTAGTCAACTTTCCTAATATTTTTTGTAGAATCTGTAGTTGTTTGCGGTCTCATCTTCTTTGTGTATTTTTTCTCCTTTTTCTGCCTGGGTTGATTTGCGTTTGATTTATCAATGCCCAATCTTACACTGCAGCCTGCTGGCACACCTTCTTCTTCTCTTTGGAGGTATAGGCACAACAATTCTCAGATTGTATCATCAAACCCTGCTCAACTAGGCAAGCAGTTCCAGAAGATGTGAGTGGATCTTTCAGTAATGGGTCCATCGATGTAGCACATCTTTGAAGATATTCTGTTATTTTATGTTCATGATCCTAAAGTTGACAGACAATACAGCTATTCAAAGTGGATATATCTATGCCAGACAAAAGCACGTGAAGTATCCATTGCTCAGTGTATATCTTTCCACTAATTAGCGCTTAGTGGTTATTTAAACTTTTGTACAGAGTGTCGAAAAAGGAAAAAAATGTTAGACTATGCTACCTCACCTTGTCAAATGTAAACTCTGATTTTTCTCAGGAAAGTGAATTTTTTTAAGAGTGATAGTTTCAGCAGACCTAGTAATATGAAAGAAGCAAATTTGTACCTCGCTGGCAATGAATGTATAGTCTGAATGGCATCTTCTAATCAAACTTGTCAATCGAAATGATAAAAATGTCTCTGAGCAAGCATGATGCTTACAGGAGATGGTTGATGTTTCTCTATTTTGGCCCCTTTCATTTCTTGCAGCCACTAACTTCCTTTTTCTAATCTGAATTAAAGCTAATATAAAACTTAATTTGTAAGTGCCATGATCGAGTTCCATGAGGATGGCATGTAATCACCATTGATTTATGCAGTTCTTTGAGTCTTCCAGTTCCAAGGCAGGAAACTTTGTCAAGACACTCAATATTGGGCCCCAATGGTCTTCGAGGGCAGTGGCTAGGACCTAGTGTAGATCTGAAGGTAATCTTTCCTAGGGATATGAAATTACTCCTTTTCTTTTTCATGATTTAAATTATTGATCTGCATTTTTTTGGGAAATCAAACAGGTTCAATATCCAAGCGGTCTTGACTTCACTCCTACAGAAGATTCACAGTAACTACTTGCCTAAACTTCTCTTTTGATCTTTACTTGAATTGTTATTTGGCTTTTTCTATATTTGAAGCATTTAGGCAGAGATTTACTTTCTTTGATTTTTCGTTTTCTAGTGCTAAATAAAACTTTAATTAAGATTGCACTAAGTCGGTGCAAAAAACATATTGAAAAGGCATTGAGACTGTACGGAGAGGTTCATGAACTTGACACGAAAATTAGCATGCTCAACCAATGTACCCTCCACTGTACTCTTCACTATACCAATAGCATACATACCTCATCCACCTAATCCACTATCTTGTTATTCCATTCCACTGAATGCCCTTCTACTATCCTTTGATTTTCTTTGTTTTTGCTTCTCATGATGTGATAGCATCGTTTTTAGCTCTTGTACTGGTGTCATATGCAGCAATAGCCTTGGTCAGCCTGCAGAGTTTGATGCTCTGGCTGTAAAGGATGATGGTCAAGGAGCTGCAAAAACAGCTATGGAGAGTGTCCTATCCTTGGATGATGGGATGTGGTCACGTCCTGTAAAAGATTCTTTTCCTGCACTGCCAAATGAAGCACCGGAAGATCCGTTCAAGTTCGTCAGCATCAGGCAACCTTCTCCACCTCCTGTTCTTGCCCGATTGCAGCAAGGAAGTGCTCCAATACCTCCATCTCAAGTGGCAGATCCGAGACCTGGGCCTGCAAAACCTTCTCAACACACCTCAGATTCCTATCAGCATGTACATGTTGTAGGTTCTTTCTGCTGTGATTATCCTATCTAATCTTGATAGAGCTGTTTTTGAATTTTTTGCAAATTTTAGTATCATGGCATGGGGTATTCATCACAATACTGGCAAATTTATGCTTACTAGCATCACTTCCTAATGGTCTTGCAGCCTGTGAATATGATGGAAGACTTCTTGAGATTAGCTCGTGGAAATACAGCAAAAAATTTGGAAACCTGTGGAGTCCTTGCAGGTTCACTGGTGAGAGAAATTGAGTTTTTAAACAATGTTTCCCATTTTCTTTTGATAATAGCGACATGCTGATGAGATGTTGATTTGTTTTATGCTTGCAATGTATGTACTGTAGAAAAACAGGGTTTTCCACATAACCACACTTATCATTCCAAAGCAAGAGTCAACCTCAGATTCGGTACGTTTATACAATTTTAATCTTAAAAGTCCGGTGATTGCTTGCTTTTTAATTTCATATTTGTTTAGCATTGTTGCACATCACCATTGTCCCACATCAGTCATATACCGTCTATAGCAATTGCCTTCAAATCTAATAATAAATGACTAGAAAAGAGATATTGTAACTAGATCGAAGCGAAGGTGGTGAAAGATCAAACCAGGAAGCTCAGGATAATTTGATACCTAAAATTGCTACTGTTGCTCAAAAGAAATCACATCTTCATCTTCTAGCCTGCAGTAAATGATGTAGATACTGTGAAAATCTGCAGTGAGGTCATGATTATAGACTAGTGACAGAATTCAGTATATACTGTTTTGCTGATAATTTTGGAATTTTCGATCAACTTATAACAGTAGCTTGTTTCTTTTGTATTGATGATCAACTCGTGAGATTAATTTTTTGAATTCATAAATGTCGTAGTAGACTAATTTTTTGCACTTGTTTATATCTTTCTCCAGTGTCAGACATTGAATGAAGAAGAAATTTTTGAAGTTCAAGATAGATTATCGCTCTTCCCTCTCGGATGGATTCATGTAAGTGTTCCAACAGCCTTAACCACAAGTTCGCTGGTATATTACCTAATTAATTTACTGGGGCATCTCACCTTCCTTTCCTCATTTGCGGTCTTCATTCTCTCTCGGGTCTTTTCTCTTTACTTGTATGTCATGCTTCATTATCTGATGACAGACTTATGTGCTTGGCACATTTGATTTATCATCCTCTGAAATCTGAATGATTGGTTTCTCTGGATCTATCTTTCTATGCTTTTGAAGTGAATCTAATTTGCTGACCCACACTATGATTTTCAGACCCACCCATCACAGACCTGCTTCATGTCATCAGTTGATCTGCACACTCATTATTCATATCAGGTAGTGATGCCTTTTTCCATCTTTCATGGGCACGTCATGCTTTATAGAACTTTCTGAAGCATAAAGGGAAAAAAAATATCCCGACATAATGATCATGAATCAGCATTGGCTGCTTTTGTTTTCTAAGTTTTATCCTTTGGTTGATTATATGGCTTCTTGCACAGATCATGTTACCAGAAGCAATTGCTATTGTAATGGCACCGACAGATGCATCCAGGTATAAATACAAAGAAGTTTCTTCGACCAGATAATTAATGACCTGTGAACGCAACTTGACTCACTGTGGCATCTTCTTCTTGCAGCCCCCATGGGATTTTCCATCTCTCTGATCCGAGTGGAGTGAAAGTGATCCGTAATTGTCAAGAACGAGGGTTTCACCCACACGAGGAGCCCTCGGATGGGAACCCAATTTACGAGCACTGCTCCCATGTGTACATGAATTCCAAGTTGAAGTTTGAAATTGTTGATCTCCGGTGATGCTGGAGATCTGTCACCCTCTGACCAGGATCCTTTGAACAGACATGAGAATGATTTATGAGAAATCTTCATTCCTGAGTGAGTGCAAATGTTCTATCTTGTACTTTGACAGCACAAAGAGGAAGTATGTGGCATCCACTCAATTTGGGGGTGTTGCCGCCACTCGATATCGAGCTGCACGCCATGCCCGATCATGTTAATTCCCATTCGAGTGACTTTTGTACATGTATAGAAAACGAAATGCTTTACTTGTGGAATTTGAACGTGGAAGTCATGGCTGATTGCAGGGGAACTGTTGTTTCTCATCAGGCTTTTCTATGTTTGTGAATGGTTGGTTATCTCAAATTATCGGTCTTTTGTATCGACATGTGTGGTCCGCCTGCTGCTCGGCAAGGTCGATTGAGTCAAGTATGTGTTCCTCCATTTTAGTGACAGATCCCTTGAGCTTCCTCACTCCTTTCTTCTGTTAATGGTAGGTTTCTGGTACGCAGTGAGATTTCCTCACATGCCCTGATCCAAGGATAGTGAGATCTGCCTAGAGGGACAGGAAAAGGTTGGGGGAGGCGTTGAGAGGACAACGACGGTGAAGTTCCAAATGAAGGACGATCACTATCCATGAGATTCGGGGTTTGTATGACAATACAAATGGGCAGGGTCTCACTCTACGGCATCGAGTGTTTCTGAATGTCGAATTCGGGTCCAGAGCTGCGCCTTGGCCGCATCTCGAGTCAGTTATTGTTGAGAAGATGCTCTCGGGCTGGTCATAACGTGCAAGAATGTCACAGCCATGGTATTGTCATGGTCTGGGTCAGATCCAAGTCCCCGAGAAATCTTTTAACACCAGCTAAGTTTCAAATTTTAGTGCAGGGCTAAGATGTCTTCGGATAAAATTCAAGCTGAGTATGAAATCTTATCTTTGCTTATTTTTTGTACTGGAGCTTGGGATGTAGTTCGGATTTCTGATCCATTTTACCACAGCTTAAAGGAAACTTGATAAATAACCTTAACAATTCGTGTTGTGAGCTCGGATTATTGACTAATGAGCCAGGGAAAGATCTATCTTCCTTGCTCGTCATGAGCTTCCCATGCCCTAATTCATATATTTTACACCTTTTTCTCGAATTAAAAAAAGTAGCTGAAGGATTACAATGAAACCCCTCCGTGCTCAAATTAGGAGGCTGACGTTCTTCAATCGAATCATTGACCGGAGTGGCATCAATACCTAAACTACGCGGCGCAAAATAGAATAATCGTAAATGTTAGGGGTACAATGGCAATTTCTCCATTTCCTGACTGTCGCGGTACGAAAGCAAAGCAAAACCTAGAAAATGATCGTCTGGTCGAAGAGCTCACTTCGCCTTTAAAACCCTCACTCGAACACACACACGCGGGGAGAGAGGCATCAATTCGCTCGATCGGATCGGCCGTCTGTCCACTAGTAGGTTGCCGAATCGGAGAATCAGGTCATCATGTCGCTGAGGCCAAGCGCGAGGACGGAGGTGCGCCGCAACAGGTACAAGGTTGCTGTCGACGCCGATGAGGGTCGGCGGCGGAGGGAGGACAACATGGTTGAGATCCGCAAGAGCAAGCGCGAGGAGAGCTTGCTGAAGAAGCGGCGGGAGGGCCTCCAGGCCCAGCAGTTCCCTAGCCCGGCTGCTGTGCATGCATCGAACGTGGAGAAGAAGGTATCGATCGGATACAATAGGATAGGTTTATCCTCGGATTTTGTCTGCGGAGTGAAAAGCTCCGGTGAAATCAGGCGTTTCAGTACCTTGAAAATTCACTCTATTGATGTGTAGATGCTTACTGTTAACAAAAGTGAGTTGATAATGGAGTGAGAACGGTTTGAAGCATCTAACATAGCAAGATCAAGATTCGGTTGTAGATGGAGCAGACATGAACCTGATAGACCCGATCCCAACTCCCTTACTAGCCTTGACCTGGCAGATGTCATTTAATTTATTGTCAATCCATACTTCCCTGTATGTTCCTGTAGAGAATATGGGAACCGATGCGGTGGGTTGTTAATATTCTAGGTTTATTTTAGAAGAAAGTTTGGGCATGAAACGTCATTCTGATGTTAGATGAAATAAGGATGGTTCTCTAGCGCTCATGTTTGATTTGTTGTTGTTGGTTCAACTTGCAGCTGGAGAGTCTTCCACAGATGGTTGCAGGTGTTTGGTCAGACAATGCCACTTTGCAACTGGAAGCGACAACACAATTTAGAAAACTGCTCTCAATCGGTATCTAAACAAATTATTTGATGTTTTGCTTACTTTCCAAATCATTTTAATAGTGAGTGCGCCTCTTGAAGTTGAAGATTTGATGACAGTAAAACTAAGGACGGATATGTGTTTAATCATTGGTGTCATTTTTCTTCTAGGTTCTAGCACTCACTAAATGTCTCTGTGAATTTGTAGAGCGCAGTCCTCCCATTGAGGAAGTTATACAGTCTGGTGTTGTTCCTCGCTTTGTCGAGTTTCTCGTAAGGGAAGATTTTCCTCAGCTTCAGGTCTCTGGCAACTTGGCAGCATGCTTCACTAGTTCTTAAGAGCATGTACTTTCATGGTTATATAGCTGACATGCTTAGCACATGATTATGTAGTTTGAAGCAGCATGGGCTCTCACAAACATTGCATCTGGCACATCTGAGAACACTAAAGTTGTAATTGACTCTGGGGCAGTTCCAATATTTGTGAAGCTGCTAAGTTCACCTAGTGATGATGTCCGTGAGCAGGTATGTGTCGGACATTGTGATCATCTTTTGTCTTGGTGCATTTGTCTTCTGATACTGCATGATACGCTAACTACTTATGTGAGATCTCCACTGAAACTTGTAGGCCGTATGGGCATTGGGAAATGTCGCTGGTGACTCACCCAGGTGCCGTGATCTAGTCCTTAGTCATGGGGCCTTGATTCCTTTGCTTGCTCAGTTGAATGAGCATGCAAAGCTCTCGATGTTGAGAAATGCCACATGGACTCTCTCAAACTTCTGCAGAGGAAAACCACAGCCTCCATTCGAACAGGTTTTTATGATATGCTATTTTTAGTATGAGCTTCCTTCTCATGATAGTTTTCTGCCTTATTTAATGGTATTACTTGCGCAGGTGAGGCCAGCACTCCCAGCTCTCGAACGTCTGGTGCATTCAAATGATGAGGAAGTACTGACAGATGCCTGTTGGGCACTTTCATATCTTTCTGATGGTACAAATGATAAAATCCAAGCTGTAATTGAGGCAGGTGTCTGTCCTCGATTGGTTGTGCTCCTTGCGTGAGTGTCTTAATCTATCCATTATTCTGCAGATATTTTGCCTTGTATTACTCTGATGCTAATCGATGTGTTTCTCATCCAGTCATCCTTCTCCTTCTGTTCTCATTCCTGCACTTCGGACGGTTGGAAATATTGTAACTGGAGATGATGTCCAGACCCAGGTAAAATACTTTGATTAGTCATTTTTCTCATTCTAAAAATTTCACCATTTTCTATCTTTTTAATGGTAATGAGGGATGTATCCTTTTGGGTAGTGTATAATTAACAATGGTGCATTGCCAAGTCTGTTGAGCCTGTTGACACATAATCATAAGAAGAGCATCAAGAAAGAAGCATGTTGGACCATCTCAAACATTACTGCAGGAAATAGGGAACAGATACAGGTAAACTGTCAAATTCCTTGGTTATAGCTTCTGAGCTACCTCTTACCACTGCCTGTATCTATGAGATTTTCTTAGCTTAGTTTCTGGATATCCCAATTACGTGATTGGCAATTGAAACCCTTACCATTTGAACTGAATATGCCTCAGAATCGTCCTCCTCTTCTCATGGTACTGGGGTTACATTTCCTGGTATCACCTTTAAGACATGACTAACTGGTGGAAGTGCTGTTGAAACTTTTTATATCTGCTGTTTGTCCATTCTCTTTGATTATAAATTGAGTGTTAGATTTTTTGTCATTGGTTTTAATCTTCTTTTGCTGATGATAGGAGTGTAGGAAGTCTCAACTGTTGAAAGTCTTATTTACAATCTTTAATGTGGTGTAGGCTGTAATAGAAGCTGGTCTGATTGGCCCTCTTGTTAATCTACTTCAAAATGCTGAGTTTGACATAAAGAAGGAAGCTGCATGGGCAATATCGAATGCTACCTCTGGAGGCACTCATGATCAAATAAAGTATGTGTTCCTGCTTGAAATTGTATGGCCTTTGAGCTTCCTCTCTCTATTTTAACCTCTTTCTTTGGCTGATAGGTTTCTGGTGAGCCAAGGGTGCATCAAACCATTGTGTGATCTCCTCATATGCCCCGATCCAAGGATTGTGACCGTCTGCCTTGAGGGACTGGAAAACATCCTGAAGGTCGGGGAGGCAGATAAGGCCAAGGGAAACACTGGGGATGTCAATGTTTATGCCCAAATGATTGATGATGCTGAAGGCCTAGAGAAAATTGAAAACCTGCAGAGTCATGACAACAATGAGATCTATGAAAAAGCAGTAAAGATTCTCGAGACTTATTGGTTGGAGGAAGAGGATGAGACCCTGCCTCCTGGTGACAATGCACAAGGTGGATTCCAGTTTGGAGGAGCCGAGCTTCCAGCTCCGCCGGGTGGGTTCAACTTCAGTTGAAAGGTACGTGGTATCACATTTCTGAAGCTTTAGCCACACACTGCAACTTTGAGGAAAATGAGTGATCAGGTGTTTATCCGCTTATCCCGGGTTAAATCCTGCAAATATTTCCCTCATACTGAGACCTTTGTTATCATGGCCAAGGAACATTTTTTTTGGGGGGTTAAACAAGCAAGGAACATTTAAATGGTTTGAGCTCGTGGTTGATTGAGGTTCAGATTTTACTTATGACAAACATTAGGAAGCACATTGAAAACATCGAGTATTAATTATTGGGTTCTGGTTCTGTTCGCCCATATAGTCAACCATTTTGTTTGTTTCAGGTGAACTGTCTGGACCAGATATATGGCTATTCTCCCATTTAACTAGCTGGTCCAATTTTCTTGTGATGGCTATAGCTTAATGCTCCTCTAGTTGGACGAGATGAATGCCAATCTACCTGTCATTGGGCTCATGAATTTGGGAAGGCATTGCGTTGCATCTTTTATATGAGTAAATGGCTAAAACGGCTGCTTGTGGAACTGCAGGGTTATGAGGATTCAGTGGTGGGAAAAAGTCTTGCTCTGAGAACATCGGTCTGTTTGTTGGTCAAAGTCATGTCCTGGTCAGTTAAAGTCTTAGAGAGTTGCTCAGGGCAGGCCATTTTGCACAAGAAAATTGGAGCCAAGCGGGATGGCCGGGTTACCTGGATATGTCTCAATCTGGGACAGCGAGGTAATTATATATTCAAGTGTCAGAGATGTCCCAGGTCTCTCTTACACAGATATGCTGCTGCAAGGTTTCGAGTCAGGATCGAGTTAGTCTTCTCTATTTGTCTGTGGAGTCCTTTCTATATAATTTGAACTATACCAAGACTTCGACCTTCTTCTATCGCTTTGTCGGGTCACTGTTGTAGTCGATGCTTGATTGTCTTCATTGTTTATTCAACCCTTGTTTTTCTGGGTCGGGTCAAGTACAGTGGCAAAGACCATGTTTATGAGCGATAGTGTGGTATTATCTTCTTCTAATCACTTCTTCCCATGCTACTACATCTTCATTCAATTCTTTGCTTTCCCGAGTGCCTGAAATGCTCGAAGATCTATGTTGGGCTCGTCGGAAAGAGTTATCTTTATTAAGATAAGAATTCAGATTTTTCTCTATTATCAGCTTCTCAGTCTGTTTAAGAGGGATGTCAGAGCCGTGATTTCTGGTGTCTACGTAATAGAGGTGATGAGACGTTGCTCGTTCTCGATATGACCTTTATCAAAACCAGCCGATAGCAATTAATTGGCCTTATGGGTGCGGCCCAGGAGCTTCATTCATCGTCGATATTGTGATTGTTTTTTTGTTTGCACGGCCGGTTTTTAAAAGGCGTATGGGTTTCTCATCACTGTAGTTTTAGCTGGGTCGGCTTACTGGTGAGTAAAATTATTGTAATATTTCACACATGCACTTGAGCTTGGGACTTTTCTTATGCAGATCAATTCGGCGAATCAATTCATGATAGATAGTGATATTTGTTAGGAGTTACCGAGGGCACGAGGAGCTTCCATGGCCCAAAGGTGAACGAGGCAACTCCAGCACCAGATCTGTAACTGAGGTCAACACTTGATCGAAATCACGAAGATTTGTCACCGATCCACATCACCGATCTGGCAGTTGAGTTTCATGTCTGGTTTTTTGAACTGCAGTTGAGTAAGGTATCAAGGACAGACCGAGAAGGGGACCCGTTTGGCCGACATAAATGTCGCTGTAATTATAAAGGTAATGCATCTGCATCGCTGGCAGCTATGCTCTCGCCACACCTCCTCATGGTAAGGTTTTGCCATAAAAAGGTGAAAACTCGCCCAAATCCAATTGTTATTAATAGAAATTTATCCATACTATTGTATACAAATATTTAAAAAGTTTAATATTTTTTTCATTTTTCATATTGGTCCTTAATTTAATTTACATATTTTATAAAAATTCTCTAGATTAAGAGTTAAAAAAGTAACTTTAGTTATTTTCCTCTCATTTCGTATCTACAGTTTAATAACAAAAATCTTTTATTAATTGTTTAAATTCTTAATTCTCACCCCCTATATAGCAGCAAAAATCTGTTACGTTTTTTCGAATGAATGATTGGCAATTGTAAATTTGAAAAATGTAAAATTAATATAGTATACTAATGATAACTAAAAATGTTCTATCTAATACTATAGGTTAATAAACTTTAAATGAATTAAATTATATTATTTATAAATAAATGATAAAATTTCACAGATTTATTTCGATATTTCATATTTAATTATTTTTATATATGCATGGGTTCATGTCTAGTTTTTCTTATTACAAGGGGACTCGTAAGCATCAAGGTATATGGAAAAAAAAAAGAAAAAAAAAGAAGAAGAAGAGAGAAATGGAAGCAGCAGTATATGGATTGAGAATTAAATTCGGAATCCTTTATTTCAAGCAAAGCTACCTGATGTCATCACAACCGTCCGACCCTTTTTCACCTGGCGGTCGGCCCAAGGGGCGGTTTTGTCTCCCCCAACAACCACCACCACCACCACCACCACCACCACCACCACCACCCGTGTCATGATAGAATGGCTCCACCGAGAGAGAGTTCCCCGCAATGACAGTCTGTCAGTGGTCAAGGTTCTCGTTGGCCAGCCACGGTTTGAAGCGATCCGACGGTTGAGATGCGTTTTGATCGTGTCCCGTCTCAACCATCCGATGGCCACAAAACAGTGTCGCCCCCAACACCATCCGATGGTAAAAATGCTCGCTGAAATAAATCTATCATAACCCATTGTTGACATCAAAAATTTTTCGAAAAGTCGGATAGGTTCAATCTGCATTCATTCAATCCTCCTAAGATATTCATTTTCACAGGGGCTTCCGAACGCATCTCATGAGCTAAGCTGGACCGACCCCTGCCGATGAGTAACCCCCCGCAATTGATAGGGAGGATACCGTAATGCTATGAATAACCAGAATTAAACACTGGTAATGTTACCAAATTCTTATCCATGACTTGGACTGTCTCATCCCAATTCATTTCTAGTCTAAAAGTTTAAACTGATCGATTGACAGTGATGTATAACTCTATAATGCTCCTGCTCTTCTTTTTTTTTTTTTTAATATAAAATTATATTCTGAATAATAATTTTTTTTCAAAAAAAAACCCATCCAACATAATGTGGATTGCCACGGGGTGGCCTTTTTTTTTTTTTTTTTTTCCATTTTTCTCTCCTTATCATTGTCATGGGGGGCTAGGGTTTGCTGTTGTTGACTTTGATGAATCTCAATAAATCTAATGCCCCATCAGGAAATTGATCAGCCCATCTGCCCAGTCAACAAGTTATCCTGTCGGGAGGAAAAATAATTTACTGATTGATATGATTGAGTTGATGTGATTCAGTATCTTTTTTAATTTTTAAATATGATTTTAAATTTAAATTTTATGAATAAAGAAAATAAATTCCATATTTATGGAGGACTCCCTGAGATCTAAGTCAAGATTTGATTTGATGAGATTTATTGCACTTCTAAATATCATTAAATTCAGGAAAATGTCTCTGGTACATTGAATATTGAAGTGACAATGTTGATGTGTTTATGTTTGCCTAATTAAAATTTGATATGAAATTAATATTTAGATATTTATTATTGAAAAGATAAAAATTTCCAATTGGATGAAAAAATTTATGCTCCAGAAATTATTAAATTATTTAATGAAATTAAAAAGAGGTCAAAAAATTAATCTCAAAATATATTAAAATCTCTTCACCGAACCAACCAACCAGCTGCTTCCCTTCGAAATCCAAACGTCCACTTCGGCCCCCGCCTTCTTCCGTTCTCTGTTTCACTCTCTATCCCAAACCTTCCCTACCTTCCCAACCGCCTCGGCCTTCCCCTTCTTCAACTGCAAGCATCATAGATGAGATCGGAAGCGTCATCCCCCGACGACGGCGAGACCAACCCGACGAGCTCCGCCTTCTGCTGGTGGCGGTCCCTCGAGGAGTTCACCTCCGGGAAATGGACCAACCGGGGATTATCGCCCGACGTCGGCTCCCTCTCGGCCCTCACTCCGAGGTTGAGGGTCCTCCGCGAGATGGAGAGGTTGGCCCTTGTGGCGCCCGAGGGGCTCGACGAGACGAGGCACAGGCTCATGTCTTACGGAGCCGGGGACCTGTGGGTGCCCACCGGAGGGATGAGGAAGGAGGAGATAGTGATCCCGCCCGTCGTTACGGTTCTCCTGGTGGGGCTCGCCGGAGCCGGGAAGAGCTCCCTCGTGAACTCCATGTACAGCGTGCTCGGCCGTTCCGGCCTCATCCCCTTCGCTCATACTTCCAGTAAGACACTGAAATTTCCAGTTGGCATCTTTTGCAAAATTCCTGACTTTTTGGATCCGTCCTGTTGCAGATGGATCGTCGAGACCGACAACGATGTTCTTGGAGGAGCACAACGTGCTCCGATCCACCCGGAGCGGGTTCTGCATATATGACACCCGAGGATTGGACGTAAACAGGGTGACGGAGGGACTGGAAGAGGTCGGGGAGTGGATGAGTTGCGGGGTCCGGCATTACCAACCATGCCTGAGACCGGGAGGCGGGGCGGTGCTTGCAATGGGAGGGAGCGTGCCTCCGCTGTCGTCGGCCCGATTCAGTACGAGACAGGTCAATTGTGTTTTGGTGGTAGCCGACGTCTCAGAGATCTACGGCGCTCTCAAAGCCGGTGACTCGAGGCCTTTAGAGGCCACGGCGGAGCTCTTCCACTGCCCCGCCATCAGAAAATCCAGTAAGACCTCTTCCGGTGCTTCTTCAATCCACACAACAGCCCGCCACTCTCAAGTTAAAAATCACATCTTGACTGGGTCAAATCACATCTCAATTGGGTTTACGTGTAAATTTAAATTTGTAAAAAAAAATTTCTTAT
Organism: Lagerstroemia speciosa; assembly: GCA_037672795.1. Lineage (NCBI taxonomy): Eukaryota > Viridiplantae > Streptophyta > Magnoliopsida > Myrtales > Lythraceae > Lagerstroemia > Lagerstroemia speciosa. Next base: position 4,461,725 of record CM075296.1, read on the forward strand.
GTGATGGAATCAAAACTTATAATTAATACTACCAAGAAAGTCGAGTGCTTCACATAAGTGGAAGTGTATCCGAGTCTATTCTGAAAGTTATAGAATTTGGATTTGGATCTGGTTTTTTCCAGTCTTACACGGTACCGCTTGAGAAAATGTCGGAGGATTCAATTCATAATGTCTAGCACGGTACTACAAGCCCTCGGATGTATATAATGTCCGAGGTTTTTATTAATATCAAATTTCATCATCAATTATTTCTTGTTTGCATATTAGTCTCATACTTTACAAGATGCCGTTAAAGCGGATTATTAGACACAAGTAAATAGATCACTTAATTGGGACAGTTAATCGAATAGAGTGTGCACTCGGTCGATTCTTATGTTGTTGGACCTTATTACTCCAATTAATTCTGGCTTGAAATTGATGCGGGTTTTATTGATAACGTTGCAGATGAGAACCCTCTGGTAATATTGACCCACGGAGACCTGCTATCACCGGAGGACCGAGTCGAGGCAAGAATCAAGATCTGCGACCACCTGGGCATATCTGAGACCACCGGGGCGTACGACGTAGCGTGCTTGACGGCAAACGGGATTCTTCCAGAGGAGTCGGACCCCGTCACTGCATTTGCCCTGACCGAGGCAATCTATCGAGCCCTGATCCAGTCGGACCGGACTTACCTGCCGAGGATGAAGCCCGTGGACTGGGTGCTGCAGTTCCTGTCATTGGTCATGTGCTCCGTTGCTTCCTTCTTCGCCCTGCTAGCTCATATCTTCTCGAAGCTGGGGCGCAAAAGCAAGCTGAAGATTTGAAGGCAGTCGAGGGATTCGACTTTTCCTGTTTCTTTGTTGTGGTGGTAATTTCGACTGTTGCCTCTCTGTCTTGTCTCAAGCACTTGTAGCTAACAGTGAGCATTGATTTGCCCAGCAACTCGAGTTGAAGGAAAAAGGAAAGGGAAACAAAAATGCTGAGATGTTTCTTGTGCTTGTTTGTATTGGTACATGTACATCAGTTTGACCTGTAATGATATTCTTTGATATGTTTGCATTCTGATCATTCACTTATCTTCTTAAGTTCCCAAAATGCCTTGAACGCTGCTATTTTTCTGGTACACCATGTTATATTCAGAGCTTGTTGGGCCCGACTGATCCAAGTTTGAGCCGGGTACACCATGCCTTGATACAAATGGGCTACAATCACGGCCCATTATCCCTTAATGCTGGGCCTTGAAGCCCATTTCGAGTGGCCCCGGCGTTACAGACTCCGAGGAGACGGTCAGAGACGCAGCGGACATTTTAGCCGGACCCTTGCTGACAACCGAATCCCCCCTCAGCCTTCTCGAGCCACCCCCAATCCATTTAAAAACCTAAATCATGGAATAGTAGTATTTAATTTCACTATAAATTTAAATTTACTCATTAACCTAATTGATATGAGATTTAATCTTCGACATATTTGTGCAGGCCGGAGGGTCTCGGGTGAATTTAGCTCCTGCACAGAGCTCCCGGCGCACTGCTGCAGATGATAGTGGGTTGAACGTACGACATCAAAGGGATCCACGCAATATTGTGGAGGGGGATATAATCGTAAATGCGACATCCGAGATTGACAGGAGCAGCCCTTCTCGTTTCGAGATGGTTAGGTAAGAAGGTCGTGTGTTTCTATGAAACTAAAATAAGATCGTTTTCTCTCCTCGTGGAGCCCAGAAATTAATCATAAAGCTGATTGTTACCATGAAATCCACAGGAATCAATTCACAACTGTCATAAAACAATACCTTCAAGTCATTTTTCTTCCACTGAAACTCAAGCTTGGAATCATCCAAATCATTAGACGGTATGACGGTAAGTTTTGAATTATTCGATCACATCATTTCTATTAATTTCTAAATCTCATTTATTTATTTTCCTTAGACTTATTTTTTTTTGTTTTTATTTATTTGGTTGTAAGTATTTCGAGTGACTGACAGGTAGTGATAAACAAGGGAACAGACTTCGAAATTACAGCTTTCATTTTGACTGCGGCTGGGTCAAACGTTAGTCGAGTGGATTAAAAAAAAAAAAGGGGGACAAGACAAAGGGACAATGCCAGAGAGTAAAATGCCCATCTCATCCCCTCTACCCAACCATAAATGTCCCTTTTTAACAAGAAAGTAAAAGTTCCGAAGAAAATAGGGTAAATAAAATAAAAAAAAAAGAAAAATGATTCTGTCATTTCCTTCGGTCAAACGAAAATCGAAATGTGATTTCAAAGCTTCGACTCAGTGTGTGGAAATCGCTGCATAAAACCGTTTTCTTATATGTAACTTTGCTGACAATCGAATTGTTAAAAGGTATTTTATAATTATTTTAAAAAATTAAAAATTTGATAGCGAGATCGCATCGATCAATTAGGATAGTTCATATCTCTAAGATTTTTTGATATCAGATTCAATATTGTTTATGATATCTAGGATTATATGTTCCGAATTTTATTTAATTTTCCGTGCCTATAAATCGGTTGTTCGTTTTATGCAATTCAATAAATCCAATTATTTGATAAAAGGCGAATAATTTACGATCGATTATGTTTATTTCTTTCAATATCTTTAGCCCCTCATCTCTCATGAATTATAAAAAATTTGCCACAGACAAAAAGAAATAACTTGAGCTTTCCAACCGTCATATTAATGTCCGTGGAGATTTGATAACGTATTTCATTATTTATCAATTTAAATTTTTAAATTGGATGAATGCAAATTTATTTTTATAAATCAAGTGAAAATTTGATTGTTTTATTGATGAATAGGAAAACAACAGATGCATTCCCACTGCCCCCGACACGAAAGATGGACAGGGACCGGAGAGTGAGGGACCAAAAGGGGGGGAAAGGGAGAGGAAAATGTTTTGGACCAAAAAAATGGAAACAATTAATTAGTTAATTAATCAACAAATCCAAACAAATAAAAATATTTTATTTGACAAAAAAAAAAGTGGTCCTCCCCTCCTCGTCTGATCACGTAAGGCCATGGCCATGGCATACGAAAAGGGGGACCCTAACGAGCTTTCACTTTCGTACACCATCTCATAAAATCTGTCATATTTTGTCTCATCACAATTTTACTCTTTTTATTTCGAAAAATTAATAAAGTTAACTTTACTCTCAATTTAAAATTAAAAAATATGAAATTCTATTATTATTAATAGTATTCTTTGCATCATTTATCTTTTTACCTCAAATTTTTCTATTTTCATACTCTTTTGTAACAAGAAAAAAAGAGAGTTTTATTCTTAAAAAGAGTCAAATTGCTCCAACATGCGATGTCCACCACACAATAGTGAGCCACGATGTGTAGCTATCAGCTCCTCAAGATCCAATCCTGGTCCTCCCCGCAACATTAGCCATGGCCAGGCGACCTTTTTTGCTTTATATGGGCCATTTCCTTTAGAAATGACCTAAAACCCTAATATTAATTCAACAAATGATCATTGATGGTTAATGAGTGAGAGAGAGATAGAGAGATGAAGCTTCTTAATTCAGCGATGATTATCGATGGTTGATGAGTGATAGAGAGAGAGAGAGAGAGATGAAGCTTAGATGTTTAGGTGTGGCTTAGAGGAAGCATACTTGGGTGATCGAGTGCCACCCAGCTCTCTTTTATCAAGTTGTGATCTTTGATCCTTTTTTCTCTTTTCTTTCCATGTCTTTTGGTCTTTTTGTTTAAAAGGGTCGAGGACCCAGAGTAAGACACGATGATGGGTTCATTCGGGTAAAAACTCACCCGGTTACGCATGGTTCCTTGGGTTGATTCGAGACCCGTAAGCTGGTTGAGAGGCTCCAAAGATGAACCATGCTAAATTAAGATTAGGGCTGGTTGGTTAACCCAAAGAATCGGTTGAGATTTTGTGATCCGTGTCTTGTAAATTATATAAAATTCGTAATTAAAAAGGGTTTTATTACTCAATAAGCTCAATTATTCGGCAGTATCACCTCAAAAAACAACTACTCTCTACCTTTTTTATTTTTCTTTTTTTAATATCGATAGTATCCAGCAATATAACAACCAACTAATTCACCGGACGGAATATTATATAGCATGAGATCTACCATTAATTTCCAATACCGATCACTGAAAGAGTTGAATCCTAACCCGATCCACTGCATTTTATTTTTCCTTTTGATGTTGGAAGAAATATTGATAAAAAAATCCAACTGAATGGCGCCCTTTTGTCCCATCTGAGGCAACAAAAACCAAATTTTCGGGGAAACCTTTTGGCGGGGGCGGCTGCAGCAACCAAATCCCGATCGATGTCCTGTTCCCCTCACTACAGGGGCATTTCTGTAAATAAGTCAACCGCTCGTGCTAGGGTTTCGCGTCCCCCCACGCCCCAGTTCATAAAGTGTCGCCCTTTCAAGATCTGTTTGCGGCAGATCTCTCTCTCTCTCTCTCTCGTCGGTTCGATTCCCCTGCCTGCCTCTGTCTGCGTCCCCGTCTCTCTCTGCTTTGCTAGTTCTCTCTCCCACTGAATGCCAGTTCCGCTTTAGGTTTTCTTGGATCATCATTGCCCGCCTCAGTTCAAACCGATAGACCAGAGTCGCTTTCCCTCTCTTATCTTCTTCCCTTGGCGCTTCAATCCTATTCTAGGCTTCCCGCTTCGCGATCTGGTCCTCCCGTTGCTAAGCACGTCTTCTTCCACACTCCATCGGCTTTACTCTGTTCTGCTCGGCTTCTACTTCACTGCACCTTCCTGTGTTTGATCCTATACGTGTCTCCCCGGTAGTTGCTTTCTCCGTTCGGGTTATAGTGATCCGGGTCACTGTTTCTTTCCTATTCTCCATTCATCCCAGGAACGGATCGAGAACTCTTTTCTCCCACCTGGGTCACTTTCAGATCTTCGAGATCATCCACAGAAATGTATGATCCGAGCGACAAAGTGAGTGATCATGATCCCTTAGGCTCGATCTTCATGCTGACATAATGTGATCTGATAACTGATTGTGATCCCGTTACAAGCGTCAGTTGTAGGCTAGGATCAGTTCATCTCTTGCTTGTCCTTGTGTCTCATTTCCGATGATTACGACTGCGAAATGATCGAGTTTGATATCTTATTGAACAGGGGTCAGAGTCCTTAAGCGGGATCTACTCGGAGGAAAGCCAAGCAACAGAGCTGAAGAAGACTTGCGCCGATTGTGGAACCACCAAGACCCCACTCTGGCGGGGCGGCCCGGCTGGCCCCAAGGTAAGTGAACCGATCCTCTTTTCCCCGTAATGTTTCCCGTCCCTGCCTATCAGTACGAGAGTCTCATCAAGCAGCCGAGCCAGATCACTTAACCGATGCGATCTCTGCGTGGGTTTTGTAATTGCAGTCACTGTGCAATGCTTGCGGGATCAGGAGCAGGAAGAAGAGGCGGGCAATACTGGGAGTAGCGGTGGAGAAGAAGCCCAAGAAGAGCAGTAGCAGCAGCCAACCTACCAAGCTGGGAGATTCACTGAAGCAGAGGCTGCTGGCTCTGGGAAGAGAAGTGATGGTGCAGAAGAGGTCGAGCGTGGAGAGGCAGAGGAAACAGCTGGGAGAGGTGGAGCAGGCGGCTGTCCTATTGATGGCCCTCTCTTACGGTTCCGTCTACGCCTAAAAGGTTCCGACCGGAATTCCTCGTTAGGGCTTTTACCTAGGAATAACGGAAGCCGTCGGTCGTTTTTTGCAGTGACGGAGTTGTTCGCCGTCGCTCACGGGAGAGTCTTGACTAACACTCTGTATCTCGTCGGGGGAGGGATTAATTATTAGTATAATTATCGATTAATATATGATGTTTTGGTGGGGGGGGGCGCTAACGTAATTATGTCCAAGTTTTGTCCCATTTGGTCTTTTCAACGTGGTGGGCAACGTATTCTTTTGTCTGAATAAAGTTCGGGGATAATATATTAGTTTCCCTTCAATTTAAATTTGTGTGAATTTATTACAATAATATTAATAATATTTAAACCACGAATTGTATTATTTAATTAAAAAGTTTATTATAATATAAAATTGCTGAAATTATATTTGAAATGTAATGAATTATAGAAAGATAAACCAGCCATTATACGGTAACGGGCTTTTGAAATGATTGCAAACTCGGCCCATCAAAGGCAATTTGAGGAAGCCAAGAGCCCATCTATATGGTCGACAAGGTAATTTACAAAAACTGTGTCGTGACAGTTTTTAGGCCATAAGACTCATCAATAAGATTCGGCTGAACTTGATGGTGAAAGTACTGTCACATGGTATAATGTCTTTATGACAGCATTTCTTATTATCCAACATCTTTCTAACCATGTCAACCACTGATTTCTGACTGGAAATTGATCTGTGATCCTATCTTATTATGTCATGTGTGAGAAGTACTGAATGCGATTCAAACTTTATTTTTATTGGGTAAAAAAAGATGAACTATAGTAGTGACAATTCAGTCACTCCCACCAGGTAATATTCGATTTTTCGAGTTCAGTCCACTTAAACAGATGGATAAAGTAGCAGTTTAGTAAAACCAACAACCCACTTTTGAGATACTCATCCCATCTTCCTTTCCAAATTGTCCTTCACGAAAATTTTCTACTGTCCAATAATTAGATCATTCGACAGCGGAATGACACATAATTAATAAAAAAAAATCAAGTGCTATTTTTCTGACGTATCCAACTATCCAGTTACGAGGATGTAGAATTAATTACCAACTTAGGTTGGTCTAGTAATTTCCTTATTAGATTTTCAAATGAGTGGTTTTTTAGGGATTCCAACTTAATCGTAAATCAATTTCAAGGTACTTTTCAATTAATCAGGAAATGCCGAGTAGTGCAAATAAAAAAAAAGTTGAAGTAGAATTAATTACCTGTCCTTCGTGTGCGGCTAAGGACCTGTGTTTTTCATTTGTTACATGAAGAGAACACGTGAAACGCCAGCTCATAGGTGGCTGGGGACTGGCGTAGCTCGTCGTTCCACACAGGGTAGCCCTTCCCAAATTTTAATTTCCATCTTCCTCTTCTCCGCTGTTTCCTTTTTTTTTTTTTATTTTTTTTTTCTAGAGTAAAATTCTCGATTATTCATTATCCCCTAAATAATGAATGGAAAGAAGTGTGACGCTTTTCGTTTTCGAAAATTCAATAATCGTTTCATTTTCCACGTTGAAAAAATGCTTGTTGCTCTTTTTCACGTGTTGTCACCTTATAGAGGGACATCTACACTTTCCGATCAGTAATAATGTTAACTTTTGTTTGTAATAACTTATAAGAATATGCTCGTATAATTCAAAGGTTCAAATTAACAAGTAATGATCAAGTTTCTTAATTATCTCAGAATTTTTTCATATTTATTCTTAATGTGGATTTAGCTTCGTTAATATTAATTTTATGGGCAACATAGGCGCGAATATAACATGCTAACAACAATAATGCAAAATCTTGAATGACGCATGAAAAGATGCATAGCATGAGTTGTATACAGTGCAAGACGATTTGTTTGGTCGGTAATTTATTCAATTCTAATACCATGTTAAATGTCATAGTTACTTTATTAGAAATTGAGCACATATCTAAAAAAATCTAGGGAAAAATACACTTTTGATCCTCAACCTTTCACGTTTTTACCATTTTAGTCATAATCTTTATTTTTTGTCATTCACGTCCCCAACCTTTTAAATTTTTACCACTTTAGTCTTACCGTTACTTTTTCCATCCAAGAAAGCATATTCCAGAAAAAGTATTTTTTGAAAAAGGCATATTCAGTCTCCGATTAAGGAAATATTGATTAATAACATGTGTATTTTCTAAAATTAGAACTCACTTTTATCATAACGAGTCACGATTTTGTAATGATAATAACCATCAATCAATTTTTAATCAGGAATGTACCTCAATTTTGAAAGGAATGTGCTCACTTGTAAAACTCTACAGATAGTTTTCACTTTCGTTTGCTTGTTTTTCTTTTTTATTTATTTTTAAAAAATATTTTTTGTTCAAAAATAATTATTGGATGAAATATTCTTTTTTAGATGGAATATATTTTTTTGGATGGAAAAAGTAACGGTAAGACTAAAGTAATAAAAACTCAAAATGTTGATGTGAATGACAAAAAATAAAGGTTTATGACCAAAATAGTAAAACACGAAAAGTTGAGGACCGAAAGTGTCATTTACTCAATCTAAACTGATATATAAAGTTGTACTCATGTCACTTATATTCTTAAAATTTTATTTATATTTTTGCCACGTACGTTGATCTTTCTTAATAATAACACAGAGCTTATCTCTTATAAATCTATTGCAATTTTTAACATAATGTCGGGTGAAATAAAGCCCTTTAACGTTATGATTTTTAGCCAGTGTCTAGTTCAAGCTGGAATGATCGGTCCACCGCGGAGTAAAAGTTTTCCTAAAGTGACAATTTTCAATTTACAAGACTTGAATCCGAGATTTTATCTAAGGAAAAGAAGCGTCCTACCACCTCAATCAGTGGTATCAGGGCGCCCCTTCCTATTAAGTAAGGTCTCGAATTCAAATATTATAAATGAAAAAATTTACATCGAAACAGTTTCACTGGCTAATGAGCTTTTTAGGCTCAAACTGAATCAGTTAGCGGTAAGTAAACTTCAGGATATCAACCGTGCGGAACTGAAAAATTAAAACCAGTCTAACTGACACTTCGATGCATAAAAACTACATAATAGGACAGAAAAAGGATCTTACGGGAATCCTTCTTACGCGGAATGGACCAATTAGCTTGTGCCGTCTACCTACACTACGATCATAATCTTATCCATGTTGGACAGAGCAATAATTGATCCGAAAAATATTCTATTAATTTATTTTTTTCTAGTGAAATAATCGATGTTATCTTGAATTTGATTGAGCTTTAAATCAGTTCATAACATAATTCATAGTGCAGTTTGACTTGCGCTCCCAGCTGTCCAAACAATTTAATGTCATGCATTATCAATTCTTTTAAATTATGAAATTTTTTTATTTAATTACACTTTAAAAGACTCTCGGATATGTTTCATTAGTATAACCTTTCTTTTTTTCAAATTAATGAAATAATGTTTCCTCGCTTGTTATAATTGCATTATTTTATATTATTAAAATATATTAAAAAATTGCTAATTTTTCCTCTGTAATATTGTAATTTATTCTAACCCGTTCCATTTTTGGTAATAAACCCAACATTAAAAAATCCCACCGTAAATATAACATATTATCTAATCTTCCAGCTCACATCTCTATTCTCGTAGTTCGTTGAAACACTACATCTCTGAATGGAAAAATACGGGAAAATAGAAAAATAAAAAAGTGATTAAATCCACGAGAAGGATATAACAGTCCATATTGAAATCCACGAGAGCAGCTACGGCTTGCTTTCGTAGAGTTTAAACAACAAACCGTAGATAAAATCTGTCTACGTGAATTTGAATTGGATTTGCTAAAAAGTTAATTTAGTGTAAACTAAATTTCTTTAAAAGAAAAAAAATTGTAAGTGCACTTGTACGATCTAAATAAAGGTAGTCAGTCACAAATTGTCAATAAAATGACGGATCAGATGGCTCTGGAAATTAAAAGACGAGAGTGGAAAGTGATTCACTTCGCTTTCTTGGCTCCTACTTCCTTCTCTTGCATGTTCGGTCGTTTGTGGAAATTCCCGAAATGACCTCCTGCATACGTCCTGCTCCGTTCCTTGATCAACCTCCAGATCTGAGTTGCCGTTGCTCTTCGAATCTGCCGACACCGCTACGCTGTTATTCCATGGTGCCCGATCCCACCCCCCCCTCTCGGATTCTCCTAAAATAGAAAGCTTACAAGCAGAGCGATGGAAGAAGCTGCGAGGGAGTGAACCATCAAGTGGCCGGAGCTGTCCACCGTGGCAGAGGGAGGGTTATAGTAGTAAAATGGGAAGTAAGGCACGATCGGATTCGGCGGCGGCGGGGCCGGGTAGTTCACGTAATTGGGTGGCGGGAAGTACGCTCCGCCTCCACCTCCGCCGCCGCTGTATGGAGGTGGTGGCGAGGGGTAAGTATAGGTGGGCACGGAGGGAGGAGGCGGGTAGTTGTAGTAGGAACCGCCGCCGGAGCTCGGCGGGGATGGCGGTGGAGGGCAGTTGGAGGTCGCGGCAGGCGGAGGCGGCGGAGGTGGTGAGAGGACTTGGCCGCATGGGTTATCGCAGGCGGAGCACATTGTGCATTCAGTCTGGTACTTCGATGTTGTTAAGGCTGCCCTTGGTGGAGTGGTGGACATGGTGGGATTGGGAATAAGGGTCATGAAGAGGGCTATTAGGGAGATCGCAATTCTTTGGATCGTCGCCATTTTCCTGCAGAGAAGATTGGAGAATGGTGGCTTGTGATTGATTTGATGCCTTGGATGTAATGTTTCTTTGGGGATTTTGGGGACTTTGCGGAGTTTTGAAGACTGTGAGATGAGTTGGGAAGGAAGGAGGAGGGACTGCGAAGAAGGGAAGGTGAGTGGAACCTCGTCTCTGTGCGAGGTTTTTCTGGGGGATGTCTTGTCTTTGAAGCTACACCATACTTTTATCAATTCATGGTGCATTACTTAAATAGGGAGAATAAGGTGGATATGCATTGCATTGATGGTACTGACTCGATACTTCTTCTAAAGTTGTCAAAATTCGAGCCTTTTACGAAGTAACTCAGTTTTTTTCCAATGGTAAAATGAGCTCATGGGTTAATAGAAAACGAGGAGTAAATGGGTACCGAATGATATCCTTCCGAGAATCGAACCTATGATATCTCAATTATAATTTTTTTTTTAATTTGTACAATGCAATATCTCCGAATCAGTTAAAACATACATCGTAACTAATTTCTTAGTTATAAATTAATAACAATATTATTGCACTAAATTTTCTTCATCTGATTGGTAAAGTTTTACTTTCAGTATCTCATACTTTTTTTTGCTCAAAAATTTCATACTTAGATTACTAAAATTTTTTAATAATAAACGGTGGAAACCAAAAAGCATAAATCGGATTATTAAGTAAATGAAAAAAATAATTATGAGATATTAATTTTTTTTAATTCGAATAGTTGAGTATTAATAATTAAATTATCCGTACAACTATTCATATTAAATGAAAAGCGATAATGGAGGGCCTCGAAATCCTTAAAGATAACGCCGACCCGTTTTGCTTTAGCAAGAAATCGAGTTCTTTATGCCCAAGTACGAATAAAAAAAACATTTAAAAAATGGGTTCAAGCGAGGCCACGGGGAATCTGATTATTGAGCTCATGGTATGAACCAGCTAGCGACTTAAGGACTCCGTGTGAGCGTCTTGTGTGCTGACCATTAATCCAATGCCCATCTTGGTTTCAAAAGGTGGCAGAAAAAGCAAAACCTCAACAAATATTGAAAAATATCACGTACGTCCATCTCTATGTCACCGAAATTCAACGACAGTTATATGGCATGATGTGAAAGAAACGGGCATGAGTTTTGAACTTGGAGGGCCTTCGGTCATTGCGGTTACAAGACTTCCGATCGAATCGTTATTTTCCCAAGATTAATAGATACTAAAAGAAGATTTTCCAGGCTGGCCTTGCACTTTCTTAATCACAAAAGGTCAAAGAACAGCCCATCCGACTACTCCCATACCGTAGAAAATTCGCCAAAACCTGCTCATCTGCTTTACAATGTGTCATGTCTCTTTGTTTGTCAGAGAGGATCTCTTCTTGAGCATGATTTATCTCCTCGATCCTCCTTGCGCTCAGGATCCCGAACGATGCACACAACAACTAGGCATCAAGTTGGGATTCGCCGGGTCTTCGGGCAATGCCGCTTGCAGTTCTTGCTCCTGTAGCTTGCGCTGTATAAGGAAGCACTCATACACATGCACACAACATTACATATACAAAATCTCATGCATAATCGTGCAATTTAATATAAAATTTCATATGGGGATTGTTCTCGGAACGTTCTACAAAGTGAACAGAGGGATGTGGCTGATTTGAAATACAAAGCCGCAGTGGCTGACAATATTTTAAAGGTATCCCAAATTAAGAGAATTCAATTATTTTAAAATATTTTTATAAAATACTATCAATAAAAAGAGACCTTAAAAATAACTAAATCTCTTGTTAATTTGTAACACTAAATAAATACTGCCACACGATATATTCGTTAAGATGCGACATTTTTCTTTTCTCCGGTAGAGTAGAGAGAAAGGGTGAAATGGTCAAAAGCACCATATTTTTTATTATTTAAAACACAGGAGAGGAGAAATCTTCCACTTCACTCATTCGTTTTGCTTCTTTATCACTTTCTTAGTTGTACCCAAGAAAAGCTTCTTCACCCTTTCCATGTCCTTTCACAACTTCTTCATATTCATGATTCACTGGTACCCCTTTCTACAATATTACCCTTTTGTTGAATAAAATTTACCCGGAACGATGATATGGTTCTCGAACATCATCATAGGCATCTTCTATGCCCCTCTTACCCTAATAAATATATCGGATAATCTCTTGAATCATATAATTAATTTGTCAGTTATTCAAATGTCATAAGTTTTTTTTGTCTGGTTGGATCGGTCGCATCATTATGTCATGATTCCATTGTATACTTTAGAAGAAAATGATGTTTATGAAGAATGGAAATGCATGGCAAGGTTGTTGCTCGGTTGGCACAGCCAAAGCACAGAGGGCCCGTCCCGATTCACCATGGGGAATTTTCTGGTGCAGTCTCCCTTTCTCCCACGTGCACTGTACAGCCATTAGAAATAATTCATTTGTATAATTAGCATGAAATTAAATATATATATATATACACACACATGTATATGTCAAACTCTTTCTTTATGTTTGATCGGGTGAAACATATTAAAGGGATTGGGAATTGATGCGACCGCACCTGTCTTACTCGAATCTTGATATTAAACTCTTTCAATTTGATAATTTTTTTATAATTTAAAATACAATTTTAGTTCAAAATATCTAAACAACCTGAAAAAACAACCAGTCACTCCATTCCAAATTAATCTCGATCTACACTCTTTTCATTTGGATTTCACCGGACGAATTAATATATGTCTTCCACAGTTCTTTTGGTAAATAATAACATAAATTATTAAACGTAGCCTTGCACGATAAAATTTCTCTTACACACCGAAATAGTCGAAGTGCTGAATTATTATTGTAAAAGTGAAAAACAGTTTTTTGAGATTAGCACTTTGTTTAAAAAATACTAGAGGGTGACCCATGTTACGTATAAAATTATCAATTTTATATTTTATGATAAAAATTTAATGTGAATAAAGAAACACATAACTGATTAAAAAATAAAATTTAAGATTAAAGTAGATAAAAGAAAGTAGTTGCTCAAAATTAAATAAAAATGAGATAGTGCTGTGGGACTGAAAGAGTTTACAATTAATAAGACAAATTTTTTATGGAAGTTGACAATATCTCTAGGAATTGGATAATTTTAAAAGAGTGTAAAGAGACTGTATGGTTAAGAGAATCGTGAAAAACAATTGAGAGAATCGCGAAAATAGTTAGCATTAATAAAATGGACAAATATAATGAAATTACAGAAGTGATAAAAAAATCCTTTTCATATCTTCTATTATATTATTCTAAATTAAATTTAACCAGTTATAAACTAAATTTGATTGAGGGCATTTTTGAAACTTGAAAATGAGATCAAAATTATTTTGAATTTGATTAAAATAATAAAAATAAAGAAGAGAAGAGAAGAGATAAAAAAATAATTTAATAATGGAATTTTTATCAATAAATATTAGTATTATTAGATATTTGTGAGTAACTACCAACTGCCTAAACAGATATTACAAAAGAGAATCTCGAGATATGCAGAATAATAACAGACTCAGGCTTTAGTTTACCGGGAATCCCTCTGCTCGAAGATCCCTTTTTTTTTTTTTTTAAAGAACTTGACTCGAGGTTTCGGTCATGAAGAGATGAACGGGGCTGACTTACGTTCACCTGGATCCCGGGCAGCGGCTAGTTCGAGAAGTGGTTGTGCTGCGGCACCGATCCATTGTAATATGGTGCCGGCGCAGCATAGCATCGACCAAGAGGACATGAGACTGCTCGGACTGGGTGTTGATCAATATTGTGTCAATGTCTTCTCAAGGATGCTCGAAGGACGTTCAATCGGAGGTAGGCGCTGATCTACATGGTTTAATAAATACATGTATATACATGGGTGTGTTTCTATTCTTTGATGAAATTAATGAAAGCACATGCAAGATTGATGTTTTCGTCTTGATCAGGGAGAAACCTAAAAGATTTCGGATATGAACTTAAAGAGGAAAGCAAAAACTTATACTGATAGGTCTTAGATTCGATTCTCATCTCCACATGCCTTTGTTCTTGTGTATCTCTTTTGTGACCGGAAAAGAAAACTTATTTTCTTTCATATGTGACTTAGTTTGGTTTGCTGCTTCTTTTTCCTTGCATCTATCAGTTCAACCATGCACTGGAGTCGCAAGTGTCTTGAAATGGCTTACGCAGAAAAGAGAAGGATTCGATATTGTCCTGATCAATGGCAAGGTCTCAGGCACCAGTGGATCCAAGCTCCTTGAAAAGATTAGCATGGAGATGGACATCCCGGTCATCAGTAAGCCACAGTCTTCCATGCATGCTTTCAAATTCATAACCCTTCATCGTCATCAAACCGATTCTCAAATTTACCATTTATGTGGTGCGTTTTTCACAGTAATGTCAGGAGAAGATAGAATGGCAATGATCATTGGTGGCGATGTTCACCAACTGATTAAACCCTACATCGAGGATGTGCTGAGGGCCTTGTGGAAGGACGCCGTCCGGAAGAGGAGCTCCATGCCCAAGGATTTTGAGCAAATGCAGAATCCCGAAAACTGCAGAATCATTGAGCAGCAGGAGAAAGATTGCTACAATACAACGACCTCCATGGGTGAAGGGAACCTGGAGAGCCCGAGGAGCATGATCGAGAGGAAGAACACCAAACTCGACATGTGCAAGCAGGATGCTGTCCCTGCTACTAAGAAGCAGCGTCTTGTCTGGACTCCCAAACTTGATGCTTTGTTTGTCAGGACAGTTGAAAAACTTGGCATCCATAGTACGGATCACTAGTACCCGTCTAAGAAATCTTATAAACTCGGTTGTCCCCGTTGGTACATTTGTGTTTTCTCAGCAGAGTTTTGATGTGATATTGCAGGGGCTGTTCCGAAGAAAATCCAGGAGCTGATGAATATTCCGGGTCTTACTAGGGCAAATATAGCTAGCCACCTTCAGGTATTTGTCGTGTCACAATCCCGTAGAGAACAAAGATCATTTCCCTTTTATCGAAAGCAGCGTATAATTATGTGTTCTTGTGAACTCTCATCCATCCTTGTAAACGATGCAGAAGTACCGGCTGAAGCGGAAGAGGCAAAAGGAAGGAAGACATGGGGAAACTGTCGGCCTTGTGTCCCAACCTGTCCAGCCTGAGGTTACCAGCCACGAGAGTCAAAGTCAATGGGAGATGAAGAATATGGCAACATGGAATCAACAGCGGCAGCAGCAGATGATGAACCACCACGAGTGGCAACAACCTCTTCCATCCTTTGCGGATCCGAATACGAATGTGCAGATGCCTCCGCCTCTGCAATCAACAGACCAGGTGGTAATCGGGGACACTGGGCAGCCGTTTCTTTCTGGTGATGCCTTGCCGGTCCCGGGTGATAATGCCCCGACTGAAGCGAAAATAGCAGAAGCATATAATCCTATTCCACAGATACCATCATCGTTGGACTTTCCGGATTGTTCTGGTGCGAAATTCTGGTTGGAAGGACTTGCATATGATGATGATCTACTGCACATTGGACCCCGGGATTGCGAGTTACAGAACTCCGGCATGCAATTCAATGGAATCCAAGCTGAGGACACCATTCCCTGTCGGGCTGATGAGAGCAACATTCCTAACATGGCAGCAATTTCAGATGTTCAAGGGAGCGATCCACGTGCCGACATTCTGGTGCCAGAGGCATTTCCCAGCACGACTGTGCAGGTGCAGCCCGAGCCTGATGAGCGCTTCATGATGCAGGGCCAGTGCCCCGGCACGTTTCATCTAGACCGGGTTAGATCACTTGCTAATCTGCATTAACTTTAAGATAAATTCTACAATCAAAGCCGAGAAGGAATAGAATGATTTGCTGCAGGAGCAAGGAGGAGGCGCTGGGATTTACGACAATGGGCACGATTTCGACTGGCTCTGGAGGCTGAATTACCTGCCCGATTAGTTGTTGCTTGATTTTCCGAGAAAATTTTACTTAGGCTAGGTAGGCAAATGAGACAATGGCCTAAGTTTTTAAGTCCAGTTAAAGCTTCACTCTTTCCTAAACGTACATTGTGCTGACAGTATGATTTTCTGCAGGAGAAAGGAGGAGCACCAGAATAGTGAAGACGGGTACAGTTTTCAACGGGCTATCGTAGCAGGACCAAAGGGCCACGTTCCTAATGCTTTGTACAGAACCGGTTACTAACTTTTAGATTCGGATCTTATTTTTTGAAATTAGGACTCAGATTCTATCCGGAGCCTACATTATACTACAATATAGATTCTGAATACTCTGTTGGAGCTTATCTTTTTATCAGAATAACTATTTCGCATGAAATAAATGCTCCAAGGCATAAATGTTACGGCGAGCCAAACATATTGTTAGGGTTTTGCTTCACCCATTAGTAGGTATGTGCACATTGTTACAACTGAACATATTAAGCTAGTTAGAAAATAATATAGTGTCGATCAGTTAAATAATTTTATACTCTTCATGTTTTCTAGATATGAGTTGTATATTTTTGTGTAGCTATGTAATTATTTATGTATTGGCCTATTTGATTTTTTGAGCCTATGAACTGCGAACTCATCTTATATAATTTTAGATCAGCCAGTCATTTTAATTAAGTTATACTCACGCTTTTTTTTTTTATGCTTATAATGGACCGCGTTTATCTTTTTAATATCTATCCTATCCCCATTCTCTTATGTTCTATTTCAAAATTCTACATATTCGAAGTGGCGTGTGCACAGATACAACCGAATATATTACGATATTGAGAAAATTATTAGACATGTAAATTAAACAACACCAATTAAATCACGAGTCACATAAGCATATAAGTATGTATATAGAATGTTATAAAGTTGAGATAATCCAGAAGATGTAATTGACATCCCCTTTGTGAGCTCATAAGGTCTAAGCCCATGAAGCCCATTTACAACATTTAAGCCCATAATCAATTTTTATTTTTTTTCCTCTCCACATTCTGCCGTCAAAACCCCCACAAGCTTATCCAAAAAAAAAATCAATCAACTTTTGTCATTTCCTTCCCAGCCACAGAACAGAGACAGAGACGGAAAAGAGTGACAGAGGAATGGAAAAAGAAATTGATCGAAGATGAACGACGACGGAGAGGAAGAGGATGGGGAGGAGAAAGGTAAGGGAAATACAATATAAATGATATTCATTCAAGTTTAGTATATTGTATTATTTGATAGTTTATTATAGTTGGTATGATTTGGATATAGAAATAGGAATAATAGGATATATGAAGGAATAAGATTGATCGTAGTAGAATAGAAATAGAACATAAATAGCAACTTGGAGCGGAGGAGACGACGGCTAGAGTGAAGAAAAAAAAAAAAGAGAAGAAAACAGGAAGGAAGCACAGAGGGCGAGAGGGGCACGGCGACGAGGAAATTGTAGAAAAATAGAGGTAAATGAGGTATGCTTCGAATTAAATAAATTATATTACTCAATTTTATGTATATAGTTTAGTAAGATTTAATTAGCACGATATATTCCCATGAGTTTTAACATGATAGGTGAAAGTCATAGGATCAATAAAAATACAATGAATAACGTCCTAGAATAATTTTTGGGATTCTTTTCGATATAGATATGTACGGGGCCAATAAAAGTAGAATTAATAATGTACTAGAATAGTTTTTGAGATCATTTTCCATATAAATATGAATGATATATTTTAAATTACTGTGAATGATATTATAGGAATTAAGGAGGTCGAAACTAGATATGTTGGAGACTCAGCTTAGCAATGGAATTGCTCGAAGGGAGTGGTGAGTACTCTTTTCTCTGGTAGAATAATATATAGAATGTTATATATATATATATATAATTGCAAATTTTGCGTATAATGAGAATATATATCTATATATATTGACAGGTATGTATTAGGTTACATGCATTATTAGATTATATATATATATAATATATAAATTGCATGCAAAATTATTTATAGTAAGTAAGCATGCGTATATAATTACAGGCTAGTGAAACGTATAAATTATATTAACGATCTATATGTACAAATGAGATTGATGTTATAAAATTGTAAATCAGCGTATGCATTATCATATGTGTTTTTGCATTATTGTATGTGATTGTAAATAGCCATGGTGACCGCTAAGCCGGCGGACTAGAATGGGCCAAAAAAAAAAAGAAATATAAAGATAAAGTGGAAAGAGAGAGATTTAATGTACTGCTGATGTCCATCGATGTAATTTATCTCTGGTTTCCAGTGAGTGCTGATGTCCATCGAGGTAATTTACATCTGGTTCCCAGCAGGATATAAAAATAAGATAATTTAAAACTGTTCTTACCGCCGGAAATGGGCGGCCCCCGCGGGTGTGAGGTGCGTAGACGAAGGGCACCGGGAGATGGGAGGAAGATTGATATTGATTATTTCGCGGGGTCACGGTATCGTCGGAGAGCGGAGTATCGATACCGTCATAACTCTGTCGCAGAGGGAATGCGACCCCATGGCTATTGCTTGTATTGACTGATTTTATGCATTACATAAATAATATGATTGAGCACTTTTATATGTATTATTGTGATTTTTGGAATGAATGTGATTTGTAAGAAATTATATTAATAACATTATTCTATCTTAGAAATTTGTACTCACTGAGCCGCAGCTCACCTCCTGCGAAACTTTTTCTTTTCAGTTAAGTTGCAGCTGGACGAACAGCTTGGGATAGCTATTTTTTGTTTCGGGGATCGGCTTAAGATTTTGTGTAGGTAGATTTTAATGGTATGTAAGATAAACATCTAAAGGTTTGTATGGAAGTATATAGGTCTGTATATAATGTTACGACCTGAAACTTTTGGCGGAGATTATTTTCTTATGGTAATGGAGTATGTGGGAGGATGAATTATGGATTGTGAGTGTGGTATTGAGTAGATATTTCTTGGTGGATTATATAGCAGGTTTTTATTTGATGTGGAATATCATAAAAACAGAGAGAAACTCTGCCAAAATTTCGGGTCGTGACAATTTTGGTATCAGAGCATAGGTTGTAGATTCTGTAGACTTGCCTCGATCCCCGACATTTTTGGAGAGTTAGGTAGTTTTAATTAGGATTTGTATTATTGTTTACTTGATGAATGTGATACACCTTGGAATTCGTGATATAATTTGGAGCTGATAATTGAATAATTTTATGATTATATGGTTACAAAAAAAGGGGGAGAAGATAGAAGAGAGAACGAGAATTGATTGATTTGCGGTGGAATGATATTGTGATTGTTTGTTTAGTTGACTTTATAGATGAGGAGGTAGATCTTATGGTTGTGAGAACATTACTAAAACAATATAAAATCTTCTTACTGATGTAGTTGAATATAGTCAATGTTACTCTATTAAATGTATGGAATGAATGATTATATGATTTTAGATGCTAGAATTATATATTAGTTATGGATATTTGGGTCTAGAATGTTATGGTTCTATTCTGCTCGTCAGATAAATTATTTCTGCAACTGTGTAGTGAGATTCGTGCTTGTTCCTAATATTATTTGATATTGGTCATTTAGTAGGAGACTTATTGATATTGGTCATTACTAGGAGACTTAAGTAATTTGAAGTTTTACGATTCAAGGCTTGATGTGATTCAACTAACATGCAAAAAGGGGAGTAAGAAAAGGTATAATTAATAAATAAGAAGGAAAATAGTGCATAAAAGTAATTGACTTAAATATATATATATATATATATATAATGGGTTTTAAAGGAATCTTATTATATTGTATTATTTTTCCTTTAACATAATTGAGTTTTTCCCTCTATTAAGCAATGTACATGTAAGAAAGAAATTCTAAAATCTAGTATGTTGTTTGATACGAACTAGTAAACTTAGCAGAATAGTTTTCAATGAACTAATCTCTTAAATACAAAGGATTATGATAATTGAGTATTAGTTCTCCATTTTTAGATTATTAAATACCTGGTCATCTCATTGTTCAATCTAGAATCTATTGGCTAAACATATTGTAACGGGTTGTTGTACGTGAAAAAAAAAAACAGAAGAAACTGACTTATTGAGTTCGTAGTTAATGATTTACATTTTGGGCAGTAGATAAGATGTAATTCAGGTTAGTTTATAATGAAATTGATTAAGATAGACTAGAATGTAATTGTTCTATATTACTAAATATATGTACAGTTTAATTGTCATCCATTATAAATTTGGCAAGAATTAAGGAGAAATTAGTAATTGTTCTTGTGGAAAAAAAAAAGGAAGAAAATGAAGAAAATGAACTTGCTTGTGCTTTGAATCCTATTTAAGTGGACTTAAAAGTTAGAAACTAGATAATGAACTTGTATTGAAGTGAAATAAAACAGTCAGAGCCATGATTAATATGAGCGAAAT